>CM064916.1:21006240-22244574 GCA_032727855.1 Quercus ilex subsp. ballota | reverse complement strand
CATGGTGCATGTAAAACAAAGCAAGAGCCACACCTTTGATGATGTTCACCCTCTTATTCCAGTCCAATTCTTTAGTTTCTCCATCATTCCTCAAAATTTTGTTCAAGCTACCCTTTTCAAGATACTCATAAATCAAAAAAGAGTATTGTGAATGTGAACAAAAGCCATGAAATTTAACAATATTTTGATGTCGAATTTCTGTTAACGCTCTTATCTCATTGAAGAACTCTTTTTGTTGTGGAATCTCGCCATCACCCAAAGATTGGAGTTTCACAACAGGGATATACAGAGCATATTGAAACTACATCTTTCTTCTTCTTCTTGTTTTAATATGCCTTAACTAAATCAGTTGGAATATAAATGACTAAAACCAAAGATCACTACAATACATCCCTAATCTTTATTTTACATTTGAAATCTTTTTAATGCATACCAAAAAGGCAATAAAGCATATATCATCACATTGTAGATACTTGCAGTGAAAGTGCTAGTTTTATTCAAGAGGCATTACATAATCTTAAAAAGGCAATCGCCTACAGCAGCGTAAATTTGATAGATTATATAGCATTCCAAACAATTCACTATATCCTTGCTTTCCTGGTGAGACTGTGTGACCCTAGGAAAGTGGATTTGGAGTTGATAACAGTTGAGAAATCATGTGCATAGTTGGTCTACAATCTGGATTAGCATGCAAGCATGTAATTGCCAGCTTTGTGATGACCATCAGTTGACTCTCAACCTGAACTGTGGGAGGTGGAAGGCGTATGTCTAACAAATCTTTCAACAATAAATTCTGCCCCACAATTGAAGCAGATAGAATGGGGATCATTTCACCTGGATGTCTTCCTTTGATCACTTCAATAGCCCAAACTCCAAAGCTATAAACATCGCATTTCTCAGTTATCTTCATTGTATAAGCAAGCTTTGCAAACAAACAGAATATTATGCCAATGTATTCATATACTCTATGTTCTACATTAATTTTAAAATGGGGTATATTACTTGGTGCAATATATTCGTATGTGCCGGCAAGTGAAGTCCAATTGGATGAGTCTGAATTAAGAAACTTAGCTATGCCAAAGTCTGAAACATGAGCCTCATATTGAGAGTCCAGCAAAATATTTTTGCTTGATATGTTCCTATGAACAATTGGCGGTGAGCAATCATGGTGCATGTAAAACAAAGCAAGAGCCACACCTTTGATGATGTTCACCCTCTTATTCCAGTCCAATTCTTTAGCTTCTCCATCATTCCTCAAAATTGTGTCCAAGCTACCCTTTTCAAGGTACTCATAAATAAAAAATGAGTATTGTGAATGTGAACAAAAGCCATGAAATTTAACAATATTTCGATGTCAAATTTCTGTTTATCTCATTGAAGAACTCTTTTTGTTGTGCAATCTCACCATCACCCAAAGATTGAAGTTTCTTTACTACCACTATATTTTTTATGGTAGATTTGCTTTATAGACGGTTCCTTGTCCTCCCTTTCCAATGCAAAACACAGCATCAAAACCATGGGTTGCTTCAATGATTTCCTTGTACATTGCTCTTCCATCGAAAGTTGTTATCGAAAACACCTTTTCATCGTGCATGTTATTTGCTTGGTTTGTACAAGGGTGCTTCCCTTTTCTTTTGAAAGCTTGGAAATGTGTCGAAAACACACGAGCTGTTTAAACCCCCAAATTAAAGTTACGGCTTGGTTGATTTTACACTAACTTAATACTAAGTGCAGAATAGTGTAAACACAAGCGTATAAGCAAGACAACTACTCTAATCCATATTTAAAGCAACACAGCAGTAAAAATGAAATGAACAAGAGTAGGGAAGAGAGATGCAAACACAGATAACACCGAGACGTGTTATCGAAGAGGAAACCGAAGAACTCGCCGCCCTCCAAGTGGAAATCGATCCACTAGACAATCAGTTGGGATACAAGGGTGAGCAAGAGACCCTCCAAGCCTAATCTACCCTCTGTACCTAAACCCTCCAAGCTCCTACTCCAACAAGGCTTCTCGGAACCGTGTCTTGTCTAGTTCTTCGGATCCCGCAACAAGCTCCATGTTGCATCTGCCATTCTAGGCTTCTTCCAATGCTTTCCAGCAGCACCAAAACTTCACTTGACACTCTCAACGGGTGTGGTAAGTGTTTGGGCTATCAACCTCTCAATGGTATGGAAATGGAGAGGTAGGAGATGAGGAAATTCCCAAAACAAATGTGTAGAGGATTGTGGGTATAACAATCTCTAGCTCTCAAGGTGTTTTGCTAGGTTTTCTCTCAGAAGCTCTCCTTTACATTTGTTGGTAATGTGGGTATATATAGTGTAGGCACAAAAAGTGTGAATCAGATTGGACAGGCTGGCAAAACAGAATGCCTCGCGAGTGTCTCGCGGGAAGGCCTTACCCGCGAGATACTCGCGAGACACAGCTGTCTCCATCTGGCCTGACTCTTCATATTCCAGCATGTGCAGGGCACATGATATACTTCGCGGGATGTTAAGTCGCGAGATACCTGCGAAACCTTCTTCAGTCTTCAAATGCTTGAGTCTTCACACCACTCTCTCTATCACACAACCCTTACAAAGAAATCCCACAAAAAATACAGGGTACAACAGATTGAAAATAATTACAATCAAATTTGGTACGGAATATAAGCCAACAAAACAAATAGTTGTAAATAACAACTTTACATCTTTGATAAATGAAGAAAATTCCAATAAACATCATTACAAGTGAAAGTGTTCCCAAAAGAGAAAAAATGATTAAGAAAATGATTTTGTGCCCCTTCTTTGAAACTTGTCTTCTTGCCATACATAGTTGCAATCCGGTAACATTTCCACACAACCCTTTATTACCTTGTAGTGCTTCTACAGAAGCATCTTGAAATGCTTTGCTATTAGGAAGATGACCCTCCAACTTATTATAGGATATGTCAACATAAGAAAGGCTGCGCATATTTTCAAAAGCAATTGGAATAACACCAGATAAGTTATCGTGGGAGACATTCAACATCTCCAAGCTCTGAAGATTGCCAATTTGTGAAGGCATCTCTCCTTCGAGTGAGTTATGACTTAAATCTAGCTCGGACAAATGGGATAAAACACACATTTGAACAAGAACGTCATGGCTAAACTTCTTGTTGCTCATATTCAATAGTTTAGTTTCAAAAGGTTCCCTATATTTCTAGGGATTGACTTATCAAATCTATTATTGGATAGATCTAGATAGTCAAGATTTGTTATTGATCCAAGCTCCAAAGGTATATCACTAGAAAGTTGATTTCCATTCAACTTCAACTTCACCAAAGAAGTCAGCTTCCCAAATTCCTTTGGAAGCTTCCCAACTAACCCATTATAAGAAAGATCAAGTTCCTGGAGTTGAATGATGTTTCCAATATTAGGTGGTATGCCACCACTAATATTGTTCCCAGCAATCCGTAGGGTAGTTAGTTGTGGACACCTCCCCCAATTGTGTGAGATTTCACCATAAAATCTATTGTAGCTGAGGTCTACAAACTCCAGGTTACTATAGCCACCAAAATCGTTAGATATATTTCCAAAGAATTTGTTGGCTTGAAGGCGGATTCTTATTAAGCTTGTGCAATTCCTCAAAGTTTTTGGAATTGGACCTATGAGATGATTGTCGTTTGCGGAAATTTTTTGAAGAGAACCACTTTGGCATAAGTTTTGAGGCAAAAAACCAGTGAAGTTGTTTGTACCCAGCTGTAGCACAGCCAACTTCCTTAGATTTCCTATCTGTTGAGGAATGGGACCAGAAAATTGATTATCGCGGAGGGATAACCATTCTAAGTTGCTCAAATTGCCCAAGGAAATTGGAACAGTACCATTTAATTGATTTATGCTGAGATCAAGGTCAATAATGGACTTCAAGTTTCCTAATTCTTCTGGAATGGTGCCAGAAAGTTGATTTTCATATAAATATAAGATAGATATGTTACTGAGAGTTCCTAACGACTTGGGTATGGAGCCAGAAAGATAATTTGTATAAAGGCCTAAAGACACAAGAGACTTTAAATTTCCTATTTCTGTGGGGATGGTGCCAGAGAGCTGATTTCCATACATGTACAACCATATTAGCTTTTCAAATTTTCCAATACTAAGAGGGATGGAACCTTTCAGATTGTTGTAACTTATTTCAAGAATAAGTAAATTGGTAAGGTTTCCAATCTCTGGTGGAATGGAGGCAGAGAATTGATTATTATTGAGATACAAGTAAGCCAGGTTGCTCAAATTACCTATTTCTATGGGAATTGAGCCGTTTAACTGATTTTCACTAAGGTCCAACACCTTAAGATGGGTCAGTAGGCCAATCTGTGGTGGGATTTGCTCCGAAAAGTTATTAAAGGACAGATTAATATATACGAGCTTGGAGAGGTGACTAATTTCAAAAGGGACCGTAGTCACCGTACCAAAGAGCTCATTCACGCTAAGATCAACATGAGCAAGACTGGGGAGAGATGAGAATGGAAATTTATGAAGTGTACCTTTTAGGCCTGAGTTCGTCAGGTTTAATCTAGTAACACTTTCTGCATGGTTGCAAGAAACGCCAAACCAACTGCATGGGGTTGAGCTGGTGTTTTGATTGTTGGAAGAATTGGGTGCATTATTAGGAAGGAGAGTACATGAAGGCAGGGGTGGCTGTGACTGCGTTTCATTTTGAAGACTGGCTTTCCATTTGAGTAGAGCATCTATTTCTACCTCTGCCTCTTCTTTCACAGAAACAGAAGCAACATTGAATGAGAAATGTAATATGACCAACGCGAACAGAGCAACGAGGGAAAACACTTTTTTGAAGCTAGTCAATGCCATGTGTCTTTCTTTTACAAGTTGCAAACTGATTCAGAATTCTATCTAAAATGTCTGAGCTCTCCCTACAGCATTTATAAGTCTTAAGATTTTGGTCCGTTTTCACTGATGGGAAAGAAAAAAAAGGAATTGACTAATTGGATCATTGAATTTGACTATTCTTCAGTCTTCACATATTTGATTTTGATTAGTTGGTTGGTGACACATATTTTAAAAGCTAAACAGCCATCCAATCAAAAAAAAAAAAAGGGTTTAAAAGTCAGACCGGGACGGTTCAACCGGTTATAGAGCGGTTCGTTTAAAACACCAAAACGCGGAAGATCTGAACAAGAAGCCATCATCCATGGCCATTGTTTGCCATTGATCTGAAGAAAAAGACCCCAAAAAATAAAGTAGCTGAGGAGAGGGATTCAATGGAGCATCTAAGCAGCCACAAGCAAGCAATGCAATCAAAGAGTCAGCTAGGGTGGCTTAGAAAAAGTGGGGGATGAATGACTGAGATGAGGTAGCTGGCAAAAAGAACAAGAAGAGAAACAAGTGGGCTGTGGGGGTAAGTGGTTGGGCAATAGAGATTTTTATTTTATTTTATTATTATTTATTTTATTTAAAATTTTTTATTATAAAAGAGTCGTTGTTCACTTTTTCTAGTGTGTATGTGTTTTTGGGTTTTGGGCTTTTAGTCACCTTTGGGCTACTTTCAACTTCGACGTAAAGAATATAAGACACCTTATTTATAAATAAACAATAGTAATTAATAATTAATGTAATATATTATATCTTTCTAAAAAAAAATGTAATATATTATATATGTAAATAATGATTCTTATAAATTAAATAATAAATAATAGTACAATTTTATTATTATTTATTTTTTAAAATAATTATCAATTTATTATGCTTTGCTAATTTCATACTAAATAGTATAATATCATATCTAAGGTGTGGGTTTGTTATTTTAACTTTCTAAATATATGACATGATAATTAAACTCACATATGTTTTTTTTTTAAATTGTTATTTATTCAAAACTAAATATTTTTATTTCAAATTTATTATATATTTTTATAATTTAAAATTATTAATTACTTAATTATGACGTCATTTGTCTGACCTCGGTCTGACCATAAAATTGAGAACCATTTCCTTTTTTGGTTCTTTGATCGCACCAATTTTTGAAATCATGAAAAAGCAGGTCTAAAGATGAAATTTTTTGAATAAGTCTACTATCACAACAATTTCTACAATTTGTTTATGTGACGAGTTATAAGTGGTAAGAAAAAAAAGGTAGGTCCATGTGGGTTTACAATTCCACCACTCATAAGTCGCCACGTGGACAAGTTGTGACAAAGTTGTGGAAATAGTTTTGGTACTAGACTTGCTCAAAAGATTTCTCCCTAAACTAGTTTGACGATAAATCTTTCGAATTCCCACTATATCTTTTTATTGAATGTGAATTTTGAAAATCTAACTGTTAGATTGCATGATCTTAGTATATACTACTTGCTTGTGAAATTTCAAGAAGATCAAAGATCAATAACTATTTCATCAATGACATGTTTAAATTTCAAGATTTTGAGGTAAAAAATTATGCATAAAAAAGTTTATTGATCGAATAGTATATAACATCCAAATTGAAAGAAATTTGATGTGTGTTAAGAACATAAAGAACATGCAATCCAATGGTTAAATTTTCAAAGATCTAGAGAGAAACCTTATCCATTTAAGATTTGGATGAGTATCCTGCAATTAGTTTCACGATGGTGGGAAAGAGAAAAAAAAAGGATTTGATTAATTGGATTATTGAATTTGATTTTTTTTTAGTCTTCACTCTTCACACTTAAAATATAATTACACAGATATTACAATCACTAATTTGTTAAAATAAAACTAAGAAAAAAAAAAGGGTCAAAAAGTTAGTGAAGAAGATAGTTTGAAAAAGGTGAAAATTATTGGTTTCTAAAATTTACTTAGGGTATGTTTGGTATACTGTAATAACTTCTGTAATAAAATAGTTATTCACGTGTAATAGCAATTCGGTTATTTGGTTGCATCTTTATCACATGGATTATTTATTACACAAGAATAGCTATTCTTTAAATTGAAGAATAGTTGTTCCTCGTTAAAATTGATGTAATAGTTATTCCTTAGAGCATATAATATGTTTTAAAATTAATATATTTCCAAAAATATAAATTTTCCTAATACATCATCTCTTACTAGCTTTCCACATATAACAACTGAATTTATGGATAGTAATAGTTATTCCATTAATTATCTTCTATTCCTAGTAATAAAGATTACTATTCCTAATGTAATCTACATTCAATGTACCAAATGTACCATTAGTGAACACTTTTAGTCATTTAAGTTTTAAATGAGCGTTATTGATTGGTGAATTATATTAAAAAAAAATATGTATTATTAGTCTCTCTATTAACTTATATCAATTGTGGGTTCCAATTAACTCAACTGGTAAAATATCTAATAATTGAATAAGAGATTTGAGGTTCAATCTCTGCAGATGTCATAAGTTGAAACTCTCTTTCAATATATATATATATATATAAGTTTCCTTACGTGTCTAATGGAATAATATGTTTATTTTGAAAATATGTAGCATTTTTTTTACTAAAAAAATTGCACATGTATTTGGTCTTATGGAGCATTTTTCTAAGGTAAATATTACTACTACGTTGTTTGTTTTGAACTAATATACTTTCAAACTTAAAATATTTTACATGTAAAACATCTGCAGTAAAATATTTTCAAGTGTTTGGCATAACTAGTAAAATTTTTCAAGCAAACTACCAAAATCGGTGGCTCAACTACCAGAATCACTGGTGCGGAGGTCCAGTGTTGGGACTGCTGTAACTGGCAATTGTAATTGTGGCTCTGGTAACTACTATTGGAGTGGTGTCTCCAATGACTGAACCGCCAGCATTGGTGGTTGAATGGTATCTTTGGTGATCAAACTCGGCACTGGTCGCTAAAGTGGCGGCTTTAGCCACTGGGTTGCCAGCACTAGCTGCTCAACCCATCGAGCTGGTGACCTACCCACAAATGGGGTGAAGGAAGTCGCTATGTGTTTTTGTAAAATATTTTACCAATTTTTTAAAGGCAAAACATTTTACAGCTTTTTATAAAAGATTTTACGATCAACAAAAAATATTTTACAAGTTTGACCACATCTTACATGAAAAAAGAAATTGGAAAATCATTTTCTAAAAATTATTTTACTCCAAAACAAACAAAGCATACATACATCCTGTTTCACACATGTTTACACTTAGCCATAAATAGAAGCACAGCCAGGATTTTTCACTGGGGGTGGGGGGGGGGGGGGGGGGATAATGTATTTATAGGTTAGTTATAACTCATAACTAATAACCATATTTTATTATTGAAATATAATTATAACTATGATGATAATGTGAGAAAATAAAGTATAACTACGAGGAAAACAAATTGGTGATATGAGAAAAAGATCAAATTTTGTGAAACAATGATGATTGTGGTGATAATGATGAGAGAAATAAATAAATTAAATTTGAAGACCAATAATGAAAAAGAAAAACACACCAATTCGAGCTACACACATTGCATTTCACAATTGTAAACAATTTGTATTCTTAGAAAAAAAAAATAAAAAGAAAGGCACCTGGAGGCTAGAGATTTATTTTGTTTTGGTAAAAGTGTGTGTTTTGTTTGGGTGTACATTTGAAAAACTAACTAAATATTAGAATTTTAAATAGCTAAATGCAGCCCTTTCTAGATTTTAAAGGGAAAAAACATAAAAACTAACATTGGACTGACATTTGTGACATTTTTTAAGGAAAGTCATAAGTTTTCATCATTCGAAAACAAACCAAAACAACATTAAAAAAATGATCATGAATTGTGAAAACGATGAACATCCATAGTTAATTAGAACTCTAAAACCAAGGACTATCTTTTATCAAATAATTTAGAAAACTCCAGCTTTTTTGGTATGTAATGCAAGTAGGTGGACCGTTTGGTTATTTTCTCTTTTAGTATGATATGATTTAAACTAAGTTAAGAGTAATCTTACTCTGTAAAAAATTTTGAAGGGGTTACATTTTATAAGGGCCCAATTTATTTTTATACAATACTATAAGAGGGTTTCAAAAATTTTGGAGGGCCACTATGTGTCCCTCCGCCCCTAGCCATAAAATGCATTGTAATTGTTACTTAATCTTAATTTAAAATCGTGATTTCAGCGTAACCTTGTATGTAATAATTGTATGTGTAATAAACATGACCTGAAAATATCATTGCTTGTGTTGTTTCAAGTTGGTCAAAAGTGGGAGGAGTCACGGCCAGGAATTTTGGAGAGGACTGTCATGATTTGCTGGGGGATATGGAAAGATAGGAATGCAGTTTGACACAGGGGCAAGCTTCGTAGTGGACAGACTGTGACAAGAAGCTTTCTTAGTTTGCTTGAGGATTCCCAGATGGCGAACGAAAGACCAACGGCTACTGCAGAAATGAACCATGTCGTAAAGTGGGTCCCTCCACAGGTGGGGGATGCTATAAGGTGAATGTTGACTGGGCCGTGTTTTCTAAAAGGAAGCAGGCTGGCGTGGGAGTGGTAGTATGGGATGGCGTTGGACAGGTGATAGCAGCACTATGTAGGAAACTGTACACTCTGCTGGGGCCACTGGAAATCGAGGCTAAGACTATGGAGATAGGGGTCACTTTCACGATGGAGGTCGGGGTTAGGGACGTGACCTTTGAGGGTGACTCACTAGTGATATGCAATGCTATCCACGGTCTGACTGAAACAGCTCCATCGGTCCAGAATGTAGTCACAGGAATCCTTAAGCGAGTTCAAGATTTTTGCACTTTTGCTTTTTCCCATACCAAAAGACAAGGGAATGCCTTTGCCCACGTACTGGCTCAACATGCAGTAACAGTTAACGTGGAAGACTTTGTAGTATGGCTTGAGGAATGCCCAGGGTGTATTTAGCATGCATGCATGCATGATGTACTATCCAATTCCAATTCTGAATAAAATATTGTGAGCTTTCCCATAAAAAAAAAAAAAAAAAAGTTGGTCAAAAGTTAATTCGTACAAGGAATTTGGGGGTGGAGTACGTGAACAGGTCTAAGATTTGGATGCGTAACTCCTCTCCTAAAATCAATTTTTTACGATAGAAAAGGAATTTGATTAATTTGGATCATTGAATTTGACTGTTAAGTCTTCACTCTTTACGCTTAAAATGTAATTGCACAGAAATTACTGTCACTAATTTATTTTAAGCTGGTCAAAAATTTAGTTCATTAAAAATAAAAGGTAAAAAAGTTAATGAAAAATATGGTTTTAAAAAGGCGGAAATTATTGTTTTCTAAATTTTTTTTACCAAACACTTTTAGTCCTTTAAATTTTAAATGAGCATTATTGTTTGGTGAATTTTATAAAATGTGCAATATTAGTCTCTTCATTAACTTTTATTACTTTCCTCACTTATATGTCTAATAGAATAATGATGTCTATTTTTAAAAGCCTAAGCAAAATATTTTTGGACAAAATTTAGCTACAAAACTTGTTGCAGCCTAAGGTTACAACTTTATTCAATAAAATAAATATTAATATATATTTTGTTAATCTAACCGTTGAATTGCATTTCTACATGCTCTTATTACCCATGCCAAATTTTGTGTCAATCAGATATTATTTACTATACGATTTATAAGTTTATATATTATGCATAATTTTAAACTACAAAAACTTGCAATTTAAACAATTTATTGATGACATAGCTATTAATTTTTAATTTTTTAGAAATTTTGTTAGCATGAAGGGTATAAGAAGAAGATGTAATCCAATGATAGATTTTTCAAAGTTCGCTTCCAATAAAAAGACACTGAGTAAGTTTTTAGCCTTAATTAGGCTACAACCAATTTTATACCTAAACTTTATCTTTCTTTTTTATACTAAAAAAATTATACAAGTATTTGGTCTAACGGAGCATCACCTTTCTATTTGGATTGTGTCCCAAATTAATCCCAATAGGAAAAAAAAAAAAAAAAAAATCCTTAATTTAGGAAATCTATTATCAATGTGGCGTGCATTTGCTTCACTTCAATTTTTATGTATAGTATATATTTTTAGAAGTTATATTTTCAAAAGGTATAAGGTTTGGAGAGTACATTTAGACTTGGCAAAATTGGATCCAATCTTGATAACCTGATTCGCACCCAAAGGAAAATACTTGACTCGAAAAAGATTTTTGGGCCTGGAGTAAACTCAGTAAAGTATAACAATACAAGAATATATAGTACCCAATTTTAATATTGATACTTACAGTAGGACTTACTCACATGACCTCACATAGCTCCAACCTAGTTGGAGTCTTTTACTTTGTGAATATTTTCGATGCACGAATACCCAATTCGTGTTTGACTTCACCAAGAGCCATAGGCGTATAGTCTTTGCAACAAGATCTCCGCCTTTGAAAATTTATATTTATGATGACTTCTCCTAATTAGTCTTTAATTATATCTTTAGATCATCTTAAAACATAGACTGAAAAACTGATACTTCGAAGCTCGATCAATTGAGCTGCTGTCGAGGCAACAAAACCTTATTCTTTCTAAGAAATTTCTTGAGTTGTTTCTTTTTGTCTTCAATGTATAACTTCAATCACTATCTAGACACCACAAACTTATAACTCAATTACAATAAAAACGGTTCTAAATACGGATTTTCCAACACTAACATAATTGACCCTACTTATCAAAAAAATAAAAATAAATAAATAAATAATTGACCCTAACAATACAAGAATGAAATATGTACTGTGTTGATTATATCTTAGTTGTTCCTTGGTTTTTGTAACAATTTTTTTATACACTTGAGACATATTGAAATATCTTCTTCTTGTTTATCTGTTTCACATGTCTTAATTTTTTTTGGAGAGAGTTTTAACTTATAGTATCCGCTCCTAATGATACTCTTTATCATCAGATTAAGATACCAATCAATTTTTGGTGCAGGTGGAGATTAAACCCTAGTTCTTTTATTTAACCATTAAAGACTTTACCGGTTGAGCTAACTAGAACCCACCTCACTTGCCTTAATTATTAACTGCTTCAGATGCCTTATTAATTGTTATCATTTCTTTTCACATGCATTTTAGGTTCTTTTGAGTAGCTTTATATATGCTAGTGTATAACTTGTGTATATGCGTGATACAATTAAAAAGTTATACATATATATGAGTTTCAATTATACCTGGTGTAAGTGTTACACATTTTTTAAGTCATAAATGAGTTTCTCTCTCTCTCTCTCTCTCTCATTTTTTTTTATCTTAGTTTTTTTTATATACACATGAGTTTACTCTTTTTTTTTTTTTTTTTTTTTTTTTTTTTTTTTTTTTTTTGTTTTTGGGTTTGTTGGGTTTTTGATGGTTCAAATTATATTAGACTCTTCGTCTTTTTCCCAACATTAACTCACCTATAATGAAAATTAAAAAAACTTAGATAGGACACATGATGCAAAATTAGACAATGATTGGAATCAAATTTAGAATTTAATTGGATTTTCTCTCAGCTTAGGCTTCAATTATATACTAGCGTGTAGCACTGTGCCTATGCATGGTACAATTGAAAATAATTATAATTATATAGTTCAAATTATACATGGTATTAACTTACATTTTTTTTAAACCATACATTTCTAAAATATGTAAAATATGTAATGGTTTCTCATTATATATATATATATATATATATGATTTAGAATTTAATTGGTTTTAAACTCTTCAGTTTTTGCACCCAATAATTCACTTACCATAAAAATTAAAAACTTAGACGGACGCGTGGCAAAAAATTAGACTCTAATTGAAATCCAAATTTGAATATAATTGAATTTGGACTTTTTGATTTTTACACTCAATAATTTACGTGACACAAAATTGTGAATCCAATTAAAATCTATTTGGATTTTCTTTGAGCTTTGGTTATTAATATATATATATATATAGAGAGAGAGAGAGAGAGAGAGAGAGAGAGAGAGAAGTCTTATATTCCACATGGTGCTTTTAATGTGTATTTGCTTAAGTGAAATTTGGGAAAGATAGGTTAAAGTCAATCAAGACTCGAGCTTTATTCTTACAAATATCTTCCAAAGTTCAAGTTTTACACTAGGTTGTTGTGATTTTATTTTCACATGCATGTCGCATGAGTGATGTAAGTCACTTTAGTTTGGTATATGTGTGAAGTTTATAGTGTAAATTGGCAAAAATAAAATTTTAAAAGGCACAATGACCACTACCCCAAAGTTGGAAGGGAGGGGGTTGCCATTTTCCCACTTCTTTGTGTAATAATTTATTCTTCTTCATAAAAAGTTCTCTGTAAAGAATAATAGTAAGATGGTAATTACGTAATAATAAACTTCTAAATATGATATTTTTCTTTAGACATTTTTTTTTTTTTTTTTTGGAAAAGATTCTTTACGCTAAAGTCATAATTTTCAAGTATATAAATATTTATAATATAGATTGAAAGTATTATAATTCGAACATTTTAGGAGGAGTTTCCTCGATATGAATGAGCAACTTCTACCATGCAAAGCCATGGACCATATTGGCTTGGGACAATGGATTGCAAAGCACTAAGGTACTAGATCGGAAATAAGCACCAAGTCCTTATTTGATCTGATACAGATTTTGACGTTTTTCTGATTATCCTTTGAGAGAAATCCGACTTTGAACCTGGTTTTTTTTTGGCCATTTTAAAGTTAGATATTGTAAGGGGTCATTTATGGATTTTAAATACTAATTAATTATCTTAAATTAAAGATAATTAACTACATATTTAAATTCACTCAATTACCTGGTGAGATTATTAGTTACTTTAAAATTATCTGGTGTATGCATCTTCATTTATTTTTTTATTTTATTTATTTTTGGTTAAACAGTATGCATCTTCATGATTATTATTAGTTTTATCCAATTAGATTACGATACATAATTAATCAAAATTAATTTCTAAAGAAGCAATTATAATCAACATGTTAATGTGTATAGTGTTGTGGGCTTTAGGCCCAACTAGATTACTTGTATAGCACACATTCTTGTACTACACTCTTACTTGTACTACACTCATATGCCTCCTATATAAAGGCACTCATGTATATTCTTTTACTAAGAAATACAATACAATTATTCAGTATTTCTAACATGGTATCAGAGCCAATACTCTAATTTTCTTGTGTCTTGTAGTTTTGTTTTGTTGGTATTTTCCGTTGCCTCAACTTCTGTGGTTAGTAAACCCTTTCAGCGCCCTCTCTCAATTGCTCCGTCACTGATCGAGGTACTCAGGGTTGAATCTCCACTACTAGAAGCTCCTCCCCCGCCGCCAAAACCACTGCCAACATCAGATCTGTCACCTCTGACCTCCGATTAGGACATAAGATATATCACCGTGTAGCTATTCACTCAATCTACACATCGCCGCCAGAAACATCCACATCTGACCATCCACGCGCCGGTCAACGTTTCAGCCAATACTTCCCCGCGTTTCACGAACCACCAAGGTTGCTGCGATCTTGTTTCCGCCAACACCATCAGAATCATCCTTCTCCGATTTGCATCTTCGGTAGAGAATCAACTTCATCGGATAGTCCATGCGCTCTCACACCTTGCCCAAAACTTCGACGAAGTTGATCCACGCGCCTCACGTGCCCTACGCGCCACTGTGATACCTACTGACGTCATCTCTGATGTCATCACTGCCACGTCAGCCCTAGCTAACGTCACCTACTTACATCAGCGACACATCATCTGCTGACGTCATCGCCAGTAAGCCTGCTGACGTCATCTGTTGACCGTTTCTGTTGACAGTTGACTTTGACCAGGTTTGACTATTGACTTTGGGCCAGAGTTGACTTTTTGCAGTCCAGGTGCTCCTTACTCAGTTTTTCGTGTAGATTTCATTTTTACAGTCCATTTTTGCATATTTTGCTTCTAAATGAAGAATAAGGACAGGTCTTCTTCTTGTTGCAATAATTGTCGTCGACAATCTAGCAAAAGTTTTTGCAATTTTTGCAAACGTTTTGGCCACAATATTGAGACTTGCTATCATTGCAATAAATCAGCTGTTTCAATTTCTGTTGTTACTGTTGCTAACACTAAGAGTGTCCAACCAATGGCTCTTGTCTTTACACAGTCTAAGTCTTCAGGATGCAATTTCACCATGTCCACAGATGACCTTATAAACATCATCGCCAATGTCACACTACAAAAAAAAGGGTCTTTAGCCGCGTTTAAAAAACGCAGCTATAGACCCCAAAAACGCGGCTATAGGATAGAGCCGCGTTTACAAACACGGCCTAAACACCGCAGCAACAAGCCTATGAAAACGCAGCTAAAGGTAATACCTATAGCCGCGTTTTTTAAAAACGCGGCTAAAGGTCAGACTTGAAGCCGTGTTTTTAACCCGGTAGGATATATTGGGGCCTATAGCTGCGTTTTTGAAAAACGCGGCTATAGCCCGCTTTGACCTGCGTTTAAAACGCGGCTATAGGTTTTTCTAAAAAAAAAAAAAAAAAAAAAAATTCTGGGGGTTTTTTTTTTTTTCACCAGAAAATTCAAAATTCAAATAAAAAAATTCAAAATTAATCACAAATCCAAAAAATTCAAAATAAAATACAAACCAGAAAATTCAAAATCAAATACAACATACTCACAATTCAAACACACCCAAAAAATTCAAAATCAAAGACAAACCCAGAAAATTCAAAATCAAACACAACATATTTACAATACAAACAAACCCAAAAAATTTAAAATCAAACACAAACCCAGAAATTCAAAATCAAACACAACGTGCTCCAAAATATAAGAACACAAACCCATTTAAACGTAATCACAATATCAGCAACACATTAGCACAAATTCAAGCACAGATCCACAATAGCATCTCCTCCATTTTCTTACTAACTAAACATAAAATAACCTAAAAAAAAAAAACTAGATCTATTGACAAATCAGTGTGCTTGAGATGAAGAAAAAAATGAAAGAAAGAATGAAAGAAAAAAGCAGCAGCTCCAAAGAAACAAAGGAAAAAAAAAAAGTTACCCAGTGAAGAAGGAAGAAAGAAAAATGAAAAAAAAAAAAAAAAGAGTTATCCAGATGTGAAAAAGGAAAAAAAGAAAAAGGAAAAAAAGAAAAAGAAAAAAAGAAGAGTTACCCAGATGAGGAAGGAAAAAAAAAAAAAAAGGAAAGAAAGAAGAACTTACGGAAGAGCAAGTGAGCAAGTGAAGAATGAAGAGAGAAAAAAAAGAAAGAAGGAGAAATAAGAAAAGAAGAAAGTGGGGGTAGGTGGGGATGTAGGTGGGAAAGGGGGGGCACATGGGAAGCTGAAGAAATTTTTTTTCTTTTTTTTTGATACCTATAGCCGCGTTTTCGAAAAACGCGGCTATAGGTAATGTCACAAAAAGGTGACCTATAGGTCAGTGACATATTTATAAGGCTGGACCTATAGTCGCATTTTCGAAAAACACGGCTATAGGCAACGTCACAAAAGGGTGATCTATAGCCGTGTTTTCAAAAAACGCGGCTATAGGTCATTGACATATTTATAAGGCTGGACCTATAGCCGTGTTTTCAAAAAATGCGGCTATAGGTAACGTCACTAAAGGGTAACTAAGCCGCGTTTGAAAAACGCAGCTTCAGGTTATATGGCTGGACCTATAGTCGCATTTTTAAAAAACGCAGCTATAGGTACCTTTAGCTGCGTTTTAAACGCGCCTAAAGAGTAGCTATAGCCGCGTTTTTTAGAAAACCCAGCTATAGGTCCCCTTTAAAAAAATTATTCGGCTAGACCTATAGCCGCGTTTTAAAAACGCAGCTATAGGTTGGCTATAGCCACGTTTTTGAGAAACACAGCTATAGGTTGAGGCTTTAGCCGCGTTTCTTAGAAACGCGGCTATATGTTAGCTATAGCCGCGTTTTTCATAAACGCGGCTAAAAAAAACGCGGCTATAGCCCGCGTTTTTTGTAGTGTCATTTGTATGGTTGGTAATGCATCTTATTCCTCTTCTCTCTTAGCTTTATCTGGTATGTCTCCTTCCTCTTGGCTTATAGATTCTGCTTGTTGCAATCACATGACTCTTCCCTCGTCCTTATTTTCTGAACTTAAACCTGCACCACACCCTCTTAATATTCACTCAGCAAATGGTTCCACAATGTCTGGTCATAATATAGGTTCCGTTTCAACCTCCAACCTCTCGGTTCCTAGTGTCTTTAATGTTCCTGACCTTTCTTACAATTTATTTTCTGTGGGACAATTAGCTGAGTTAGGTTATCGCATTATCTTTGATTATTCTGAGTGTATTGTGAAGGATCCAAGGACGGGACAGGAGCTTGGGACCGGTCCCAGAGTTGGGCGTATGTTTCCCGTGGACAACTTTCGTCTTCCACTTGTTGCTCTTGTTTTTGTTGCTGTAGCTACTGCAATTTCTTCTACTCCTTCCCTTGCACTTTGGCATGCTCGACTTGGTCACACATCTTCTTCTTGGGTACAACAATTAGCTTCTAGAGGTTTGTTAGGTTCGGTGTCTATAGAAAATTTTGATTGTGTTTCATGTCAGTTAAGAAAACAACCAGTTTTGCCTTTCAATACTAGTGAATCAATATCCATTGATATCTTTGACCTTATTCATTCTGATGTTTGGAGGCCTTCCTCTGTCTCTAGTATTGGTGGGTCTCGATATTTTGTTGTCTTTGTTGATGATTACTCTCGCTATAGCTGAATTTTTAATATGAAACATCGTTTTGAATTATTGGAAGTATATTCTAATTTTGCAAAAATGGTTGAAACTCAGTTTTCCAGACGCGTCAAAATTTTTCAATCTGATAATGCTCTTGAGTACACTCAATATGCTTTCCAAGTTGTTTTGCACTCTTATGGCACTGCTCATCAACTAACTTGTCCAGGTACCTCTTAGCAAAATGGTAGAGCAAAACGAAAACTTCATCATATTCTTGACACTATTCGTGCTCTCTTTCTTTTTGCCAAAGTTCTTGCTCCTTTTTGGGGTGAAGCTGCTTTTCATGCTATTCATACTATTAATCACATTCCGAGTCCTGTTATCCAAAATCAAACTCCATATGAGCGCCTTTTTAGGTCACCTCCAAACTATCACCACCTTCGCTCCTTTGGTTTTGCTTGTTTCGTTCTTCTTTCAGCTACATGAGCATAACAAACTTGAGCCTCGGTTAAGGCTTTGTTGTTTTCTTGGCTATGGCAAAACTCAAAAGGAGTATCGGTGTTATGATCCTGTCTCTCATCGTTTTTGTATCTCTCATAATGTTGTCTTTTGGGAACATCACCTCTTTGTCGAGCTCTCTCACTTCCGTGCCTCCCTGTCTTCCTCGCCTCCCTGTCTTCCTCCTCTGTCTTAGATCTTTTTCTAGATGAGACACATATTCCTTCTATAGCTGCTCCTAATCCTCCTGTAGTTACTCCTGATTCTCCTGTAGACTTCTCTGTCCAGCCACCAACCACCAGATATCATTGATCCCTTTCCTAGTTCACCCTTTAATGAACAGGTGGAAGATGAACAGGTTGAAGACAAGCTACCCAACCCCAACCCTTAGCTTGGGTCCCCTGCTCCTGCTCCGCTTGAAGATCTTGCACAAGACATTCCACCTTGTCACTCAACTCGGGTAAGATCTATTCCTGCACATTTACTTGACTATCATTCTTACACTGCCTTTGCTACACTACACGAGCCTCACACCTATCGTGAGGCTTCCACTAACCCTTTATGGTAGATTGCAATGAAAGAGGAACTTGATACATTATCTAAAAACCATACTTAGGATTTGGTGACACTTCTCCCCCGAGAAATCTGTGGTTGGTTGTAAGTGGATTTATAAGATTAAGACTCGTTCTGATGGGTCCATAGAGCACTACAAAGCTCATCTTGTTGCAAAAGGTTTTACATAGGAGTATGGGATTGATTATGAAGAGACCTTTGCTCCAGTTGCTCGTATCTCATATGTTCGTGCCCTTTTAGCTGTTGTTGCTACCAGTAAATGGGACATTTTTTAGATGGATGTCAAAAATGCATTCCTTAATGGGGATTTAAGTGAAGAAGTGTATATGCAACCTCCTCCTGATCTCTCTGTTGACTCAAACAAGGTTTGTCATTTTCGACATGCACTTTATGGCCTTAAACAAGCTCCACGAGCTTGGTTTGCCAAATTCAACTCTACCATCTCTCGCTTGGGTTACATGACCAGTCATTATGATTCTGCCTTATTTCTTCGTTGCACTGACAAAGGCACTATTTTACTTCTCCTATATGTGGATGATATGATCATAACTGGTGATGATCTCAGTGGCATTCAAGAACTCAAAGATTTTCTCAGTCAACAGTTTGAGATGAAAGATCTTGGATATCTCAGCTACTTCTTGGGTCTTGAAATCACTCATTTTACAGATGTACTTTATATTACTTAAACCAAGTATGCCTCTGAACTCTTGTCTTGAGCTGGACTCACTGATAGCAAGACTGTTGACACTCCAATTAAGCTTAATGCGCATCTGACTCCCTTAGGGGGGAAACCATTGTCTTGGTTAGCAACCTAGTTAATCTCACCGTCACTTATCCAGACATTTCCTATACTGTTCATTAGATGAGCCAATATTTGTCTGCTTCACGATCGACTCACTATGCTGCTGTTCTGCGCATTCTTCGATACCTAAAGGGCACTCTCTTCCATGGTCTTTTCTACTCTGCTTAGTCTCCTCTTATTCTCCACGCATTTTCTGATGCTGATTGGGCAGGAGATCCCACTAATCGCAAGTCCACCACTGGTTATTTCTTTCTTCTTGGTTCTTCTTTGATTTCTTGGCGAAGTAAGAAACAAACTCATGTGGCCCGCTCTAGTACTGAAGCAAAATATCTTGCCCTTGCTAATACCACATCTAAACTCCTTCGTCTACGATGGCTTCTCAAAGACTTAGGTGTGTCTACATCCTCTGCTACTCCTCTTTATTGTGACAACCAGAGTGCCATTCATATTGCTCACAATGACGTCTTCCATGAATGAACTAAACACATTGAGATCAATTGTCATTTTATCCATTATCATCTTGTCCATGGTGCTCTCAAGCTGATTTCAGTCTCCTCTAAAGATCAACTTGCAGATATCTTCACCAAGTCACATCCTAAGGGACGCCTTCGTACTTTGGTTGAAAACCTCAAGTTGGTCTCATATCCAATTTGAGTTTGAGGGGGGCTATTAACGTGTATAGTGTTGTGGACTTTAGGCTTAACTAGATTACTTGTATAGCACATATTCTTATACTACACTCTTACTTGTACTGCACTCATATGCCTTCTATATAAAGGCACTCATGTATATTCTTTCACTGAGAAATACAGTACAATTATGCAGTATTTCTAACACAATAAATCACAATCACACGTGATCAACCCTAATCGTGAGAATGCAAATTAACCACCCAAATTTTTCTTTGGATATAACTTTTAATTTGTTGATTAGTTTTAAGCACACGATATAACATTTTGATGGTCAGTGCTTCTAGATTTGTTTACAATTAAGTATTTGGAGATGTAATGATCAAAATAATGATTTTATCCTTTTTGCAATGACGATGTTAAATAAAGGTTGCAAAATGTAGGGTTTACAGTTTAACATCATTAAAAAAAAAAAAAAAAAAAAAAAAAAAAAGCCTAGAGGATAAAAGCTTCTGGTCTGCCAGATAGGGCTCTTCAATTTTTTATTGGACAATAATTGCTCTCATTTTCTTCAACTAGAAGGCAGACAAACATAAAAATAAAAAATAAAAAAAATAAAAAAAATAAAAAGAAGAAAAAGAAACAAACAAACAAAATGAAATTTCAGGGATTAACATTGGAAATTTCGAAGGTGTTCTACACTACGGTGTCTGCGCACTTTGAAGGGCAGCTTGCTGGCAGTGACTTTAAATGTGTTACGGATTTGTTTGCCGCTTGCACTCATTTGTGCAAACGGGGCCAGGTTTTATTAACTTCATTTCTCCAATAGTTTTCATCTGAACAATAATACGTTGCAGGCTACTCTTCTTCTCTGCAAACATAACAAGAGATTAATTAATTGCATAAATCTAAAAACCTGTACAACAATAAGGCCACCAAATAATGAACTCACTAGCTTCAGGGGCGACGTTGTTCGGCTCAGCAAACACCCTCGCAGTGGCAGATGAGAGAAACAAAAAGAGAAGCATCGCGATCATGATAATCCTCATGGAAATCTTGGCATCCATTTTGAAAGGAAGAGACACCAGTTCATACTTCAAACATTACTTATGTGATATATATATACACACATACACTTCCAAAAGGCAGCGTCCAATCTTCTCTTTTTTTTTTTTTTTTTTTTTTACGTCAATTAAAAAGTAGTCAATACCGGTGTCTGCGGCTACCTTTTCCACTTTTCTTAAATCTCAGCCCACCAGGGCAATTTCCTGGTCTCTTCATATTTTTTCTTCTAAAGGGCAAGGGCATCTTTTCATACTGTTAACTAGTGCGAAATATACAAGGTTAGGATCAAGTTATACTAACATAATCTATCCCTTCTCTCTCTCTCTCTCTCTCTCTCTCTCTCTCTCTCTCTCTCTCTCTCTCTCTATATATATATACTAATGTATAATCCGTGTATATGCACGGTACAATTAAAAACAACACAATTACACATATATGGATTCAAATTATATATTGTTTAAAGGAATAATTACAGTAAACCCACCTATGGTATGACCCGTTTTCGCTTTGCCTATCAATGATTTAAAACTTAACACTTTGTCCACTAGAGGTTACTTCCATTAGGGGTCTGTTATCCACCTTTAGCTTTTTCGATAGAAAAAAACTTTTACAACCAAAACATAACATAACACGAATCAAAAAGTTAGGGTTTGAATTTTTTTGAAAGAGCTTGGATTATGAGGTTTTGTATCTCTATACAAACTACTGGTCTCCTTTGCTGAAATTCCTTTGAAAAATAATCAAGAAAGAAGGAAGTCAAGAAAGATAGGACAGCGTCCAACAAGGACAAAGATAGCAACACATGTTTCAAGAGTTGAGTTCAAGGGTTTGGTTCTATTTAATGATCTATTTCTTTAACAATTAACATTAATCTTTCTCGTAAAATATTTAACATTGGAAGAAAACAAAATCAAGCGATAAAATTAGCCGGCATGAAATGCTTTCCTTCTACAACTCTGTTCTCTAAACGAGCAGCAAGAACCTCTGCCTTAGCAGCCAATAAAACAAACTTTACCTCACTGGCACAGTGTCCTAGTTCATAATTTGGGTCTACAGATCTGAGAATATTTCTATATTGCTTCTGGAGAGCAGAACACCCAAGAATCACAATTTTTCTGTTAGTTAAGCTCTCTTGTAAGGCATCACGTAGTGTTTCAAGCCATGGAATCCGATCTTCATCTAAAAGAGGGATCCCTTTGTGCATCTTTTCTGTTAAGTTGAACAAGTGAAAATGCTGAAAAGTATAAAATAGGTTATAGTTTTTATCCAATAGAAAATAAGTTTATGTAAATACCTTTATTTGAAAGTGGATGATAATCATCATCATCAAGAAAGCTGCAACTAATAACTTTTGCTAGCATCTCACCTATGGTGCTGTTGAACCACACATTCAAATAAATGAATACAAAAAGAGATAGAGATGCGAGTGAGATAGAGAAACGATGAACCAAAAGTGTTGGCCTGTCCATTTGATCTTGTTTTGATACACATCTTGTTTTTCTACAAAACCCCCTCTTTGATCTTTTTTTTTTTTTTTTTTTTTTTTTTTTTTTTTTTTTTTTGTATTTAGAGGAGAGAGACATAAAAGTGAAGATAAAATACATTTTTATCCCTGATTTTAATAGAGGTGGGTAATAGATTGAAGTTCAAATGAGCAAAGTGTAAAGTTTTAAACTGATAGGCCAAAAACATATTGACCCATTGTGATGGATTAATTGATTAATTAACCAAGTTTATTAATTAATCAAATTAACATGCAATTGTACGTGGTAGCACTAATAAATCACCAAATAACTAAATGCAGCGAAAATTAAATTTGACACGGGTGATTTGTTTACGAATGGGAAAAACCACCGAGACAAAACCCCACTGAGTGATTTTAAGGTCACCACTCTCGAGAATCCACTATTATCAAAACAAGCGGTTACAAGTAAATGAATCCTAGTACCTTATACCAACCTACAATTGAACCCTTACCCCAATACCCAATTGGACTTGTTCTGTAGTGACAATCTCTCCTTGTATTACACGGCTCCAAGTACGTGACTAACAAATCTAATTCGCGGATCCCAGTACATGACTTACTCCTTTGCACGAATCCAAGTACATGACTAACTCCACAATAACCCTTTGATTGTTGTAGTTGATTTATAGCAGCTTCACATAGAAACACCAATAAGATCTTCACTGTTGGTGCAAGAGACTTTGCTTGGTTACAGGACCCAAAGACGTACAAGAAATGCAGCAAAAACTCTTTCTTCTGTAGTAGGAGGCTAGGGTTTCAAACAGAAAACCTTATGAAGCTCTCTAGGGTTAGGTTTTTCTACCTCCTTTAAATAGGAGCTTAATGGGCTCTTCTATTCCAAATAGGTTTACACAAACCTTGGGCTTTCCTAGTCTAATAAGGATTATACAAACCCATAAACAGATAACCTTTTAGAATAAAAATGTTGCTGGCTATAGTCTGAAACCCGTAAGCTCGATAGATCGAGACATTTTTCGAGCTTTAATGAATCTTGACAAATCGAGCTTCTGTCGAGGAGGTATCGAGACCTGCAGATTGCACTTTTCTTGAGCAGTTCTTGAGTAGTCTTCATGTCTTCAATTTAACTACTTGTAATGATCATTTTGAACCTACTTAGATTTGCCAAAATACAAGTAAAATGCGTTTTGTCAAAGGATATGCCAATTACATAAAAATATGTCCCTAGCATAAACCACGAGTAGACAAAGTGAAAACGGGTCATATCACAGGTAGGTTTACTGTAATTATCCATTGTTTAAATCATATATAAATACATTAGTTTTTTTTACTATTCCTTACTTCTTTATTTATTTTATTTTCTGGATATACACCAGTGTGGATGATACCGTACCGTACCGATTAGTACGGCCGGTATATACTGTGCTAGCCAGTGCACCAGTACAGGAACACCCCCTGTTTTGTACTCGAAAAAATACCGGCCGTACCGGCGAAATCTAGCTGTTTCGGCCGGTAAATGGATACCTGGCCGAAACACAAAATGCTTTTCTTTTTCTTTTTCTTTTTGTTGTAATTTTGGCAGTTTAATTTTAAAATCCTAATGCTAGTGCAAATCTGAGTAAGCCAAGAAAACCTAGCAGAAAGAAGGAGAAAAATGAAAGAAAAATGCACAATAGCTTTACAAAATGAAGTTAGAATCACCTCTTATTCTAGACTTTGACTTCATTATTCTTCACATTTTTCTTGTACCATCTTCTTCTGACTTAACGATGACCGATTTGCTTTTGCTGTTTCCTAACTTTGTTCTCTACACTCCACTCTTCCCTTGTCTTACCTTTTGCTTTTTCAATGTCAATACTGAGTGACTTGTATGCTTGGTTGAAAGAGTACACTTGCCTTCTGATTTTCTTAAAGCATCAGATGATATTTTGAATTGGTGTCACCAATCTTTTGACAAGTGGGATTGGCATTTATTGAGTTTGGTGGGTGTTTGATTATTTAATAGTTTTCACTTTTATATATTTATATGTTGATAACTCCATCAAAAAGTATAAAAAGTTGCCAAAGTGAAATGAAAAAAAATTCCAAATTGGAATCTATATAGTATTGAAAAATTATAAATACACAAAATTGTTGTTTCTAAATACATTAAGATGCAATCATTCACCAACAAAGACAAAAACAAAAAAACAAAATAATGTTTTTTATTTTAATACTAGGCTGGTTAGGTTTTTTTTTTTTTTTTTTTTGAAGTTAGAGTATTCACAGTGGTGGTGCTAAAAATTTTAGCTTTTAGTACCTCAAAAAACTACTTTATCTATTTTACCACCTCGCTTCACAATATACCCAATATCAAATGTTCTATTTTTTTTTTATCACTTCATTTAAAATAATAAAGGAAGTGAAAGAATTTGAGTTTTTTAATTGAAGGAAGAGATATAATCTTAATAAAATATTGTACTCTTTTTTTTAATAACTTACTACAGTCAACTGGTATTTATACTAGTTTACTGTAGCTATAAAAAATTTAGCTTTAGCTTCTCCAATAACACATGATTTTTTGGTTCTTTGGTGGTAAAATAGTTATTTTTGCTAAAATACAATCACCATTGTGAATGTTTTTATTGTTTTTGTTAAGTTTTTAGGTTGGATAGTTGCTATTTGGGTGAGGCTAGCTAGGCTTACTGGGGAGAAGGGGGGCATAAGGTTTTGGAAGGGGAGCCAACTACAAAAATGAAATATATAATAACTAAAAAAAAATTGGACTCGCGGGAGCTGGGCCCCCACTTGGGTTCGTCCCTGAATTGAGGTAAGTTATTGGTTTATGGTGAAAAAAGAGTGTTTAAACTTTAAATAAAGTAACAGACTCTCTCCTTTAGTATGAGCTCTCTCTCTCTCTCTTGACTAGTTGCAAGACTTCTCCCTCCCTTAGGTCACCTAAGGACTTGTATTTTCAATTTTACTTTGTTTTTTGGTCCTAAATTGTCTATCATGTCAAAAGATGTAATTAATGGCTTGGAGAAAATGAAGTTGACAATGGAAGAAAAAGAAGTGATTACAATATCAGATGAAGGTCGGGAGGAGGAGATTGAAAGCTATTCTCTGAGTCTGCTTGGCAAGTTTCTTACTTGTAAACCATTCAATAAATGAGCAGCTTAGACCACGTTGAGGTGAGCCTTGGGCTTGGTAGAAGGGGTACAGATTGTGGAAGTAGGTTCGAACCTATTCCAGTTCAAGTTTCGTAGGGAATTTGATATGGACCGAGTTCTCAAAGGAGGTCCCTAGTTCTTTGATAATGAAGTGCTCTTGCTACGAAGGTGGCAACCTGGTATGACAGCAGCAAACATCAAATTTGATTATGTTGCTCTCTGGATTCAGATATGGGGGGCGCCATTTGATATGTCCTCACCTAAAGTTTCTTCTGAGATTGGTAGTCATTTGGGGGAGGTGGTGGAGGTAGAAACGAGACAGAAATTAGATGCACAGAATCTCTTTATGAGAGTCAAGATGGCAATCCCAATGTCCAAACCCCTTCGACGTGGCGGTTCATTAGTGGCTCATATGGACAGCGTTCATAGGTTACGTTTAAATATGAACGTCACTTTTGTACCTATTGGGCCATGATCTCAAGAACTATGCCGAAAACTTTGCCTTAAGCAAGAATGGTGGCGAGGTGGTGTGCCAATATGGAGAATGGTTAAAATCTGCAGGAGGAAGTCCTCGTTCACCCTCAAGGATGGATTCAACCAGGATTTAGAACCCAAACAATGAAGATAGGACCAAGGAATAGTTTGGGAACAAAAGTAGCTAAGAGGCACTAGCAGCGGATCATGTAACCAACAGGGCAAACCCTACAGAGGGTGACACACAAGCAAAAGGAAAGAATGTGAGATCAGGGATTTTCCTGATTTGTATGGAGAGTGTTTCTGAGACCGAAGGGATAATTATGGAAAGTTTAAGGCCACTTTCTTCGGTTAGCAACACAGAGGCGCCAAATTCAAAATGGGATAGTATCTCACACAATCTTGCTCTGCGACATGTGGAAGTCACATTGCCATCACCAGCTAAGGTGCACGTAGGAAGGAAGGAGCATGTTGGGCCTCAAGTTTCTAAACAAAAGCCCACTTGGAAAAGGCTTATACGGATGGAGTGTGGGCCAAGGATAGAAAACACAGAAGTAAACCCATATACATTGGGCAAGAGAGGACTGTAGGAAGCTGGGCTTGATTTCGACACAAAGACTGAAGGTAAGGTGGAGAAACGTAGTAGACATCAGGGAGATGTTCAAACAAATGAAACGGTGGGGGTGCAGGAGCACTCTTGCCAAGTAAAATGAGGCTATTAAGTTGGAACTGCCAAGGGCTTGGGAACATTTGGATAGTTCATAGGCTTCATAAGTTGGTGAGGTATCAAGCTCCCATAACGTGTTTTTTAATGGAGAAACGTTTAGACAGATAGAGTTTTGATAAACATTGTAGAGAACTACTGTTTCCAAACAAGTTTATAGTAAAGAAGCCACATGGTGGAGGAAGGTTGGCTTTCATTTGGAAATCAGAGGTTAATATATGGAGGTTATAAACTTTACAGACAACCATATACTAGCGAGAGTGGTGGAAGAAGATGGCTTTGCATGGATGTTAACTTGTTTCTATGGGTGGCCCGAAGCAAGCCAAAAGCCCAAATCATGGGCTCTTCTTGCTCACCTGCGTTCGTTTGTTGATGGTCCATGGTGTTGCATAGGCGATTTTAATTCTATCCTACACTCCTCCGAGAAACAAAGTAAATTCCTCATCCGCTCAAATAAATGGATGACTTTCGAAGATTGTTGGATGATTGTAACTTGGCAGATTTGGGCTTTGTTGGATACCTATTCACGTGGAATAATAAAAGGCCAGGGTTGGAAAATACTAAGGAAAGGTTAGATAGGGTTGTAGGTAACATGGGCTTGAGGGAAAAATTTCAAGCGAGCTCGGTTACCCATCTCTTTTCCCATGCATCTGATCATTAGCCTTTATTTCTACAAGCTATATCAGCCTTAAGGTGCCGTGGCAGAAGCACAAGGATTTTTAGGTTTGAAAAGGCTTGGTTGGTGAGGGATGATTGTGAGAAGGTCAATAATGATGCGTTCAGCAGGTACCACTGAATCAGGTTTGAGACACATGAAGCAGAAGATTAGTAGGTGTGGAACAAAACTGCATGCATGGGGTGCTTTTATACTTATCCGGATGTGGAAGAAACAAGAAAGTACAAAAACGGGTGGAGGAGCTAAGCATGGAGGACCCGATGGTGGAGAACAAATCTAAATTCCTGGTAGAAAGCAAGATACTTGACGACTTGCTTCTTAAATAGGAAATATATTGGGCCTAATGGTCCAGGGTCTCATGGTTGAAGCATGGTAACAAGAATACCAAATTTTTTCACTCCAAAGCCTCTCAAAGGTGAAGGAGAAATTTCATTCATGTGGTCAAAGATCAATACAATTGTTGGGTGGAAGAGCCTGAAGAGGTTGCAAGTGTGGCAATTGAGTATTTTGAGAGTATTTTTCGTTCAGGCACATGTCAAAGATTGGAGGAATGGCTTAGTGTAGTGCAACATAAGGTGACCCCAGATATGCATGATATCTTGTCCAGTGATTATAGTGCAGAGGAAATCAAAGTAGTGTTGTTCCAAATAGGACCAACAAAGGCTCCTAGACCCGACGGTATGAATGCTTTTTTTTTACCAAAAATATTGGCATATTGTTGGGGATGATGTGATTGCAGCTGTTTTAGACTTTTTGAATTCTGGTAGTATGATTCTTGAAATTAATTATACTCATATAGTTCTTATTCCAAACGTGAAGTTTCCTGAAAAAAAAAAAAAAAAAAAAAATCTGATTTTAAACCTATTAGTCTTTGTAATGTCATATATACAATTATTTCAAAAGTAATGGCTAACAGGTTGAAACAGATACTTCCTCAGCTGATAGCTCCTACTCAGAGTGCTTTTGTTCCAGGCAGACTTATCACTGATAATGTACTAATTGCATATGAAACCTTGCATGCCATGCACTGCAGGAAATTGGGCAAGAAGGGTTCACTAGCTCTAAAATTGGATATAAGCAAGACCTATGATCAAGTTGAATGGGATTCCTTGAAGGGAATGATGATCAGGTTGGGCTTTCCTATGACTTGGATTGCGAGGGTGATGTGCTGTGTCTTTACTCCTTCATTCTCAGTACACATCAATGGCAAATCATATGGGAACATTATTCCTTCGAGAAGATTTCTTCAGGGGGACCCACTGTCTCCTTACCTATTCTTGTTATATGCAAAGGGGTTCACAGCTTTGCTAACAAGATCAAAAGAGGAGGGGCGGCTTAATGGGGTTGTGGTTTGTAAAAGTTCACCTTGTATATCCCATCTCTTTTTTTGCAGATGACTCATTACTATTTTGTCAGGCATCTCTGGAGGAAGTGCAGTGTATCACAGATATTCTTTAGTTATATGCAGCTTCATATGGTCAGTGCATCAATTTTGAAAAATCATCCATGTACTTTAGCAGCAACATGAATGGTGGACAAAGAGAAATAATAAAAAATATGTTAAGGGTGAAGGAGGTGGAAAGATTTGAGTCTTACCCATGCTACTAGGCTGATCAAAATACCAAGCTTTCTCATTCTTGAAGGATAGAGTTTGGGAAAAAAAATGCAAGGATGGAAAGGGAAAATGTTGTCAAGAGCAAGCAAAGAGGTGCTGATTAAGGCTGTAGCCCCATCCATTCCCACGTATACAATAGGCGTATTTCTAATACCTACGAAGCTTTGTAATGAACTTAATGCTTTGTGTGCAAGATTCTGGTGGGGTCAAACAATAGATGAAAGGATGATTCATTGGAAGAGCTGTGGGGGTCTTATCTCAACCTAAAAGAGAAGGTGGAATAGGTTTTCGCGATTTGAAGGATTTTAACTTAGCTATGTTAGCCAAGCAAGGGTGGAGATTGATTCAAGAAAAGGATTCACTTCTATACAGGTGCTTTAAGGCTAGGTACTTCCCACAGTACAATTTTCTGGATATTTTAGATGTGCCCAACAGCTCCTATGTTTAGAAGAGCTTAATGGTAGCCCAACCTATTCTAAAAGAAGGGTGTTGTTGGAGGGTGGGTGATGGGTCTGCAACTTGGGTTACAGCAGATAAGTGGTTATCGAATCAGGTCACAAACCGTGTACTTCATCCACCGATGGAGGAGGAATGGGGGTGGTGGGTTTCGGACCTCATTAACTGGAGGATAAACTCATGGGACCACGAGGTGATAGAGTCTAAGTTTCAGAGGTCTGATGCTGAGGCTATTCTTCACATCCCCTTGAGTCGTAAACAAGTCCCTGATGTGCTCTTTTGGCTTCACAACAAGAGTGCTGAATACTCGGTGAAATCAGGCTATCACACGACAAGGTTGATCTCAAAGTAGGAAGCTGACGTGGGTGAGAGTTCAAGGGTGGTGCTTGGATGCCCGGTTTGGGCAAAGCTGTGGAAACTTAGGATTCCTAACAAAATAAAATTTTTTGGTAGGAGAGCCTGCCTTGATATTTTGCCTACACGTGAGAATCTGGCTCGAAGAAGAATTATTGAGGATGACAGATGTAGGGTCTGTTCACTGGCCAAGGAATTAGGATACTATGTTTTGTGGGAATGTGGGATGGCCCAAGACATATGGGTTGGCTGCCCAAGTCGCTTGCAGAAGGGCATTTCTGGTCATGATGATATGCTGCATTTGGTTGAAAGTATGCAACACAAACTGACTAATGAAGAACTGGAACTGTTTTGGGTCCAAAGTTGGATAATCTGGAACCAACGAAACTCTGTGTTGTATGGTGGCATCATCCAAGACCCAGGCAGGCTGAACCAACGAGCTAAAGACTATCTAGAGGAGTTTCAGGAGGCACAGGTACATTTGGTTGTCTCGGATACTACAGCCCCAATGCAGGCATGGAGACCTCCCTTAGGTTTGTTATACAAAATGAACTTCGATGCAGCGGTGTTTGCCAATACAAATTCCAAGGGGTTTGGGGTGATTATCCAAAACAATGTGGGGGAGGTTATGGTTGCTATGTCGATCAAAGGACCTGCTATTGTTGATAGTGAAGAGGCCGAGGTGCTTGCGTGTCAGAGAGCTCTTGAGTTTGCAATGGATGCTAGCTTTACAGAGCTGGTGTTGGAGGGTGATAATGCCACTATCATGAAATCTATTGCCTCTCTGCGGATATCCATTTGCTAGTGGTAGGATGTAGATGCCAATCCTTTAGTTGTGTTAAACGCAGCACTAATAATGTAGCCCATTCTTTAGCTCGTTATGCTAGTTTGATAGAGGAGGATATCATCTAGATGGAGGAGTCTCCACCTCCAGCCCTTAAGGCATTGTACTTGGACTCTATTCCTTTCAATGAATGAATATATGCTTGTTTCGGTTTCATATATATATAATAAAAAAATAAAACTTTATATAAAGTAAAGACTAAAGACCAAAAATTTAATGTTAGAGACATGATGGACAAAAGTGCTTGATTTATGTAATTATTTATTTATTTGTAGGTATAGAATTTGATATGTTTGATGCTCTACTGTTTTTTTTTTTTTTTTTTTTTTAATGGGAATCTATGGTTTATGGGGTATGAATCATGGATTTTAACCAAATCTCTCGGATCAAATGATAGTGTGGGATTAAGGAGTTTGTGGTTTTATCGACGAGAAGGTTGCTACAGTAGACACCCATTAACCAATAAGTTTAGGGGTATAAAACTTTTTTAATGTATTAATTTCCTATTTTGTAGTTCAAGAGTAGCATATATTGGGGAATAGCTTCAATTCCAAGTGTATAACAATTTTTGTTAATCGATAATGACATTTTTTAAAAAAAAAATTTACAAATTCAATTTATGTGATTTATGTAAAATAAGCCAAGATTAAATCATATATTATACTCAATTCTTTTCCCATGCATTGCACGGGATGGTACCATTTAATACAAAATACTTTTTCCTCATTCAGCCTCAACACACATGACACATAGCAGCTCATCCCGTTATTCTCACGTTGCACTCCTCACACACCGCAGCCCTCTTCTCCCTGAAGAACAACTTGTGACAGTTTTAAGGTTGGACTTGCGGGATAAAAACGAGGAGAAAGGGTGCATGAGGTGAGACAACGGATTTCTTTTACGGTTTTGGGTTTCTCCTCTACCATAAATGGAACTTACTTATGTTATTGTTTATTGACTTATTGACTGAACATAATGTCAGTCTCTGGGGCTTTATTGATTTAAAATAATTTCCGTTGGGTGCTGTTCATAACTTTATGTGTGGAGTTATGGAGATTAATTCAAATTGATAATATATGGGATATGGGAACTGAGGTGTGGAGCTTTGGCTTTATAACCTAGTGGGATTGATCCTTAAGTTCAAATATGCAATTGCTTAAAGAATCAGGATTTTCTATTGTGGAATTGCACAGGATAAAAGCTGATCTCTATATTGGATGCTACGGGTTGAATATATATATATATATATATATACCAACCTAATCTTGTATATACCTAACAGAGGCATAAGTAGATGGTTATTGACTTATACAATTGTTTATTGATTTATACAATTCGAAACTGCCATTGTGTAAACCAAAACTTGATTATTATATTTATCAGCTATATTAAGTAGTGTAAGAGAATATAAGGATATAAGAGTTAGATATGAGATTACCTATGAGGATTCCAAAGAGTTACTATATATTTGTGTGTGTGTGTTAAACGATAGAGTTTGTAATTTCATAGGTTAGAACAATTGGATATTCATGCTGAAGACGAATTGGATAGCATGTAAATTAATGGAATATTTGGAAATATTAATATTTTCGAGATTTATACTATTAAAGCAATAGACCAGATTTTATGGTGGTGATTCGTGTGAATTAATATTTTTGTAATTATTAGGTTCTAATTAGTGACCTTTGGACATAGTTTTGAAATCTGGACTGTTTAATGAACCGGAAAAGTGATAGGTTCAAGGTTTTTGAGGTCAAATTGAGGTTCAACCGAGGTCAAATTGTGATGTGTCATTTAATTTTTTAATATATTTGATACTTAAATTGGTTTATATTTATTAATTTTTCATTCCTGACCAACAAGATGTGCGATAATGTTGTGGGATGAGCTAAACTTTGTAATGTACTTACTTTAATCAATATAGATCATAGATCATATGAATACATTGGCATAATATTTTGCTTTTTTTTTTTTTTTTTTTTTTTTTTTTTTTTTTTGAGCTTGCTTATCTGATGAAGATAACTGAGAAATGTGGCATGTTTAGCTTTGGAGTTTTGGTTATTGAAGTGATCAAAGGTAGGCATCTTGATGAAATCATCTCCATTCTATTTGCTTCATCTGTGGAGGAGAATTTATTGTTGAATGATTTGTTAGACATACGCCTTCCACCTCCCACTCTTGAGGTTGAGAATCATATAAAACTCATAATAAAGTTGGCAATTACTTTATGTACATATTAACCAACAAGATGTGCACAACCCTAGTAACGGGGCGTTACATGTGAGGATTCATGCTCTCTATTCCCTATCTGAGTTTGGAGTGTTACACGTGACCCCTTTGTCCAACATGCAAAAAGGGGGAGATGTTGTGTTGAGGGGGAGACTTTTATTTGATTATGTTATTTTATTTGTAAAACTCTTGTTCTTTTTTATGTGGGACTTGTACCTATTTTTTTTTTAATCTTTGATACAATATGCTTTATATTTAGTTTTTGGTTGTTGGTTTAACAATTGGTATCTGGCTGCTTATGTTGACTCACATGCTTCTATTTATTTTTATTTTTTGTAGTATATATATTTATATATTATTGTGATCAATATTGTTTATCTGTCTTTATTTCCACACATGCATTTATGTTTTATTTTAGTGTTTAAGGAAAAGATAAGTAATCTCTACACAAGACATTCAACCTCCTTGCAACTTCCTAGGATTGTGTAGTTTGTAGGGATAAAAATTTTCTTTGGGTTGTATTGTATTTGAGTCATTTGATGTAAAAATTTTTGTCATGAATTGTCAATGGAGGAGATTGTTAAGTCTATATTTATAGGTTGACAAGCCATGAACAATTATAACAGTTATAATCTAGGTTGGCTCTTAAATTGATATCGAAGTAATCATAGTACAAGACAAACCAAGGTTCAAAAAAAGAAAGACTCAAGAAACATAAACTTGACTACTACTACACAAGATTTTGACACCAACTCGACTTGTTGAGAGTTACTTAAGTTGAATGGTTGACTACGTATCTCAACTGATCGAGAATCATGCTGATTGGATTCTCGGTATTTTCTATCAGCCATTTGATCTAAGGCTACTTGGCACTTGCATTTTTAATATAGTATATAAGCAAGCCATAAAGCATGTTTTCTAAGACTATGAGAGAGTAGTTTATTGTACACAGATCTTTTTCCAACCTCTCTTGAAGCATCAACCGGAGACCTACATTTATACTAAAGATCCAATGATCAAAGTGAAATTGTTGCATCCAGTTTGCATCCAAGTTACTGGTATAAAACTTTGAGAGTTGTTCTCGAAGTCCTGAGTAACATTCACGTGCAACAAGTTCAGAATAAAAGAACCCGAAGTCTCTGAGCTATGTATGGTCACGTTAGTAAGTACTACAAGAAGTAGCATTAGATTTAGGGTTAAATCTTTTTACACACTTCAATAATATTCTAGTGGGTTTATTGACTAGGGGGATTGATGATTAAGTCCCCCAAGTTTTTACTATGAAATAGTTTGTTTTTTCGGTTTTTCTAAGTCATCATTTTGGTGTCTTTTTGTGATCTGTGTTTGTGTGTCGTTATTCAATTCAGATCTAAAGCATAAGTAATCTAATTAATTACTTGGTTAAGATTTGGCTAACTTTGTTACAATCAGGGCCAAAAACCCTAACAATAGCTAATCAAACATGTATAATCACAATGCCCTTGAAATTTGTGTTACTAGAAGAGCATTATTAATACTTGCAATTTAACATCTAGTAGTACTCTAGGCATTACATAATCTTAAACAAACAATTGCCTTCAACAACATAGATTTGACAAAATATAGTGTCTTATTTCATATCTTGCTTGTCCTAGTCCGAGTGTGATTGCTCTTGGAAAGTGCACTTCAGCTTGATAAAAATTGAGAGACCATATGCATAGTTGGTCTGGATTTCGGATTAGCATGCAAGCATGCAATTGCCAACTTTATTATGAGTTTTAGATGACTCTCAACCTCAAGAGTGGGAGGTGGAAGGCGTATTGTTGGGATTTGTGCCCTAGAATCCTATTGTATAATGCTATGTATTATATTATGTATGACATTATGTATGACTTAATATTGCAATTAATAAAGTTGTTTTATTATTATCTGAAATAATGGTAACATGAATGTTTGGACATTATCATATAGTCCATGAGATGCATAGTATGTGATTTATGTGATTTAGTCACAGAAGATATAAGTCACAAATTCTTTGTAAACTCAGAATTTAGTTCGTAGTCGATGATGAAATTGGGCATTTCATCTGCGAAGACTATAACATATCAACTAAGATGATTTGTCTTGGTCATGGAAGTGGTGACTTCTAGTTAATATGTTGATATGTTTTAAGAGTTAAAACATATTGAACTGGACCGCTGTGAGATTTATTATTCTCCTAATGACTGTCAATTGAATAATAAATCTCACGACTTTCATTTACATGAACTCTTAATCCTGAGAGAATAATGGACCTGTTCATGAAGTGTAGGTTGCTTTGATATATTAGGAGTGAGATCTAAAGTAACGGTCAAAACCTCAGTATGTTGGGCAGCCACATTTATTGTTGATGGAACATATATTCTCAAGATGGAATTCATAGTCTCTTAACGGAGATACAAAATATTCCCTTGAGATAAGTTTAATGGATTTGTTATTCAGAGAGTTAGGCCTAACCACTTTAGTTAGACTAAAGTATATATTTATGAAATTGGATTTCATAAATATATGATGAATAACTTAAAAGGATTAAACTGGGTACTCGAGGATTAAGATGTAGTAATTCACAAAGTGGCAGTCTTCATTTATGACTTAGTGTTACTACGAATATTTTATGAAGGGGTTGCATGTACAATAAAGTCTTGGGATATAATTTATTAATAAGGCCTAGAGTGCAATTATATTTATATAGTGATATTAAATATGATTAATGGTAACTTTGGACTTGTCAAGAGTTGACAGAAAAGCCTAAGGCCCATTGGAGCTAGAGTCTTATTTGTTCCTTTTTGGTCCCATTCCAAGCCACATACTAAAGCCCAATTGGGAAGGCCCAAAATGCTAACCCAATTAGATAATCAGATATATAGAGAGAAACATATAGATTTTATATAATATGAATTGGTATGTATGTGAGTGTTGGACACTCTTCAATTCTCTCTAGAACAAACTCATATATCTGATTGAGAGACCACACATCTTGGGTGTTAGTGGAATTGGAGTGAAGATTGAAAGTCTTCTCAAGAACTTCTGAATTTTCGGTTTTGAATTTTACTGCTTCAAGGTACACAATTTTATTCTTTAATTCTGAAACTTATATGGCACATGTTGACAATTGTGAATGAAGTAGATCCGTTAATTTAATTTTTCCGCTGCATAGACTCTTATTTCCATCAAATGGTATCAGAGTGGTCTTCAATTTCCAATCTGTTTAACATGTTTTATGAGTTTTGGAATTAAAGATAATAGTTTCATGATGTTAGAAGATTATATATGTATTTAATTTTCTGCATGTTTGTTGAAACTATGATTTGATGAAAACTGATATTGATGTTATGTTGTTGTTTAAATTTGAATTTAAGTATGTTAAATTGAACTTTAAGGCTATAACATCAATGAATTTCAGTTTTGATGTCAAACTCCATCAATCATGTTCATATGGTGATAGTTTGTTCAAAGAAAACCGTAGAAAACTGTTCAGATTTTTCCTTCAAAAACTGAAAACATGGGTTTTTCGCGGGTTAGCTTCCCGCGAAGTTACTCACGAGAAATGTTTCTGAAGCACAAAACTTTTTGCAGGTAAGCTTTACTCACGAAACAGTCGCGAGACAGTAGCGAAAGTTTCTGTCTGATTTTTTGAGTTTTCACTATTTTGCCTAAACTCAATTTCGCGGGAAGAGCTTAGTCGCGAGATAGTAGCGAGACAGTAGCAAAAGTTTCTGTCTAAATTTTGTGTTTTCACTATTTAATTTTCACGAGAAGAGCTTAGTCGCGAGATACTCGCAAAAATGCTACTGAAGGGAATTTTGAATTTTTTCTAAGTGTTTTCAAATGTATAAAGTGCAAGGCTGTGTGTGATTAGTTTACACATGTTTACAAAATAAAAACATTTAATTTAAAACATCTAGTGGGAGAAAGATACAAGGGTTGGATTTCACGGCCTCCATTGTCGGTTCATAGTGGTGTGAAATATATACTTTGTCTTTGCTTCGAGCTTAGCATTCCATGCAGAGAGTATTTATTTCATGGTACTACATGATTGAATTTCTTGGTTTATAGTGGTTTGATCTAACACCTTGTCTTAGCCTCGAGCTTTGCATTCCATGCAGAGGGTGTTGTGTCATGGTACTACAAAATAAGCCTGTTAAAGGGATGAAATGTGGCTACACATGATTCTAGACAATGGTATACACTAGACTAAATATTATAGTATCCTCTATGCTGAGTTCTTACTATTACTATTTAGAGGCCAAATGTATAACGGCATATCATTAGTGTTTGATAAGAGTTATCATGACAGCATTAATAATGAGAATAGTTCTCAATCAATCATAGTATTTTATATTCACTCTATGCTGAGGGATATTGAATATAGGATTGGGTTGTCGTTGCATATATTATATTATGGTTTTATTAAGGTTCCATACTATATGTTTATATGCTAAATTGATAATATCCAGTTTACTCATATTTGTGTTTATTAATTTCAGATTTGAACATGGCATCTTTTAGCCCACTTGTTACTATTCTTAATCAAAACAAACTGACTGGATCCAAATATGTTGACTGGAAAAGAAATTTGGACGTAGTTCTCACAGCTGAAAAGCACAAATATGTGCTTACTAAACCATGTCCTAGCTTTCCTTCATTAGATGCTCCTCCTGAGGAAAAACAACGATATGATCGTTGGCAGAAATCTAATGAAATGGCCAAGTACTACATCCTAGCATCTATCTCAAATGTTCTACAACATCAAATGCAGGATGTAGAACTAGCTTCGGACATAATGCTAAGTCTGAAGGAGATGTTTGGTGAGCAAGGCCGTTCTGCAAGGCAAGAAACCATGAGGCAAATTTATAATACCAAAACGGCTGAAGGCGGTTCAATTAGGGAGCATTGTCTCACAATGATCTCTAATCTGAATACATTAGAGGTTTTAGGTGCCAACATTGATTGAGAATCCCAAGTGGATATGATACTTCAGTCACTACCAGAATCATTCAAGGAATTCATACTTAATTATAATATGAACAAAAAGATTTATTCTTTGTCTGAATTAATGAATGAATTGGTAGTGGCGGAAGGCATCCTTGGTACTTCTAATGTTGAAACCAATGTAGGTGAAGCTTCTACTTCTCAACCTAAGTTGAAAGGCAAGGGTAAGAAGAAGAAGAAGAAGGACTTCACTAAGCAAGAGGGTAAACAAATTGCTTTAGGGGTTGCTGACAAAGGAAAGAAGCTCAAAGGAAAATGTTTCCATTGTGGTGAGAAAGGACATTGGAAGAGGAATTGTCCAATTTTCAAAGCTGCCAAGAATAAAGGTATGAAAAGTTCATTTCTCCTTGAAATATGTTTAGTGCAGAATCCCACAGATTCCTGGTGTGTGGATTCAGGTTATACTAATCATATCTGCAATTCTTTGCAGGGGTTCCAGGAGACCAGAAAGCTTAAGGAAGGGGAATTGTTTCTTACTTTGGCTGATGGGAGCAGGATTCCGGTTGTAGTTGTTGGTGTTTATAATTTATGTTTTGAGTTTAGAGTTTTAATATTGGAAGACTATCTGTATGTACCTAATGTTCATAGGAATTTAATTTCTGTAACTTATTTAGGTAAACATGGATATTGTGTTATCCTTAAAGACAATGTTGTAGTAAAGAAGGGTAAAGTATTTATATGTTCTGGAAATATTGTAGATGGTCTTTATATTTTAACTCCTGATAAGCATGAATTATACAATTCTGAATTAGATCATGACTCTCATATAAAATCATTAAAGAGAAAATTTCCTTCTACTAGTTATGCATATCTTTGGCACTTGTGTTTAGGTCATATTAATTCAAATAGGATTCAAAGACTGATCAAAGATGGACTCTTAGAGCCCATGGACTTTGATGAAATTCCAGTTTGTGAATCTTGTTTGGAAGGTAAAATGACCAAACGACCTTTTAATGCAAAAGGTAGAAGATCTGAAGATTTGCTAGAACTAGTACATTTAGATGTATGTGGTCCTATGTCAATCCAGGCAAGAGGAGGTTATGAGTATTTCATCACTTTTACCAATGATTACTCTAGATTTGGTTATGTATACCTAATGAAATGGAAGTCTGAAGCCTTTGAAAAGTTCAAAGAGTTTAGGGCTGAAGTTGGGAATCAATTAGGCAAACGCATAAAGGCCATTCGATCTGATCGTGGTGGCGAATACCTTCTCGGTGATTTTAAGGATTACTTAACTGAAAATGGGATTGTATCCCAAATGACTGCACCTGGAACTCCACAACAAAATGGTGTAGCAGAAAGACGGAATAGGACTCTTTTAGATATGGTTAGGTCCATGATGAGTTATTCAACTCTGCCAATTTCATTTTGGGGATATGCCTTAAATACTGCAATGTATCTTCTAAATTTAGTACCTTCGAAGTCTGTTCCTAAAACACCTGTTGAGTTGTGGAATGGGTGTAAGCCTAGTATGAGACATCTCCATATTTGGGGTTGTCCAGCACATGTGTTGAAACGAAAGTCTAACAAGTTACAGTCTAAAACAGAAGTGGTTTTCTTTGTAGGGTATCCAAAAGGAACAGTTAGAGGATTATTCTATAGTCATAAAGATAATAAAGTGTTTATTAGCACAAATGCCAAATTCTTTGAAAATGACTATATGAATAATTATACTCCTAGAAGTAGAGTTGTTTTGGCTGAAATGAATGAACCTGTAAATAAACAACCAATGGATGAGACTAGGGATGATGTGGCTGTATTAGATACACCACAAGATATTACTCATGAGATGACTAGTACATAGGTGCCTCGTCGTAGTGGGAGAATTGTTCAGCCTCCTATAAGATTCATAGGTTTGGGAGAAACTTATGAAGCTATCTCAGAAGAGGTTGAATCGGATCCCTACACTTATGAAGAGGCAATGAGTGATATAGATGCACATCATTAGGTCAAAGCTATGAAATCTGAGTTAGATTCCATGTATTCCAATCATGTTTGGGATCTTGTAAAGGCGCCTAACGGCATTAAACCTGTTGGTTGCAAATGGGTTTACAAGAGGAAGAGAGGGATAGACGGAAAGGTTGAAACCTTTAAAGCAAGGCTAGTGGCAAAATGGTATACTCAAAAAGAAGGTATTGATTATGAAGAAACTTTTTCACCAGTAGCAATGCTTAAATTTATTAGAATTCTCTTATCCATTGCTGCTCATTATGATTATCAGATTTGGCAAATGGATGTCAAGACTGCATTTCTTAATGGCAATCTTGAAGAGGAAATCTATATGATGCAACCAGAAGGTTTCATAGTAAAGAACCAAGAGCATATGGTATGCAAGTTGAAAAGGTCCATTTATGGACTTAAGCAAGCATCTAGGTCATGGAACATCAGATTTGATCAAGCAATCAAATCATTTGGTTTTGAACAAAATCTTGATGAACCATATGTGTACAAAAGACATCAAGATAAAGTAGTAATGTTCCTAGTACTTTATGTTGATGATATTCTACTAATTGGAAATGATGTAGGAGTAATGTCATCTGTAAAGGTTTGGTTGTCAAGTCAATTTGATATGAAGGACTTGGGTGAGGCTAACTTTATTCTAGGGATCAAGCTTTGGCGAGATCGCAAGAATTAGATGTTAGGCTTATCACAAGCTGGATATATAGATAAGGTTCTAGAACGATTTAGCATGCAAAACTCCAAGAAAGGATTACTTCCTTTCAGGCATGGAGTTCCTCTATCTGATGACCAAAGGCCTAAGACTCAAGAGGAAGTAAATATGATGAGATAAGTTCCTTATGCTTCTGCAGTAGGAAGTCTCATGTATGCCATGCTTTGTACTAGACTAGATATTTGTTATTCAGTAGGCATGGTTAGCCGATATCAATTAAATCTAGGACCAAAACATTGGCAAGCTGTATAACATATTCTCAAGGAACGAGAGATTATATGCTTGTTTACCATTGTGAGGATTTGATTCCCATTGGCTATACAGATTCAGATTTTCAATCGGATCTAGATTTTAGAAAATCGACATCAGGATGTGTTTTCACCTTGGGAGGTGGAGCCATAACTTGGAGGAGTGTCAAGCAATCTTGTATTGCAGACTCCACCATGGAAGCAGAATATGTTGCTGCTTGTGAAGCAGCAAAGGAAGCTGTATGTCTCAAGAAATTCCTTTCTGACCTTGGTGTAATGAGAATGGAACAAGTTCCCATCACATTGTTTTGCGATAATAGTGGTGCAGTTGCACAATCAAAAGATCCAAGGAATCACAAGAAAGGAAAGCACATCGAGAGAAAGTATTACATTATTAGAGACATTATTGCTTTTGGAGATATGGTGGTAGCAAAGATTGAGAGTGCAAATAATCTAGCAGATCCCTTTACCAAAGCCTTGCCTCAAAGGACCTTTGAGTCGCATTTGGAGGGAATGGGAGTTAGATTAATGCACAATAGTCTTTAGGGCAAGTGGGAGATTGTTGGGATTTGTGCCTTAGAATCCTATTGTATAATGCTATGTATTATATTATGTATGACATTATGTACGACATGATGTATGACTTAATATTGCAATTAATAAAGTTGTTTTATTATTATCTGAAATAATGGTAACATGAATGTTTGGACATTATCATATAGTCCATGAGATGCATAGTATGTGATTTATGTCATTTAGTCACAGAAGATATAAGTCACAAGTTCTTTGTAAACTTAGAATTTAGTTCGTAGTTGGTGATGAAATTGGGCATTTCATCTGCAAAGACTATAACAAATCAACTAAGATGATTTGTCTTGGTCATGGAAGTGGTGACTTCTAGTTGATATGTTGATATATCTTAAGAGTTATAACATATTGAATTGGACCGCTGTGAAATTTATTATTCTCCTAATGATTGTTAATTGAATAATAAATCTCACGACTTTCATTTACATGAACTCTTAATCCTGAGAGAATAATGGACTTGATCATGAAGTGTAAGTTGCTTTGATATATCAAGAGTGAGATCTAAAGTAACGGTCAAAACGTTAGTATGTTGGGCAGCCACATTTAGTGTTGATGGAACATATATTAAAAGTTCAATATAGGTATGAAACACCCTTGAACGTTTAGACCCCAAATTACAAAAATACCAATTCAAGCTTTTATATCAAACAATTAATGTGCGGAACAAGATAGTAAGCTTATAACAGAATTGATAAACAATCTAAGCCAAATATAAACACATCCACAGTAGTAAATATAAGGCAAAGATAAAGGGAAGAAAGATGCAAATACACGGACAACACACGATGTGTTATCGAAGAGGAAACTGAAGTCCTCGGCGTAAAACCTCTCCGCCGCCCTCCAAGCAGTGATAAAATCCACTAAAGAATATAGTTAGAATACATGAACAGCAGAAGACCCTCCAAGCCTAATCTACCCAAGTACCTAAGCCCTCCAAGCTTCTTGCTCCAACGAGGTTACGCCGAACCTATTTCTTCTTTAGTTTTCCGGATTCCGCTACTAGACCATAGCATCAACCAATGTATATTGGTTCCTTCCAAACTGCTTCCCTTAGCACCAAATAAACCTTCTCACAGACGTGGGTGTGGTGAGATAAGGATTTGGTAAAAGACCTCTCAAGGGTATGACAATGGAGAGGAAGAGAGTAGAGGAATTTGTAGAGTCTCTTAGATGAAGATTGGGGATGAGACAATCTTGTTTTTCTCTAGGGTTTTCTCTCACAAAATTCTCTCTGGAAGCTCTCTCAATTTAGTGGGTATAAGGGTCTATATATAGTGAGGTGAGAAAAGAATACGAAGAGACAGTTTTTGCCAAACAGGGTAAATTGGCGGCTTGGTCTCGCGGCTTGTCCAAAAAGCGAAATCAAGTCGCGATATAAAGGCCTAGCCAGCCTGGGACTTTTGTCCTGTAGTACGACAGCTGGCGCGACCCTTCAGCTTCCCTGTGTGCATCTCACGTGCCAGAAGTTGGAGACTTACAGCCGCGAGCCACCCGCGAGTCCTAGCTGCGAAGCTCTGCTTCTTTGCACATACTTGAGCTTTTCTTCACATCTTCTCACACACTACCCTTACAATAATCCCACCTAAATACAGGGTTACTAAGTGCTTAAATTACAAGCAAATTGGCACGGAATAAAGCCAACAAGATGGTTGATAAATTTCAACCTTACATATATTCTCAAGATGGAATTCATAGTCTCTTAAGGGAGATACAAAATATTCCCTTGAGATAAGTTTAATAGATTCGTTATTCAGAGAGTTAGGCCTAACCACTTTAGTAAGACTAAAGTATATATTTATGAAATTGGATTTCATAAATATATGACGAATAATTTAAAAGGATTAAACCGGGTACTCAAGGATTAAGATGTAGTAATTCACAAAGTGGCAGTCTTCATTTATGACTTAGTGTTACTACGAATATTTTATGAAGGGGTTGCATGTACAATAAAGTCTTGGGATATAATTTATTAATAAGGTCTAGAGTGCAATTATATTTATATAGTGGTATTAAATATAATTAATGGTAACTTTGGACTTGTCAAGAGTTGACAAAAAAGCCCCAGACCCATTGGAGCCACTACAACAAAATGTATTTTTAGCGACGAAAATTAGTGAGGAAATATTTTTCGTTGCTAAAAATACAGCTTTAGTGACAAAATATGAATTTCGTCACTAAAAGTTAAAAAAATTATAACTTTTAGTGACGAAAAATAAATTTTGTCGCTATTGTGATCTGAAAATTAGGCGCCCGTGGAGGGAAATTTGGCGCGAGTTTAATTAATCTATAGCGACGAAATATTTAGTCACTAAAAGTGAAAATTTTTAGTGACGAAAATCCTTTCGTCGCTATAAGGAAGAATTAGCGACGAAAAAATATTTGTCACTAAAAATACTAATAGTTTTGCACTTATATGTTTTTAGTGACGAAATCACAATTCGTCACTAAAAGTATGCTACAGCGACGAAATTTAAATTTCGTCGCTAAATATCTTAACAAATAATGGTTTCTTTAGTGACGAAAATAAATTTCGTCGCTAAAAGTGTAACAAATTCTGGGTCCTTTTGTGATGAAATAGAAATTCGTCACTAAAAGTGGGCAATAGCGACGAAAACAGTTCGTCGCTAAAGACCACTTCGTGACGAAATAGAAATTTGTCACTAGAAGTGGGCAATAGCGACGAAATGGTTTCGTCGCTATTTCCCACTATAAATACTCCCAAACAAATAGAACACCCATTCACCCACTCAGCTAAACAAAAAACATTCACCGTAAAAAAAAAGAGAAACCCAAACCCAAACATTCACCGTCAGAACAAACACTCATCGGCGACACATTCACCGTAAAAAAAAAGATGAACCGTTGCCGATAAACCACTCATCGGCGACGCTTTGACGGCGTATCGGTGACGCTTCGAGCTTCGATTTCTTCACCGGTGACGCTTTGATCTCTTCACCGGCAACGCTTCCTTCTTTGACGCACCGGCGACGCTTCGAGCTTCGATCTCTTCACTGGCGACGCTTTGATCTCTTCACCGGCGACGCTTCCTTCGACGCACCGGCGATGCTTCGAGCTTCGATCTCTCACCGGCGACGCATTCACGATGCTTAGGTGATGATTTGAGCTTTTCTTCGCACCGGTGACGTGTTGCTTCCTTTGGCGACGCTTCCTCCTCTGCATCGGCGACGCTCCGCTCTGGCGACGCTTCGATTTCCTCCGCTCCGGCGACGCTTTGCCTCTACTTCGCGCCGGCAATGGTGAGATAGAAACTTTGAGATCTTTTTTATTTTTTTATTTTTATTTTCTTTTTGTTCTTATACATTTTAATGCTACTGATAGAAACCAATCAAATATAGTTTTTGTTTCTCCAAATTCATGGTGTAAATGTTATGGTTGTTGTTATTTATTGTTACTGAGTGTATTACTAATATCCAAGCATGATAGAAGATGTAAAAGTTTAGGCTGTTAGTTTGAATGAGATGGCTGTTGGTTTCAATGAGATGGGTATTTGATCTCATTTTCTATTTGATTGGTTTTAGGTTGTTGGTTTCAATGAGATGGCTGTGATTTTTATGGGATTTTTTTTATGGTTGAGAAATGGGTTTGCTTGATTTTTGGTTTTCTCCAGCTTTGTGCTATAATTTCCTACATGCTTTATAAATGGAGGTGAAATCATAATGGAGGCAAGGCTTGCTAAATTTTGAGTTGTGGGTGTGTTTGAATGTTAGTTTGTGGTGAATTAAGAAATGGGTGTGTTTCATTTATGTTTTGTTAATTTATATATATATTTTTTAAACTTGGTTTAATTTGCAATTTCTGCTGAACCAGATCATGTGAAGTGTTTAATTTGGTTCCTTTTTGTGGTTTATGTATCTTCTTGTTGGGATTTTTATTTATTTTATTTTTTACATTATTATTTGGGAGTGTATCGTGAATATATCTTGTTGGGATTTTGAGATAAGATTTTTTTTTTTTTACATTAATTTCTTTTTTCTTTTATCTCCAGCTCTCTCCCTTTTGTGGCTGAAGAAATTGTGAGGAACAAGGTGAAGAACACAAGTTAGCTTGAGCAAAGTAAGTAAATTCTAGTTATCCTTCTTTATTAGACTATGACTTTGGAGTAGGATAAAGGAACTTTGGTAGCACATAGGGTGTCAAAATTTAAAACTGTTTCAGCTCTGGCTGAGGAAATTATTTTTCTTTCGTCTTTTTAATTTCAGTTTCAGCTCAAGTGCGGCTGTGAGCTTAGTGATCAGATTGAAAGTTTTGATTTTGAAAGCTGTTTACGGCCTTTTTTTGAACAGGTTTGGAATAAAGGCTTAATCTCTCTATTCTTTGTTTAGTGTGTGCTCATATAAAGATTGATTAGTTCATATTATGTTAGTCTTGGACCTCTTTGTAAATATGTGGTCATTCTTGGGGGTGTTGGGATGCTTATTATTTATAATGGAATGTAAAAAAAGAAAAGAAAGAAGAAGATAACCAGATTATTAATATATATATATATATATATATTTTTTTTTGAAGCTTTAGATATTGGTTTCTTTTTCTTTTTCTTTTGTATGTGGGCTAAAGCTAAGTAAAAGTTATCTTTCTTTTATCTCAAGCTCTCTTTCTCTTTTGTGGCTGAAGAAATTGTAAGGAACAAGGTGAAGAACACAAGTTAACTTTGGATTTTTTCTGAAAGTTGTAAACTTAGCTTGAGCAAAGTAAGTAAATTATAGGTATAAACTTATAAAACTCTATATATACTTGTGATATTGGAAATTTGTTTTGTGGTGGGTTGTTGTGTTGGAGCAAGCGGGTGGCTTGCATGGTGTTATAAGGTAGTTTAAATTCATATTGGGAGTGTTTTTCATTTCTTGCAAATGTGAATGAAACTTGTTGATTAGTAACAATTGTGTTCCTTTATTCAATTTCAATACTTGTAAGCATTATAGTTCTGATGTTTGTGATTGGTTTTGTGGTGGGTTGTTGTGTTGGAGCAAGCGGGTGGCTTGCATGGTGTTATAAGGTGGTTTAAATTCATATTGGGAGTGTTTTTAATTTTTTGCAAATATGAATGAAACTTGTTGATTAGTAGCAATTGTGTTCCTTTATTCGATTTCAATACTTGTAAGCATTATGGTTGTGATGTTTGTGATTGGTTTTGTGGTGGGTTGTTGTGTTGGAGCAAGCGGGTGGCTTGCATGGTGTTATATGGTGGTTTAAATTCATATTGGGAGTGTATATTTGTGTGTGCAATGTATATTTAAGCAAGATGAGATCCAAAAGAATATTATTAATTTTTTGAGGAGCAAGGGTTATGATGACGGTTTTAACTATGGGGGTGGTTCATCTTCAAGTTAAATCACTTATTGGTTAGTACTTTATCTTTAAGTTAAAACACTTCATTTTTTATGTATCATTTGAAACTAATTGTTAGAAATGTTTTTTATAACATGGTTAATTAATGTTTTTACTTTACAATTTTAATGTAGTAGTGTTTTTATATTTGTACAAATTTCTTATTGGTGGCTTTAGGGGATTTACTTTTGGCATTATTTGAAGACATATGAGGGCATCTTTTGGCTTTAGGGATTCTAATTATATTATGCTACATTTTTTGTATTGTTATAAAACATCTTAAGTTATTGTATGTGTTGCAAACAATTGTTGTATGGAAGGAGTTTGAATTTGATACTTGTTTTAATTTTAACTTGTGGAATGTATGGATCGATTTTTTATAAATGTGTTGTTGAAATAAATGTGTTAACCAATTGTGAGGTTTTAATAATGTAATGACAGGTTACAGGTTAATATCAACGTCATGAAAATAATAAAAACAGAAAATAAGTTTTAGTGACGAATTTTTTCATCACAAATATGGCAACAAAAAATTGTTTTAGTGACGAAATATTTCGTCAATAAATGCAGTGGAATTTTGTAAGAAATGGCTTTAGTGACGAAAATTTTCGTCGCTATATGTGCATGGATTTTCTTAAAAATAGTTTTAGTGACGAATTTTTTCGTCACTATATGTACCCAAAAATAGTTTTAGTGACGAAATTGTTCGTCACTAAATATGATTTAATAAACTGAAATGGTTTTAGTGACAAAATATTTTCGTCACTAAATACTGTTTTTAGCGAGGAAAACATTTAGTGACGAAACGTTTTCGTCGCTAAAAGTTTTTTTATTTTATTTTAAACAAATTAGACTTTTAGTGACGAAATTTTTCGTCGCCAGGACTTTTAGCAACGGGGCTACAGCGACGAAACGAATTTCGTCACTAAAAGTCCAATTTCATCACTAAATGTTAGTGATGAAAAACTGGACTTTTAGTGACGAATTTTTTCGTCACTAAAAATACATTTTCTTGTAGTGAGCTAGAGTCTTATTTGTTCCATTTTGGTCCCACTCTAAGCCACATACTAAAGCCCAATTGGGAAGGCCCAAAAGGCTAGCCCAATTAGATAATTAGATATATAGAGAGAAACATACAGATTTTATATAATATGAATTGGTATGTATGTGAGTGTTGGACACTCTTCAATTCTCTCTAGAACAAACTCATATATCTGATTGAGAGACCACACATCTTGGGTGTTAGTGGAATTAGAGTGAAGATTGAAAGTCTTCTCAATAACTTCTGAATTTTCGGTTTTGAATTTCACTGCTTCAAGGTACACAATTTTATTCTCTAATTCTAAAACTTATATGGCACATGTTGACAATTGTGAATGAAGTAGATCCGTTAATTTAATTTTTTCGCTGCATAGACTTCTTATTTCCATCACGTATGTCTAACAAATCATTCAACAATAAATTCTCCTCCACAGATGAAGCAGATAGAATGGAGATGGGTTCACCAGGATGCTTACCCTTGATCACTTCAATAGCCAAAACTCCAAAGCTAAACATGTCGCATTTCTCAGTTATCTTCATCGTATAAGCAAGCTCTAAAAAAAAGAAGCAAAGTATTATGCCAATGTATTCATATGATCTATGATCTATATTGATTAAAGTAAGTACATTACCTGGTGCAAGATATCCATATGTGCTTGCAAGTGAAGTCCAATTGGATGAGTCTTGATTAAGAATCTTAGCTATGCCAAAGTCAGAAACATGAGCCTCGTACTCTGAATTTAGCAATATATTTTTGCTTGATATGTCCCTATGACAATTGGTGGTAAGCAATCATGGTGCATGTAAGACAAAGCATGAGCCACAACTTTGACGATATTCATCCTCTTATTCCAGTCCAATTCTTTAGCTCCTCCATCATTGCTCAAAATTGAGGCCAAGTTACCCTTTTCAAGGTACTCGTAAATCAAAATTGAGAAATGTGAATGTGAACAAAAGCCATGCAATTTTACAATATTTCGATACTGAATTTCTGTTAATGCGCTTTTCTCATTTAAGAGCTCTTTTTGCTGTGAAACATTGCCATCACATAAGGATGTGAGTTTCTTAACTTCGTATGTGTCTCTAGATATTAGCTTGGCTTTATAGACGATTCCATATCCTCCCTCCCCAATGCAAAACTTAAAACCCTGGGTTGCATCAATGATTTCTTGGTACATTATTCTTCCATCAAAAGTTGGTATTGTAAGCACTTCTTCCTTGTCCATGTCTATTTTTTGATTTGTTTGTGGATTTTGCCCCTTTCCTTGTAATGTGAAGAAAATTCCCAAGAATACCAATACAAGTGAAAGTGTTCCCAAGAGAGGGAAAATAATTTTATTTCCCTTCTTTGAAATATATCCTGCGCTACAAGGTTGCAATCCCGTAACGTTTCCACACAGTCCTTTATTACCTTGTAATGCTTCAATGTGAGCATCTTTTTTTTTTTTGACGAAAGTGGTAGAAATGTGAGCATCTTGAAATGCTCGGCTATTGGGAAGAGGACCCTCCAACTCATTGTAGGATATGTCGACAAACGACAAGCCACACATCTTTTCGAAAGCAGTTGGAATGAAACCTGAGAAGTTATTGTGGGATACATTCAACAGCTCCAAGCTCTGTATATTGCTGATTTGTGAAGGTATCTCTCCTTCGAGTGAGTTAAGGTTCAAATCTAGCTGGGACAAATGAGCTAATTCACACATTTGAATTGGAATGTTAAGGATGAACTTGTTGTTGCTCATATTCAAGTAATGTAATTTCAAAGGGTTCCCTATATCTCTCAGAAATGCTTTGCCAAACCTATTAGTGGACATATCTAGATACTCGAGATTTATTAATGACCCAAGCTCCAAGGGTAAACCACCATAAAGTTTGTTTCCATTCAATGTCAACTTTGACAAAAAAGTCAGCTTTCCAAATTCCTTTGGAACCTCCCTAACGAATCGGTTAGAAGAAAGATCAAGTATTTGGAGTTGAACTAAGTCTCCAATTTCAAGTGGTATGCGACCAGAAATATTGTTCCCAGCAATCTTTAGAGTGGTTAGTTGTGTGCACTTGCCCCAGTTGTGTGGGATTTCACCATAAAATCTATTGTAACTTAGGTCCATATACTGCAGGTTTCTGTAGATGCCAAAATCTTCAGATATATTTCCAAAGAGTTGGTTTCTTTCAAGGTGGACTTTAATTAAGTTTGTACAGTTTCTCAAGGTTTTTGGTATTGGACCCGTGAGATAGTTGTTGTCTGCCCTTAGTACTTGGAGAGATCCGCTTTGGCATAAGTTTGGAGGCAAAAAGCTAGTGAAGTGGTTGGCATCCAGAAGCAGAGTAGTCAACCCCATTAAGTTCCTGATCCCTTGCGGAATGGGACTAGAAATTTGGTTATCACGGAGGTATAAAACTTCTAAGCTACTCAACGTACCGAAGGAAATTGGAATAGTACCATTCAATTGATTTCTGCTCAGTTCAAGATCAGTTATGGACTTCAAGTTTCCTAATTCTTCAGGAATGGAACCAGAATGTCGATTGTTGTATAGGTGTAAAACAGTTAAGTTTCTAAGAGAACCTAAAGATGTAGGAATTAAGCCAGAAAGATGATTCGTATGAAGGCTTAAGAATATGAGAGACTTCAAATTTCCAATTTCTAGGGGGATGGAGCCAGAGAGTTGATTTTTGTTCATATGCAACAATGTTAGCTTTTCAAATTTTCCAACACTGTAGGGGATGGGACCTTTTAAACTGTTGTTACTTATGTCAAGTTCAACTAAATTAATTAGGTTTCCAATTTGTGGAGGAATGGAACCAGAAAGTTGATTATCATAGAGTTACAAATAACCCAAGTTGCTTAAATTACCTAAAGATGTAGGAATGAAACACGAAAAGAAATTACTATTGAGAGAAAAGTCAGTCAGATAGCTCAAATTACCTAATGAAGCAGGAATGCATCCATGGAAATTGTTGGCATAAAAAGAAAGGTCATTAAGAGACTTTAAATGACCTATTTCTGTAGGAATTGAGCCACTTAACTGATTTTTAGCTAGGTGCAAGACCTCAAGGTTGATCAGAAGGCCAATCTGGGGTGGGATTTTCCCTGATAAGTTATTTATAGGGTAGATCAAGATATATGAGTTTGGACAGTTGGCTAATATCAACAGGGAATGTACTAAATAGTTCGTTCATGCTGAGGTCAACAAATGAAAGGTTTGGGAGTGACGAGAAAGAAAGTTCATGGAGCGTACCTTTCAAGCCTGAGTTAGTTAGGTTTAATCTAATAACACTTCCTGCATGGTTGCAAGAAATGCCGAACCAACTACATGGATTTGAGCTTGCATTTTGATTGTTGGAAGCATTGGTTGCATTAGTCGGAAGGAGAGTCCATGAAAGCACGAGTGACTGGTTTACATTTTGAAGTCTGGCTTTCCAATTGAGAAGAGCGTCTGTCTCAGTTTCGTTATCCACAGAAACAGAATCAGCAATAGTGGAAAAATGTAACATGGACAACACGAATAAAGAAACAGGGAAAAATACTTTTTTGAAGCTAGTGAATGCCATGGGTTTTTTGAAGCTAGTGAAGAGGATATGATTCAGTATCTCCGTTTATCAATCTTCATCATTCTTTTTCTTTAAATACCAATCAAGTTTTGTCATTAATGGGAAAGAGAATAGGGATTTCAACATGACAATTGACTATGGCTGTTCTCTCGTGGAAAAAAAGTGTTCTTTCTGGTGCTACAATATGATTGGTTGTGTGTCACTTTCATAGGCCCACTACTTTTATCCACCAATCACTATTAGTCCCATGGAAAATTGTGGCAAAAATTATGTATTTTTTTGTGGTACCAAATTTTTTGGTGGAAATTTTTTTCCATTTTCCCAGTCAAGAAAATGGGAAAGAGACCCATGGACATAATTCCAAAGTGAAAAAGACCCATGAACATAAATTCTAAGAACAATAAATAAATAATACATAGGGGAAGAAAATTGAGGAGAACTTTTAGTTTTTATAGTTGGTAAATTTGCAATTTTAACTACTTTTTATTTATTTATTTATTATTTTTTTTTTTTACTAGTGTAACCCCATGCATATGCACGGGTAGAATTAAAAATAATCACAATTATACAGTTTAAATTATACATTTTTTTAGAAGAGGTTTAAATTATATATATAATTTAATTGGATTGCACACAATAATTCACTTGTCACAGTCAAATTTCATCAATCCTCCTCATTATTTTTCTTTAAATACCAATCAAGTTTTGTCATTAATGGGAAAGAGAATAGGGATTTCAACATGATCGTTAACTTTGGCTGTTCTCTTGTGGAAAATAGAGTTCTTTTAGTGTTTTACTATGATTGGTTGTCTGTCACTTTCATATAAGCCCACCACTTTTATCCACTAATCACTATTCGTCACATGGAAAATTGTGGCAAAAATTATGTATTTTTTTGTGGTACCAAATTTTTTGGTGGAAACTTTTTTCCATTTTCCAGGTCAAGAAAAAGAAAAAGAGACCCATGGACATAATTCCAAAGTGAAAAAGACCCATGAGCATAAATTCCAAGAACAATAAATAAATAAAAAATACATCGGGGAAGAAAATTGAGGAGAACTTTTAGTTTTTATAGTTGGTAAATTTGCAATTCTAACTACTCTTTTTTTTTTTCTTTTTTTTTTTACTAGTGTAACCACATGCATTTGCACGGATACAATTAAGAACAATCAAAATTACATGGTTCAAATTATATTTTTTTTTAGAAGAGGTTTAAATTATATTTATAATTTAATTGGATTGCACACAATAATTCACTTGTCACAATCAATCTTCATCATTCTTTTTCTTTAAATACCAATCAAGTTTTGTCATTAATGGGAAAGAGAATAGGGATTTCAACATGATCATTGACTTTGGCTGTTCTCTTGTGGAAAAAAGAGTTCTTTTAGTGCTACACTATGATTAGTTGTCTGTCACTTTCATATAAGCCCACCACTTTTATCCACCAATCACTTTTTTTTTGGGTTAAAAGGAACATGTGACGCAAAATTGGGAATCAAATTGAAATCAAATTGGATTTTCTTTGATCTTTGGCTTTTAATATATAATGGGAGCAATTCTACGTGCTTTGAATTTTGAACTTTGAACATTAAAAAAATGTATTCAAACTAGTACTTGCATTAAAGGCCCATTTAGTACACTGTAATAATTATTCCTAATGTGTTTTATTTAGATTGGTTATGCTTTTATTATAGGAAATAACTATCCCTAGCCTTGTAAACTGTACTATAATAGTTAGTATTACTTATGTAAGGTTGAATTTAATCAACCATCTTGTTGGCTTTATTCCGTGCCAAATTTGCTTGTATTTTAGCATTTAGTAACCCTGTATTTAGGTGGGATTCTTGTAAGGGTAGTGAGTGAGAAAGTGTGAAGAAATGCTCAAGATTGTGCAAAGAAACAGGGACTCGCGACTGGATCTCGCGGGTGGCTCGCGGCTTGCAAGTCGCCAAAAGTTGCACACGTGCCAAGTATGCCAGAAGCTGAAGAGTCGCGCCAGCTATTGCACTACAGGACAAAAGCCCAGGCTGGCTAGGCCATTAGCTCGCGGCTTGAACTCGCGACTCAACCCAGTCGCGAGGTCAAGTCGCCAAAACACCATGTTTGGCAAAAACTGACGTTTCACATTCCATTCTCACCTTAGTATAAATACCCCACATTCCCATGAAATGTAAAGAGCTTCCAGATAGAATTTTGAGAGAGAAACCCTAGAGAAAACAAGACTGCCTCATCCACAATCTTCACCTAAGAGACTCTTCAAATTCCTCTACTCTTTTCCTCTCCATTCATACATTCTTGAGAGGTTCTTGACCAAATCCTTTTCTCACCATACCCACGACTATGAGAAGGTTCATTTGGTGCTAAGAGAAGTAGTTTGGAAGGGACCAATGACTATTGGTTTATGCTACGGGTTATAGCAGAATCCAGTAAGCTAGAGAAGAAAAAGGTTCGGCGCAACCTTGTTGGAGCAAGAAGCTTGGAAGGCTTAGGTACCTGGGTAGATTAGGCTTGGAGGGTCTATTGCTGTTCATGTATCCCAACTACATTTTCTAGTGAATTATTTACCGCTTGGAGGGTGGCGGAGAGGTTTTACGCTGAGGGCTTCGGTTTCCTCTTTGACAACACATCGCGTGTTGTCCTTGTGTCTGCATCTCTCTTCCCTTTATCTTTACCATTTAATTACTGCTGTGTTTGTGATTATTTATAGTTTAGATTGTTTATCAATTCAGTTATAAGCTTGTTATCATCTTCCGCACATATTTTGTTTGATATAAAACTTGAATTGGTAATTTGTTGTTTGGGGGTCTAAACGTTCATAGTATTTTCAACGTTATTTAAACTTTCAATTGGTATCAGAGTAGGTGCACTTGTTGTGGTTTGAACACCTTAGTGCGATCCCTGACCCTATATTGAGATGGATTGGTCTCAATCTCTTAATGTTCCACCATTTTTTTATGGAAATAATTATGCATTTTGGAAAGTCCGAATGAGGGCATTTTTATGTTCTATTGATGATGCTATGTGGGATGTAGTTGAAATTGGTTGGACTAAGCCGGAGGTTGCCAAATCCACTTCGGATAAGGTAGCTCTTACGGTAGCTAATGCTAATAGTAAAGCCTTGAATGCTATCTTCTATGGTGTCTCTCCAGAAGAATTTCATAGGATTTCACATATCACTATTGCTAAGGTAGCATGGGAGATTCTGGAGACTACCTATGAAGGGACAAAGAAGGTAAAAGACACCAAACTCCAGATGTTGACCACTCGCTTTGAGGAGCTCAAGATGAGCGAGGATGAGTCCTTTGACTCCTTTCATAGCAAGTTGAACGAGATAGTCGTCAGCAAATTTAATTTGGGAGAAAAAATAGAGGATTCTAAAATTGTAAGTAAGATCCTTCGGTCATTGCCGGAAAGTTTTCGTGCCAAAGTAACAGCTATTGAAGAGAGCAAAGATCTTGACGACATTAAAGTTCAAGAGCTGGTTGGTTCTTTGCAGACATATGAATTGTCACTGCCTACACAGAGGAAGAGCAAATCCCTCGCTCTTAAGACAATTGATGAGAGAGTAGTATATCAAGACTTTTCGGAAGAAGATGCTGTAGATAAAGATGTGGCGTACCTTGTGAAAAACTTCCGAAAGTTCTTAAAACTTAAGAACAGTTGGAAACCTGGTGACAAAGGGAAATTTCAGAATTCTGGGAAGGAGAAAAGGGAATTCAGAAGGAAGGATGGTAGAGAACCCCAATCTTCGCTAGGAATCATGTGCTTTGAATGCAACGGACACGGACACTTCAAGAAAGAATGTCTTAACTATTTGAAATCAAAAGGGAAGGTCTATGCCACTACTCTAAGTGACTTAGACTTATCAAATTCTGATTCAGAGGAAAGCTGTGACAGAGAAGGAAACTACTCTGCATTCATGACCATTGCACATGTGGAGTCCTCAGATGATTTGGGTACACTTGTGAAGGAGCTTGGTGAGCACTCTAACTTGGAGTCAATTGGAATAGTTGAGGAATCTGAAGATGAGGTAGATGGAGAAGTAGTGGACTGCAAGAGACCTACAATTCCCTTCTTGAGAAGACTGGTGAATATGCAAAGGTGGCTAACGCAACCATTAAAAAGATGAAGAGGGCTGAGGAAGATTACAAAAGCCTTATGGTGCGATACAAGGAGGCAAAGTGTGAGATTGAGACACTAAATGGTGAGCTATCCGAAACTTATACAAAAGTGAGATTTCTTGAGCAAAAGGTAGTGTAAGCACATGCCAAGATAGAAAGGGTCTCCTCCAAGAAGTTAGATGATGTTATTTCATCTCAAAAACATTCCTCAGATAAGTCCGGAGTGGGATATACCGGAGGGAATAGCTCATCAGCTAATGTCACCAAAGAAGTGAAGTTTGTGAAGTCCAAAGAAATGGTTGTAGAAGAGCCTATTACTGAGAAAGTTAAGAAGAAGAAGGTAGTTGATCAACGGGTGTTAAATAAGTCTCGTAATCAATCAGAAGCCAGATTTGAAGCTAGAGGAAGATCACTTCCAAGATCACAACGGGGTCCTAGAACGAATCAGTTGTGTCACTTTTGCGGATTGCAAGGACATACAAGACCCAACTGTCATAAGCTGAGAGCATTGAACAATGCAAGCGCTCCTTGGTCACGAGGAAGGAGATATGATGAGAGGTCTTGGGGTGGTGAGCAACCAAGAAGCCAAAACCGTGATCCCGGAATGATGGACATGATGAAGATGATTGGTGCCTTCACAAATTGCCTGGAAAGCTTCACAAAGAGGTTTGACAATCCTAACTTTCGTACCCAATCCGTCAAGAATATCACCCCAAACGCACGTGACGTGTGTGTGACGAAGGGTACTCATGCATAAGCATCATAACATGTCCATGCATCAATTCTTCCTATGCTTTGTGAATATGTTTGGTTGTATGCTTTTTGCTTCTATTTGTTTGAACTGTTGTTTGTTTTTTGTTTTCGTTTTTAAAATGTTTTTTATCAATCTTTTATTACTTTTATGTCAAAAATCCAAAAACACATAAAAATTAGAAAATCCAAAAAGTTTGATCAACTTTGTTGAGTTTTGACTGAAAGCATGTTTTGCCTTGTACCTTTGTGTTAATGGCTTTGTGCATCTGCGAGTTTAGCTTGTTTCATATGCACTCATATCTTTGCGGGAAATATCTTGAAATCTATGTGATTGTTGTAAATAGATCTTCAACCTTGTCATGAATAATTAGTAAATGGTTTTGTTGATCTTGAGACATGCATAGAGTTGTGCCTATATATCTTTCCACTTTTATTTTTATTGCTTTTAATTAAAGGGCTCACCAAATGTAAATCTCCAAATGAAAAGAGATATTGAGCCGCAAAAGCCTGTCGCTCATACTAGTATTTGACTAGGAAAAAGGGAAAGCGACCAAAATAAAATGTATGATGACCAAAAAGCCAAAGACTAACTCATCAAATTGAAATATTAAAAATTTCAGGCATCAATCTCACAATGCGATATTTTGATTCAAAATGATCAAATGATATTATGGAGCCAAATGAAAAGCTTCAAAGAATTGTTCTCAAGTTTATGTGGGAGGTCATATATGCATATTTCTATAATTGAGATGGGTTACATTATCTAGTGCTAGTTGTGTATGCCTTGACTGAATTAATCATTGAAACTTCACATTAGACTAAGGACTATCTCATTTTTGATATTCACACACAACACACAAGTCTATGTTCAATGAATGCCATATTCATTTGTGTGATTGTACTTGTTTAAATGCGTTTTCACAAGCTCAATCTTTGTTGATCAAACACAAAAAGATTTTTGAGTGTTTTAGCTTGTTTTTGGAAAGTATTTTGTTCTACAAAAATTTCAAAATTTTCAAAAACAGTGTTGCCCTGTTTTGGCGACTCAGTCGCGGGTTGGTCCAGTCGCATGCCCTAGTCACGAGCTCACTCCGAGGCTTTTCGCAGCTTATTGGCGAGTCAAGGTTTCAGTCGCGAAAAACACTTAGAAAATTTTTCAAAATTTGATTTGTTGTGATTTTCGTGGCTTAGTGTGGCGACTTGTTCACGGGTGGAAGGTTCAGTCGCGAGGGGTACACAGAGATTTTCGCGGCTCCCCTGGCGACTGTGTCGCGGGTAGACCTTCCAGTCGCGAAAAACACTTAGAAAATTTTTCCAAGATTCTTATCTTTTAAGTGTTTCACGGCTTACATGGTGACTGATTGGCGACTTGACCCAGTCGCGAAAAACGCATGTTTTGCATTTTACAGTTTGTTTTTAAAACTTTTTTAGTTTTTCCCTCGTACTTTGTGACTGTTCATTGTCTTTCTCATTTCACTCATTCAAACACATCGTGTCTATCTTCGAAAATCCTTCATTCCTTCTCAAATCTTCAAGAAAATGGTATGGGTTTTCTTTGTCTCACTTCATATTTCATGTTTTGAGCATTTGTGTTCTTTGATTTTTGAGTTCTCATTGTGTTTTTCTTTGTATGTGTGTTTTTGCTAATATTTGTATATCTCTTGTTTGACTGTGTATCTGATCTCATGATACATTAGCTGTGCATTCGTTGATGTTTTTGTACAGATCTACTCTTTCTTGAGTACTTATTGTGGTTTTTGTGGCATACACACAATCATTTTCATGTTTGAGACCTAAATCTCAGTAATTATTTCTAGGGTTTCCCTCATTGTCTGTGTTCTATATTTAACCCAATGCTGATAATGTTTGTTGTCTTGTGTGGGGTTCCTTGGTCTCTTGATAAAACATGATGCAGGGTAAAAATGTCTCCTTTTAAGAGAGCTGCTGTAAAAGGGGGAAGCAGCAAAGGAAAAGAACCCATCATTGATGTTGATGAAATCTCCCCTAAAGCAAAGAGGACCCATTCATCATCAGGAGTATTTGATCCAAATAAGTTCAGATCTTATGCTGCATTTCAGACCCATGAGAATTATTTTAGAGATGCTACACCGTTGGTCGAAAGGGTTGTTGATCAACCTTCCCTTTTTGATACCGACATTCCTCAATGGTTTGCTCACAAAGATTGGAATTATCTTCTCTCCGACCTTGAAGAAGCATATGAGGATTTGGTAAAAGAGTTTTATGCCAATGCAATTGTTGAAGGCAAAGAACTCCAATGCTGGGTTAGAAGAAAGAGTTTCTTAGTCTCTCATGCATATTTGGCTAAGATTCTTCACATCAATTGACCAATATTTAAACAGTCACCGGTTTATGATGATTTATATCCATATGAGGACCTACTCCAGGATGCTCCTGGAAAGGAATTGGAATTCTCATCAAATGGGAACTCAGTCAGTGTTTCTTCTCTTCCTCCAAAATTAAGGGTGCTTACAATCATCATGTTTCACAACTTGTACCCATTATCTAGCACCGGGTACATGAACCTTGGACGTGCCCTGTTTCTTCATGATCTGATCTCTGATGTAGAGATTGACATTTGTGCACACATCTTTCGTGTCTTACGCAAAACGGTTCTTCGAACTGAATCAAGGATATGCATTCCTTTTTGCTGCCTAATTTCTAGGATACTGAAGCTCAAAGGAATTTATCCTTCAACAGATGAGTCTCCCTGCCCAAAATTGGCTCCAATCAACATGCGTACATACAACTCTAGCATTGGTCATAGTCGTAAGGGAATCAAAATAGAAACTTCAGCATCTCACAGTGGCTTGCGCTCTAGCTCATCCACATTTGACGAGAAGCTAGACAACATTGCGAAATTTGTCCACGAGTTGAGCTCCAAGATGTTCGGACTTACATCCATCTTGCACCATCTTAACATTCAATGGGATATGAAGTTCACCTCTATCCAAGCCCAATTGGATCAAATTCAAAGAAAGCTAGAAGATGATGAGGACTAGCTATTCCATGACAAAAAGGGGGAGATGATGTTGGCAGGGGGAGTATAATGATAGAGGGAGAAACAGTTGGATCAAAATGGGAGTTTTTCAGCAAGATGGACTTTGTTTAATTTCTTTCTATTTCTCATCAGCACTGTTTTATCTTTATGCTTTTATTTTTATGTTTTTGTACCTGTTACCTTTGTAGGTGTTTAAGGTTCTTAATTTGTACCCATGTTGCTTTTGTAAGCTTTTAGGGTTTGTTTCTATGCAACTTGTAGGCTTTTATGGTTTGTACCATGCTTTTGCAGCCTTTTTGCTATGTTGCTTTGTACTTCAAGCTAAATGTTAAGCATTTTCCTTAAGTACTCTCACTCTTGTGCCCTTGTAGGATTTTATTCCTAGATGCATATACTTTTCATGTATTGTGCATTGGTTGAGTGTTGGTCATTCAAGTGATTTGCTTTGTGCTTATTAGCTTGAATGTCCTGATGTTCATTCCAAGTGAGAATGAACATTGTGATCACTCTCTTACAGTGATTACTTGTTTGGTCAAACCATGGTCTATTACTTTATTCCATTTTTGTTTGATCGCATTGTGCTTGTTCCATATGCATTACAAGTTTTCTGCATGCAATGATCTGATTGTGTTATTGTGTTTCAGGAGATGTTTTGGTTTATGGTTTAAGAGCTTCACAAATTCTAGAGTTAGGTGTGAGTGAGTTTTCCAACTGTTCCCAACTCACGCGTTAAGTCTAGAGTTTGTTTTAGGGTTTTGTCACAGAATAGCCAAAGGGGGAGATTGTAAGGTTGAATTTAATTAACCATCTTGTTGGCTTTATTCCGTGCCAAATTTGCTTGTATTTTAGCATTTAGTAACCCTGTATTTAGGTGGGATTCTTGTAAGGGTAGCGAGTGAGAGAGTGTGAAGAAATGCTCAAAATTGTGCAAAGAAACATGGACTGGCGACTGGATCTCGTGGGTGGCTCGCAGCTTGCAAGTCGCCAAAAGTTGCACACGTGCCAAGCATGCTAGAAGCTGAAGAGTCGCGCCAGCTGTTGCACTACAGGACAAAAGCCCAGGCTGGCCAGGCCATTAGCTCGCGGCTTGAACTCGCGACTCAACCCAGTCGCGAGGTCAAGTCGCCAGAACACCCTGTTTGGCAAAAACTGACGTTTCACATTCCATTCTCACCTTAGTATAAATACCCCTCATTCCCACGAAATGTAAAGAGCTTCCAGAGAGAATTTTGAGAGAGAAATCCTAGAGAAAACAAGATTGCCTCATCCACAATCTTCACCTAGGAGACTCTTCAAATTCCTCTACTCTCTTCCTCTACATTGATACATCCTTGAGAGGTTCTTGACCAAATCCTTTTCTCATCATACCCACGACTGTGAGAAGGTTCATTTGGTGCTAAGGGAAGTAGTTTGGAAGGGACCAATGACTATTGGTTGATGCTATGGGTTATAGTGCAATCCAGTAAGTTGGAGAAGAAAAAGGTTCGGCGCAACCTCGTTGGAGCAGGAAGCTTGGAGGGCTTAGGTATCTGGGTAGATTAGGCTTGGAGGGTCTATTGCTGTTCATGTATCCCAACTACATTTTCTAGTGGATTATTTTCCGCTTGGAGGGCGGCGGAGAGGTTTTACGCCGAGGGCTTCGGTTTCCTCTTCGAAAACACATTGCGTGTTGTCCTTGTGTTTGCATCTCTCTTCCCTTTATCTTTACCATTTAATTACTGCTGTGTTTGTGATTATTTATGGTTTAGATTGTTTATCAATTCATTTATAAGCTTGTTATCATCTTCCGCACATATTTTGTTTGATATAAAGATTGAATTGGTAATTTGTTGTTTGAGGGTCTAAACGTTCATAGTGTTTTCAATGCTATTTGAACTTTTAACTTACACATTAACCTATCAAACAAATTTGATAAAATTTCTATTACTTGCCACTCCCCTCCCCACAATTTCTTTTCCACTAATCTACATTTTCCTCTTGGATTTGGATTTTCAAATTTGAAATAAAGAGTATCCATTTGAAGGTTAGGATTTATTTGAGATGAAAGGTGTAAATTATGACTTCTTATTTAAAAGCCAACCACTTAACTCTGGCAACTTTAACCAAAAGAGAAGGATACCTAACTCAAATTTATTTATTTATTTATTTATTTTTATTTTTTTGGAAACTAAAGGATGCCTAACTCAATTTAAAACAACCAAACATAGATCTCCGTCCCTTCTTGCGTGTAGTTACAAAATACTTCTTCCATTTGCGGCTTCTGTTAAGCAGATTGTAAGGCCTCCCATCAAGAACATGTAGAAATCTCTTCCCCTGGGGCACTGTTGCAATCTAAGTTCAAGTTGATCCAAACTTATATTGTTCCTTGAGAGTTGAGATTATTATACAGCAAAGTGAAGAAGTTCATAATTGACCTTCACATTGAAGGTGTCAAATTTATTTGGAACTCGAATCCAGGCCTTCGAGTCAAAATGTTTGCTTGCTTGTGTAAACAAGCCGAGCAATTTACCATCTTTTAATGATTTTATTTAATAAAAAAAATCTCAGCATTAATTCAAACAAAAGACATAGGTCATTTATGATTTATTGCATTTTTTAACCAAAAAAGCGTGGAGGAAAAAAAAATTTAGGGAACAATCTCGTATGTTTCAAACCCAGATTTCTTGAAATACTGAGCATTTACATCATTTTGTGCAAAAATTCTTATTTATTTTTTAGCATAAAATTATACTTTTTCAATTTTACATTCTCATTTTTCAAAATACCTCACACTAGATAATCTATTTTACACTAAATTTCATTAAAATATCAATTTTTTAAAAAAAAATTTAACTGTTTATCTTTCTTCACACACAACAACCACCATCCACTTTTCTCCTTTATCCTTGAGATATGTAAAAAAAGAATAAACAACTAAATGCAAAATGAATAATATCAGTGTAAATTTACATGGTTATTGTAACAAACTTGTAAATTTATGTAATTATAAACGAACTGATGTAGGTCATTTTTAGGCAAAATTGTGTAAATTCTACACCTTTTTCTATTATACACGGACTGATGTGAATGCTCTAAATGGAACCGCTCTTTAAGGAAAACAACACATATATGCTAAGCTTCAAACCATCACCGCTGAAAGACCATCCACCGCTATCATCAGCCTTCATCACCATGATTCTCAGTTTTGATTATTTTGATTTGAGTTAGACATCTTTTTTTTACCATCAGAGTTCGCTAAAAAGAAACTTAAGTTGAACTTGACCTCAATTAAAGTTGTAGAATTAAGTTGTTGGCTTTTTAAATGAGGTGTCATAATCTAAACCCTTGAATTATTTCTAATAAATCCTGATCTTCAAATGGACACTCCAATCTGTGAGACTCACTAACTGTGAGAGACATGTTGTATACACTCGGAACAAGATATAATTTTCCCTACATATGAGTGCAAACTTTTAGGTTTTTCGTTGACAATATCTTGTCAAGACCATCCGATATATATATAATATATATATATATATATATATATATCCAAACTTCTCCATTGACAAGCCGAAGCAGTTTAGATTCCTTGTAGTTATTGTTAATGCAAAGAAAATTGTCTATTATTTTTTTACCACATTCTTTGGTTATCAAGAATTGTAGTTTCATGTTTAAGGGGGAAAAAAACCAAAAAACAAAAACAAAAGAATGGAATCTTATAGACGCCAAGGTAGCGAAAAATTGATATGGAAAAAAATTGAACAAAAAATCAATAATATTAGTTATACAATAATATCAATTATACTCTTTTTTTTTTTCAATTTATATATAAAATTATGTTAATCTAGAATCACAAAAATGAAAATATAACTTTATAAATAAGAATAGTTTAGGAAATTTAAATTTCAAGTACAGATTCAGGGATTTTATTCCTATGTTATCACCAAATAGATGAATAGCAATAATTATTCTATTACAACCTCTTGTATTATTCCTTATAATACTGATTCTTTTCCCTAAGTAATTTTCATTATGGTATATTAAATGTACCCTAAGTATAGTTTCGATGGAGTATAAAGTAAAACACAAAAAGTGAGACAAAAGATTTGCATTCATCCTAATTTATTTTTCTAATTTTTTGGCAGTTACTTTGAATCTCCAACTCGAACCAATCCCTTCTAACCCAGCCCTCAAAGCTCTTTGTGCATGAAGACTTTCGCTATTCATCTAGAAAGAACTTTCCATAATCTCAATCAAGAAAATGTATATAAAAAAAATCCATGAAAATAAATTCCAAGCACAGTAAATAAATAATACGTTCGGGAAGGAAATTATGGAGCACCTTTTCTTTTTACTTGGTGGAAAAGTTGCAATTTTATGCATCTGTTTGGTGATAACATAGGGGAAGGAAATTGAGAACTTTTTTCTTCTATTTGGTGGAAAAGTTGCTATTGTATGCACTTTGAACATTGAAGAAAATGTATTCAAATGAGCACACCTAAATTTACGCGTTAAGAATAGTCCTGATGGAGAATAAAGTAAAAAATAAAAAATGAGACAAAAGATATTTATTCGTCTTGATTTTTGTTTCTAATTTTTTTTTCCATTACTTTGACTCTGCGACTCGAACTAATCCCCCTAAACCCCCAAGCACTTTGTGCATAGAAATTCTGACTATTCATGTGAAAAGAGTTTTCCATGTTTTCAGTTAAGAAAAGGTAAACAAAAGATCGAACGTAAATTCTGGGCACCATAAATAGATGATACACCAAGGAAGGAAAGTGAGAAGCACTTTTTCTTTTGTTTTGGTGGACAAGTTGCAATTCTGTGCAAATTATTATTATTATTATTTTTTTAATTTTATGGGAGCAATTATATGGACTTTGAACATTGAAAAAATGTATTCAAATGAGCATGCCTAAATTTACACATTAAGTATGGTCTTGATGGAGCATTAAATTTATGAAATACAAAAAGTGAGACAAAGGATTTGTAGCCATCCTGATTTTTGTTTCTAAACTTTTGGCTATTACTTTGACTTTGCAATTCGAACCAATTCCCCTAACCCTCCAAGAATTTTGTGCATGGGGAAGTACCATCCCACTTATAAGGATGGGTGGTCATTAAAGCCTATCAAATTTAATCACGTTATACATTTACTTATGAAAATAATCCCATTTCTAAATTAATCATGATGTCGTTGAAAACATGTATAACTAGTCAATAATTGTAAAAGTTTAGCGTAATATGATTATTTTTCTTTCTTTTATTTGTTTTGGTCTAAATATAAAATATGATAATTTTTGTAGTTCCTAATAGACACTTATTATGATTGTGTTTATATATAGATATCATTCAAAATTTACTATGATTGTGTTTTTATATGGAATTATATATTCTACTATTAAAAAATTGATGTAAATAATTCTAATGGAAGATTTAATTATGGAAAAGAATTTAAATTCAATTAAAAAAAAACATGTGAGAATAATTGTTAAGACATATGTGGTTCACATGTTAAGAACATATGTCATGATTTTATGTAATTGGCTAATCTTTTGACAAAACGCACTTTACTTGTAATTGGGTAGATCTAGGATATGTCTAATACTTCAAGAAACATGTTGTTCAAGTCTAGTATTAAAGCCATGAAGATTAGACCAAGAAACAAGTGAAGAAAAGCTGTTCATTAAAGCTGGACAGATAGCTCGACACCTGCTCGACACCTCCCTATAGCTGGCTATCTATCGAGCTCTTCAGTTGATTGTTATCGCAATATCGACACCTTCTCGACAGCTGGTGGATCAATCGAGAAAGCTTCTGTCCCCTCGATAGCTTCTCGACACCTCCTCGACAGCTTTTCGACACCTCCTCGACACCTAGCTATCAATCGAGATTTAATGAGGCTCGACAGATACTATCTATCGAGGTATCTATCAAGGTTACGGAAATCAGAATTTTCAGATCCGATTTTTGGGCCAGGCTTTTGTATTTGTGTAGGGTTTCTTTTCTCATAACCCTAGACCTATATAAGGCTTATTTTAGAGGCCGTCACATAAGAGAATACAAGGAGAACATATGCAAAAGGTGACTGATGCCTTATTCTCTCTAAAAGAAGCTACTGCGTCTTTTGTGCCTTAGGGTTTTGTAACCGAGTGCTTCTTGATCTTCATTGTTAATGAAGTGAAGAACTTTGCAGCCAACATTCTTCTTCCTCAAGTTGGTGAGTGAGTCACGTAATGGGATTCATGCAAAGGAGTTAGTCACATACTGGGATCCGTGCAACAAAAAGGGTGGCGTTCATATATTGAAGAGTTTAGAGGTTCTGAAGTAGTAGAAGGTTTCTGCTGTGAGTTCATCTACGGGGATTGTAGAGTCTAGGGACAAAGGTTTTTGTACTAGATCTGAAACTTCTCTTTACTATAGTGGATTGCTTTTTGGGAAGGTTTCCCCCCAGGTTTTTTACTGTGAAACTGATTAGTTTTATTGGTTTTCCTAGGTCATCATATCTTGTCTTATTTATTTTTCCTCTACATGATTTTGACATGATATTGATGTTTGTTTGTTTTAACAAGTTTTATTAATAATAAATCTAATTAACAACTTGGGTTTAAAACTTGTTAATTCTATCAACCGATGTCTAAATTTCCCAACAAGTGGTATCAGAGTGGGTTCACTCTGATTGGATTAATTTCCTGAGTGTGATCCATTGACCCCTGTTGTCATGGATAGAGGAAAATCTTTATTTATACCTCCTTTATTTGATGGAACTAATTATGCATACTGGAAAGTTCGTATGAAAGTGTTTTTGCATGCTCTAGGTGAACAGGTATGGCAAGCTGTTGAAGTTGGCTGCATTAAGCCAAAGGGGTTCACTCTGTGGGGTGACCAATGAGGAATTCAAGAAAATATCATCCACGGAAGTTGCCAAAGAAGCTTGGACCATTCTTGAGACCACCTATGAAGGTACCAAGGCAGTAAAGACTGTGAAGCTTCAACAACTCACTAGTAGTTTTGAAGAAATAAGGATGGAGGAGGATGAGACATTTGATGAGTTCTATGCTAAACTCAAGGATATTGTGAATTCTGCCTTCAACCTTGGAGAATGTATTGTAGAATCCAAAATTGTGAGGAAAATCCTTAGGTCCTTACCTGAAAGATTCCATGCCAAGATCACTGTCATTGAAGAAGCAAAGGACATTGATCAAATTCCTTTGACTGAGCTTGTAGGGAACCTTCAAACCTATGAGATGGGATTAGGCTCAATGGGAAAAGGTGGAAAGAGTAAAAACTTGGCTCTCAATGGTATAGAGGAAGAGATTGAGGACTCTGAAGATGAAGATGAAAGTGAAGATAAGGATGAGGATCTAACCTTCATAACTGATGAGATTATCAAGCTTCTTCAGTTTAGGAAAAAGGATAAGGACAAACCTCCTAGGAAATTTAAATCCTCTAGGAAGGGCAAGAATGAGAAACCCTTCATCCAATGCCATGAGTGCAAAAGTTTTGGTCATATGAGGATAGAGTGTCCAAACTACCTCATGAAGGAAAAGACCAATGAGTCAAAAGATAAAGGGTTGGTTGCTACTTAGAGTGATACTGAGGATGACTCTTCTGATGAGTTTGTGGATGAATGTCGTCATGTTATGGCCTTTGCTGCCACAATTGATAAGGTGATTGTGGAGAGTGCTAGTGACAATGAGGATTTTTCTGATGATAAAGTACCCAAGAAGATGACCCTTTAAGAAGCCTATGATAAGCTATGTACTGAATTCATAAAATCTGAAAAGACTTCTCATCTTTGTAGAAAAGAGTTGAATGAGGTAAAAACTGAAAAAGCTGATCTGTTAGTCAAACTAGATGAGACTACAAGGTTAGTTGAGACTCTTGTTATGGAGAACGCCTCATTAGAAAAGAAGGTCAAGAATCTTGAGGTTGAGCTTAGTCAAACTAGAACTCAAATAGAGAGGATATCTAGTGCAAAACTTGATGAAGTATTGAGTGCTCAAAAGCCTAGTTCTGATAAAACTAGCTTAGGATATGCTGTTTCCTCCAGCCCCTCCTCTTCCACGGCTTCTGGATCAAGGACTATCTTTGTGCCCCAATCTGAGAAAGGTAATAAAGATATGAAATCTAAATCCTTTGTTAGACCTCATGTTTGTCACCATTGTGGTGCTTCTGGACACATTCGTCCTAATTGCTTTAAGTTGTATCCTCATAAGCAATTGTCCAAACGGTCACAGGTTTCCTCTCAAGGAGCTACACCTTTGTTTGGAGAGTTATTACAAGTCTTGAGCTTTTTAACTCAATTTTAGGAGAATTATAATTCTTCTATGTCCTTTAGTAAACATACTAGGACACGTGTCTTTTCATCTTCACGGCCAAAGACTCGTGCTGTGTGGGTGAAAATGGAGCTTAAGACTTAATTGTCTTTTCTGTTTGTCCTCTGCTTTAATTCTTTCTATCTAAAGTAGGACTCTCTTTGTTTGATTTCTTATTTGTTTTTGGAATCATGCTTTCATGCATCTGCACCCTTATATCATGCCTTCGTGCATATGCATCTTTCTTACTGCTCTCATATTGTTTGTCTGTTTTTGTTTGGTTGTTTAGTTTTTATTTTGTTTTTGATATAAAAATAAAAATAAAAATGAAAAATAAAAAAAATACAAAAACAGTGTGTGTTTTGTGTACATTGGTACTTGTGTACCTTGGATGGCCATTGAAACAAAGTCTTCTAAACTTTGTATCATTTGTAGCTTAGATGAGCATTCTTATGCACAACTAAGCAAGTGAGATTTGTGGCTCTTGTTTGTGATGAGTAAGATTAAGTTATCTCTTCAACTTAACACTCGTATCACTCTTTTTGACGGGTAGGACTAGAAAATCCTAAGAGAAAGGTATAAATAACCATCTCACCACTGTTGCCCGCCAATCATAATATGACACATGTATGCTTCGACATAGCAAAAGTGCAGTGTCAAAGACATTCGTATACTTCGGCATAGCAAAAGTGCAATGTCTATGCTTAACATGTTGGGTATTTATTTTCTCTCTCTTATATGCCCATGCATGATATGCTAAATAAAAGAAAATATGCAAAGAAAATAAAAAGATAAAAGATAAAAAATGCTTTAAATATGATTGCAAGCGTGTATTCTAGGAGACGTGGGAGTTATAGGATGTACCTCGTAGGTGATAGTCCCCATCAAACAATTATGATTGTGTGTGAGCTAAAGTTATTTTCTCATATCTCAAATCGTCATAACATGTATACACATATGCAATCTTGTGATGTTTTTCACACACAACACGCAATATTCTTTGCTACTCTTGATACATGTGCAGGTACAATGTAATTTGGCTATCACAAGGTTTTACATGTGTTAATGTATGCTCACTAAACTGTCATGACTTATTTTTGAAATATAAAATTTGTTAGACTTGTTTAGTGTATGTGTGTGTTTTGGAATCTATGTGCTTAACATTTTTTTTGTTGAGAGATTTGTCTTTCACATGTTTTGCATCTTTCTTTTATTTTGTCATCCATAGCATCTTGTTTCATTACATTCATGCATTTATATGGATTTCTTTGTACCCCTTTGATCATTCTTGATCATCTTTATGTTTCTCAGGTGAAGCTTTCTAGCTTCTTGTACCCTTTGTCAATCATGACAAAAAGGGGGAGAAATTGTGGAGACTTTATGGTTTCTTTATTTTGTGGTTTCTTTCTTTAAGATTCTACATGTTAGGGGGAGAAATACATTCCTTTGTAAGGGGGAAATGTGTTTCATCTTGTTAGGGGGAGTGCTTACTTCCTTCTTCTTGTACCTTGAGTCTTTTGACCATGTTTACATACATTGTGCTTAATTTTGATATATTTATGATGATGTATGTTTTCTTCACCTACCTCTACATGTGTTGTTTCTTTTCTTTCTTTATACACATGTTTCTTATTAATTGTATGCAATTTATTATTTCTGTTTCACACTAAGATGTCTTGATGAGTTTTGTTTAAAGTGTTTCAGAAATACAGGTTGTCAAAGTCTACTTGCCATAAACTCTCTTCTTGCAAAGTTTTTCAAGAGTTTGTGCTAGGATAGATTTTATTGTATTCAACAAGTGAGTATGAGTTGAGTGATTTATGACTTCTCTCATATGTTCATTTGTTTGTTGTGGTTTTGTCACGGATTGCCAAAGGGAGAAATTATTAGGACATATGTGGTTCACATGTTAAGAACATATGTCATGATTTTATGTAATTGGCTAATCTTTTGACAAAACGCACTTTACTTGTAATTGAGTGATTTAGAATGTGTTTAATACTTCAAGAAACATGTTGTTCAAGTCTAGTATTAAAGCCATGAAGATTGAACCAAGAAACAAGTGAAAAAAAGTTGTTCATTAAAGCTGGACAGATAGCTCGACACCTGCTCGACACCTCTTGACAGCTAGCTATCTATTGAGCTCTTCAATTGATTGTTATCGCAATATCGACACCTTCTCGACAGCTGGTGGATCGATCGAGAAAGCTTCTGTCCCCTCGATAGTTTCTCAACACCTCCTCGACAGCTTTTCGACACCTCCTCGACACCTAGCTATCTATTGAGGTTTAATGAGGCTCGACAGATACTATCTATCGAGGTATCTATCGAGGTTACGGAAATTAGAATTTTCAAATCCGATTTTTGGACTAGGCTTTTGTATTTGTGTAAGGTTTCTTTTCTCACGACCCTAGACCCATATAAAACTTATTTTAGAGGCCGTCACATAAGAGAATACAATGAGAACATATGCAAAAGGTGACTGATGCCTTATTCTCTCTAAAAGAAGCTACTGCGTCTTTTGCGCTTTAGGGTTTTGTAACCAAGTGCTTCTTGATCTTCATTGTTGATGAAGTGAAGAACTTTGCAGCCAACATTCTTCTTCCTCAAGTTGGTGAGTGAGTCACGTACTGGGATTCATGCAAAAGAGTTAGTCACGTACTGGGATTCGCGCAGCAAAAAGGGTGGCGTTCATATATTAAAGAGTTCAGAGGTTCTGAAGCAGTAGAAGGTTTCTGCTGTGAGTTCATCTACGAGGATTGTAGAGTCTAGGGACAAAGGTTTTGTACTAGATCTGAAACTTCTCTTTACTATAGTGGATTGCTTTTTGGGAAGGTTTCCCCCCAGGTTTTTTATTGTGAAACTGATTGGTTTCATTGGTTTTCTTGGGTCATCATATCTTGTCTTATTTATTTTTCCGCTGCATGATTTTGACATGATATTGATGTTTGTTTGTTTAACAAGTTTTATTAATAATAAATATAATTAACAACTTAGGTTTAAAACTTGTTAATTCTATCAACCGGGGTCTAAATTTCCCAACAATAATGATGTTTAAATTTTGAGTAGATTATAAATTTCTTTTCATAAAATTTATATTCTTTTTTTATATATCGATAGTTGGGGGCGGGTGGATCTGAATCCTAAATGTCTTCATTGGAAACATTAGGAAGTGCCAACAAATGGAGCAACAAGGCTCTTGGTGATTATAGATTATTTTGTTAAATTTGTTAAATATAGAATATTAACATAATGTTTGATTTATCACAAATCTAATATGGACAAAGTTTAGCTACAAAATTTATTATAACCTAAGGCTACAACGTTACTCAATAAAATAAACATTATTGCATATTTTGAAAATCTAACCATTGAATTGCATGTTCTCTACACTCTTAATACACATATCAAATTTTATGTCAATCGGATATTATATACTATATGATCTATAAGCTTATATTTTATGCATAATTTTAAACTACAAAAACTAACAATTTAAATAATTTATTGATGACATAGTTATTGATCTTTAATTTTCTAAAAATTTTGCAATCATGGAGGATATAAGAAGAAGATGTAATCCAATGGTTGAATTCTCAAAATTCGCCTCTAATAAAAAGATATTAAGTAAAGTTGTAGCCTTAGGTAATAACCAATTTTGTAGTTAAACTTTGTCCATATAATATTGTGGGTTTTTATAAATTAGCTCAACATCAACAGCTGGTAAAATCTATTGTCGTCTCATATGGAACTTAAGTTTGAATATTGCTTACACAAAAAATCAATTGGTTTTTAAACCTAATGTAAAAAGAAATAATAATAAAACAGGTTTGATAAGTAGAACAGATTTCATAAGTTCAAATCTTATTGTATCTATAAAAAACAAAGTCCTATAGTCTCTATTGGAAACTTAATATGAAAGGAATTAATTAGATTATGAAAAATAAATTACATTCTATTCAATATAAAGAAAATATAAACAAACAAAAAATTATTATTATACATTTCAAATCAACCATTTATCAAAATGGAACGATTTATTCCTTAAAATCCCACAAATTAGCTATGATTGATTTTATACTAAATTTCATAGTATTTATTTTTCATTAAAAAAAAATCATATTAATGACCATCTTCCTTTTCATTGTGAAAGATAGTGTTAGCATTATTCATTACTAAAAGCACTCACTTCGCTTTGTCAAAAAAAAAAAAAAAAAAAAAAAAAAAAAAATCACTGCATAGTTGCAGTAAAAACTTAAAAAGTAAGCAAAAATACGACCACTCTATAACTTATAAATAAGTTAGTATGTTGTTGATATTCTAATTCTTATAAACCATTTTGAACAACTCAAAAAAAAAAAAAAAAAAAAAAGTGTTGAATTGGACAAAACATGAGCTACCTCAAGGTAAGAATAAGAGATGGGATTCTACCATTAACTGAGTTGCGACCTAGGCATGAGCTGGGTAAGTTGCGAGTAGGTCGCAACATATAAAAAAGATGACTTTTTTTTTATTCACATGTGCAGCTCATAGGCAATACAACTATATGGATTAGGATCTGGTGCAATACCGGATCTACTCTCACAAAAAATTTCACTCTTCACTTTTTACTACTCTTTTAACTTTTTTTTCTTAACTGTTTTTAATCAATGGTTGAAATTGAAAATTGCTTTTTGCAACAATCAATCTCAACCATTCATAGGAATTGCATTAGATGCACCTAATCTTAATCCACAACTATACAAGTCATAGATTGGTCGCATGCAAGTTGCGAGTTCCATACTCAACAACTTTGACCAACTCTAACCAAGGCTCAAGTAGGTACCGAAAATACATCAAAATATAAGGAAAATTACAAGTAAATTTGGCATAAAATAAAACCAGCAAAACTTGGACTTTACAAAAGATAACCAATTTATTTTGATTACATCCTTGCCAGAAAGAAAAAGGGGGTTGTTTCAAATTATGTTTTGAATCTTGATCTTTGTTTCTTGTGTTCCATTATATGTAAGAATCTCGGATATCATCTTAATGACTGAATAGGGTGGTTTTGTCAATGGTTATTGAAATATTTGTGGGATAGCTTAAATGCTCTCTCTCTCTCTCTCTCTCTCTCTCTCTCTCTCTCTCTGTTGTGTATTTGGTTTCCAAGAAAGTGATAGAAAATTGAAGCACGGTTGGGTATTTTTAGTGTATTGATATTTCTTTGTGCTTCTCTTTCCTTTCCCTTTTAATTAAGCAATTTTTGTTTCCCAAAAAAATAGAGAAATATCAAATTAATATTATAAACAATGGCAAAGTTAGGAATTCAATTTAGAGGGGCAAGATTAAAAGTAAAACTAATTTAGAAAATATTAATTGATATTATCAACAAGATAAATAAACATTTGTAAACTAATGTAATTGTCAAACAAAATCTAATATAAATGTAAAATATAGTTCATTAATATTTTTTTTCATACCTAGTTTAAGTAATGCGATGGTTGGTTTTTTTTTTTTTTTTTCCTCTTCTGATTTTGAAATTGCTGCATGCTTTCTTCATTCCCAATAGTCTTGAATTCAATCCATACGAAGATTTATAAAATATACCTTAATACGTTTAGAATTCGCTTTGAACATATTACTATTCTTTGGTTTTTCCATATTCTCAATTAACTATAACTATATATTTAATATAATAAAAAAAAAAAAAAAAAAAAACAAAGCTAGAAATTAATATAAATACATAAAGTTTATATATCTAATTTGACTCTTTAAAATAAATTGAGAAAATAAATCAATCTAAAAAATGTTAAGAATATAACAATATATATGTACCTACAAAACTCTGTACATGTCTCACAATATAACCTCATAGCTTTGATTTGCTTAAAAAAAAAAATAAATAAATAAATAATCTTTCTCTATTCTTTTAAGTATTTAAATTTAATTTATAGCGAAAATCTAGAGTTTGAACCTAGAACGAGTCTAGAAATGGAGAAGAAGAAAAACGTTAGGACAACTTTAGGGTTTTAATCACATTAAAAAACATTAAACATAATTTTTTATTAGTATTATTTTAGGTAAATATGGACTCATTGCATATAAGAGAGAGAGAGGGGGGGGGGGGGGGGGGGGGGGGGTGTGGTGGGAGAGAAGGATAAAAAAAGGTATAACCAAGAAAAGAGGTGAAAACGTGTGGGTGTGGAACTATATAAAATATGGGTGTCAGGGAGTTTTTTCTGTCTCTCTTATGGTTAGTCAGGTTTTGGTTTTAAACTGGGGGAGTTTTCTCGGTTTTTTACTTTTATTTTTTATATGTTAGTGGGGCATGGCGTTTCATCGTATAGTAAGTGAAAAAGTAATGTTAATGATGGACTTAGATGAAAATTAATAAAAGTTGACCATATCAATAATTTGTAAAAATATTGTAAAATGATTTGTGGTTGTAGTATTATTCATTCTTGTACAAGAGATTTAAAAAAAAAAAATTAGAGTCAGGGGGCGATTGTACCGTCTTGCCCTCCCTTGCCTCCATCTTTGACTACAAACAACACTAAGAAAAAAAAAAAAAAATTGGTAGTAATATTTTTTTTTTCTCTTGGTAATGTACAACATTCTTGAGATTTCTCTATGTTTGTTGTAGTGTTTGGTTGTCAAGAAAGTGAAAGAAAAGAACAAAATCTTGAGGGTTTTTTTTTTTTTTTTTTTTTTTTTCAGAAAATTTACTTTTCATTTGAATTCACCATTTCATATATATATATATATATATATATATATATATTACATGAATTTATTGCTCGTTAAATTTAAAAAAAAAAAAAAAAAGTGATTAGCCACATGTATGCTAATAGTGTAATCCATTAGTCATGTTAGCAAATTCCATCACTAAGATGATGGTAGAGACCAAACTGATAATAGGTTCAAAAACTCAAAAACCAAACTGAAGTTGTAAAAAAAAAAAAAAAAAAAATTGATGACCAAAACGAAAATAACCTCAAAATATAAAGATCAAAAAAGATGTTTTCGCCTTTAAATATTTCAAATTAAATCTTTAATATTTCTTAATATAAAAGATACGATAAAGCATCACCTAATTAGGATTGATGTAGTTACAACCATAAATGCCTCTCTCTCTCTCTCTCTCTCATTCTATTTTTTTTTTTATTTAAAAAAAAACCATTTGTATTTTTCTTTTTTATTTATTCTTTTTAAATATAATAAATAAATTGTAAGAGATTGATAAAGTAGAAGTGTAAAAGAGTAACGCAAGGAACGCGCAATGCTTACTTGATATAAAGCCCTTACAACTACATCTTTAATATATGAGTGAAGTATGAAATACAAAATCTTAGTAGGATTTATATAAGAGTAGTACTAGTAGAGTCTAGGGTTAGATCTAGATAGACTATACGCTAAATTGGACCTCTCGGGCTAATACAATAATAAACTAAATAAACAAATATCTTTAACAAAAGGAGTAATGCGTAAGTGGCGCCCATTGAGGAGAGGGGTACACCGAGACTCAAAGGGAATGTTTGGTAAACTATAACAAACATTGTAATGTAATAGCGATTCCTATGTTTTAGTTATTTTGTAATTTGTTTTTTTTTTTGTTACATGAATAATCATTTTTTTATGAATAGTTATTCTTAAAATTGTGAATAATAATTCATCTCTAAGAAGATTGTAATAATTATTCCTTAGTTGTTATAATAATTTCTAAAATTAATATATGTTCAAATATACAAACTTTCCATATGCGCATAACAGCCAAAAATATATATATATATATATATATATATAAAAGAGTCCAAATTTGGTAAGGATAAGGGTGTAAAATCCATATTTTACACTATCCAATAAAATATTGTCACATCAGTTTTTTATTTATTTAAAACTCAATACATCTACCACACATAATAACATCTCAATAAACTCAAAGTTAAATGGGATTTTCAAATGGGTATTAGAATTGATTGAGTGTGATTGTACCTATTCTTTAATATATAACATGATGATGTGGCATGTTGGGACTCGAGAGGCAAAACTTGGGTTTTACCACATCCTTATTGAATTTAATTTCAAAAAAAAAAAAAAAAAATCCTCATTCTCTCAAATATATAAAAGAGTTATTTTTAGGAAATATAATTGTATAAGTAACATGTTTCCTATAGATCACAAGTTTTATTCTAATGTTGTAATTCACAACTAAACATGTGAATAATGTTTAGTTCTTCCATTATAATACATGTTATTTCCATTAATAAAGATTATCATTAATGTTGCAATTCTCATTCAATGTATTAAATGTGCAAATGTGCACTTGCCAACGAGTGCTTGGCTGAGTGGGTAAGGTTCAGACGCTTCGTGCAACATACCTAGGTTCGAGTCCCGTTACCCGCAGGCTTTCGTTGGTGGGTAAACTTAGTGGTGAGGTGTACTCACAAAATATGAGGTGACTCCCGCACAGTGGTACAGAACGGGCCCCGACTACGGGCTCCCTGACCGAGGCCACTGGCTCCCTACCTGGGGGTATAATATGGCCATAAAGACCCCCATTTTTTGGATTCTCAAAAAAAAAAAAAAAAAAAAAAAGTGCACTTAATTCTCTCTCATTTGATGAGAGGAGATCCTCAAAACAAGCAAAATAAATTTCAAGTATGAACACTTCCCCATACCTGAAAAAAAAATAAATAAATAAATAAAAATAAAAAAAAAAAAAAAAAAGTGGAATATCATGTATGAACCCATATCCAGTGAAAATGAAGAAAAGCAAAATGAATTTCAAGTATGAGCAATGGAAATTTACGAGGAGATGTAGTCAAATCTTAATCTCAAATATTTACAACCCTTCTGTTATGCACTAAACTTTTCAGAACTTTTTTAAAGGAGATTTCCACATCAAAGTCTCACACATAGACCAAAACATGGGACACCCTTGGATTAGCTAATTTCCATTATTCCCACCCTATATTACAACTTTATTAGCGATGCACATAAACAAAGACAACCCATATACAATGAGAAGGAAAACCTATACACGATACTTCCTGGGAATCAGGCTATGGTTATGCATGTGACATTAAATGAGAAGGAAAACCTATAAACTATACTTCCAGGGAATCAGGCTACGGTTATTGCTGGTGACATTAAATGGGTATACGATATTGGCCGTCCAGCGCGGAAGGTTTTGCCACGGAACGCCCATTAATTTTCATTTGGACAATGGTTGCTCGCAGGATACTGTTTTTCTCTGCAATCATGACAAAGATATTGCATGAATGTAAAACCTAACTCTACATGAAAACGTTTAATCCTGCATGCTGCATGCAATAATCATGGGAAAACAAGGGGCTTACTTGATCGTCGGATGACATTGTTGGGTTCGGCTACCACCATCGTGTAGGTAGATGAGAGAAACAAAAAGATAATAAGCATCGGAATTATGATAATCCTAATGGAAGTCTTGGCACCCATTTTTGCTAGCTACAAGAGACAAGAATAATTAACACATCATTACTTCTGTGATATATATAATCTAAATAGGACAGCTCTGTCTATTCTCCAAGTCAATTCATTGGAAGTCAAACACGTTATTCTACTTCTTCTTCTTCTTCTTCTTCTTGAATTTTTATTTTTTATTTTTTGAAGGAATCAAACATTATTCTTATAAGAATAACGTAATTCCTTCAGGCCAAAAAAATAATAATATCTTTTCTTAAACACTACCGGTGGTCGAGTCAAGATTTTTCTCCAAAAGAGAAGGTTTGATTATAGAATAACTGGTTTAGTTTGGTTTTGAATTAATCATATATAAAGGAAATCAATTTTGGATTAAACGTATCATAGATCAGAGTAGTACACTGTTGCGAGAACCACAACCTAAGGGTGAAGGGTCTAATAGGTACAGGTCCTTAAAATAGCTAACAGACAATGCAATACCCCTTAAATCGACGGTTTTACAAATGTAGTTGTCAATTAATTTAATGAAAATGAAACTTAATAAAAACTTAGAAAATACAGCTTTATTCATTGAAATCTTAAATTTACTGAAAGATTACAAGGCTTTTGGTCTTGGTGATAATCTAAAGATAGAATTACATGGAAAATTACATGATTTTAGAACCCCAAATATAAGCGCTAATTGAGGTTAGGTTATTGAATGGGAAGATGTTAAGACACACAATTCATTCAACTCAAAAATCAGTTTTCTAAAAGAGAAATACTATGTTCACAATATTTTCACAATATTTTTACAATAAATCCTTTGTGGTAGGTTATTACGGATTGTTGTTGATGGGGTAGAAAAGTAATTTTAGTGGTAGATTTAAATTAGAACCAATAACAACTAACCACATATATATGATTTATTATGAAAATATTGTGAAAATATTGTAAACGTGGCACCTCTCTTTCTAAAATTTAATGACCACATATTACTGTCACCGCATTTTTCATCTTCTTGTTAAACATTCATGCTCAGATTTCATCATTCTAAGTTCTAATTTTGTCAAGCATTTTTATCATATTTCAACCCATCACATCTTTATACTCATCACTTCAAAGCAAGCTTCTCGTAATTAACCCATATCACCAAAATTTGGTATGTTAGTACATGGAAATTTAATAAACAAAAAAAATTATATAATGCAAAGAATTGTAAGGGTTAGAAGCCATACCTGCATATGGTCAAAATCTGTGAAATTTCCATTGTTGTTGACTTTCTAAATCTTTGAAATTTCTTAAGAAGGCTAAAATTTTTATACATCAATTGACATTATTTGATATTTCTAATAAAAAATGTTTAGAATACAAATCCTTCAACTATTAAATTATTAAAATAAATAAATAAATAAATAAATTTTTTTAAGAGGGAGTGTTGCAGTGGTGACTTTAGGAATTTTTTTTAGAGTGATCATTAAGAAATTTAAATTATAAAAAATTTAATAGAGAGATGACTTCAATATATCAATATCACCCCAAAAAAAAAAGAAAAAAGAAAAGAAAAGAAAGAAGTATTACAAGTTTTTTTACTAACAAAGAGAGAGAAAAAATAGACTGATAAAAGATAAAGTGAGAATTGAGAATGTTAAGATAAGAGTAATAAAGTAAGAGAATTGAAATGATAATAGAAAAGAGAATGAAAAATTGATAATTTTTGCTGCAACTATGAGCTGAGACGCTAAGGAGAGCAAAATTATTGCTATTGCAATTGCAAAGCCTAAAAGAGTATAATTGCTGGCACTGCCAAGGAAAACTCACGAACTACAATATTTTTCTGGAGTCCTTTTTTTGAGAAAAAAATGAAATTAAAGATTATTTATATGTAATAAGTTGAAAGAGTTAAAAATTTGAATGATTATTTTTCTTTTTCTTTTTTAATAGGCTTTTTGTTGAATAATTTGTTAACTCATTTTTGTTTGGTTTAGTATTTTTTGGGGTTATTTTTGTTGTTATTTGGGCTTTTTTATTGTTATTTAAGGGCTATTTTTGTGGGTTAAGGGGTTAAGGATTTTTTTTTTTTTTTTTTTTTGTGGGGACATTATTATTTTTAGAGTAATACTACAACTGATGTCAATATTGAGCCAAAATTAGAATTACTAACCACTTTCTGCTTATTACATAAGATTTGTAGTGAAACTATTGTAAAAATGCTGTGAATGTAGCACCATTCTTATTTTTATTGAATTGAAATTCTTATCATTTTCAAGTGGATAGTTAAGGTTTTTTATTAGAGTGGCCCAGATAAGTTAATTTAGTGTGTATATATATATATATATATATATATATTTTGACAAGTCAGGGTGGTCCTGTGACCACGCTGAATTACAAGCAGCGCTGCCCCTGGAGTGTCGTTTTATAAAGATAAAGAGGTGGTGTTATTATTTCCCAAGAGCTCAACGAAGGAGCTAGGATATTATAAGGAGAAAAAAGTAAATAACAACAACAACAATAATAATAATAATAATGTACGTAAAATATTGTAGTGTAGTGCCCATTGGCCGTTACCATTGCCCAGGATATCTGCATTTTTATTGGTTATTTTGCTTAAAATTTTGTGCTGTGGATAGGAGGTCTCTGCAAGTCTTTTCAATGAAGAACGTTTTAGAGGCAAGAGGAACGTTCTTGTATGCATTATCTCTAACTCTTTTGACTTGCTCCACTTTATATCAATTGAAATTATGTTTAGAATGTACTAATTCCTCAAAGCAGGCATTGTTTTTTGTGTGATGCTCTAGATTCAACTGGATGCTGGTTAAGTGTATGTTGTGTGGGTGTATGATGAATCTTATATCGGGTATATGCTGCGTTGATCTAAACTTTATTAACAACTACAAAAAAAGTTTCAACTGTAATTAGTCATTTTGAGATATAACGTAAATGTGGCTAAACCTTTTTCCTTAGGTTATTATAGCAGACCGAATAAAAACCGAAAAGAAAAATAGTTCTCGGTTTTTTATCTGATTATGGTTGGACCGGTGGTCGAATTGCTGACATTATTTTAAATACATAATAAATCATTAAAATTAAAATAAAATATCTAAAAACGTGGCTAATATTTGTAACTTTGGGAAAAGTGGCTAATAATTGCTACATTTTGTGCTTACAAATTACAATGTACGCGTGTGCCTATTTAAGAATAGTTTATTTAGCTTTATACTGGAAAAATATTTGCGGAAAATGTGTTAAAGTATACTTGTACTTTGAAAAAGTGAGAAAAAGTGAAGTTTTAAAAAATTATACATATAAGCTAAAAGCACTCATGAGCTCAAACCAAATAAATTAGTGAGACAATGATCAAAGACTCAAATGGCAAGCCTAAAGCACTAGCATAAAATGTGTTAAATGCTAAATTTTTAGCATTTAGCATATTAAACACAAAAAATCACCTACATTAAATGTGTCAAATGCTAAATAAATTTGGCATAAACTACAGTGATGATGTAATTATAAAAGTGTATGGTAAGATGTGCTATTAGTATTTGGTTTTCTTTTCTTTTTTTTTTTTTCTTTTTTTTTTTGTTGCCTCTTTTGTGACATTGGGAACAAAAAAGAAAGAACAAAATAAGAATTAAAAGGAATAAAGAAATAATATTTAAATAAAGTGATAAAAGAATAGAAGATATGATGTAAAATGTATTATTAAGTGATGTATTAAAAGAGGTGACGAGTAGGCCTAAGCCTGATGATAAGTGCAAGAAGCACCCAAAAGGGCCAAAACACAAATAATCACCAAGTGTTTCATGTTTGTTCACTTGTCTTGAATAAAGTTTCTCTCCAAACTAGTTTGGAGAGAAATCTTTCAAACTCTTCATGTATCTTTATATTGAGTGTAAATTTTGAAAATCTAACCGTTGGATTGCATGTTCTTATTATATACTTCATGCTTGCAGAATTTGGAAAGATCAAAAATCAATTGTTATGTCATCAAATAAATGTTAAAATTTCAAGTTTTTATGATCTAAAATTGTGTATAGAAAATAAGTTTATTGATCAAATAGGAAATAATATTTGATTGAAGGAAAGTTGATACGCATGTTAAGAACATAAAGAACATGAAATTCAACGGTTAAATTTTCAAAACACACCCAAAAAATAGATATATAAGAAATTTGAAGAGTTTTTCTCCAAACTAATTTGGAGAAAAACTTTGTTCCTTTGTCTCAGTGAAATACTCTCTCACTATCAACTATTAGTTCATGTAAAACCTCTGCAACCGCTGGTTCTTGTTGTTGTCAAAGAGGTGTACTACGTATCCACGGCCAAAATTGGGATACACCTCTTTCGCTAAAACTTTCCAGCAAAATGCCCCATGTGTGAAACTATTTAGGGATATGCCCTTGTTTTAAAGTCGATTTTCTAAAAATCGAGTTTCAATAAATAAATAAATTAAAAAAAAAAAAAAACTCAATTTTCGCGAAATCGATTTTTTCATTGAAAGTTGATTTTCTAAAAATCGAGTTTCAAAATAGGGACATATCCCCAAATAGTTTTAGACAGGGGGCATTTTGCTAGAAAGTTTCGGCGAAAGGGTATTTTGCCATTTAGGCCATGTATCCACGCTCCTTCATGTAGTGCCTCCATCCTGCCATTGTTGAGTCCACGGTCCCTTATGTCCGATCTAAAGGGTTGGATCTAGGGAAAAAAAAAGTAGTGATTTATTGAAGAAAAGCATGTTCCTATCATCCTCACCTATTCTTCAAAACAGGTTAAATCTTACCCTTTTTTTATATATATTTAATTTAATACTTTTGGTTTTTATATGAACCATACTAGAGTGGTGTTCGGTTCACGGTCCAATCCGTTCCCATATTTAAACCATTGAAGCAGGAAGTTGTGCTGTCCTTTGTCAGGTAAAAAGCTATGTTTTAGGCTCTATTTGGATTGCAAGAAAAAGGGCGGGAATGAATGAAGTTTTTATGACACCTAGTATTTTTCTTTGTTTAGTCTACACAAGGAAAAATGCTATGTCTATAATATTTTCACAACATATCTTAACTGGCAGGTTATTACTGACTGTTACTAGTAAAAAATGCTATGTCTATAATATTTTCATAACATATCTTAAGTAGCAGGTTATTACTAATTGTTACGGGTAAAAAATGCTATTTCTATTTATATAAAAAAAAAAAAATTCTATTTCTATAATATTTTCACAATATATCTTAAGTGACAGGTTATTACTAACTGTTATAGGTAAAAAAGTAATTTAAGTAGTGGATTCAAATTAGAACTAATAATAACTTAACATATATGATTTGTTTGTTGTGAAAATACTGTGGATGTAAATCTTTTTTTGCATGAAAGAAGAGAAAGTGGACTAATTTGGAGGGATGAAATTTCGTGAGATCCACTATTTTGCTATCAACAAATTTTTTTTTCTTCATAATTTTGATATGAGAGACTATGATTAGTTGCTTATTTCTTTCACATAAACTTAATATTTTTTCTTTATTACTCACTGTCACATCTGAATTGTGACAAAAATTATGGTACAGAAATTGAGTCATAGAAGAATATACCAAACGTTTGGTAAGACTTTAAAGAGGTTTGACTTGAGAAATCAGTGCTTTTGCAATTATTCTAAATGACCAATCCAATTACCTAGACATTTATAGTACTCAGGAGAGTTTTTAGTTATCAAAAAAAAAAAAAAAAAAAAAGGTTAGTACTTAGGAGAAAAATTTGAGAAAAGCTTTGAAAGTCAGACATTTGAGCATGTTTGGTAGAGGTAATTGAGTATTGTTGTTTAAAATGATGTGAAAATTTTGGTTTATTAAGTGTTTTGAAAACACGTATTTAAAGTACTCATATTGCGAAAAATGTGTTTGGTACTAAATTTCTAATAACATCTTTTCAAAAGTGAAAAAACATAAGAGAGTGCCTAAATCAAGTAATATTTGCATTTGTAATTGTTTTAAATAGAAAAGTTAATGGATGTCCTAAAGATATTAATTTAAAAATATTTTTAAAAACTTTTAAAAGAAAAGAAAAAAGTAGTTGATTTTTTAATAGTTTTTATATTTTCCATAAAAGTGATATTAAAACTTTTTAAAAATAATTTATTAACAAATTCTTAAGGGCAACTATTAATCAAACCTTAAATTACCAATCAAATCACTTACATTAAGATTTCTAACTGTGTACAAAAAATCGAGTCAAATTTAGAAGTTTTTCTCCAAGAAGATCCTTTTAATGTTGTTTTCTCCTAGACACAATAAAAATAAGAGAATAGCTTAGAATGTGGAACATTTGTGAAAGTTCAATATGTGTCTAAAACACTATGAACATTTAGACCCCCAACTACAAAATTACCAATTCAAGCTTTGTATCAAACAATGTATGTGCGGAAAATGATCGCAAGCTTATAACAGAATTGATAAACAATCTAAACCATAAATAATCACAATCACAGCAGTAATTGAGTGGTAAAGATAAAGGGAAGAGAGATGCAAACACAAGGACAACACGCGATGTGTTATCGAAGAGGAAACCGAAGCCCTCGATGTAAAACCTCTCCGCAGCCCTCCAAGTGGTCAATAATCCACTAGAAAATGTAGTTGGGATACATGAACAGCAATAGACCCTCCAAGCCTAATCTACCCAGGTACCTAAGCCCTCCAAGCTTCCTGCTTCAACGAGGTTGCGCCGAACCTTTTTCTTTTCTAGCTTACCGGATTCTGCTACTAAACCATAGCATCAATCAATGAATATTGGTTCCTTCCAAACTGTTTCCCTTAGCACGAAATGAACCTTCTCACAAACGTGGGTGTGGTGAGAAAAGGATTTGGTCAATGACCTCTCAAGGATGTATCAATGGAGAGGAAGAGAGTAGAGGAATTTGTAGAGTCTCTTACATGAAGATTGGATATGAGGCAATCATGTTTTGCTCTAGGGTTTCTCTTACAAAATTCTCTCTGGAAGCTCTCTACATTTTGTGGGTATAAGATTCTATATATAGTGGTGTGTGTTTGGAATACGAAGAGACAGTTTTTGCCAAACAGAGCTGGTTGGCGGCTTGGCCTCGCGGCTTGGCCTCGCGGCTTGTCCAAGTTGCAAGTTCAAGTCACGAGATAACGGCCTGGCCAGCCTGGGACTTTTGTCCTGTAGTGCCACAGCTGGTACGACCCTTCAACTCCCCTGTGTGCTTCTCACGTGCCTGCAGTTGGCGGCTTGCCAGTCGCGAGTCAGCCACGAGTCCTAGCCGCAAAACTCTGCTTCTTTGCACAAACTTGAGCTTTTCTTCACACTCTCTTCACACACTACCCTTACACGAATCCCACCTAAATACAGGGTTACTAAGTGCTAAATTACAAGCAAATTGGCACGGAATAAAGCCAACAAGATGGTTGATAAATTTCAACCTTACAATCTCCCCCTTTGTCTATTCCGTGACAAAACCCTATAACAAACTCTAGACTTAACGTGTGAGTTGGCAACAGTTGGAAAACTCACTCACACCTAACTCTAGAATCTGTGAAGCTTTTGAACCATAAGAACAAGTACTCCTGAAACACAACAACACAATAAGTTCATTGTATGCAAAAAACTTGTAATGCATATGGAGCAAGCACAATGCGATCAAGCACAATGGAATAAAGCAATAAACCATGGCAAGATCAAAATAGGTAATCACTATAACCAAGTGATCACAATGCTCATTCACACTTGGAATGACATCCGGACATTCAAGTTGACACACACAAGGCAAATTACTTGAATGACCAACACTCAACCAATGCACAGTACATGAAGTATGTGCATCTAGGAAAAATCCTACAAGGGCACAAGAGTGACAGTACTTAAAAAGAAATGCATAACATTAAGTTAGAAGTACTGATTTAACATAGCACACAGGCTGCATAAAGCAAGGTACAAACCATAAAGCCTACAAGGTGCATAGAGCCAAACCCTAAAAGCTTATAAAAGGAATATGGGTACAAACCATAAACATAAAGTAAGATATGCTGAATAACATCAAAATAGTATAAACTGAATAACTACAGAAAAAAATAACAGTACCAGTGAACCACAAGTTTTCCAAAAGTATAGAAACCATATCAACATAGGAAGAAAAAACTATAATAAACACAACAAGTAACTATAAAAGCTCTAAGAACTCCCCCTTTCAGTATGCACACTCCTTTTCATTCTTATGCTTCTCTCCCCCTTACTGTGCTGCTCTCCCCCTTTTTGGCACGAATAGCTAAAGGTTGTCTTCCAGCTTTTGTTATATGTTATCTAATTGTAACTCAATGGTTTCGAGACGCATTTGAGTTTGACTGTGAAAGGAGTTGAGAAGTCGTTCTAAATCAGAAATCCAATGAAGCACATTTTCGATGAAGTAACTTTGCCTAGGAATTTGGAATCCAGGAGGAACAGACGGGGTGCCGGTTGATTGGGCAAGAGTAACTGTAGTAGGAGCAGATGGAGATGCTTGTGTGGATGGCTTAGTCTTAGGTTTCTTGGAGGAGTGACTCTTACTTGCTTGGAGAGTGTATAATGATAATAGTCGAGAACGAGGCAGGAGTTTCTCATTTGATGAAGGACTAACACCTTCACAAAGTACAATCTTCATGATTAAACTGCAGAATGGAAGAATTGTTTGTGTTGCTGAACGAGCCGCTGTTTTCCCAATGATCTGGAATATGTGAGCACAGATGTCAATCGGAGCACTGGTAATGAGGCCACACAAAAATTTAGCCCTTCCAAGACTGATGAAGGCAGTGTTTGACAGTGGGTAGAGATTAGAGAACATGATCAACTTCAGAGTTGTTAGTTCAGGCGAGAACAATGCAGTGTTTATAGATGATCCTGTGCTTCCCACTTCATGTTCACTCCCAAGAACATGAAGGATGTCTTATGCCTGAAGTTCTCTGTCATCGTATGGAGTTCGATCCACATCTTTTGGTCTGGTGATGCAAAGAACCTTAGCAATGTAGTCTGCATTCATGGAAAATTCTTTTCCTCGTACCCAGCATTTCAACTCGACTCCTGTGTATCTGGCATTTGAGAAGAATTCCTTGACCAATTCTTCAGATGGATCCTCAAAATTTCCAAATAGATTAGCCTAATCTCTTTCTTCAAAAATCTTAGGGATAAATGTTGTCCCTAGGGTGTCAAACTTGACAACTCTTTCCACAATGGCAAAAGCCTCTTTGAAAGTGTCTGTGTACATCTTTGAGTCAATAGGTGTTCTGAATCTCTCAAAGGAAGAGTCCCTAGATGACTTAGATGACCGTCGTGTTCGTTTAGCAACCGGGGTTGATGAGTCATTGGGTACAATGTTTTTGTCTTTTGAGGAACACCAGGTAACTGAAAAAATAGTAAACACATAGCAAAGAACCAAATGCAATGCCACAGGGTACACACATTAGTTTGATTAGATTCAGATATAAGAGTGAAAAAAAAAAAACAAAGAGATTTCACAGAATCACAGAAACAAGACCAAGTCAAACACTAAGATGACATAAGTAACACAAACAAGAGAAATAGGCAAACAAATTTGATGAAACAGTGACAACACAGAGTCAAATGGCAATGTGCAACACAAATGCACAAATGGCAAAATACCAAGAGCAAGATATGGATGGAGCAACACATTCATAAACCACATCATATAGTAGAAACACTCAACAGACATGAACATGATAACACACATGTAGAATAAGAAACAAAGTAAAGAAATGACAAGAGCAACAAAACTCAATACTCACAAACCCCCAAACCAAGTTCGAACCCATAAAAAGCAAACACAACAACACAAAAACATCTCACAAAAAAATGCTCGAATCAAGTACAATGAAGTGAGATAAAGTTAACCCATACCTTTTTCTTGGTGTTTGATGAAGACATGATGCCAAAAATGGAAGCTTTTTCAGAAAGACACGGAGTGTTTGTGAGAGATAAATGGGGAAGACAATGAACAGTCATTGAAGTTCAAGGGAAAACTGAAAAAAATTTTTAAAAACTGTCTTTAAAACGCAAAACACGCATTTTTCGCGACTGGATTAAGTCGCCAGTCAATCGCCGGTTAAGCCGCGAAATACAGTGAGACCAAGATTTTCAAAAAATCTTCTAAGACTGAAAAAAAAATTTTAAAAACTGTCTTTAAAACGCAAAACACGCATTTTTCGCGACTGGATTAAGTCGCCAGTCAATCGCCAGGTTAAGCCGCGAAATACAGTGAGACCAAGATTTTCAAAAAATCTTCTAAGTGTTTTTTGCGACTGGAAGGTCTACCTGCGGGATAGTTGCGAGAATAACCGCAAAAATCTCTGAGTGTCCCTCGCGACTGGAGCTTCTACCCACGAACAAGTCGCCACACTGAGCCGCGAAAATCATAAAGACTTAAATTTTGAAAAATTTTCCAAGTATTTTTCGCGACTGAGACCTTGACTCGCCAGTGCTACAAAGCAATAATAATGATGCATGAGGGGTGCGAGATGAATGAGAAAATGAAGCTCAATCCTAAGACAAAACAAAGTGCTACAAAGCATAAGGTAAACATGACATGCTAGGATGAAGAAACAATGTATAGACCAATGCATGACAGGGGTATCAAAGGTGTGTGTAAGAGGTGGCTATGTGCAATGCATGACCAATGCATGGAAAATGCACATGTGGGGCAAGGTGTGTAAAATTCACAACTAATGAACCAAACATGTTCCTAATGAGGAAACATGAGAAACCCCAACGTTTGGTACTCATTGAAGTCTAAACAAGCGAGAAAATGCCTAAAAGGCACTTTATCAAACATCTAGCGTGCACACTATGAACAATAATGTGAAACAATGCATGAAAATCATGAAATACACCCTTAATACATGTTCTTTTTGCCACAAGGGTCCAACAACCAAAGCAAAATAACAAAAGAAACCAATCTCATACAAAAATTTGACAAAAATTAAGTTTTCCCAACCCCTATGATGAAAATCCCAACCAAGAGCACAAAACTCACCAAAACATAATCCAAGGATCCAAAACAATGAAAAGAGTTTAAAATTACCTTAGAGATGTTAATGGAATGAAAAACCATTCAAATTGGTTGGGTTTTGATGTAAAAATATTTGTAAAGTTATTGTTTACAACTATATGTTTTTGTTGGTTTATATTCCGTGCCAAATTTGATTGTAATTATATTCAATCTGTTGTACCCTGTATTTGTTGTGGGATTTCATTGTAAGGGTTGTGTGTTAGAGAGAGAGAGAGTGTGAAGACTCAAGCATTTGAAGACTGAAGATTTCTCACGGGTATCTCACGACTTAGCTTCACGCGAAGTGATACATGTGCCCTACACATGCTGGACGCGAAGAGTCAGGATAGGTGGAGACAGCTGTGTCTTGCGAGTATCTCGCGGGTAAGGCCTTCCCATGAGACATCCGCGAGTCATTCTATTCTGCCAGCTTGTCAAGTCTGAATCACACTTTTTGTACCCACACTATATGTACCCATATTACCCACAATTGAGAGGAGAGCCTCTGAATGAAAACCCTAGCCGAACACCTTGAGAGTTAGAGATTGTTATACCCATAATCCTCTACACATTTGTTTTGGAAATTTCCTCATCTCCTACCTCTCCATTTCCATACCATTGAGAGGTTGATAGCCCAAACACTTACCATACCCTTTCAGAGTGTGAAGTGACGTTTTAGTGCTACTGGGAAGCATTGGAAGAAGCCGATGATGGCAGATGCAACACGGAGCTTGTTTTAGGATCCGGAGAACTAAGACAAGACACGGTTTTGAGAAGCCTTGTTGGAGTAGGAGCTTAGAGGGCTTAGATACATCAGGTTGATTAGGCTTGGAGAGTCTCTTGCTAACCCATGTATCCCAACTGATTGTCTAGTGGATCGATTTCCGCTTGGAGGGCAGCGGAGAGGTTTTTCGCCGAGTTCTTCGGTTTCCTCTTTGATAACACGTCTCGGTGTTATCTGTGTTTGCATCTCTCTTCCCTACTCTTGTTCATTTCATTTTTACTGCTGTGTTGCTTTAAATATGGATTAGAGTAGTTGTTGTGCTTATACGCTTGTGTTTACACTATTCTGCACTTAGTACTAAGTTAGTGTAAAATCAACCAAGCCGTATCTTTAATTTGGGGGTCTAAACTGCTCGTGTGTTTTCAACACATTTTCGAGCTTTCAACTGGTATTAGAGCGGGTACACTTGCTGTGGTTTAAATACCTAAGTGTGATCCTTGACCCTTTTTGAGATGGATAGGTCTCAATCCCTAAATGTTCCACCATTTTTTGATGGGAACAATTATGCTTTCTGAAAAGTCAAAATGAGGGCATTTTTATGCTCTATTGATGATACCGTTTGGGATGTGGTTGAAGTAGGTTAGACCGGGCCGGAGACTGAAAAATCCACCTGGGATAAGTCAGCTCTTGCGGCGGCTAATGCTAACAGTAAAGCTTTAAATGCTATTTTTTGTGGTGTGTCTCCAGATGAATTCCACAGGATATCTCACATGACAGTTATAGAGGAAGCTTGGGAGATTTTGGAGACTACCTATGAAGGTACAAAGAAAGTTAAGGACACAAAGCTTCAAATGCTTACCACCAAGTTCGAAGAGCTTAAGATGGGAGATGATGAGTCTTTTGATTCATTTTATGGGAAGCTCAATGAAATTGTGATTGCGTAGCTCAATCTTGGTGAGAAGATTGAAGATACTAAGGTGGTGAGAAAAATTTTGAGGTCCTTACCGGAGAGCTTTCGAACAAAAGTCACAGCCATAGAGGAAAGCAAAGATTCGGATGAAATTAAGATCCAAGAGCTCATTGGGTCTCTTTAAACGTATGAGCTTGGACTACCTTCCCATAAGATGAGTAAATCGCTTGCTCTCAAAACCATCACCGAAAGAATGGATGATTCCTCCGAAGAAGATGGAATGGAGAAGGAAGTAGCATTTCTTGCGAAGAACTTTCATAAATTTCTGAAGATGAAGAATAGTGGGAAACCATTCAACAGAGGGAAGTTTTCATCTTCAAGAGGTGATAGGAAAGAGTTTAAAAGGAAAGAGGGGAAGGATTCTCAATCTCCTTCAGACATTATGTGTTATGAATGCAATGGCCATGGACATCTCAAGAAGGAGTGTCCAAATTATCTAAAAGGAAAGGGTAAGGCGTATGCCACAACACTGAGTGATTTGGATTCTTCAAATTCTGATTCTGAAGAGAGCTGTGACGGAGAAGGAAACTACTTCACATTTATGACCATTGCTCATGTGGATTACTCAGATGATTTGGGTGCACTTGTGAAGGAGCTTGGTGAGCACTCTGATTTGGAATCACTTGAAATAGTTGAGGAATTTGAAGATGAGGTAGACGGAGAAGAAGTGGGTCTGCAAGAGACTTATAATTCCCTCCTTGAAAAGACCGGTGGATATGCAAAGGTGGCTAATGCAGCCATTAAAAAGATGAAGAGAGATAAGAAGGATTACAAAAGCCTTCTAGTGTGATATAAAGAGGCGAAGTGTGAGATTGAAACACTAAATGGTGAGCTATTAGAAGCTTACACAAAAGTGAGATTTCTTGAGCAAGAGGTAGCGCAAGCACAAGCCAAGATAGAAAGGGTCTCTTCCAAGAAGCTAGATGATGTTATTTCATCTCAAAAACATGCCTCAGACAAGTCCGGACTGGGATATACCGGAGGGAGCAGCTCATCAACCAATGTCACCAAAGAAGTAAAGTTCGTGAAGGCCAAAGATACGGTTGTAGAAGAGCCGACACCTGAGAAAGTTAAGGCTGAAAAGAAGAAGAATGTGGCTGATCAATGGGTGTTTAATAAGTCCCGTAATCAATCAGAAGCTAGATTTGGATCTAGAGGACGATCACTTCCAAGAACAGGGTCCTAGAACGAATCATGTGTGTCACTTTTTTGGATTACAAGGACATACAAGACCCAACTGTCATAAGCTAAGAGCATTGAACAATGCAAGCGCTCCTCAGTCACGAGGAAGGAGAAATGACGAGAGGTCTTGGGGTGGTGAGCAAACAAGAAGTCAAAACTGTGATCCCAGAATGATGGACGTGATGAAGATGATCGGTGCCTTCACTAATTGTTTGGAAAGCTTCACACGGAGGTTTGAAAGTCCCAACTCTCGTACCCAATCCGTCAAGGATGTCACCCTAAACGCACGTGACGTGTGGGTGAAGAGGGGTACTCATGCATAAGCATTATAGCATGTCCATGCACTAATTCTTTCAATGCTTAGGGACTTTTGCTGCTGCATCTTATCATGCATTGCCTTCTTTTTTATAGCATATTTCTTTTAATTGTTTGGCTTGTGCCTGTTTTTGTTTTGTTGATCTTTGTTTATTTCGATTTGTTTTTAAGTGTGTTCAAAAAAGAAAAAAAAAATCAAAAACCCATAAATATTGAAAAATCTTCAAAAAGTTTGATCGCTCGTTTTGTGCATATCTCATGTGAGTTTAGCTTAGTACCTTCGTACTTATGCCGTAGTGCATTTACGAACTTAGCTTGTTATGTATGCACATTTATCTTTGTGGAAGAAATCTTGAAAATTATGTGTGATTATTGTAAATAGATCTTCAAGCTGGTCATGAATAATTGGTCAATAGTCTTGATGGTCTTGATACATGCATAGACTTATGTTTATATCTCTTCCCACTTTATTTTTGTTTTTGCAAAAGAGCTCACTAAATGTAAATCTCCAAATGAAAAGAGATATCGAGCTGCAAAATCCTGTTGCACATACTAGTATTTGACTAGGAAAAGGGAAAGCGACTTGTGTTTTGAAATGTATGGTGCTCAAAAAGCCAAAGGCTTATCCTAAATGTTGAAATATCAAAAATATCAAGCACCGATCTCAAAAAGGAGATGTATCATCCAAAATGGATCAAATGTAATTAGTTTATGATTTACGCAGAAGCCAAATGAAAAGCTTCTAAGCTATGTAATCAATTTGTGGGAGATCATATATACTCATTTCTATAATTGAGATAGTCCACTTGATTTCATATCAGTTGTGTATGACTCGATTGAATTGATCATTGAAGCTTCACTCTGGTCTAAGGACTATTTCACACTTGATACTCACCCACAACACACAAGACTTTGATTCAATGAATGCTTATCTCATTTGTGTGATTGTACATGTTCAAATGTGATGTGTATGCTCAAGAACTTGTTGATCAAACCCAAAAATATTTTTGAGTGTTTTATATGTTTTTGAAAGTGATTTTATACTTTCGTGTGTGTATTTTTGGTCAAAATGCATTTTGTGTGATTTTCATCAAAATCTGGTTCAGGGGTTGTTTCGTGAGAAACTCGCGACTTAGAGCTTCCCGTGAAAAGTGTTTGAGGGAAATAAACTTTTTGCAAATTTACACAGAGACTATCGCGACTGTCTCGCGACTGTTTCGCGACCAACAATTTCTCGCGAAATGCTGTTTGGCAAAAACTAGTTTTTATCAATTTACACAGAGAGTATCGCGACTGTCTCGCAACCTAAAGCTTTCCGTACAAGCTTTTGTGCTTCAATGGCCATTCTCGCGAATGTCTCGCGACTGTCTCGCTACTCTCTAACCCGCAAAAAATGCGTGTTTTCAGTTTTATATAGCAGATGTGACAGTTTTTCAAATCATAAACACTTCCCTCGCATAACCTCATTCGAACCCCTTTCAACCCAAAATCAATTTCTTTCAAAACCCCATCAATTTCAAGCATCCTTTGCAATTTCTACATCAAGGTATGTTTCCTTCAACATTTTCTTCATAATTTTCTTAGATTTTGTAGTAATGTATGTTAGGGTTCCAAAATTTGGGAATTTTTCGAAATTGGGTTGGGTTTCTTATATTTTGTGCAAATCTTTCAATTTTTTTTTATTGGGCTGAGTCCCATTTGCTTATTGTGCATCTGTGTTGGCCCCATGTGGCATTTTAACATGTATTGAGGGTAGATTTTCCCATGTTCATGCATTGTTCATGCTTAGAGTACATTTGTGTATGCTAGGTGTTTGACAAAATGTCCGAGTGACATTTTTGTGCCTAATTGGAATCAAGTGATTTCAATCTATGGGTTTTCACTTATTTGACCATGTTTCACTCGGTGTGGTCATTGTTCATATGTTTCATACACTTTGCACATGTTGAACACACTAGGCACCTCTCATGCATCTGGTGCTGCACTCTCATGCATCAACACACACACCCACATGCATCAGCACATGCACACATAAGCACACACATGCACAGTCACTTATTTTCATGTATCGTGTTTATGTTTTATAGGTTTTTATGTTTAAGCATGTTGTTAAGAGTCAACTATGCTCTGTTTTAAGTTAGTTTAACTTTGTTTTAAACTATCTTGAATCTAATCAAGTTTTGTGTTCTGTTTTTGGTGTTTGTGCACATGTTCCCTTTCTGCTTTGTGAAATTGTGTAGATGTCTCCCACCAAGCATGCAGCTAAGAAGAAATCATCTTCTAAACGTGCATGCACTGATTCTGAGCATTTCAAATCAGCGGAAGCTGATATGAAGTTCAATGACTGTTACAAGCACAGAACAATCATCATGGAAAGGGTAGTTCAAATGGAATCTCTGGAGGGCACATTTATTCCTGATATTTTCAAAGAAAGGACGTGGACCAAGTTGTTGACACCAAATGGAGTGGTCTACTCAGAAATAATCAGAGAATTCTTCTTAAACGCCACTGTAGAAGATGATCACATCAACTGTTGGTGAGAAGGAAAGAGTTTGTCATTACGAAGGATAGCATTCAAGACTTTCTTGAAGTTCATCCTCCATCTTAGCCTATCACCACCCAATATGAGGATAAATTGGGTTCTATTGCAAAATGGTGAGAACACTTGATGGGACAATGACTAAGAATGCCATGAACACAATACCGTTTTCACCATAGATGAGGACCTTAGCCAATGTGATGATTCACAATTTGTACCCAGTGACAAACCTAACTACACTGTCTGCTCCGAGGACCTTCTTCCTATATGATCTCTTCACTCACAAAGAGATTGATATCTGTGGGCACATCTTTCACTTACTAAAGAAGAGTATTAGTAAGCAAAACTCCAGGACTATCATGCCCTTCCCCACTCTCATTATGGGCCTTATTGCAAAAGAGAGGCTCAAACTTCCAAGTGGTCATACGGTAGTTCAGAGGAACTATCCCATTAGCGCTCATACCTTGTCTAGGAGCACAGCCCACATCAGAGGTTCCAGGACTAGTGTGCATACCATCCCACAACCTCGTGTTGAGAAAGATGAGGGTGGAGATACAGAGGAGGAGATTGATAGATTCACTTCTGCTCCAGAGACTTCAGCACAACCATCGTCTTCTGCTCCAACACAAGGTTTAAGCAAACTTGATCAATTAATGGCTAAAATGGATCAAATGTCTACAGTGCTGGATTCTTAAGTACAGTACACTGCGGACCAGTTTGCATACCTTCAAGGACAGATCATCGCGTTATCATCACAGATTCAGGACTTGTCCTCTGCATATGGATCAGACTCTAAGTCGGATCAGTTCTAGCCTCTTTGCCCATTCCGGTCAAAAAGGGGGAGAAACTTTTGAGGGGGAGCTGAGGAAGAGCTTGCACAGTGATAGGGGGAGCATAGTTTTAAACTTATAAGCATTGGTTATTGGTTCACAAACGGTTTACCTTTTTTTTTTAGTTTTTATAACTGCTGTTTTATGCTTACTGTTTTTACTGCTTATGTTTTAAACTTAAATACTTTGGTTTAATCTCATTTTTATTTCTGTTTATTTTGTGATTTTCTCAATGGTTTTGTAGCATTTCTTTTGTACTTTTAAGATATTGCTATTATGTCTTAAGTACCTCACTCTTGTGCCCATATAGGATTTTTCCTAGATGCACATACTTCATGTACTGTGCATTGGTTGAGTGCTGGTCATTCAAGTGATTTGCCTTGTGTTTGTCAACTTGAATGTCCGGATGTTCATTCCAAGTGTGAATGAGCATTGTGATCACTATTGTATAAGTGATTGCGTGTTTGGTCAAGCCATGGTCTAGTACTTTATTCCATTTTGCTTGATCGCTTTGTGCTTGTTCCATTTTTCATTACAAGTTTTCTGCATAACCATGAACTTATTGTGTTGTTGTGTTTCAGGAGATACTTGTCACTATGGTTCAAGAGCTTCACAGTTTCTAGATTAGGTGTGAGTGAGTTTTGCCAATATTCCCAAACTCACGTTTAAGTCTAGAGTCTGTTTTAGAGGTTTTGTCACGGAATAGCCAAAGGGGGAGATTGTAAAGTTATTGTTTACAACTATATGTTTTTGTTGGCTTATATTCCGTGCCAAATTTTATTGTAATTATATTCAATCTGTTGTACCCTGTATTTGTTGTGGGATTTCATTGTAAGGATTGTGTGTTAGAGAGAGAGAGAGTGTGAAGACTCAAGCATTTGAAGACTGAAGATTTCTCGTGGGTATCTCGCGACTTAGCTTCCCGCGAAGTGATACATGTGCCCTGCACATGATGGAATGCGAAGAGTCAGGCCAGGTGGAGATAGCTGTGTCTTGCGAGTATCTCGCGGGCAAGGCCTTCCCGCGAGACACCCACGAGGTATTCTGTTCTGCCAGCCTGTCAAGTCTGAATCACACTTTCTGTACCCACACTATATATACCCTTATTACCCACAATTAAGAGGAGAGCCTCTGAGAGAAAACCCTAGCCAAACACCTTGAGAGTTAGAGATTGTTATACCCACAATCCTCTACACATTTGTTTTGAAAATTTCCTCATCTCCTACCTCTCCATTTCCATACCATTGAGAGGTTGATAGCCCAAACACTTACCATACCCTTTCAGAGTGTGAAGTGACATTTTGGTGCTACTGGGAAGCATTGGAAGAAATCGATGATGGCAGATGCAACATGGAGCTTGTTGCGGGATCCGGAGAACTAAGACAAGACACGGTTCCGAGAAGCCTTGTTGGAGTAGGAGCTTAGAGGGCTTAGGTACATCGGGTAGATTAGGCTTGGAAGGTCTCTTGCTAACCCATGTATCCCAACTGATTGTCTAGTGGATCGATTTCCGCTTGGAAGGCAGCGGAGAGGTTTTTCGCCGAGTTCTTCGGTTTTCTCTTCGATAACACGTCTCGGTGTTATCTATGTTTGCATCTCTCTTCCCTACTTTTGTTCATTTCATTTTTACTGTTGTGTTGCTTTAAATATGAATTAGAGTAGTTGTTGTGCTTATACGCTTGTGTTTACACTATTCCGCACTTAGTACTATGTTAGTGTAAAATCAACCAAGCCGTATCTTTAATTTGGGGGTCTAAACTTCTCGTGTGTTTTCAACACATTTCGAGCTTTCAATATTGAAAGAGGGGTTTGAGAGAGGATGGGAGAGGTTTAAAACAAGTTTTCCACAAAAAGCTCTTTAAAAAGCTGTTTCTAGGCGTTTCGCGACTGAGTAAGTCTCGAAGTGAGTCGCGAATATTTTCGTGAGTTACAAGATGAGTCGCGAAAGCTTCTGGATGAACTCGCGACTTGTGTTGCACGAGTAGCAAGTCGCGAGATGAGTCGCGAGGTGAGTCACGAAAAACTCTGACACCTGCTTTTCAACATAAAACATGTTTAAACCATTGTTATTAATACCGTTTCGGAGTCCGTTTCGGTTTGTCCAATGGAATGGAATATTTCAGTACCGGCCGATTTCTGCGTACAATTTCAGGGTGTTTCGGGGTTCTTAAAAAATAATTTATATATATTCTTGTAGAACATAAAATTGTCAATTCTAATAAATAAATAATTAAATATCAAATAATATAAATCATTTAGTCTTAACTCTTAAGTCTTAAACATCAATATAACATCAATTTAACATCACACAATAAGAAGATTAACAAGACAATAACTAAATATCAAATAATACAAGATTTACTCCTCCTCCTCATCATCATCCATGAGAGAAGGATCAAATTCATTATCAAAAGAACTCCCACAAGAACTACCAGCACCCATTGCAAGATTTGTCTAGCCATGTTCATTGTTGTTGTCATCATCATTGTAGTCATCAACATCAATAGTTTCAAGTTCAGCATCCTCTTCCACATTCATTGGGGTTGCTGGTTGATTAAGACAATCCCAATTTATGTCATCCAGATTAAGAAGCGTAGGTTCTTCAGCCACCCAATCTCCCATCAAGTCATTGTTATCCAAGTTTATAGGATTCAATGCATACTTATTCCTTTGAATGTTCCTACCAATGAGAATATTAAACATTAGTAACATTTTATAAATTATAATTATTGAAAGTACATTTCATTTACATATAAGTAACTATAAGGTTGAATTTAATCAACCATTGTATTGGCTTTATTCCGTGCCAAATTTGCTTGCAATTTAGCAATTAGTAACCCTGTATTTAGGTGGGAAACATGTAAGGGTAGTGAGTGAGAAAGTGTGAAAAAATGCTAAAGATTGTGCAAGATGCAGAGATTCAGGGTTGGGATTTGTGGGTGACTCACGACTGGCAAGCCGCCAAATACAGCACATGAGTGAAACGTGCGAGAAGATGAACAGTCATGCCAGCTGGAGCACTACAGGACAAAAAGTCCAGCCTGGCCGTTCTGTTATCTCGTGGCTTGAACTCGCGACTCAGTCTAGTCGCGAGGCCAAGCCACCAGACCACCCTATTTGGGAAAAACTGACTCTTCGCATTCCCTTCTCACCCAAGTATAAATACCCCTTACACCCACGAAATGTAGAGAGCTTTTAGAGATAATTTTGAGAGAGAAACCCTAGAGAAAAACAAGATTGATTCATCCAAAATCTTCACATAAGAGACTTTTCAAATTCCTCTACTCTCACCCTCTCCATTGTAACATTCTTAAGGGGTTCTCAGCCAAATCCTTTTCTTACCATACTCATATCTGTGAGAAGGCTTTTTGGTGCCTTGGGAAGCAGTTAGGAAGGGACCAACTCATATTAGTTGATGCTATGGGCTATAGCAGAATTCGGTAAGCTAGAAAAGACAAAGGTTCGGCGTAACCTCGTTGGAGCAAGAAGCTTGGAGGGCTTAGGTACACTGGATAGATTAGGCTTGGAGGGTCTATTGCTGTTCATGTATCCCAACTACATTTTCTAGTGGATTATTGACCGCTTGGAGGGCGGCGGAGAGGTTTTACGCCGAGGGCTACAGTTTCCTCTTTGATAACACATCGTGTGTTGTCCTTGTGTTTGCATCTCTCTTCCCTTAATCTTTGCCTTTTAATTTCTAATGTGGATGTGATTTTTTTTTTGGTTTAGATTGCTTATCAATTCTGTTTTAGCTTATGTTCATGTTCCGCACATTTATTGTTTGATTATAAGCTTGAATTGGTAATTTGTAATTTGGGGTCTAAACGTTCAAGGGTGTTTTATACACATATTGAACTTTCAATTGGTATCAAAACGGGTGCACTTGCTGTGGTTTAAATACCTAAGTGTGATCCTTGACCCCTTATGTTATTTGCCATGAATTGTGCTTTGTATGCCTCTTTGTATGATTTAGTTAATGATGAGTGTAACATGCCACGTGTTTGTGAAAATGCCTCTATGAGTGATAATTTTCATGATTGTGATGCTATGTTACATGAATCTTTGGATGTTGTTGATATTCCTAACATCAAACCCTTGTAAAAAAATGCTAAGAAGTTTCAAAAGAGTTTGAGCAAGTTATTTTGTGAAAATGATGATTTGATTGCTAAGCTCAATGAATCCAACAAATTGGCTGAGAAATATAAGAAACTTGCTCAAAATTCTCTTGAAAAGCTGAAAGAGTTTGAATGTTTGAATATGGACTTGGATGCTAAACTTGTTTTGTCTAACAAACTTGTTGATGAGATAAAATGTGAAAATGAATCTCTTAAGATGCATGCTAAGTGTTTGATTGCTGAACCTATTGATAAAAAGGATGAAAATATTTGTTGCAATCATGTTGTGGTACCTGATTTTGTGCCTATTGCGTGTTCTACCTCAAAGGACAAATCGGTATACATTCCTCCACATAAAAGAAACCAAAAGGTGGAAAGAAAGGCCCTTAAGTCAAAGCCTCCGTTTAGGTCTCAACCTAAGGTTTTGGATGGATCTAAGTTTGTTCCTACTTGCCACCATTGTGGTGTGATTGGTCACATATGACCTCAATGTTATAAGTTGAAGAGAGAACAAAACCATGTTGCTAGATCCCTTCCCAAAAAGCCTAGTAGACCTAAACACATTGTGTGTCACCACTGTGGTGCTTTTGGTCATCTAAGACCTCATTGCTCTAAGTTTCATGCTCTTAAAAGAATCAAAAGAAAAGAGAAACTTGAGCTTCTTGGAAGTTGTGCTAAAAAGGGTAAATCGGATTTGAGTGAAAATAGCATGTTGTTGAAGAAAGTGTTTAATGCTCTTAACTTCTTGACTATATGCATCTCCAGTTCTCATTCTTCCAACCCTCGTCTCACTTCTTTTGAGACACTCATTCCAAACAATCATTCCGTTTGGATGAGGAAGGGTTCCTATGGTTGAGCGTTCGCTCTTTTGGTTCTTGATTTAATTCTTTCGATCTTTGTAGGACCCTTCATGCATTAGATGTCATATCTTCATGCATTTGTGCATCTTGCATTTATTTGTATGCATTGTTTTTTTTTTTTTATCTTACCTTTTTGTTTTAGTTTTGTGTGAGTAAGAATCCAAAACCACATAAAAAGTGAAAAATTCAAAAAGTTTGATCATATATGTTTGAGCACATATCACATGTGAGTTTTGCCTTGTACCTTCGTACAAATGGCTTTATGCATTTATGAGCTTAGCTTGTTCTTTATGCACTTATATCTTTGTGGGAAAAATCTTGACATCTTTGTGTGATTGTTGTAAAACGATCTTCAAGCTTGTCATGAATGATTAGTCAATAGTCATGTTGGTTTTGATACATACGTAGACTTGTGCCTATATATCTTCCCACACTTTTATATTTTTTTTTCTTAAAGAGCTCAACCAATGTAAATCTCAAAATGAAAAGAGATAATGAGCTGTAAAAACCGTCGCACATACTAGTATTTGACTAGAAAAAAGAGAAAGCAACTTTTATGAATATGTATGATGCCCAAAAAGCCAAAGGCTTGTCATCAAATTGAAATATCAAAAATTTCAGGCATCGATCTTAAAATGAGATGTATTGATTCAAAATTATCAAATTTTATGATTTGTAAAGAAGCCAAATGAAAAGCTTGAAAGTTTGAAAATATGTCGAAAACACAAGAGCTGTTGAGACCCCCAAATCAAAGTTACGGCTTGGTTGATTTTACACTAACTTAATACTAAGTACGGAATAGTGTAAACACAAGCGTATAAGCAAGAGAACTACTCTAGTTCATATTTAAAGCAACACATCAGTAAAAATGAAATGACCAAGAATAGGGAAGAGAAATGCAAACACAGATAACACCGAGACGTGTTATCGAAGAGGAAACCAAAAAACTCGGCGAAAAACCTCTCCGCCGCCCTCCAAGCGGAAATCAATCCACTAAACAATCAGTTGGGATACATGGGTTAGCAAGAGACCCTCTAAGCCTAATCTACCCTCTGTACTTAAGCCCTCCAAGCTCCTATTACAACAAGGCTTCTCGGAACCGTGTCTTGTCTAGTTCTCCAGATCCCGCAACAAGCTCCATGTTGCATTTGCCATTCTAGGCTTCTTCCAATGCTTCCCAACAGTACCAAAACTCCATTTGACACTCTGAAAGGGTATGGTAACTGTTTGGGCTATCAACCTCTCAATGGTATGGAAATAGAGAGGTAGGAGATGAGGAAATTCCCAAAACAAATGTGTAGAGGATTGTGGGTATAACAATCTCTAACTCTCAAGGTGTTTGACTAAGATTTTCTCTTAGAAGCTCTCCTTTTCATTTATGGGTAGTGTGGGTATAAATAGTGTAGGCATAGAAAGTGTGTATCAGACTAGATAGGCTAGCAGAACAGAATGTCTCGCGGGTGTCTCACAGGAAGGCCTTACCCGTGAGATACTCGCGAGACACAGTTGTCTCCATCTAGCCTGACTCTTCGCATTCCAGTCATGTGCAAGGCACAAGCTTCTTTTCGCGGGATTCTTAGTCGCGATATACCCGCAAAAACTCTTCAGTCTTCATTTGCTTGAGTCTTCACACTATTCTTTCTATCACACGACCCTTACAATGAAATCCCACAATAAATACAGGGTACAAACGATTGAATAAAATTACAATCAAATTTGGCACGGAATATAAGCCAACAAAAACACATAGTTGTAAATAACAACTTTACAAAGCTTTAAAGATTAGTAACCCTGTATTTAGGTGGGAAACATGTAAGGATAGTGAGTGAGAGAGTGTGAAGAAATGCTTAAGATTGTGCAAGATGCAGAGATTCGTGGCTGGGCTTCGCGGGTGACTTGCGATTGGCCAGCTGCCAAATGCAGCACACGAGTGAAGCGTGCGAGAAAATGAACAATCACGCTAGCTGGAGCACTATAGGACAAAAAGTCCAGCCTGGCTGTTCTGTTATCTCGCAGCTTAAACTCGCGACTCAGTCAAGTCGCGAGGCCAAGCCGCCAGACCACCCTTTTTGGGAAAAACTTACTCTTCGCATTCCCTTCTCACCCAAGTATAAATACCCCTTAAACCCACGAAATGTAGAGAGCTTCCAGAGAGAATTTTGAGAGAGAAACCCAAGAGAAAAACAAGATTGATTCATCCACAATCTTCACATAAGAGACTCTTCAAATTCCTTTACTCTCACCCTCTCCATTGTTACATCCTTGAGAGGTTCTTAGCCAAATCCTTTTCTCACCATACCGATATCTGTGAGAAGGCTTTTTGGTGCTTTAGGAAGCAGTTAGGAAGGGACTAATTCATATTGGTTAATGCTATGGGCCATAGCGGAATCCGGTAAGCTAGAAAAGACAAAGGTTCGGTGTAACCTCTAAAAGTTCAAATAGCGTTGAAAACACTATGAACGTTTAGACTCCCAAACAACAAATTACCAATTCAAGATTTATATCAAACAGAATATGTGCGGAAGATGATAACAAGCTCATAACTGAATTGATAAACAATCTAAACCATAAATAATCACAAACACAACAGTAATTAAATGGTAAAGATAAAGGGAAGAGAGATGCAAACACAAGGATAACACGCGATGTGTTATTGAAGAGGAAACTGAAGCCCTCGGCGTAAAACCTCTCTGCCGCCCTCCAAGCGGTAAATAATCCACTAGAAACTGTAGTTGGGATACATGAACAGCAATAGACCCTCCAAGCCTAATCTACCCAGGTACCTAAGCCCTCCAAGCTTCTTGCTCCAACGAGGTTGCGCCGAACCTTTTTCTTCTCTAGCTTACCGGATTCCGCTATAACCCATAGCATCAACCAATAGTGATTGGTCCCTTCCAAACTGCTTCCCTTAGCACCAAATGAACCTTCTCACAGTCATGGGTATAGTGAGAAAAGGATTTGGTCAAGAACCTCTCAAGGATGTATCAATGGAGAGGAAGAGAGTAGAGGAATTTGAAGAGTCTCTTAGGTGAAGATTATGGATGAGGCAATCTTGTTTTCTCTAGGGTTTCTCTCTCAAAATTCTCTCTAGAAGCTCTCTACATTTCGTGGGAATGAGGGGTATTTATACTACGATGAGAATGGAATGTGAAACGTCAGTTTTTGCCAAACAGGGTGTTTTGGCGACTTGACCTCGCGACTAGGTTGAGTCGTGGTTTAAGCCGCGAGCTAACGGCCTAGCCAGCCTGGGACTTTTGTCCTGTAGTGCAACAGCTGGCGTGACTCTTCAGCTTCTAGCATGCTTGGCATGTGTGCAACTTCTAGCGACTTGCAAGCTGCAAGCCACCCGCGAGATCCAATCGCGAGTCCCTGTTTCTTTGCACAATCTTGAGCATTTCTTCACTCTCTCTTACTCACTACCCTTACAAGAATCCCACCTAAATACAGGGTTACTAGATACTAAAATACAAGAAAATTTGGCACGGAATAAAGCCAACAAGATGGTTGATTAAATTCAACCTTACAATCTTCCCCTTTGGCTATTCCGTGACAAAACCCTAAAACAAACTCTAAACTTAACGCGTGAGTTGGGAATAGTTGGAAAACTCACTCACACCTAACTCTAGAATCTATGAAGCTCTTGAACCATAAACCAAAACATCTCCTGAAACACAATAACACAATAAGATCATTGCATGCAAAAAACTTGTAATGCATATGGAACAAGCACAATGCGATCAAGCAATAATGGAATAAAGTAATAGACCATGGCTTGACTAAACAAGCAATCATTGTAAGAAAGTGATCACAATGTTCATTCTCACTTGGAATGAACATCAGGACATTCAAGCTGATAAGCACAAAGCAAATCACTTGAATGACCAACACTCAACCAATGCACAATACATGAAAAGTATATGCATCTAGGAATAAAATCCTACAAGGGCACAAGAGTGGGAGTACTTAAGGAAAATGCTTAACATTTAGCTTGAAGTACAAAGCAACATAGCAAAAAGGCTGCAAAAGCATGGTACAAACCATAAAAGCCTACAAGTTGTATAGAAACAAACCCTAAAAGCTTACAAAAGCAACATGGGTACAAAATAAAAACCTTAAACACCTACAAAGGTAACAGGTACAAAATATATATATATATATATACCAGAGAACCACAAACAGATCCTAGGAGTATTAAAACCAAACTGGAGTTTATAAAAACTAGAAAATAGATTATCTATAAACAAGACAAGTATATGCAAACAACTCCCCCTTTCAATATGCACACTTCTTCTCATTCTTGAGCTGCTCTCCCCTTTTTTGGCACGAATAGCTAAAGGCTTTCTTTCAGCTTCTGTTGAATAGCATCCAGTGAGACGTATTTGATTTTGATTGTGAAAGGAGTGAAGAAGCCGTTCTAGATCAGAGATCAGATGAAACACATTTGCAATCAAGTGGCTTTGCTTGGTCGTTTCAAATCCAAGGGGAACAGATGGAGTGCCAGTTGATTGTACAGGTGTAACTATAGCATGAGCTGATGGAGATGCGTGTGTGGATGGCTCACTCTTAGGTTTCTTGGAGGAGTGACTTTTGCTTGCTTGGAGAGTGTATAAGGATATTGGTCGAGGACGAGGCACAATTTTCTCAATTGTTGAAGGACTAACACCTTCACGAAGGATAATCTTCATGATTAGACTACAGAACGGAAGAATTGTTCGTGTTGCTGATCTAGCTGCTGCTTTCCCAATAATCTGAAATATGTCAGCACAGATGTCAATCGGGACACCGAAAATGAGGTCGCACAGGAATTTAGCCCTTCCAAGACTGATGAAGGCAGTGTTTGACAGTGGGTAGAGGTTGGAGAACATGATCAGCTTTAGAGTTGTCAGTTCAGGCGAAAACAATGCAGTACCTATAGATGATCCTGTGCTTCCCACTTCATGTTCATTCCCAAGAACTTAAAGGATGTCTTGTGCCTAAAATACTCTATCATCATATGGAGTTCGATTCACATTTTCTGGTCTGGTGATGCGAAGTACCTTAGCAATGTAGTCTGCATTAATGGAAAATTATGTTCCTCGTACCCAGCATTTCAGCTCTACCCCTGTGAATCTGGCTTTAGAGTAGAATTCCTTAACCAATTCTTCAATTGGATCCTCAAAATTCCCAAAAAGGTCAGGCCAATCTCTTTCTCCAAAAATCTTAGGGATAAACGTTGTCCCTAGGGTATCAAACATGACAATTCGTTCCACAATGGGAGAAGCCTCTTTAAAAGTGTCTGTGTAGGTCTTTGAGTCAATAGATGTCCTGAATCTCTCAATGGTAGAGTCTCTAGATGACTTAGACGATAGTCGTGTCCGTTTAGCAATCAGGGTTAATAGGTCATCGGTTACAATGTCTTTGCCTTTGGAGGGACAACGAGTTATCTGCAACAGAGCAGACACACAATAAAGAACCAAATACAATACCACAAGGAACAAACATTAGTTTAATTAGATTCTGTTATAAGACAGTGAAGTAGAAATTTTCACTTAATCACAAAAACATGAACCAGGTCAACACCAAGAAAGCATAAGCACTATTGACGTATTTAGTGAAATAGTCAATAAACATCTCAAAAAAAATAGGAACAGACTATCAAGGATATGATATGAATGGAGCAACAAACTCATGAAACAAAGCATAGAGCACACACATGATATGGTGATTTAAAATCAAATCAAAGCATGCCACACACTCCAAAACACTTATACATTCTGATAAACCCAAAACCACATTCAGAGTGAAACACAGAGATGACTATTGACTAAACATTCATGACAAGTCTACAAGCATGTATCAAAACCAACATGACTATTGACTAAACATTCATGACAAGCTTGAAGATTGATTTACAATAATCACACAAAGATGTCAAGATTTTTCCCACAGTGATATGAGTGCATAAAGAACAAGTTACGCTTGAAAATGCACAAAACCATAAGTACAAAGGTACAAGGCAAAACATGCTAGTGACAAAACACAATAATGTCGATCAAACTTTTTGGATTTTCTACTTTTTATGTGTTTTTGGATTTTTGACATAAAATCAAGAAAAGATTGATCAGAAACATCAATGTAAAAACATTTAAAGCAAATAAACAAATAAAAAATTTTCAACTCAAACTAGTAAAAAGCACACAACCAAGCATAGTCACAAAACATAGGAAGTATTAATGCATGGACATGTTGTAATGCTTATGCATGAGTACCCTTCTTCACTCACACGTCACATGGATTTGGGGTGATATCCCTATAGGATTGGGTATGAGAGTTAGGGCTTTCAAACCTTCTAGTGAAGCTTTCCAAACAGGTGGTGAATGCACTAATCATCTTCATCACATCCATTAGTCCGGAATCACCATCTTGACCTCTTGATTGTTCAACAGCCTAAGTCCTCTTGTCATTTCTTGGTCCTCTTGACCTTTGATCACTTGCATTTTTCAATGCTCTCAGCTTATGACAGTTTGGTCTGGTGTGTCCTTGAAGTCCATAGTTATGGCAGAAGTGTTGAGTTCTCGGACCTCTTTGTGACTTTAGGAGTGATTTCCCATTACCCTTAGGTTTGACCACTAATTTTTTAGGAGGCTTCGTCATAAACCTTTGGTCAGCCACATTCTTCTTTTTCTCCGGCTTCACTTTCTCAGCATTTGTGGTATCTACCATCGGTTTTTTAGCTTTCACAAACTTCATTTCCTTGGATATATTGGCAGCCGAACTGCTCTCACTGGTGTATCCCAATCCGCTTTTGTCAGAGAAAGGCTTTTGATGAGCAAGTACTTCATCAAGCTTCTTGGAGGAAACTCGCTCTACCTTAGCATTGACTTGAACTACCTCTAGCTCAAGAAATTTTATCTTTGAGTAGGATTCAGTAAGCTTTTCATTCAGCGCCTCCATTTCACATTTGGTCTCCTTGTATCGCACTAGAAGACTTCTATAATCTTCCTCTGTCCTCTTCATCTTTTTAATGGCTGCGTTAGCCACTTTTACATATTCACCGGTCTTCTCAATGAGGGAATTGTAGGTCTCTTGTAGTCCCACTGCTTCTTCATCTTCCTCATCTTCAGATTCCTCAACTATCCCAATTAACTCTAATTCAAAGTGCTCACCAAGCTCTTTCACTAGTGCACCCAAATCATCTGAAGAATCTACTGGAGCAATGGTCATGAATGCAGAGAAGTTTCCCTCTTCATCACAACTTTCATCTAAATCTGAATTAGAGGAGTCGGAATCACTAAGTGTAGTGGCATACACCTTGCCCTTCGCTTTCAAATACTTAGGACACTCTTTCTTGAAATGTCCATGTCTGTTGCATTCGAAGCACGTGACTCCTTGAGATGATTGAGAATCCTTCCCATCTTTCCTCTTGAAATCCTTCTTCTCCTTTCCGAAATTTGGGAATTTTCCCTTCTCAGCAAATTTTCCATTCTTCTTGAATTTCAAGATCTTTCGAAAATTCTTCACAAGATATGCCACATATTTATCGACAACATCCTCATCCGATGAGTCATGAGCTTCCACCCTTTCATTAATTATCTTAAGAGCAAGAGATTTGCTCTTCCTTTGTGTAGGCAACGACAATTCATAAGTCTGAAGTGAGCCAATCAGTTCTTAGACTTTGATATCATCAAGGTCCTTACTCTCTTTAATCGTTGTCACCTTGGCACAGAAGCTTTCCGACAATGATCGAAGGATCTTCCTCACTATCTTGGAATCCTCCATTTTCTCACCCAAGTTGAACTTGCCAATGACCACGTCATTCAACTTGCTATAGAAAGAGTCCAATGACTCGTCCTCACTCATTTTCAGCTCCTCAAACCGAGTGGTCATCATTTGCAACTTAGTGTCCTTCACTTTCTTCGTTCCTTCATACGTGGTCTCCAATATCTACCATGCCTCCTTGGCAATAGAAATGTGAGATATCCTGTGGAACTTATCTGGAGATACACCACAAAAAATAGCGTTAAGTGCTTTGTTATTTCCATTAGACACCGCGAGGGTTGCCTTATCCCACGTGGATTCGGCAACCTCTGGCCTAGTCCATCCAATATCCACCGCATCCCAAACGGTTTCATCCATTGAACACAAAAAAGCCTTGACTTTCCAAAAGGCATAGTTGCTACCATCAAAATATGGTGGAGCATTTAGAGATTGAGATTGGTCCATCTCAATACGGGGTCAAGGATCGCACTAAGGTGTTTAAACCACAAAGAGTGCACCCGCTCTGATACTAGTTGAAAGTTCAAATAGCGTATAGAACACTATGAACGTTTAGACCCCCAATTCACAAATTACCAATTCAAGCTTAATATCAAATAATGTACATGCGGAAAATGAATATAAGCTTATAACATAATTGATAAACAATCTAAACCAAATAAAATCACATCCACAGCAGAAATTAAATGGCAAAGATAAAAGGAAGAGAGATGAAAACACAAGGACAACACAACGATGTGTTATCGAAGAAGAAACCGAAGCCCTCGGCATAAAATCTCTACGCCGCCCTCCAAGCGGTCAATAATCTACTAAAGAATGAAGTTGGGATACATGAACAGGAGAAGACCCTCCAAGCCTAATCTTCCAAGTGTACCTAAGCCCTCCAAGCTTCTTGCTCCAATGAGGTTACGCTGAACCTTTGTCTTCTTTAGCTTACCGGAATCTGCTATAGCTCGTAGCATCAACCAATATCCATTGGTCCCTTCCTAACTGCTTCTCAAAGCACCAAAAAGCCTTCTCACAGGTATGGGTATGGTGAGAAAAGGATTTGGGTAATGAACCTCTCAAGGATGTAACAATGGAGAGGGTGAGAGTAGAGGAATTTGAAGAGTCATTATGTAAAGATTGTGGATGAGTCAATCTTGTTTTTCTCTAAGGTTTCTCTCTCAAAATTCTCTCTGGAAGCTCTCTACATTTCATGGGTATAAGGGGTATTTATATTAGGGTGAGAATGAAATGCAAAGAGTTAGTTTTTTCAAAACAGAGTGGACTAGCGACTTGGCCTCGCAACTTGACTGAGTCTCGAGTTCAAACCGTGAACTAACTGAATGGCTAGTCTAGACTTTTTGTCCTGTAGTGCTCCAGCTGGCGTGACTGTTCAACTCCTCTACATGCTCCACGCATGTGCCACTTTTGGCAACTTGCAAGCCGCAAGATCCAGTTGCGAGCCACTTGCTGAGTGAACAAACTTGAGCTTTTCTTCACACTCTCTCACACACTACCCTTACATGATTCCCACCCAAATACAGGGTTTCTAAATGCTAAATTACAAGCAAATTTGGCACGGAATAAAGCCAACAAGATAGTTGATTAAATTCAACCTTACAGGGGGTTTGATAAAGATGGCTTTGACTATCAAACTATATTTATAACTTATGATAAAGAAATATTTACGCACTCTGTAGATGTTGAGAAAACCATGTATACTTGTTTCTTTGAAAATGTTGTGGGAAGAGCACTTTGTATACATATACATGTGTGATAATGCATCTCTAAAGCTTATGGTTTGACTTGTGTATGATTGACTTTGAGGAAGTATTATTGGATCCCATTCGTGAAATGTTTTATGATGATATGAATTATTTGTACTTACAATGGTTGGAAAGCATGTGTCTTGGAAACTTTAGGAAACATATTTGAAACTGATGTTCTTAAACCTACCTTGTGTGAGCATCATTAGAATTGATTTGAAACCCTATGGCAAGTTGTGAATAGAAGCATATTTAGCCCTTAGCAAGGGACGGTCATACCATAGATAGTCCTTTGCGAGGGACAGTCCTAAGGAGGGGACAATGCACATTTAGTAGCTCCTTAGCTAGGGAGTTTATCAATTCTGGTTCCAAAGAGGGAGCTCCTTAACAAGGGAGTGTACATTTAGGTTCCAAAGAGGGGACCGCGCAACCCCATCAACGGGGTGTTACGCGTAAGGATTCATGCTCTCTAGACCTTATCTGAGTTTGGGGCATTACACGTGATCCCTTCATCCATCATGGCAAAAAGGGGGAGATGTTGTGTTGAGGAGGAGACTTTAATTTGATTAGGTTATTTTATTTCTTAAATTCTTGTTCTTTTTTATTTGGGACTTGTACCTTTTAAAAAAAAAAAAAAAAAAATCTTTGATACACTATGCTCTATGTTTAGTTTTTGGTTGTTGGTTAACAATTGGTATCTGGCTGCTTATGTTGACTCACATGCCTTTATTTATTTTTTTTTTTTTTGTAGTATTTATTTTTATATTGTTGTAATCAATATTTTTTATCTATCTTTATTTCGACATATGCATTTATGCTTTATTTTAGTGTTTGAGGAAAAGGTAAGTAATCTCTACACAAGACATTTAACCTCTTTACAGCTTCTTGGGATTGTGTAGTTTGTAGGGATATAAATTTTCTTTGGGTTGTATTGTATTTAAGTCTTTTGATGTAAATTTTTTTGTCATGAATTGTCAAAGGGGGAGATTGTTAAGTCCATATTTTTAGGTTGACAAGTCATGAACATTTGTAACAGTTATAATCTAGGTTGTCTCTTAAATTGGTATTGAAGTAATTCATAGTACAAGACAAACCAAGGTTCAAATGAATCAAGAAACATAAATTGGACTATTACTGCATAGGATTTTGTCACCAACTCGACCTGTCGAGAGTTACTTAAGTCGACCGATTGACTGTATATCTTAACTGATCGAGAATCGTGTTGATTGGATTCTTAGTATTTTTTGTTATCCATTTGATCTAAAGCTACTTACATCTTATGTACACTAAATAAGCAAGGATTAGAGCATGTTTTCTAAGACTACAGGAGAGTAGTGTATTATACACAGATCTGAAATTTTCCAACCACTCTTGAAGCATCAACTGAAGACCTAGGTTTATTCAAAAGATCCTATGATCAAAGTGAAATTGTTGCATCCAGTTTACATTCAAGTTACTGGTACAAATCTTTCAGAGTTGTTCTCGGAGTCCTAAGCATACATTCACATGCAACAAGTTGAGAATAGAAGAACCCGTAGTCTTGAAGCTATGTGTGGTCATGTAACATTCAAGTCAGGGTTAATAATTTTTTACACACTTCAATAATATTCTAGTGGATTTGTTGACTTGGGTATTGATGATTAAATCCCCCAAGTTTTTACTATGAAATAGTTTGTTTCATCAGTTTTCTCAGGTCATCATTTTGGTGTCTTTATGTGATCCATGTTCATGTGTTGCTATTAAGTTTAGATCTAAGGCATAAGTAATTTAATTAATTACTTGGTCAAGAGTTGGTTAACTTTGTTACTATCAGGGCCAAAAACCCTAACAATAGCTAATCATGCATGTATAATCACAATGCCTTGAAATCTGTGTTACTAGAAGCGCCTTATTAATACTTGCAATTAAACATCTAGTAGTAATCTAGGCATTACATAATCTGAAACAAACAATTGCCTTCAACAACATAAATTTGACATAATATAGTGTCTTATTTCATATCCTTGCTTGTCCTAGTCAGACTATGATGGCTCTAGGAAAGTGCACTTCAGCTTGATAAAATCTGAGAGACCATATGCATAGTTGGTCTAAATTTTGGATTAGCATGCAAGCATGCAATTGCCAACTTTTTGATGAGTATTAGTTGATTCTCAACCTCAAGAGTGGGAGGTGGAAGGCGTTTGTCTAACAAATCATTCAACAAGAAATTCTCCTCCATGGTTGAAGCAGATAAAATGGAGATGATTTCACTAGGATGCCTACCTTTGATCACTTCAATAGCCAAAACTCTAAAGCTAAACATGTCGCATTTCTCAGTTATCTTCATTGTATAACCAAGCTCTAAAAAAAAGTAGAATATTATGACAATGTATTCAAATGATCTATGTTCTATATTGATTAAACAAGTAAGTACATTAGTTAGTGCAACATATCCATATGTGCCAGCAAGTGAAGTCCAATTGGATGAGTCTTGATTAAGAATCTTAGCTGTGCCAAAGTCTAAAACATGAGCCTCGTACTCTGAATCCAGCAAAACATTTTTGCTTGATATGTCCCTATGAACAATTGGTGGTGAACAATCATGATGCATGTAAGACAAAGCGTGAGCCACACCTTTGATGATATTCACCCTCTTATTCCAATCCAATTCTTTAGCTCCTCAATCATTGCTCAAAATTGAGGCCAAGTTACCCTTTTCAAGGTACTCGTAAATTAAAATTGAGAAACGTGAATGTGAACAAAAGCCATGCAATTTTACAATATTTCGATGCCGGATTTCTGTTAATGCGCTTATCTCATTTAAGAACTCTTTTTGTTGTGAAATATTACCATCACACAAGGATATGAGTTTCTTAACTGCAAATGTGTCTCCAGATATTAGCTGGGCTTTATAGACGGTTCCATATCCTCCTTCCCCAATGCAAAACTTAGCATCAAAACCCTGGGTTGCATCAAAGATTTCCTGGTACATTGTTCTTCCATCAAAAGTTGATATTGTAAACACTTCTTCCTTTTCCGTGTATGTGTTTTGATTTTCTTGTGGATTTTGCCCTTTTCCTTTTAAAATGAAGAATATTCCAAGGAATACCAATACAAGCGAAAGTGTTCCCAACAGAGGGAAAATGATTTTATTTCCCTTCTCTGAGATATGTCCTGCCTTACAGGGTTGCAATCCCATAACGTTTCCACACAATCCTTTATTACCTTGTAATGCTTCAATGTGAGCATCATGAAATGCTCGGCTATTGGGAAGAGGACCCTCTAACTCATTGTAGGATGTGTCAACAGATGACAAGCCGCGCATCTTTTCGAAAGCAGCTGGAATGAAACCTGAGAAGTTATTGTGGGATACATTCAACAACTCCAAGCTCTGCATATTGCTGATTTGTGAAGGTATCTCTCCTTCGAGTGAGTTAAGGCTCAAATCTAGCTGGGACAAATGAGCTAATTCACACATTTGGACTGGATTAATGTTAAGGATAAACTTGTTATTGCTCATATTCAAGTAATGTAGTTTCAAAAGGTTCCCTATATTTCTCAGGATTGCCTTGCCAAATCTATTAGTGGATAGATCCAGATACTCAAGATTTATTAATGACCCAAGCTCCAAGGGTAAACCACCATAAAGTTTATTGCCATTCAACATCAGCTTCGACAAAGAAGTCAACTTTCTAAATTCCTTTGGAACCTCCTCAACCAAGTGATTAGAAGAAAGATCAAGTAATTGGAGTTGAACTAAGTCTCCAATTTCAAGTAGTATGCGACCAGAAATATTGTTCCCAGCAATCTTTAGAGTGGTTAGTTGTGTGCACTTGCCCCAGTTGTATGAGATTTCACCATAAAATCTATTGTAACTCAGGTCCATGTGCTGTAGGTTTCTATAGACACCAAAATCTTCAGATATATTTCCAAAGATTTGGCTTCTTTCAAGGCCGACTCTAATTAAGTTTCTACAGTTTCTCAAGGTTTTTGGTATTGGACCTGTGAGATCATTGTTGTCTGCCCTTAGTAATTGGAGAGACCCACTATGGCATAAGTTTTGAGGCAAAAAGCTAGTGAAATGGTTGGTATCTAGCAGCAGAGCAGTCAACTTCATTAAGTTTCCGATTCCCTGGCGGAATGGGACTAGAAAGTTGGTTATCACGGAGGAATAAAGCTTTTAAGCCACTCAACCTACCAAAGGAAGTTGGAATAGTACCATTCAACTGATTTCTACTCAGTTCACGATCAATTATGGAAGTCAAGTTTCCTAATTCTTCAGGAATGGTACCAGAAAGTTGATTGCTATACAGGTGTAAAACAGTTAAGTTTCTAAGAGAACCTAAATATGTGGGAATTAAGCCAAAAAGATGATTTGTTTCAAGGCTTAAGAATATGAGAGACTTCAGATTTCCAATTTCTAGGGGGATGGGGCCAGAGAGCTGGTTTTGGTTCATATGCAACAATGTTAGCTTTTCAAATTTTGCAATACTATAAGGGATGGGACCTTTGAAACTGTTGTTACTTATGTCAAGTTCAACTAAATTGGTAAGGTTTCCAATTTGTGGAGGAATGGAACCAGAAAGTTGATTATCATAGAGGTACAAATAAGCCAAGTTACTTAAATTACCTAAAGATATAGGAATGGAACATGAAAAGAAATTACTATTGAGAGAAAAGTCAGTCAAATAGCACAAATTACCTAATGAAGCAGGAATGCATCCACAGAAATTGTTGGCATACAAAGAAAGGTCATTAAGAGACTTTAAATGACCTATTTCTGGGGGAATTGAGCCACTTAACTGATTTTTAGCGAGGTGCAAGACCTCAAGGTTGATCAGTAGGCCAATCTAGGGTGGGATTTTCCCTGATAAGTTATTAAAAGATAGATCAAGATATATGAGTTTAGACAGGTAACTAATATCAATAGGAATTGTATTAAAGAGTTCATTCATGCTGAGGTCAACAAATGAAAGGTTAGGGAGTGATGAGAATGGAAATTCATGCAGAGTACCTTTCAAGCCTGAGTTAGTCAGGTTTAATCTAATAACACTTCCTGCATGGTTGCAAGAAACACCGAACCAATTGCATGGATTTGAGCTTGCATTTTGATTGTTGGAAGAATTGGTTGCATTATTATTAGGAAGGAGAGTCCATGAAGGCAGGAGTGACTGGTTTTTATTTTGAAGACTAGCTTTCCAAATGAGAAGAGCATTTGTCTCAGTTTCTTTATCCACGTAACCAGAATCAGAAATAAAGGAAAAATGTAACAGGGCCAACATGAATAGAGAAACGGGGGAAAATACTTTTTTGAAGCTAGTGAAAATTAAGGATCTGATTCAGTATCTTTGTTTATCAATTTTCATCATTCTCTTTCTTTAAATACCAATCAAGTCAAGTGTTGTCCTGAATGGGAAGAGAAGGGTTTCAACATCATCATTGACTTTGGAAGGGGTAGAGCTAAGAATTTTTGTTTGAGGATCAAGTTGCAGCATTAATATATTTATTAAAACAATCTCACACACACAATATACACACACGTGCACTTTTTTATTATATACACATTTTTTTTTATTTGATAAGTTATATATATACACATACCCAACAAAAAATAAAAATAAACTTAGTATTTTTAATCAAAATTATGTTTGATGATGATGATATTTCATAAAATAAAATTTATTTTTACCATTTTCATAGTGAAATTTTTAAAAAGGTTCATTTTCATTCCAAATTATTAAATTTTATACTAAAGTAATTGTAAAATCTTTCAATTGAACTAATGAAATTTTCAAAAATATGAATTATCCTTAACTTGGAGGAATAAGTTAGACTTCAAATATATTAAAAGTTATTTTACTCTAACTCATTATATGGCAACTAAAAATACATTTGACGTGTAATTTTTGTGATAAATTTTTTTAATGAGTTAATAATTTGTTAATTGCTACGTTAAAAAAATAAATCCAAACATGTTTGGTGAAAACTCTTTTATACAAGTTAAGAAAAATTTCAAAATTTGGGAGGGCAATGGCCCCTCCCATGTATCACCCCTAGACTTTGGCTGTTCTCGCGTGGAAAAAAGAGTTTTTTCTAGTGCCACAAACAATTATAGAACTATTACTTTAGCTCTCTTCCGTAACAGATGTGTTGGTTGTCGGTTGTTACGTATACCTACTATTTGGAAATATTTGTGGAACAGTTGTTTATAGTTTTTGTGGTATCACTTTCCAAGTCAAGAAAAAGGTAAAAGAGAAAAGACCATGAACATAAATTCCAAAAGAAAAAGAACCCGGGGAAGGAAATTAAGCTCCTTTTGTTTTTTATTGTTGGAAAAGTTGCAATTCTATCACCTTTTTTTGATGGGCGGAATTCTACGTACTCTGAAGTTTGAACGTTGAAAACATTGTATTCAAAGTTCTGGTTTTGGAGTTGATTTCATACCGTACTGTCGGCACGGCCAGAAATTTTCGTACCAGTATCTAGGCCGGTACCGAAACATGGCTGTTTCATGCTGCTCTAAATACCAGGTTATTCTGGCAATATCCGTGAAAACCTCGGATTCGGCCGAAACAAGTAAATCGGCTGGTACAAGAAAAGAAAGGAAAAAAAAAAAGCCAGCTGAAAAATATACCAAATAGAGCACACCACCTTCGTCGCCGCCAAGTTTTCAATGTAGCCTCCGTATACCCGATCGTCCGCGCCGCCCCTTCTTCTTCTTCTTCGCGTTTGCTTTACCCAGACATTACCTCTCTTTTGCTTATGAATTTTCTTATAACAATGCCTCTGTTTTTTTTTTTTTTTTTATAGGACTCTGCCTTTGTATATTTTTTTCTTTGATAAGATGCCTTTGTTTTTTTTAATTGTGCTTTGTTGTCTTTTTGTTTAATTAGCATGCCTAACCCTTGTCCGACACCCATGTGAATGGCTCAATTCATCTTAGCTCAAAATATTTTGAATACTGCCACTGCCTGTGTCAAACATGCATTTAACTTTGGTGTACTTTTTTATTATATATTATTATTATATTATCTCTATATATTTATATGATTCTAAAAAGTTAATAACTCTTTCTTTCTTTCCTTTTTTTAATGTTTTGAATTGTGTTTCGCGGAAGTTATTTCGGTTTGGTAATTGAAACTAATGTATTAAATCTGTTCCATTTTGACCAAAACAGTAAATGGAACCGGAACGGTTGGAATATCTCATACCAGGATGCAATTCAAAATGCTAATACCACCTGTTCCATTTCGAGTCCAACTCCGGACAGTTTTTGGTCATTTTGGCCATTCCGGTCAATTTCGGCTAAAATATAAATTTCGGCCGGTACTGGAGAGTGAACTGAGAGAGAGAGAGAGAGAGAGAGAGAGAATGAAAGAAATAGTTTATAAAAGCTCAAAAATGTGTTGAAAACACGAGCTGTTTAGACCCCCAAAACAAAGATACGGCTTGGCTGATTTTACACTAACTTAATACTAAGTGCGGAATAATGTAAACACAAGCATATAAGCAAGAGAACTACTCTAATCCATATTTAAAGCAACACAGCAGTAAAAATGAAATGAACAAGAGTAAGGAAGAGAAATGCAAACATAGATAACACCGAGACGTGTTATCAAAGAGCAAACCGAAGAACTTGGCAAAAAACCTCTCCGCCGCCCTCCAAGCGAAAATCGATCCACTAGACAATCAGTTGGGATACATGGGTTAGCAAGAGACCCTCCAAGCCTAATCTACCCGATGTACCTAAGCCCTCCAAGCTCCTACTCCAACAAGGCTTCTCGGAACCGTATCTTGTCTTAGTTCTCCGGATCCTGCAACAAGCTCCATGTTGCATCTGCCATCATCGGCTTCTTCCAATGCTTCCCAGTAGCACCAAAACGTCACTTCACACTCTGAAAGGGTATGGTAAGTGTTTGGCTTATCAACCTCTCAATGGTATGGAAATGGAGAGGTAGGAGATGAGGAAATTCCCAAAACAAATGTGTAGAGGATTGTGGGTATAACAATCTCTAACTCTCAAAGTGTTTGGCTAGGGTTTTCTCTCAAAAGCACTCCTCAACATTCTGGTTCAGGGTTTTCTCTGAACCAGTTTTTGAAGAAAAACACAAAAATACATTTTGAACAAAAACTAACAAACACGAAAGTATAAAATCACTTTCAAAAATAAATAAAACACTCAAAAATATTTTTGGGTTTGATCAACAAGTACTTGAGCATACATATCACATTTGAACATGTACAATCACACAAATGAGATAAGCTTCATTGAATCAAAGTCTTGTGTGTTGTGGGTGAGTATCAAGTGTGAAATATTCCTTAGACTAGAGTGAAGTTTCAATGATCAATTCAATCAAGTCATACACAACTGATACTAGGTCAAGTGGTCTATCTCAATTATAGAAATGAACATATATGACTTCCCACAAAATGATTACACATCTTAGAAGCTTTTCATTTGGCTTCTGCATAAATCATGACATTTGATCCTTTTTGGATAATACATCTCTTTTTGAGATCGGTGCTTGAAATTTTTGATATTTCAACATTGAGAATTAGCCTTTGGCTTTTTAAGCACCATACATTTCAATACAAAAAGTCGCTTTCTCTTTTTCCTAGTCAAATACGTATGTGCGATAGGCTTTTGCAGCTCAATATCTCTTTTCATTTGGAGATTTACATTTGGTGAGCTCTTTCACAAAAACAAAAAAAATAAAGTGGGAAGAGATATAGGCACAAGTCTATGCAAGTATCAAAACCATCAAAACTATTGACCAATCAGTCATGACAAGCTTGAAGATCTATTTACAACAATCACACATAGTTTTCAAGATTTTTCTCACACAGATATATGTGCATACATAAAAATCGAAGCTCGTAAATGCACTAAGCCTTTAGTACGAAGGTACTAGGCCAAACTTACATGTGATATACACAAAATAGGTGATCAAAATTTTTGAAGATTTTTTAACTTTTTATGGGTTTTTGAATTTTTTGAACACACTAAAAAACAAAACAAAAACAAAAACGAAGTAAAAGCTTGAAAAAGAAACATGCTAAAACCAGAAGCAAATGATACAAATCAAAGCAAACATGTAGAGATGCATGAGCAAAAGTCCTTAAACATCGGAAGAATTAATGCATGGACATGTTAGAATGCTTATGCATGAGTACCCCTTTACACCTATACGACACATGCGTTTGGGGTGATATCCCTAGAGGATTGGGTACGAGAGTTAGGACTTTCAAACCATCTAGTAAAGCTCTCCAAGCTAGTGGTGAAGGCACCGATCATTTTCATCACGTCCATCACACCGGAATCACCATTTCGACTTCTTGATTTCTCATTAGCCCAACTCCTTTTGTCATTTTTAGGGCTTTTTGACCTCTGAACACTTGCATTCTTCAATGCCCTCAGCTTATGGCAATTTGGTCTTGTGTGTCCTTGAAGTCCACAAAAATGACAGAAATGTTGAATTCTCGAACGTCTTTGCAAGTTTGGAGGTGATTTCCCTTGAACGGCTTGACCACAGTTTGAGTACGAGGCTTATTCAACACTCGTTGATTAGCTACATTCTTCTTCTTGTCATCCTTTATTTTCTTAGGAGTAGAGGCAACTACAACCAGCTCCTTGGCTTTTACAAATCTCACATCTTTGGTGACATTGGCCGATGAGCCACTCCCTCCGATATATACCAACCCGGACTTGTCTAAGAAATGTTTTTGAGATGAAATAACATCATCTAGCTTCTTCGTGGATACCCTCTCTATCTTGGCATTTGCTTGCACTACTTCTAGCTCAAGAAATCTGATTTTTGAATAAGCTTCAGTCAGCTCACCATTCAGCATCTCTATCTCACACTTGGCCTCTTTATAACGCACTAGAAGACTTTTATAGTCCTCTTCTGCCTTTTTCATCTTCTTTACGGCTGCCTTGGCCACCCTTGTATATTCTCCTGACTTTTCAAGTAGAGAATTGTAGTTTTCTTGAAGACTGGCTATGTTTTCATCTTCATCAGCATCAGTTTCTTCAACAACTCCTATTGATTCTTCATCACTATGATCCCCAAGCTCTTGTACCAGCAAGTTCAAGTCCTCCGACGACTCATTATGGGTAATAGTCATAAAGGCGGAGTAGTTCCCTTCTCCATCACAGCTCTCTTCAGAATCAGAATTTGAAGAATCCGAATCACTAAGCGTTGTGGCGTACGCCTTGCTCTTTCCTCTTAGATAGTTGGGACACTCCTTCTTGAGGTGTCCATGGCCATTACATTCATAACACACAATGCCTTGAGGAGACTGGGAATCCTTTCCATCTTTCTTCTTAAACTCCTTCCTATCATATTTGGAGGATGAGAACTTCCCTTTGCTGAACGGTTTTCCACTGTTCTTCATCTTCAGAAATTTCCGGAAGTTCTTTGCAAGGAATGCTACATCCTTTTCCACTCCATCTTTTTCGGAGGAATCATCCATTCTTTCGGTGATGGTTTTAAGAGCAAGAGATTTACTTGTCTTATGAGAAGGCAGTCTAAGCTCATACGTTTGAAGAGACCCAATGAGCTATTGGATCTTAATTTCATCCAAATCTTTACTTTCCTCTATAGCTGTGACTTTCGCTCAGAAGCTCTCCGGTAGGGACCTTAAAATTTTTCTCACCACTTTAGCATCCTCAATCTTTTCACCAAGATTGAGCTTCGCAATCACAATTTTGTTAAGCTTTCCATAGAATGAATCAAAGGACTCATCATCTCCCATCTTAAGCTCTTCGAATTTGGTGGTAGGCATCTGAAACTTTGTGTCCTTCACTTTCTTTGTTCCTTCATAAGTGGTCTCCAATATCTCCCAAGCTTCCTTGGATATTGTCATGTGAGAGATCCTGTGAAACTCGTCTGGAGATACACCACAAAATATAGCATTCAAAGCTTTACTATTAGCGTTAGTTGCTGCAAGAACTGCTTTATCCCAAGTGGATTTAGCGGCCTCCAACCTAGTCCAACCTACTTCAACCGCATCCCAAACAGTATCATCAATGGAACACAAGAATGCCCTCATTCGGACTTTCCAAAAAACATAATAACTACCATCAAAATATGGTGGAACATTTAAAGATTGAGACCAGTCCATCTCAAACGGGGTCAAGGAACACACTTAGGTATTTAAACCAGCGAGTGTACCCGCTCTGATACCAAATGAAAGCTCGAAAATGTGTTGAAAACACAAGAGCTATTTAGACCCCCAAAACAAAGATACAGCTTGGTTGATTTTACACTAACTTAATACTAAGTGCGGAATAGTGTAAACACAAGCATATATGCAAGAGAACTACTCTAATCCATATTTAAAGCAACACAGTAGTAAAAATGAAATGAACAAGAGTAAGGAAAAGAAATGCAAACACAGATAACATCGAGACGTCTTATCGAAGAGGAAACCGAAGAACTCGGCAAAAAACCTCTCCGCCGCCCTCTAAGCGGAAATCGATTCACTAGACAATCAGTTGGGATACATGGGTGAGCAAGAGACCTTTCAAGCCTTATTTGCCCTCTGTACCTAAGCCCTTCAAGCTCCTACTCCAACAAGGCTTCTCGGAACCGTGTCTTGTCTAAATCTCCGGATCCCGTAACAAGCTCCATGTTGCATTTTCCATCCTTGGCTTCTTCCAATGCTTCCTAGCTGCACTAAAACTTCACTTGACACTCTGAAAGGGCGTGGTAAGTGTTTGAGCTATCAACCTCTCAATGATATGGAAATGGAGAGGTAGGAGTTAAGGAAATTCCCAAAACAAATGTGTAGAGGATTGTGGATATAACAATCTCTAACTCTCAAGGTGTTTGGCTAGGGTTTTCTCTCAGAAGCACTCCTCAACATTTGTGGGTAATATGGGTATAAATAGTGTAGGCACAAAAAGTGTGTATCAGATTGGATAGGCTAGCAGAACAGAATGTCTTGCAGGTGTCTCGCGGGAAGGCCTTACCCGCGAGATACTCGCGAGACATAGCTGTCTCCATCTGGCCTGACTCTTCGCATTCCAGCATATGCAAGGCACATGTGTTACTTCGCGAGATGCGAAGTCGCGAGCTACCCGTGAAAACTTCTTTAGTCTTCAAATGCTTAAGTCTTCACACCACTCTCTCTATCACACAACCCTTACAATGAAATCCCACAATAAATACATGGTACAAAAGATTGAATAAAATTACAATCAAATTTGGCACGGAATATAAGCCAACAAAAACACATAGTTGTAAATAACAACTTTACAGTTTAGAAAATGAAACAATGGGATCACCTGCCTTTACTCTAGATGTGTTGTTGCATACGTAAATTGAAGCGAAGAAAAAAAAATGGGTGCGAATTGCAAACTAGAAGTTGCAGTGAGGAAACTACTTCGGAAATGGGAAGTAAACGGAAGAAGAAAAAGGAAAAGAGGGAGGGAGAAGTAGATGCAATGTAGATATTTTTAGAGATTGTGTGGTGTTCATTGAACTTTGGAAATTGGAGCCTTGGGAAATAAAAAATAAAAAATAATAATAATGTTTCGTGGCCTATTGTTGGCAGGTAAGGAGAGGGATGGAGTAAAAAAAAGAAAAAAAAATTAAATTAATTTGTGGTGGGATTTAGGTTTAAGTAATGCTATATTTATAAAAATTTTATAATAAATTTTATGTGACAACTTTAAAACGGTACAAAGAAATTGATCAGTACTAAAATATATTATTCTAATAGACAAATTAAACCAGGTTTTGAACTGATATTTATAATATTGATTGGAATAGAATATTTTGGTACATATATACCAATGTACCATTTCGAAATGTACTGTAATATATATATCTATATAATATATAATAAAAATATTATTATATTGAAAGAAATAATACAAAGTTTTATAAGCTAAGTAGAAAAAAGTAATATTGTTTTATTTATTAGGTTTTTTTTTTTTTTTTTTGGAAGGAGTAAGAGCATCCACAATGGGACATGGATATGCCAAATATCCACAAAATTTAAGCATTGCGCAACAATTGAACTCAGCAGCTGGAATGCCAAAAGTGGGAAAGTGTAAATTTTTTTTGGCATAGTGCTACAGTGCCAAATAATATTAATATTTTATTCCACTTTTTTCTCTCTCATCTCTCATCTCTCTTTCTGTCTTTCTCTGTCTCTCACACTTTCCTCTCTTTCTCCCTCTTCTCTATCACACCTTCGGTCCATCTCCAATGCGAGTTTGTAGGCCCTGGGAATGATCTGAAATGTAAGAGCTCCTCTTGCTCTCCCAGAAATTCAAAATCTCACCCGATTCAGGCTTCATCATTGAAATTGAATTGTTCCCATTCTTCATAACACTGTTATTATCATACCCATAATCCGAAAAGTTCAATTCTCTGGTGAAGAACCCCTTGTTCTGCGCTTGTTGCTGGTGGCTCTGTTATACAAACAACAGTTTGGAGGCCGAAAACCTGACCCTGGCGAGCTTGTTCGCACGGCAAGCTCGCTAAGCGGTCGGCTCCACTGACCCAAATTAGGCTGGTATTGAAAAAAGCCTGACTGGGGAGACCACTGCCATTAACAAAACTCTGAGTCATGGACACCAAAAAGAACCATTCGGTGTCGGTGACCCCCTCGTCAATAGCATCATCAGTAGCCAGGGTTGCTTTCCCAGAAATCAAAGAATTGAGATCTCTGTGGTTTTTTTTTTATCAGTGTTGATGAGTTTGTTGGGTTGATGGGTTTGATCGGTGCTGTGGTTGTTGATGGGTTGTGGGTTTGGGATCGGTGATGGGTTGATGGTTGTTCATGGTGGTGTCGTGGTGGTGGTAGCAGGTGGTGATTTGGGTTTTTGTTTTTATTTGGGTTTTGGGATATATTATTTTATTATGTAGATATATTATTTTAATGAGTAGAATAGGAAAATAAAAGTTTGGGATGCTGGAGGTATTGTAAAATGGTATGGTATAATGATAAAGTGGCTTTTTGGAATGGTAAAATAGAATAGAATTGGAATTTCGGGATGCTGATGCTCTAAGAGACAAAATGTTATATCTCAAATTTAGTTTGTGTTGTATATAAAGGTTTATACACGATAAGTTAGAATATATGTACTAAAAGATGTCTATTGAAAGGTAATAACCTTTCAAATTAGATGTATCAAAAGGTGCCTATTGAAATGTCATAACCCTTAATATTTGATATATATTAAATGTACCTATTGATCGAAGAGATGCCTATTGAATAAAAATGTGTCTATTGACTAAAAATGTGCATATTGAATGAAAATTTCTTATTGAAGGGTCATAATCTTTTAGATATAAATAGTGGTTCATAGTTATTTGGTAACTTATTCTTCTCTTGCATCTTTCTTAGAGACACAATAAACTTGTGGGTTTGCTCCAAAATTGATATTTGTAGAACCCAATAAACAAAGTTGTAACCTAAGGATAAATTTGTAGTAAGCCTTGAGCAACTCTTGTGTAGGGGCAAATATTGTCTAAGAATAATATTCAATTGTACCTCCAAGTCAATCAAATTTTTTGTTTGTCTACTAGATCATTTGGTTATTTCATTATATTACTCCTCTAAATTCCCAACAGTTTGGGTAGCTAATTTTTTGTAAGTCGGTTTTTTTGGGCAGTTCATAACAAGTTATTTTTTTTCATTTTAACATTTTTCATGTCAATTTAGAATCTGATTAGGCCCTAAACCAATCTTGGATCTTTGAATTTTAGCATCATTGGGGAACGGGGGCCCGAGTCGTAAGGGTACAAAATGTAGTGTCTACATGTATCTGAAAAAATTTAAATTTTTTTAAGGGAGCAATTACATGTACTTTGAACATTGAAAAAAATGTATTCAAACCAAGGAAGACAATACCGTACCGGTACTAGCCGTACTGGGGAAATATACCATATTAGTCATTAAATTGATACTGGTACTCCTTCAAAACGTACTAGAAAAAATACCAGGTTGTACCGACTTGAATCGGCTCATACCGACCGGTATTGGCGTTTCGGCTAGTACAATAAAAATAATAAAAAAATTGAAAAAAATTATTAAAATTTTTTATTTAATCTAATATATTGGTTAATATACTTAAGCTAATATGTAGGCTTATAAAGTATATAGATTCTAAATTTTATGTTGATTAACGTAAAAATCAATAAATTCATACTTACATATAAATAATACAAATATATATATATATATATATATATTTATAGAAATATATAAATAGCGATAAACCTGAAACGGTACACCGGTATCAACCGGTATTGAAATATTTTATTCTCCTAACTAAATTGAAACAGCCTCAAGTACGAAATTGACTCCCTTAATTCAAACTAGCACGTCTAAATATATGCATTAAGTATAGACTTGATGAAGTATAAAGTAGAATACAAAAAACCAGACAAAGCATTTGTAATCGTCCTAATTTCTGTCTAACTTTTGGTGTTACTTTGTGCTTGAGGACTTTGACTACTCAAGTGAAAATAATTTTCCATTTTTTCAGTCAAGAAAAAGTACAAAAAATAAAAATAAAAATCCATGAATGTATATTCCAAGCACAATAAATTAGATAATACGAGGGAAAGAAATTGAGGAGCACCTTTTCTTTTTCTTTGGTGCAAAAGTTGCAATTTTATGCCCTTTGAACATTGAAAAAATGTATTCAAACGAGCACGCCTAAATTCATGTGTCAAGTATAGTCCTGGTGGAGCATAATGTAGAACGCAAAAAGTGAGACAAATGATTTTTATTTGTCCTGATTTTTTTTTCTTCCTATTTTTTGGCCATTACTTTGACTCTACAGCTCAAACTAATCCCCCCTTAGTCCTTAAGCACTTCATACATAGGAACTTCGTGCATTGGAACACAAGTTCCAAGCACAATAAATAGAAAGTACACCTGGGAAGGAAATTGAGGAGCACTTTTCTTTTTATTTGGTAGAAAATTTGCGATTCTATGCATGTTGAACACTAAAAAATGTATTCAAATGAGCATGTCTAAATTTACACGTCAAGTATAGTTTTGATGGAGCATAAAGTAGAATAAAAAAAGTGAGACAAATGATTTTATCCATCTTGATTTTTGTTTCTAATTTTTTGGTCGTTGCTTTGACCCTGCAGCTCGAACTAATCCCCCTAGGCCCTAACCCTTAAACACTTTGTGCATGGAGAAGTACCATCCCACTTATAAGGGTGGGTGATCATTAAGGTCTATCAAATTTAATCACGTTATATATTTACTTAAGAAAATAATCCCATTTCTAAATTAAATAATGCTAGAGATACAAACTATTTTACAAAAAAAATTTATAAATTGCTCATGTGGTGAATGATTATTGGTAAATGAAAAAGTGATATTAATTGTGGGCCTAGATAAAAACCAATAAGAGGTTGGCCACATCAACATTTTGTAAAATAGTTTGTGGTTATAACATTACTCTTCTAAATAATTCATGATGTCATTGAAAACATGTATAACCAATCAATACTTGCAAAAGTTTAACATAATATGATTATTTTTCTTTCTTTTTATATTTTGGGGTAAATATGAAATATGATAATTATTGTAGTTATTAATAGACACTTATCATGATTGTGTTTATATATGAATATCATTAGGCATTTACTAGGATTATATTTGTATATTCTACTATTTAAAAAAATGACGTAAAGGATTTTAATGAAAGATTTAATTATGGAAAAGAATTTAAATTCAATTAAAAAAAATACATATGAGAGTAATGGCATTTAAAATTGTGAGTAGATTATAAATTTCATTTCTGAATGCTCGAACATGTGTGAAAACACAAGAGCTATTTAGACCCCCAAATTAAAGTTACGGCTCGATTGATTTTACTTTAACTTAATACTAAGTGCGGAATAGAGTAAATGCGAGCGGATAAACAAACAAGCTACTCAAACCCATAATCATTATAACACAGCTGTAAAATAAAAGGTAAAAGAGTAGGGAAGAATAATGCAAATACAAGATAACATGCCGATGTGTTATCAAAGAAAGAAACGGTAGTAGCATTTTTTTTCTTTCTCCTAGTAATGTACAACATTTTTTAGATTTTCTCTATGTTTGTTGTAGTGTTAGGTTGCCAAGATAGTGAAAGAAAAGAACAAAATCTTGAGGCTTTTATTTGGGGAAAAATTACTTTTTTTAAAAAAAAATTTTAAATTCATCATTTCATTTACACACACACATTTTACATGACTTTATTGCCATTAATTTTTTTTTTATTTAAATTTTATTAGCCACATGTGTGCTAACAATATAATCCATCAGTCACGTGATGCCAAGGACTAAACTGAGAATAGGTTCAAAAACTCAAGAACAAAATTAAAGTTATAAAAAAAATTGATGATAAAATTAAATGAAAATTACCTCAAAATATAAAGATCAAACAAGATGTTTTTGCCATTAAATATTTCAAATTAAGTCTTTGATATTTCTTAAGATAAAAATACTATAAAGCATAAATGCCTCTCTCTCTCTCTCTCTCTCTCTCTCTCTCTCTCCATCTTTTTTTCTAAGAGTTTGTTTTCTTGATAATTTATTCTTTTTAAAGGTATTAATAAATTGTAAGAGATAGAGAAATCAGAAGTATAAAAGAGTAACACAAGGAGCACACAAAAATGACTAGGTGTAATGCCCTTGACGGCTACATCTTTAATATATGAGTGGAGTATAAAATACAAAGAACCTTAGTAGGATTTATAAAGAGTAGAAGAGTCCAGGGTTAGATCTAGAAATACCATATGCTAAATTGGGCCTCTTGGGCTAATACAATATTAAACTAAATAAGCAAATATCTTCAACAAAAGGAGTAATGCCTGAGTAGCCATTGAGGAGAGGGGTACATTGAGACTTGAAGGGCATGTTTTGTAAACTGTAACAAACACTGCAATGTAATAGTTATTCTTATGATTTAATTATTTTGTAATTTTGTTATGTTTTTTACTACATAAATAATTAGTTTTTATGAATAGCTATTTTTTAAAACGAGGAATAATTATTCATTTGTAAGAAGATTGTAATAGTTATTTCTTAGTATGTGTAATAATTTCCAAAATTAATAATTTTTTAAATATACAAACTTTCCATATGCACATAACAGTTACAAAATTATATATATAAAACCCAATGCATGTGTATGTGTTAGTCTTTCAATTACGACATATTTTATTCCCAATAATAAAGATTATTATTCATGTTGCAATTCTCATTCAATGTACCAAACATGCACTTAATCCTCTTTCATTCATGAAAGGAGATCCTCAAAACAAGCAAAACAAATTCAAGTATGAACACTTCCCCCATATCTAATGAAAAAGAAAAACAAAGAGAAAAAAAAAAAGAAAAAAAAAAAGGCAAATGGAATATCATGTATGAACCCATATCCAATGAAAATGAAGAAAAGCAAAATGAATTTCAAGTATGAACAATGGAAATTCACGGGCGAGGAAATGTAGTCAAATCATAATCTCAAATATTTATAACCCTTCTGTTATGCACTAAACTTTTTATTATTGAATAACTTCGTTAAAGGAGATTTCCACATCGAAGTCTCACATTACGTAGTAATACTACAAGCAATTTGGTTATTTTCAATGGTTGAAACCGTTGAAAATACTATTTTCGACGGTTAAAGTAACCGTCGAGAACCGTCATTAAAAACTATGTCGAAATTTTGTTTCTACGGCCTATGCAACCGTCGAAAAAAATGTTACACTTTTATCAACGGTTAATAAACATCGAAGTATTATTAAAAGCCGTTGAAACATAAACACATAAAGATACTTATTACTTTTTTCTACATGTACCCAACCGTCGATAAAGGGTATCTTGAGATAAATTTCAAATGTTTGTAAACGTCAAAATAAGTATTTTCTTTAAAATAAATAAATAAATAAATTTGGATGCACTTTTTACATTGATCAAAATTTAATAACCTAATTCAAAATATAATGTAAATACAATTGTGCAATTCCTAATTAAATTTACAACAACCAATCAACTACTCTTTTAAAACAATAAAAAAACTGTACAAATACAATGGATAATCTCTGCTTATCCATTGTATCTATTCAAATGGTCTTTTTCTTTTCTCAAAAATAAATAAATAATTGATTACCCTAGGAAATCAAATATCTAACTATGATCTGTGAATATTGAAGTATTTGCAACTCATTGGGTGGAAAGATTTGTCTACAGACTACACAACTCCAACTGTCAGGTTGTTGTTTCAATTTCAAGTTTTCACTGCTGGGAAATGGGAACCAACTTCATGAGCTCACCACCATGAAGCAAATATAAGCACTAGAATTTTGCATAATAACAAAACAGTTGAGCGAATGTAGACATTATAAGATTTGTTAGGACATATGTGGTTTCACTTGTTAAAGAACATATGTCATTCTTTTATGTAATTGGCTAATCCTTTGACAAAATGCACTCAACTTGTAATTGGGTAGTTCTAGGCGTTTTTAATGCTTCACGAAACAAGGTTTCAAGATCAAGTGTTGAAGTCATCAAGTCTGTCCAAGAAACAAGCTGAAGAAGTACATATTCATTAAATCTCGACACCTACTCTATAGCTGCTTGACACCTTGCTATCTGTCAAGGTTTACTAAAATCAAAAATTCTGATATGATTTCTTGGGATCCGTGAATGTGTCTTTGGGTCTTCTTTTCTTCTAACCCTAGGCATATAAAAGGATTATTTTAAGGGCCGTCAAAGTGTTCACAAGTTGCACAAGCTTTGAGCAAACTCTATTCAAGCAAATTGTGACTGGAGACAAAGTTTTGCCCTAATTCATCTCTTCTGAAGAAGTTGATGTGTATGTGCACCTTTGGGTTTTGTGACCAAGCATCTTCTTGATCTTCATCGTGGATGAACTGAAGAACTTTGCAGCCAACAACTCTTTCTAGTTGGTGATTGAAGTCGCGTACTGGGATCCACGCAATTGGTTAGTCACGTACTTGGGAGCCGTGCATCAAAAAGGGGAACTGTCACTACAGAACAAGTCCAATTGGGTACTGGGGTAAGGGTTCAACTGTAGGTTGGTAAGGTACTTGGGATTCCTTTATTTGTAACCGCTTGTTGTGATAATAGTGGAGTTTCGGGAGTGGTGACCTGAAAATCACCCGGTGGGGTTTTGCCGTTAGGTTTTCCCCATTCGTAAACAAATCACCGTGTTACTTATTTTTCGTTGCATAATTAGTTTATTGGTGATTTGTTTGTGCTACCACGCGTTTGCATGTTAAATTGATTAATTAATAACTTGATTAATTAATTAATTAATTTAATCACAAAGGGTCAATACGTTTTTTGCCTATCAAGTGGTATCAGAGCAGGCATACTTTGATTAGGTTTAATCTTTGCTGCGTTGATTCATTGACCCCTGTTTGTCATGGATAGAGGACAGTCATTAATCATACCTCCTTTATTTGATGGCACTAACTATGCATACTGGAAAGTACGCATGAGAGCTTTCTTGCAGTCATTAGATGAGAAAGTGTGGCAAGCTATAGAGATTGGCTAGACCAAGCCAAAAGAAGCGCCGGCCGATTGGGATGAAGCAAAGATCAAGGCGGCAAACTTCAACAGCAGAGCATTGAATGCCTTATTCAGTGCAGTCACCAATGAGGAGTTTAAGAAGATATCCTCCACAGAAACTGCAAAGGAAGCATGGACCATCCTCTACATAACCTATGAAGGTACAAAGGCTGTCAAGGATTCAAAGCTTCAAAAGCTCACTACAAGCTTTGAAGAAATAAAGATGGAGGAGGATGAGTCGTTCGATGAGTTCTATGCCAAGCTCAAGGACATAGTGAACTCTGTCTTCAATCTTGGGGAAACCATTCCTGAACGCAAGATTGTGAGGAAAGTGCTTAGATCTCTACCTGAGAGATTCCATGCAAAGATTAAAGCGATCGAGGAATCAAAGGATATTGACAAGATTCCTTTGACTGAGCTGGTTGGAAACTTGCAGACCTACGAGCTAGGACTATCTAGGATTGGCAAGTCGGGTAAAGGCAAGAGCATGGCCTTGAAGGCAAAGAGCAGTGACATAGATGAGTCCTCCGATGATGAAGATTCCAAGATGAAGTCTTACATTGCAAGGCAATTCAAGAAGTTTATGAAGAATGCTAATGGAAGGAACTTTGACAAGGACCGCAGGCAATCCAGTTCTACCCAGTTCAAAAACCAAGACAAAAGGAAGAAGGATGCAAGGAATGGCGGTCAGTACACTGTTCCTACAGGACCTAAGTGCTTTGGGTGCCATAGCTTCGGTCAAATAAAGCAAGAATGCCCCACATATCTCAAGAGCATTGGGAAGAGTAAGGCACTTGCTTCAACCTTGAGTGACACTGAGCCTGAAGATGATTCCGACAATGAGGATGACGGAATCTTAAATGCCTTCACTGCCACAATCAATCCTACTGAAGGGATTGTTGAAAACGTGGAAGAAGAAGAAGAATTGGTGGACTCTAAGTGTGAGAAGATGGATGATCAAGATGATATCCATACAGCCTATGAGAAGCTTTACAAGCTCTTTGAGAAGCATGAGAAATTGTATAGGCTGGCCACCAAGAAGCTCAGTGATGTGGAACTTGATTGTGAGGAGCTTTCCACAAAGTTTGATGAAGCTAATCAAACAATTGGTGAACTAAGGTTTGAAAACAATTTCTTGGTAGAGAAGACCAAGAAGCTTGAAGTGGAGCTGTTTCAAGTCAGAGCTGTTAGGATTTGTGCCCTCGAATCCTATTGTATAATGCTATGTATTATATTATGTATGACATGATGTATGACCTGATATTGCAATTAATAAAGTTGTTTTATTATTATTTGAAATAATGATAACATGATTATTTGGACATTATCATATAGTCCATGAGATGCATAGTATGTGATTTACGTGATTTAGTCACAGAAGATATAAGTCATAAGTTCTTTGTAAACTCAGAATTTGGTTCGTAATTGGTGATGAAATTGGGCATTTCATCTGCGAAGACTATAACATATTAACTAAGATGATTTTTCTTGATTATGGAAGTGGTGACTTCTAGTTGATATGTTGATATGTTTTAAGAGTTAAAACATATTGAACTGGACCGCTGTGAGATTTATTATTCACCTAACGACTGTCAATTGAATAATAAATCTCACGACTAATATTTGCATGAACTCTTAATCCTGAGAGAATAATGGACCTAATCATGAAGTGTAGGTTGTTTTGATATATTAGGAGTGAAATCTAAGGTAACGGTCAAAACCTCAGTATGTTGGGTAGCCACATTTAGTGTTGATGGAACATATATTCTCAAGATGGAATTCATAGTCTCTTAACGGAGATATAAAATATTCCCTTGAGATAAGTTTAATGTGTTTGTTATTCAGAGAGTTAGGCCTAACCACTTTAGTAAGGCTAAAATATATATTTATGAAATTGGATTTCATAAATATATGATGAATAACATTAAAGGATTAAATCGGGTACTCAAGGATTAAGATGTAGTAATTCACAAAGTGGCAGTCTTTATTAATGACTTTGTGTTACTACGAATATTTTATGAAGGGGTTGCATGTACAATAAAGTCTTGGGATATAATTTATTAATAAGGCCTAGAGTGCAATTATATTTATATAGTGGTATTAAATATAATTAATGGTAACTTTAGACTTGTCAAGAGTTGACAGAAAAGCCCAAGGCCCATTGGAGCTAGAGTCTTATTTGTTCCCTTTTAATCCCACTCCAAGCCACATACTAAAGCCCAATTGGGAAGGCCCAAAAGGCTAGCCCAATTAGATAATCAGATATATAGAGAGAAACATACATATTTTAAGAAGACAATGAATTGGTATGTATTTGAGTGTTGGACACTCTTCAATTCTTTCTAGAACAAACTCATATATCTGATTGAGAGATCACACATCTTGGGTGCTAGTGGAATTGGAGTGAAGATTGAAAGTCTTCTCAAGAACTTCTGAATTTTCGGTTTTGAATTTCACTCCTTCAAGGTACAGAATCTTATTCTCTAATTCTGAAACTTATATGGCACATGTTGACAATTGTGAATGAAGTAGATCCGTTAATTTAATTTTTTCCATTGCATAGACTCTTATTTTCCATCAATGGTATCAGAGCGGTCTTCAATTTCCAATCTGTTTAACATGTTTTGTGAGTTTTGGAATTAGAGATAATAGTTTCATGATGTTAGAAGATTATATGTGTATTTAATTTTCTGCATGGTTGTTGAAACTATGGTTTGATGAAAATTGAAATTGATGTTATGATGTTGTTTAAATTTGAATTTAAGTAAGTTAAATTGAACTTTAAGGCTATAGCATCAATGAAATTCAGTTTTGACATCAAATTCTGTCTATAATGTTCATATGGTGATTGTTTGTTCATAGAAAACCATAGAACACTGTTCAGATTTTTCCTTCAAAAACTGAAAACACGGGTTTTTCGCGGGTTATCTTCCCGCGAAGTTACTCACGAGAAATGCTTCTTAAGCACAAAACTTTTCGAGGGTAAGCTTTACTCGCGAAACAGTCGCAAGACAGTAGCGAAAGTTTCTGTCTGATTTTTTGAGTTTTCACTATTTTGCCTAAACTCAATTTCGCAGGAAGAGCTTAGTCGCGAGACAGTAGCGAGACAGTAGCGAGAGTTTCTGTCTGTTTTTTGTGTTTTCACTTTTTTGCATGAAAGCATTTTCGCGGGAAGAGCTTAGTCTTGAGCTTCTCGCGAAAATGCTACTGAAGGGAATTTTGAATTTTTTCTAAGTGTTTTCAAATGTATAAAGTGCAAGGCAGTGTGTGATTAGTTTACACATGTTTACAAAATAAAAAACTTTAATTTAAAACATCTAGTGGGAGAGAGATACAAGGGTTGGATCTCACGGCCTCCATTGTCGGTTCATAATGGTGTGAAATATATACTTTGTTTTTGCTTCGAGCTTAGCATTCCATGCAGAGAGTATTTATTTCATGGTACTACAAAATTGAATTTCTTGGTTTATAGTGGTTTGATCTAACACCTTGTCTTAGCCTCGAGCTTTGCATTCCATGCGGAGGATGTTGTATCATGGTACTACAAAATAAGCTTGTTAAGGGGATGAAATGTGGCTATACATGATTCTAGACAATGGTATATACTCGACTAAATATTACAGTATCCTCTATGCTGAGTTCTTACTATAACTATTTAGAGGCCAAATGTAAAACGACATATTATTAGTGTTTGATAAGAGTTATCATGACAGCATTAATAATGAGAATAATTCTCAATCAATCATAGTATTTTATATTCACTCTATGCTGAGGGATATTCAATATGGGATTGGATTGTCGTTGCATATATTATATTATGGTTTTATTAAGGTTCCATACTATATGTTTATATGCTAAATTGATAATGTCCAGTTTACTTATTATATTCGTGTTTATTAATTTCAAATTTGAACATGGTATCTTTTAGCCCACTTGTTACTATACTTAATCAAAATAAACTGACTGGATCCAACTATGTTGGATGGAAAAGAAATTTGGACATTGTTCTTACTGCTGAAGAGCACAAATATGTGCTTACTAAACCATGTCCCAGCTTTCCTTCATTAGATGCTCATCTTGAGGAAAAACAGCGTTATGATCATTGGCAGAAATCTAATGAGATGGTCAAGTGCTATATCCTAGCATCTATTTCAAATGTTCTACAGCATCAAATGCAGGATGTAGAACTAGCTTCAGACATAATGTTTAGTCTGAAGGAGATGTTTGGTGAGCAAGGCCGATCTGCAAGGCAAGAAACCATGAGGCAAATTTATAATACCAAAATAGCTGAAGGCGGTTCAGTGAGGGAGCATTGTCTTACAATGATCTCTAATCTGAATACATTGGAGGTTTTGGGTGCCGATATTGATAGAGAATCCCAAGTGAATATGATACTCCAGTCACTACCAGAATCATTCAAGGAATTCAGACTTAATTATAATATGAACAAAAAGATTTATTCTTTGTCTGAATTAATGAATGAATTGGTAGCGGCAGAAGGCATCCTTGGTACTTCTATTGTTGAAGCCAATGTAGGTGAAGCTTCTACTTCTCAACCTAAGTCGAAAGGCAAGGGTAAGAAGAAGAAGAAGAAGGACTACACTAAGTAAGAGGGTAAACAAATTGCCTTAGGGGTTGCTGACAAAGGAAAGAAGCTCAAAGGAAAATGTTTCCATTGTGGTGAGAAAGGACATTGGAAGAGGAATTGTTCAATTTTCAAAGCTACCAAGAATAAAGGTATGAAAAGTTCATTTCTCCTTGAAATATGTTTAGTGCAGAATCCCACAGATTCCTGGTGTGTGGATTTAGGTTGTACTAATCATATCTGCAATTCTTTACAGGGGTTCCAGGAGACTAGAAAGCTTAAGGAAGGGGAATTGTTTCTTACTTTGGCTGATGGGAGCAGGATTCCGGTTATAGCTATTGGTGTTTATAATTTATGTTTTGAGTCTAGAGTTTTAATATTGGAAGACTGTCTGTATGTACCTAATGTTCGTAGGGAATTTAATTTCTGCAACTTATTTAGGTAAACATGGATATTGTGTTATTCTTAAAGACAATGTTGTAATAAAGAAGGATAAAATGTTTATCTGTTCTGGCAATATTGTGGATGGTTTTTATATTTTAACTCCTGATAAGCATGAATTATATAATTCTGAGTTAGATAATGATTCTCATGTAAAATCATTAAAGAGAAAGTTTCCTTCTACTAGTGATGCATATCTTTGGCACTTGCATTTGGGTCATATTAATTCAAATAGGATTCAAAGACTTATCAAAGATGGACTCTTAGAGCCCATGGACTTTGATGAATTTTCAGTTTGTGAATCTTGTTTAGAAGGTAAAATGACCAAATGACCTTTTAATGCAAAAGGTAGAAGAGCCCAAAATTTGCTAGAATTAGTACATTCAGATGTATGTGGTCCTTTATCAATCCAGGCAAGAGGATGTTATGAGTACTTCATCACTTTTACCGATGATTACTCTAGATTTGGTTATGTGTACCTAATGAAACGGAAGTCTAAAACCTTTGAAAAGTTCAAAGAGTTTAGGGCTGAAGTTGAGAATCAATTAGGCAAACGCATAAAAGCCATTCGATCTGATCATGGTGGCAAATACCTTCTCGGGGATTTTAAGGATTACTTAACTGAAAATGGGATTATATCCCAAATGACTGCACCTGGAACTCCACAACAAAATGGTGTAGCAGAAAGAAGGAATAGGACTCTTTTAGATATGGTTAGGTCCATGATGAGTTATTCAACTCTGCCAATTTCATTTTGGGGATATGCCTTAAATACTACAATGTATCTTCTGAATTTAGTACCTTCGAAGTCTGTTCCTAAAACACCTGTTGAGTTGTGGAATGGGTGTAAGCCTAGTATGAGACATCTCCATATTTGGGGTTGTCCAGCACATGTGTTGAAAGGAAAGTCTGACAAGTTACAGTCTAAAACAGAAGTGGTTTTCTTTGTAGGGTATCCAAAAGGAACAGTTGGAGAATTATTCTATAGTCATAAAGATAATAAAGTGTTTGTTAGCACAAATGCCAAATTCTTGGAAAATGACTATATGAATAATTATACTCCTAGAAGTAGAGTTGTTTTGGCCGAAATGAATGAACCTGTAAATAAACAACCAATGGATGAGACTAGGGATGATGTGGCTGTATTAGATACACCACAAGATATTACTCATGAGATGACTAGTACACAGGTGCCTCATCGTAGTGGGAGAATTGTTCAACCTCCTATAAGATTCATAGGTTTGGGAGAAACTTATGAAGCTATCTCAGAAGAGGCTGAATCGGATCCCTACACTTATGAAGAGGCAATGAGTGATATAGATGCACATCATTGGGTCAAAGCTATGAAATCTGAGTTAGATTCCATGTATTCCAATCATGTTTGGGATCTTGTAAAGGCGCCTAACGACATTAAACCTGTTGGTTGCAAATGGGTTTATAAGAGGAAGAGAGGGATAGATGGAAACGTTGAAACCTTTAAGGTAAGGCTAGTGGCGAAATGGTATACACAAAAAGAAGGTATTGATTATGAAGAAACCTTTTCACCAATAGCAATGCTTAAATCTATCAAAATTCTCTTATCCATTGCTGCTCATTATGATTATGAGATTTGGCAAATGGATGTCAAGACTACATTTCTTAATGGCAATCTTGAAGAGGAAATCTATATGATGCAACTAGAAGGTTTCATAGCAAAGAACCAAGAGCATATGATATGCAAGTTGAAAAGGTCCATTTATGGGCTTAAGCAAGCATCTAGGTCATGGAACATCAGATTTGATCAAGCAATCAAATCATTTGGTTTTGAATAAAATCTTGATGAACCATGTGTTTACAAAAGACATCAAGATAAAGTAGTAATGTTCCTAGTACTTTATGTTGATGATATTCTACTCATTGGAAATGATGTAGAAGTAATGTCATCAGTAAAGGTTTGGTTGTCAAGCCAATTTGATATGAAGGACTTGGGTGAGACTAATTTTATTCTAGGGATTAAGCTTTGGCGAGATCGCAAGAATAAGGTGTTAGGCTTATCACAAGCTGGATATATAGATAAGGTTCTAGAACGGTTTAGCATGCAAAACTCCAAGAAAGGATTACTTCCTTTCAGACATGGAGTTCCTCTGTCTGATGACCAAAGGCCTAAGACTCAAGAGGAAGTAGATATGATGAGATAAGTTCCTTATGCTTCGGCAGTAGGAAGTCTCATGTATGCCATGCTTTGTACTAGACCAGATATTTGTTATTCAGTTGGCATGATCAACCGATATCAATCAAATCCATGACCAAAACATTGGTAAGCTGTAAAGCATATTCTCAAGTATCTACGGAGAACGAGAGATTATATGCTTGTTTACCGTTGTGAGGATTTGATTCCCATTGGCTATACAGATTCAGATTTTCAATCGGATCTAGATTTCAGAAAATCCACATCAGGATGTGTTTTCACCTTGGGAGGTGGAGCCATAACTTGGAGGAGTGTCAAGCAATCTTGTATTGCTGACTCCACCATGGAAGCAGAATATGTTGCTGCTTGTGAAGTAGCAAAAGAAGCTGTATGGCACAAGAAATTCCTTTCTGACCTTGGTGTAATGAGAATGGAACAAGTTCCCATCACATTGTTTTGTGACAATAGTGGTGCAGTTGCACAATCAAAAGATCCAAGGAACCACAAGAAAGGAAAGCACATCGAGAGAAAGTATCACATCATTAGAGACATTATTGCCCGTGGAGATGTGGTGGTAGCAAAGATTGAAAGTGCAAATAATCTAGCAGATCCCTTTACCAAAGCCTTGCCTCAAAGGACCTTCGAGTCGCATTTGGAGGGAATGAAAGTTAGATTAATGCACAATAGTCTTTAGGGCAAGTGGGATATTGTTGGGATTTGTGTCCTAGAATCCTATTGTATAATGCTATGTATTATATTATGTATGACATGACGTATGACTTAATATTGCAATTAATAAAGTTGTTTTATTATTATCTGAAATAATGATAACATGAATATTTGGACATTATCATATAATCCATGAGATGCATAGTATGTGATTTAGTCACAGAAGATATAAGTCACAAGTTCTTTGTAAACTCAGAATTTGGTTCGTAGTCGGTGATGAAATTGGGCATTTCATCTGCGAAGACTATAACATATTAACTAAGATGAATTGTCTTGATCATGGAAGTGGTGATTTCTAGTTGATATGTTTTAAGAGTTAAAACATATTGAACTCGACCACTGTGAGATTTATTATTCACCTAACGACTATCAATTGAATAATAAATCTCACGACTAATATTTGCATGAACTCTTAATCCTGAGAGAATAATGGGCCTGATCATGAAGTGTAGGTTGCTTTGATATATCAGGAGTGAGATCTAAAGTAACAGTCAAAACCTCAGTATGTTGGGCAGCCACATTTAGTGTTGATGGAACATATATTCTCAAGATGGAATTCATAGTCTCTTAACGGAGATATAAAATATTCCCTTGAGATAAGTTTAATGTGTTTGTTATTCAGAGAGTTAGGCCTAACCACTTTAGTAAGACTAAAGCATATATTTATGAAATTGGATTTCATAAATATATGATGAATAACATTAAAGGATTAAACCGGGTACTCAAGGATTAAGATGTAGTAATTCACAAAGTGGCAGTCTTTATTAATGACTTTGTGTTACTACGAATATTTTATGAAGGGGTTGCATGTACAATAAAGTCTTGAGATAATTTATTAATAAGGTCTAGAGTGCAATTATATTTATATAGTGGTATTAAATATAATTAATGGTAACTTTGGACTTGTCAAGAGTTGACAGAAATGCCCAAGACCCATTGGAGCTAGAGTCTTATTTGTTCCCTTTTGGTTCCACTCCAAGCCACATACTAAAGCCCAATTGGGAAGGCCCAAAAGGCTAGCCCAATTAGATAATCAGATATACAGAGAGAAACATATAGATTTTAAGAAGACAATGAATTGGTATGTATGTGAGTGTTGGGCACTCTTTAATTCTCTCTAGAACAAACTCATATATCTGATTGAGAGACCACACATCTTGGGTGTTAGTGGAATTGGAGTGAAGATTGAAAGTCTTCTCAAGACCTTCTAAATTTTCGGTTTTGAATTTCACTGCTTCAATGTACACAATCTTATTCTCTAATTCTGAAACTTATATGGCACATGTTGACAATTGTGAATGAAGTAGATCCGTTAATTTAATTTTTTCCGCTGCATAGACTCTTATTTTCCATCAAGAGCTTAGTTGGAGAGGACTTAAAGTGCAAAGCTTGATGAAATGCTCAGCATTCAGAAATCTGCTTCGGATCGAACCGGTTTAGGGTATAGTTTTTCTTCCTCTAATATTGCTTCTACTAGTGCTACTGTTTTTATTTCTCCTGCTAATAATATTGAAATTGAGAACACTGAAGTTAAAACTGAATTAGCTAGTGAGAACCTAGACAATGGTGAATCTATCTTAGGAGCACCCCCTAAGCAGGATAAGAAAGATGTTAAAAACCCTAGGGCTGAGAAGGCTAACTCTCAAAAGCCTAAACAGAAGAAGCAGCATCTCTGTCATCATTGTGGAGCTGCCAGTTATACTCGACCAAGTTGCTACAAGTGGCTAGCCACTCAACAGAGCAATGGTATGATCGCGTCTGGAAGCCAGAATCAGCTTCAATCCTCTCTTGCTCCTCTTGGTGATCTTCTCAAAGCCCTCATGTTCCTTTCGAACTTGAACGGTTTCAATTCTTCCCCCTCACTAACGGTTCTAGGGTTTAATAAAAGGAAAGGTTCTTCCAAGGTGTGGAAGAAAAAGGACTCTAAGTGATTTTATCACTCTCTTCTATCTTCTTGTTTTTGTTTGTTGCATTACTTGTGTGTTTTGCATTTAATTTGAGTGAGTCTAGTTTTATGCTTTGCTTTGTTTAACATGTTTTTGCAGTTTGTTTTCAGTTTTATTTGTTTTGTTTTTGAAATTAAAAAAAAATAGAAAAATCAGAAAAATACATAAATAGTGTGTGTTTTGTGTACCTTGGTACTTGTGTACCTTGGATGGCCATTGAAACAAAGTTCTCTACAACTAAGCAAGTGAGCTTTGTGGCTCTTGTTTGTAATGAGTAAGATTAAGTTATCTCTTGTACTTAACCCTCGTATCACTCTTTTTGACGGGTAGGGCTAGAAAATCCTAAGAGAAAGGCATAAATAACCATCTCACCACTGTTGCCTGCCAATCATAATATGACACCTGTATGCTTCGGCATAGTAAAAGTGCAGTGTCAAATGCTTAACATCTTGAGTATTTCTTTTCTCTCTTTCACATGCCCATGCATTATATGCTAAAATAAAAGAAAATATGCAAAGAAAATAAAAAGCAAAAAGATCAAAAATGCTTTAAATATGATTACAAGCGTGTATTCTACGAGATGTGGGAGTTATAGGATGTACCTCGAAGGTGATAGTCCCCATCAAACAGTTATGATTGTGTGTGAGTTAAAGTTATTTTCTCATATCTCAGATCGTCATAACTTGTAAACACATATGCAATCTTGCGATGTTTTTCACACACAACACGCAATATTCTTTGCTACTCTTGATACATGTGCAGGTACAATGTGATTTGGCCATCACAAAAGTTTTACATATGCTAATATATGCTTACTAAATTGTCTTGACTTGTTTTTGAAATATAAAATTGGTTAGACTTGTTTAGTGTGTGCGTGTGTTTTTTTTTTTTTTTTTTTGAGGATCCATGTGCTTAAAATTTCTGTTAAGAGATAATTTTGAGAGCTTAATATGTTGATTGGATCATTGGTTGAGTTGTATGTTGGATTGCATTCATGTTTGTGTTTTTCTCTTCTCAAAAAACTGTTTTGAAAAGCTGTCTCGACACCTCCTCGACACCTAGCAATCTGTCGAGCTTCTCAAGCTTTTTCTTATCGCAATCTGGACACCTTCTCGACACCTGGTGGATCGATCGAGAAAGTTCCTGCCACCTCGGTAGCTTCTCGACACCTAGTGGATCGATTGAGCTTCTCTTCTTGTGTCTGATGTCTTGTTCCTCGATACCTCTCGACACCTGCAACTGTCGATGTCCATCTTGCTCGACACCTACCTCGACAGATGGCTCGATACCTCTCAACACCTCAGTTGTCAAGATTTACTGAGGAATCTATATAAGCTCCTCGTGCGATCCGCCTCTCATTTTTGTCGATCTCCTTCTTGATAGCTCTCTGTTTTCTCTCCCAAACTCTCTCATCTCACTCCAAACTTGCTCCTCAAGGTTTCTTCAAGCTTTTTCAAGTTTTTCTACACTCGGTAAGCTTTTAATCTTTCATTCTTCATGCATTTCATGATTTGAAACCTAGGTTATGGGCTTTTTGAAAAATTTTGGGGTTTTTCAAAATTGATGAGTGTTTCTCAAAATTTTGGGTTGGGTTTTCATTTAAATGTGATTAAAACCTCATACATTGCATCACTTATGCATTATGACTGTATTTTCATGCATTTAGATGTGTGCAATATGCTTGTGTGCTAGTAGGATTGGATTGGGCTGAGCCCATGATGAATTTTCTTTTGCATGTCACATGTTCATGCATTCCCCATGCATACGTACTCTCTTTTCAATATATTTGATATATTTGAATTGCTTGGGACTTTTCTGAGTGTTTCTCTCTCTCTCTCTCTCTTTCTTTGTTTACGATTAGTCGTGTCTATGGCACCTAAATGTAAGTCTGCTCCGTCCCAGAACCCTCTGCATTCTAGGATATCTTCATCTTCTGATCCTACTCCTTCTAACATTCGGTTCCGTGATGAGGATGCTCGTAAGGCTTTCTTGGAGAACTTCTCTAGATGAGGTGTTCATTCGGAACGCCAAGTCATTTTGGTGGACTTCGCTAACACTGACCTTCCCTCTGTCATTCACAGTCGGGGGTGACGTCCTGGTCGCTTGTCCTCTCGTACTTATTCAGGAGTTTTACTCCAACATGCACGGGATTGATCGTTCAGTACCTCTCTTTTTCACTCGCGTTCAAGGTACGCGCATTCCTATCACACCGTAGCTTGTAATGGATGTGCTTTGGGTTCCTAGGATAAAGCATCCTGACTATCCTAGTTGTGAGCATCTGCGGATTGTGTCCAAAGATGAGCTCATGGCAGCTTTTTGTGAGCGCCCTGTTAACTGGGGTGAGCGTCAGTATACACCATGTAAACCTTTTGCTAAAGGCCCTCGCTTCATGAACATGGTGATGACTTTTGTACTCCATCCTCTCTCTCTCTACAACTCCATCACAGAGCCTCGTGCTCGATTTTTGTTATCTCTTCTTAAGCATCTTACCATAGATTTTCCTTCTCATTTCATTCTTTCTATCATAGATGTTCATTTAGATTCGGCGTCCCGTGATAAGCTCATCTTTCCTTCCGCTATCATGAGGATCTTACGCCATTTTTATGTCTCTCTTCCTGTGTCCGACCACTTCACACACATTTGTTCCATAGACGCTGCTACCGTAAAACATAGTGCAACGCAGTTTAGGTTGCGACAGCTGGACTCTACTCCTCCCTCCCGTTTGGCTCCATCTCATTCAGCTCCATCCACATCCGCTCCCTCCACTTCCATGGGCAATGTATCACTTGGAGACATCATGGCGTAGCTGCAGCATATGGATGCTCGCCTTGATACACTCTCTACTGAGTTGTATCAGGTGAATGTTCGTGTCGGTCGTATTGCACGACAGCAGGCGACTATGGGTGGCATTGCTCCTGAGGCTTTTCTCCACCACCTCCTCCAGTGGTTTCTGATTCTGATGCTGAGGATAATGATGATGATGGTGATGACGATGACGCTTCGGATGATGATGGAGATGCTAGCTCTACCGATGAGATGTCTACTTGACACTCTTACCCTTTGTCACTCGTGACAAAAAGGGGAAGTAGTTTTGGATATTGAGAGTAGTCATACTTAGGGGGAGAGTTAGTGTAGGACTTTTTTGTTAGGGGGAGAGTGCTGATATGAGAGATGTAGTGAGGATATGATGTATCTTTTTCTTTTCTACCTTATTAGATACATTGTTCTTGTACATTGGGTCTTGTGACCAAGTTTTACATACATTGTACTTATTTTCTTTATATATGGTTGTATGTTTCTTTCACCTATCTCTACATGTGTTGTTTCTTTTCTATCTTTATACACATGTTTCATATAATTGTATGCAATCTATTATTTCTGTTTTACACAAAGATGCCTTGATGAGTTTTGTTTAAAGTGTTTCAGAAATATAGGTTGTCAAAGTCTACTTGCCATAAACTCTCTTCTTGCAAAGTTTTTCAAGAGTTTGTGTTAGGATAGATTTTATTGTATTCAACAAGTAAATATGAGTTGAGTGATTTATGACTTCTCTCATATCTCATTTGTTTGTTGTGATTTTGTCACGGATTGCCAAAGGGGGAGATTGTTAGGACATATGTGGTTTCAATTGTTAAAGAACATATGTCATTCTTTTATGTAATTGGCTAATCCTTTGACGAAATGCACTCAAATTGTAATTGGGTAGTTCTAGGTGTTTTTAATACTTCAAGAAACAAGGTTTCAAGATCAAGTGTTGAAGTCATCAAGTCTGTCCAAGAAACAAGCTGAAGAAGTGCATATTCATTAAATCTCGATACCTGCTCGATAGCTGCTCGACACCTTGCTATTTGTCAAGGTTTACTAAAATTAGAAATTCTGATATGATTTCTTGGGATCCGTGGATGTGTATTTAGGTCTTCTTTTCTTCTAACCCTAGGCATATAAAAGGATTGTTTTAAGGGCCGTCAAAGTGTTCACAAGTTTTACAAGCTTTGAGCAAACTCTGTTCAAGCAAATTGTGACTGGAGACAAAATTTTGCCCTAGTTCATCTCTTCTGAAGAAGTTACTGTGTATATGCACCTTTGGGTTTTGTGACCAAGCATCTTCTTGATCTTTAACGTGGATGAACTAAAGAACTTTGTAGCCAACAACTCTTTCTAGTTGGTGATTGAAGTCGCATACTGGGATCCGCGCAATTGGTTAGTCACGTACTTGGGAGCCGTGCATCAAAAAGGGGAACTGTCACTATAGAACAAGTCCAATTGGGTATTGGGGTAAGGGTTCAACTGTAGGTTGGTAAGGTATTTGGGATTCCTTTACTTGTAACCTCTTGTTGTGATAATAGTGGAGTTTCAGGAGTGGTGACCTGAAAATCACCCGGTGGGATTTTTGCCGTCAGGTTTTCCCCATTCGTAAACAAATCATCGTGTTATTTATTTTCCACCGCATAATTAGTTTATTGGTGATTTGTTTGTGCTACTATGCGTTTGCATGTTAAATTGATTAATTAATAACTTGGCTAATTAATTAATTAATTTAATCACAAGGGGTCAATACATTTTTGGCCTATTAAGATTTATTGAGAAAAATGGTGTAAGGAAGTATTCCTTTTACATTAAAGAGGTTTGATGAATAATAGTAACTTTGTTGCTTCTCACAACTGAATAAGGAAATATTTGTTAAAATTTTTTACACGGAGTCTGGTTGGTGGACCCATGCTTACATTGAGGTTGTTGGTTCTGACTTTTCAACTCATCCCCAGCTACAAGAAAGAATGCTGTGTACCTGAAAAACATAAAGATAGGCATAAAGTGTAATGAAATTTGAACTCAAAAAAGAGAAAATTGAATATTACAAGATGTGAAATATATATGAGAGAAAGTTTTAAGTCAAAAAATTTTATACCTGAAAAAGTTCATCATTCTGACTTTTGAGTCAGCATCAATATCCATGGTGCCATCCAGTGCTTGTTGCATGTGATGTAACCACCTCTCTACAGTTCAATGCGTGATAGGGAATGGTCGGTGGCGTGCAATCAGAGTAGGATGACCTGCCAAACATTTAAATCCAAACATTAAACTAGTACAAAAAAATTCAAATCTAAAAATCAATAACTTTTTGAAGGATGAAACCAATAGGTAAGTCTCTATCCTAAACTCTTGGATATCATTAGGAAGAAAAGGCAAAGACCATTTGAATAGATACAGAACATACTAACTGAATAAAAGCCTTCAAAGTATGGTATTGAGTGTATGGAGATTTAGGGATTATGGTATACAGAGGAACTGACATCCAAGAGGTGACAAAAAGCCAGGCATGCCATTTTTTATTCCCTATTATCTGTACAACTAATCAATTACAACTACACATAATTCTCAGAAACCCTCCTGGTAGTGCAGCCAACAAATGTAAACAATAGCAATGAAATTTATCAAGAACCGATAACTCACTCACTCACCAACTGACGTTCTTGCTTTCAATCCCATAAATAGTGAAATTTGAACTCTCCTTGACCATTCAAGGAGCTGAAATACCAATGCAAATGCACCTGCAATCACATTGAAAGAACGCAATACACAAAACCACAAATTCAAACAAATAATAAAATCAGATACCGTACTCTTCAAACAAATACAAGATTCAACACTGACTAACATATACCTAATTAAGAAACACTATTTTGCTTAATCCACGGGCAATAGAAAAAATTCCCTTTTCTTTTGGCTGAGAGATTAAACGAAAACATAATATTGCAATCAAATAGAAGCCCTAGAATATAACTAATAAAATCAGATTCTAGGTCAATTAAATTGTAAAAATTATACCGTTTGGTTCCTAAGAAATTTCCAAAAATATATATAATAAAAAAAAACCATGAAATTAACCTTTGCAAATAATTTATTGGAAATTTAATAGCCTCTTATCAACGGTTAATAAACAAAACTACAGTGGGCATTATTTAAAATTTCAATTGCAAAAAAGCAAAGAAGAGAATATATGAAATTAAAAACACTACAAAATAAAGGGGTTTAGGCCACGTTTGTAAAACGCGGCCTTAGGTCCAAAAAACGTGGTCATAGGCCTATTTGGCCTATAGCCGCATTTTTTTAGGCCGCGTTTTCAAATGTGGCCCGGGGGTCTATGGCCGCACTTTTCAAACGCGGCCTAAGACCGGGGTCTATGGCCTCATTTTTCAAACGCGGCCTAAGACAAGATCTATGGCCGCACTTTTAAAACGCGGCTTAAGACCGGGTCTATGGCCGCATTTTTAAAACGCGGCCTAAGGCCCATTCTTAGGCCGCGTTTGTAAAGTGCGGCCATAGACCCTGTCTTAGGCCGCATTTGAAAAGTGCGGCCATAGACCCCCCCTATAGCCGCGTTTTTACAACCCGTTTAATACTTTTCAATATGTCTATAGTCACGTTTTAAAAATGCGGCCATAGTTTTTTTTTTTCCTTTTTTACCCTTTCCTTTATAGCAGATCACATACACAAACGCTGCAATAAATTTTACAAACGCTACTATTTCAAGTTGGAATATCAAAAGAATATCAAGCTGAAATTTTCACAATATCTTAAACTTGTCACATTATCTTAAACTTGTCACATTATACACATTATACCTCAACTTGTTCATAATACACATTATATACATGACTTCCATAATACACACCTCAACTTGTCCATAATACACATTATACCCATCTCCAAGCTTTTTGTCCATAATGGCACTGCAAGAATGGAACCAGACACAAGAAGTCAAGAATGGAACTTTTTTCCTAAGTACAAGAATTTAAAAAATAAATTGAGTAGCAAACTTCCACAATATTCAGCCAAAATATCACCACAAGCACCAATCACAACGAGAGTTGATCATTAAAAATTAAAGGAATTTCCTTGTTACCTTTTCAATAAACTGGAGAAGTATGAACCGAACAAAATATTAACTGCCCCTACAATCATTCCAAGGTATGATTAATAACTTGAGCAGCATCACTAAATTCACAATATGGACGTATGAAACTCTCTATGACATGAGTGATGCAACAAGCAAGAAGAGTCAGACATAGACACTTTACATGGGGGAGGATGAGAAAGACATTCAACAAATAAGTATTTGCTTTCAACAAATGAGTACTTAAATTCTATCTCAATCAATCCACTTGCTTCAACAATGGTTCATGGCTGTCAAGGTTCCCAATATTTCCAAGGCTAAGGTTCCTAAAGCACAAAACTGAATCATTTGCACATGAAAGAATTTTTCAAAACCTCTAAAAATACAAATGAGTAGGAATTAAGACCAGTGAGTCTTTTGTTTCCACTCTTAAGATTTTTCTTTGGCATAAAACTTAAGGCATTTACATTATCTTTGTTTTTCTTTAGTTTTTTGCTAGGACATGCACATAATAATTCAAACCCACTCGCTCATAATCTACAATGAAAATAAAAAAAGCAATCCAAACTCACCAACCCTAATGTAAAGAAAATTATCCAAATCCACTTCTAGACAAGCTAAGAGAACCACAAAAGCATACCACATTGAGCTAAACTCTCCTTCACCATTCATTGAGCTGAACTCCAAATGCACCTGCAATCACAACCATAAATTCAATTTTCACATCGCATTTCAAAGTCAAGAACAAAAACCACAAAAGTTCAAAATCTTTCAAGCGCATTGACAAAATTCGAGTCTAAAAAAAAACAAATTGATCATAATTAAGTTTTTAAAATAGCGAAGTCGAGAGAAATAGAATAGATACCTGATCGGAGGGAGAATAATAGAAAAATTGAATTCTGTCTATAATATCAAAATAATATTCATGTGTACAATATTCCTTCATGAACATCCAAAAAGTAATACAACCTACAATAACAAAATATCCACAACGAGTCCTCATTGTGATGCAGCGCTACCCTGAATATATTAAACACATCGTATTAGTAACACATAAACAAAGCATTGCAATAAACACACAATTTTCATTAAATTAAATGCAACATTTTTATACCACAGAAAGCTGTGACGCATTTGGAAATGACCTCATTGAATCAAACATGCTTCTCACGCCTGCCATCATTTCATCAATTTGTATCTTATGCTGCGCATCTGATTGCCGCTTTGCTTCGGCCAATGCTTCATCGATTTGCTGCTTATTCTGCTCACGTATTTTGGCGATTTCCTCCTTATGCTTCTCCTGCATTTCGGCGATTTGCTCCTGATGCGTCTGCTTTGACTGGGCAAGTTCGTCCCTTAAAGTCTGGTGCGAAGTTTCCAATTCAGTTATCCGATGGGCTGTTTCCCTGGACACCAGTGGAGTCGATGTATAACATGGCAAGTTGGACCCACTTCTTCCTGATGGGGTTGGTCCAAAACCAACCCCACGTACACGTCCATGCCGTTCTGCCCCCATCACTTGAGCAAATGCATCATCTTCTGCCCATAGGATTCCTTCGTGAGGCTCTCCTTGTAGTGAGCCCCCTTTGTTTAAAATGTCAGTCATTTGTTTCTGTTTTCATACAAGAATCAAATATCATATTACTTGATATAGTACTATTCACACACAAAATACAAAAGAAATAAGTTACGATATATGGCTTACAATCTTATCTCCCACTTCAGTACTAACAGGCTGCCCATCTTTGGTGCTATATACTTTCGCAAAAACAACAGCACGCTCCACTGCGTGCCCACTTTCTTTTGCCTACATCATATTCAACAGCCTCATTACAATAGTGAAAATTTATGTTGGTGATATGAAGCGGCAATCGACAACCAAACATAGCAAATGTAATTTGGGATAACATGCAATATAATGTACAACAAAATAAAAAATATAGATTATTGCTTTCAAAAAGACAAGTGCGTTGTTTTCTTTAGTTGTGCTAGTGGCTACAATAGTCCCTACCTAGCCCCCTCCCAAAGTTACTCCCCAACCCATTTTCCATCACTCAACTTCCTCACATTTCCTCTCTCTCACTTGTCTTTACTGTCAGAGTGTCAATTTTCTTTGCAATCATCTTGTTTTTGCTGTCACAACGTCAACACTAACGTGATTTAAATAAGCACAATAAACATGAAATGTTCCCATCAATAAAAATTCTTCAACTTTCGCAACATATTCTTTTGTTTTTTTGGTTTTTTGTCCCTATAAAGGTAAAGCATACTGTACACATAATTATATACTATAAGCTCTTTTAAGCATTTTAACACACACACACACACTTAATCACAAAGTAATAACAGATATATATAGGCAAAATATCCTCAAAACTGTCACACACCCTAAAAAAGTTTTGATCTGAACCCATAAAATTTCCTACTTTTCTTAAAGTTCAAATACTACGACTACTAGTTTCTTCATTCCTGTAAACTGTCACACACCCTAAAAATGTTTTGATATGAACCCATAAAATTTCCTACTTTTCTTAAAGTTCAAATACTACGACTACTAGTTTCTTCATTCCTGTAAACTGTCACACACCCTAAAAAAGTTTTGATATGAACCCATAAAATTTCCTACTTTTCTTAAAGTTCAAATACTACGACTACTAGTTTCTTCATTCCTGTAAACTGTCACACACCCTAAAAAAGTTTTGATATGAACCCATAAAATTTCCTACTTTTCTTAAAGTTCAAATACTACGACTACTAGTTTCTTCATTCCTGTATACATGAAAAAATGGTAATGATCTTTACTATGACCAACAATAAGGACAACTCTCTCTCTCTCTCTCTCTCTCTCTCTCTGTGTGTGTAAAATACTATCCCTATTTATTCCAATAAGACCTAATGTCTATCCTAACAAAATTAAAATAATACTAGTGTTTTTTCATATCCAAATTGTGAAATCACATTTGGGGTTTTCAAAGCGTACATTTAATCTCCAAAATCATCAAACCAAATGGATTTTAATATAGAGTAACTCTACGAACATAAGCACTGCTTATTTTATCACTAAATTAGCAGAGCCAATTCAAAATCATGTTTCGTTCCCATAAGTCAAAAATAGTAACGAAATTAATTAGTTCAAAACAAATATTTGAAGAAAGTATTGAGAATAACAATTTCATGGTGCTAGAACCAAAACAAGACAGGTGATTTGCCTCAGAAGCTACCTACATTGTCAGCTGAGAATAACAACAATTTCATACTAATTCACGCAAGATGCTCAAATTCATCCGTAAATTAGTTTCATCATAAAATATTATAATATTAAAACCCTGGCTAGTTAGGATAAATAGCATTTCTTACCATTTTGTCAGCAGTTTGTGCAAAACTAATAGGCCCTAACCTTGCTTTGTCCTTTTGAAACCCACGACTTCTTATGTTCGTATCAATTAATGTCTACGAACACATTCCCGCCAACAAATTAAACCAAAAAAAAAAAAAATCAGTTAAATAAATTGTACTCAGTAAATTCAAATACCCCATCATATGTATTCAAATACCCCACTAAAGGATAATAGAGCATGAATATAGCGAAACCTTTGTAGCAGGCGAAAACCAATAGTCAGCTAGCGCCTCGTATTGTAGCCTATCAACCTTATCTGGTTTGGCCCGAATGACATCTTCTTTCAACACATCTTCTGGGTAGCATTTCTTTTTTAGCTTGCTTCTTCGATTCCTCCTCAATTCCCCAAGTAGGTGCAGTGCCCAGTTCTTTTGATTAGCTGGTAGGATAATTTCAGCGGGAATGATCCACTTTTTCTGAAATGTAAAAATTGAGTGAGCATAGTGCAATAGTCCACCCTATTGAAAATGCCATTTAACACATATACGACTGTAAATGACAATAATAAGTAGCTTAATTTGATACTACCTCAATCTCTACCCAGCAAGCTTCTTTTTCCTTATCAGGGAAACGCGTCCAAGCAACTGGCACAAGTGGGCACAAGATGGGGTTAAGGCAAATGGTGCCCAACCACCTTTTGAAAGTTTTTCCGCTGTCCCCAATCGGTTGGCCATGTATATTTACCTCCAATTGAACTTTCATATTCGGTGGCAGACTCCATATTCGCTGCATTAGCGTTACCCCACGCTTTTTACGCACATTACTGGCTGATGGGGTTTCTTGAACCACATCTTCTGCACGCCCATTACTGGATACTGGCGTTTCTTGCACCAAATCTCCTGCATATAGTAAACCGCCATTAGGAATGAAGTTTCAAAGTTCACAATTACAGAAAAGTTACTCTATATAGCTCAAAAGCTCAACTAACATGATAGTGATGTTAGTAAATGTGGACATTTTGATACTTGCATTTTAAATAATCTTTTTTTCCCCATTCATTCTATTAATTTACTTATTACTCAGTACAATAAGTGAATTAACGCGTTCATAAATTACAAATTACATCATCTAATTTTGTCATAAATTCAATTTAGCCTTCTAACTTCCACGGTCTTTTTAAGTCAATATGATAACTTTTACGTTTATTAAATGTATCTTTTTAAGAGACATTATTTTCAAAATGCAAAACTACCAAAATTACATAATTTCGGACACTTGATGGCTAATTCTGTATATATATATATATAGTAGACAAAATGACCACTTTAAAGAAATGAAAAAATATGCATTTAGTATCTTTTCTCAAATGTTACATTTGAAGACATGTCAACTACCTGGAGAAGGGGGTTGTGTCTCATCATCGTCACTTGCGTCCCCTCTTGCTTGGTCAGCCGCAAAGGCGGCCCTTAGCTCTGCTTGCACTCTCTGTTGTGCACGTGAAGATGGTTGGCCAACTTCAACAACACTCAATTGATTGTCCCTTCGCCTTCCTGCGGCCAACAACATAAAAATTATGCGTCTAGTAATAAATATCAAACATTACATTTGAAGACATGTAAACTACTTGCAGGTTGTGTCCTAGCATCACTTGCAGCCGTTGTTGCCTGCTCAGCACTAGAAACGGCTTCGCGCTCATTCTCCCCCCTCTGTCGTGAACATGAGGGTCCTTCGCCAACTTGTACAAGCGGCAATTGGCGTTTCTTTCCCATTCCTGTGTCCAACAAGTTTACAACACAAAGAAAATGTTAATATTACACAACAATCAATTGCACACAATTTAATTGAAAAAGACAAAGTTAAATAACTCATTTTAATATCTACCAAAATATACAAGCATATATCCAAGTTTACAATTATTCTTTGCCAAACACAACAACAACGATGAAATTAAATTAAATTCGTAAGAAATTAAATTAACACCACACGAAATATTGTGTAAGTTGGGTTAGTTTACACTTTACAAAAGTGAAATTTTGCAAAACAATCCAACTCAACGAAGCTCTAAAAAAAATACAACCAAACGTGGCCATCAGCTAATAAAAAACCAACGAGAAGAATCAAGTTGAAATGGTGAGTTGAATATACACTTGTAATATGTTGGTACCCCACTCATGAATTGTTCATATTTCGAACTTCATATCGACCAAGCCTAAAAGCGAAAAAGAAAATGAAAAATGTTACAACTCGGGAAAAAAGGTTGCCAAATTTAGTATTGTTTTAACACCTTGTTTGACAGTTAAGCCACGATACAAGGAATAAAAAATATATGCTTAAGATTTTAGATTTACGAGTTTGAGTTTTATATATGGTAATTTTAATAAATTTAGATTTAGATTAGGTGCTTTCAACCCAAACATGTCTTTTCCCATTATTTAGAAGTGCACAAAAAAAAAAAGATCAAAGTGGACCAAAATGAACTGAAGTGATCCGAATGGACCGAATTGGACCAAATAGACTGAATCAGAACTAGGTGGACCAAATAGGACTGAACTGGACAAACTAGACCGAATAAGACTGAGTACAATGAAAGTGGACGGTCGAAGTGGATAGAATGGACCGAATAGAATCAAAGAGGACAAAATGGACTGAACAAGACCAAATTGGACGGTGGTGGATCAAAGTGAACAGAATGGACCAAATAGGACCATTGTGGACTGAATAGGACCAAATAGAATCAAAGTAGACAAAATGGAGTGAATAGGACTAATGTGGCCGAATAGAGCAAATGTAGACTGAATGGACTGAATTGGACCAAATAAGTATATTAAAAATAAATATATAGTTTAATTATATTAAAATAATTATACATTGTCACTAATATAAGAGAGAGAGTCAACTATGGTACCATTAGTAGTTAATGCTATAATCTTTTTACTTTATAAAAAAAAATTATTTAAAAAAAAATCAAATCCATTTACATGTTATGCTAGTATTAGCCCAAACTTTGATGGTGGTATGAGTGTTCTTTTAACTTTGATGGAGGGCAAAATGCAGTGAATTTGTGAATTTGACCAATTTAAACAATGCAAACCGCAATTGGACCAAAATTCTAAAATTTTCCCCAGTTTCCGTGTATGACGAACAAGAAAGCAAGTGCAAGGATCAAACCTAAGCGAGTTCGTTGGAGATGTGGGCTTGTTGGTATTTTACTTCTATTTAATAATTTACAACAAATAATATTTAATTCATTCAAATACGCAAATTATGTAAATAACTTGAACACAAGAATTTATCCAAAAACTTAAGGGAGATAAATATCTAGTAAATTGCGTGAGAGATGACAAAATGCTTAGGATCTAAATGGCATCTAAGGAGTATAGGCAGTTTATGACATAATTCTACAGACAGCGTGAAGCATAGTAGCATACTGTAAATTGCACAAGCTGAAATTGAAACAAAAGCACCAACAAGCATGTGAATTTTTAAACTACCAAAATCTTCCATAACTGATTTTCAGAAATAAAATCAGCATGTCATAAAATTTGCCAATCAGAAGATAATTGGAAAACTATCAGGTGAAATTACAGTAGTCAGTGCTATTAAAAATTCCATATCTTAAAAAGAAACTCAGAAATAACCAAGTTTTTTGGGGTCAAGTGGGAAATTAGGAAGAAAATTTTTCCATTAACTAAACAATCAATAAACTATTCCCAATAATCACTGTAATAATCAATAAGTTGTGAGATTCTGAATGGTGCATACCAGTATAGGTTTATATGCTTGAAGACCAAGTTGCCACATACTAGGAGAGTCCTACCACAATGATTCCAACCCAAAAAACATTTATGAAAGAAAACAAACATAATGGACAAACTTAGCTTCTACTAAATAATTTAATTCATACTTATGTTGTAGCTCACTTCTAGCCTCAACCAAGCAATTGGCAAAATTTCCAACCTGCAATATGCATACACAGAAAGTCATGACAACCAGAAAATGAGGAAAGAGAACTAACAAGTAGCAAGAACACAAAAAGTGGAATTTTATACCAAAACAAGCTATGAGTAACATGGTCTCACCTCTATTTGTGCCCTTCGGCCACCTTGTCAAGTAGGCAAGATGCATGAATCGCTCAATCTTTCTCTCTACAGGTTGAGCTCATTATCTAAAACGAACTCCTTATTAGTATATTTAAATATACTATACTTCTAAAGAAAATTTGGTAAAAGTAAAACAGTAGGTAGAGACTATAACTTTAGAAAACAAAAATCAGTCAAAAACTGAATATGACTTAAATTGTAGGAATCAGATGGAGTGGATATTGTCATATTGTAGATTAAGGGAATCTGTCAAATCTGTTTGCCATGTTAAACTTTCAATAATGTATTGTTAGCATGTAAAAAGATATATTTGGAATTTGCCTTTCTAGTTAGAGACGGTTTCAGCATCCCCTGTTTCCTTTTTTTTTTTTTTTTTTTTTTAATCTATAATGTACTGCTTCTCTATTTTATTATATTGCCTAATTGTAGATCTTAAGGGGTAGCTAGATTGATTAGGAACTAAGCTTATAGGTTATTAGTTAGAATTTTCCTTTCTCCTATTTGGAATTAAAAAACTTCTAATGTTGATTTTATTGGTGGGCTTTTTGCTAGCCCATTCCATGACCTTAAGAAGAGAAACTGAACCTCAAAAGTCCACATCATCCTATGGCAACATGGGCCCAGTGATAGGCCTATTTCAACAGGTTTTTGACTTGGATTCAAGTCCAAAATTGGTAGTGCAATCATTCCAAAGCCACCAATAATTGCAAAACCAAGTAAATCTCTAGTCGTTTGTACTTCGTAGCAAAGAGTTTGATCAAATTTCACTCACATGAAAGATTGAGGGTTTTAAGAAACGGGAAAGACTATATCTTCATCATGTAGCCGAACCATTGAGCAAATTACAGACAAAAAAAAGAAAAGAAAAAAAAGAACAAGAAAAAAAGCAAGACCTCTAAAAATATAAATTCAAAACCGATAGGAGAGGCTACAATTCTATATTGCACTAACTAAAAAAATTTAGAGAAGAGAAAAAGGGAAAAAAAAGGAGAGTGGAAGACTTTTTACTCACCATTGTTGAGATGAAAGTCGAAGAAGATAGAATTGAAATCTCTTTCTATCAATTTAACTCATAATTTTCTTTTTCTATAAGTATGTTTGGAACAGAGGAAAATGAAAAGATACAAGATGAAAAGTGCCATTGGAATATGCTAAAACAACCCAGCCAAAGTAAAGATTCGTCATTGAAAGCTCTTCCATGTGATACATAGCTAAATATATGAAGTACCTCAAGTTTTTTTCTGTTTCTTACATTTCTAACTCATGTGGATCAATGCACCCACAAAGGAAGATAAAGAAATTAATTAACTTGAGGTTCATACCTAATTGCACCTTCACCTCTCTCTATATACCAACAATATTCAATGGGGTACAACTAATTTTTTTTTTGAAGTATATCTACAAAACTAACAGTCATAACTATTGCTCTCCACTCCCATATAGTTAATTACTCAACCTTTGATTAATTTGGGATTCCTCCAGAAGAAGCACTAACCTCAAGACTTTAACAATCCTATATGACTTTTCTATAACATGACCATTGAAAAATTACAAACACATAGATATATGAAAAAAAAAATGGTTTGCAAATTCAGGAAACCCAAAATAAGTTAACATTTAAAGATTAGCTAACTTGAGCAATGTCTAACACTTGTTCTAAGACATGAATATCTTAAACTAGACATGTTTTTATACTCGGTTTGCTAACTTACATAAAATTAGTACCTAAACATTTATTCTTCAATATTTAGAACCTAACACACTCACTAATAAGTCATCAAATAAGTTGACAATACTTGAAGTTTTATTAGAAATAGTAACACACCAATAACGTTATAGCTCAACTAGTTGACACCTCTTGGTATTTTTAAATGACACACTCAAGGTTTAAACAAAAAAACAACAATAACGTGTCCAGTGAAATCAATTTTGTTACAACCTCAGCCTTTCAAGTCCAAAGGCTAGTTTTCTATCTTTTTTAGTCAAAGAAAAAAGTCCAAAAGGCTAGCTCAATAAAAAGGTAGCTGAGCCAACTTGATTTGGCTATAGATAGAAATCATCACCATAACATGACTAGGCCAGCCTCTTTTTTTTTTTTTTTTTTTTTTTTTTTTTTTTTTTTTTTTTGGAGAGAAATGAAATGATTTGGCTAGCTAGGAATGCCATGTCTTTACCATTACGTAATTGACCAAGACCTAAACCTAAGTTAGAGGTTCCTAATTTATTATGTAGCCCAGTCTATAATTGGAACCCATAGTCAAAGCAGTCAATTCATTTTTTGTATGAGTGCGATCGAAATTAAATTAACATATAAAAGAGATTGTAAAGTTTTAGTTACTTATAAAAAACGATTCCTTGTTAAATCATGAAATGAGCTATAAATATAAAATCGATATTTCTATATAATTGGACTCTTGGTATCCATTTTTTTTTCCAATTTCCAAAAATAACATCATTATTTAATTAACATATAAAATAATAATAAAAAAAATTTTGAATAACTTAAAATCGCCCTAGAACCATGATTACAAATACTACTTTTTCTCCAATTTCATAGCTGTCTAACTTTAGTCTTTGATTAAGAGATAAAACTGTTGGTAAGAACTTTGTAGTTTAGTTGACATCTATTGATATTTGTAATGGAGATGTTGAGAATTTAAATCATTATCTCGATTGTAACTATTAAATTATTACAAAAATTGATAAAAAAACAATTAAGAATATTTATATAATTACTTATTTTTGAAAATACTATATTATAAAAATAAAATTTAAAATGAATTTACGTTAGTATTTCTTTTAATGCATTTGAAATTAGTGCATTAATTATATTACATGGCATGTAAAATACAAGGATTTCATGGAACCAAAATTTTCATCTATATCCTTCACAAAAAAATAAATTTTCATCTATATCAACTATCATTTATGCATTCAATTGCAAATGGAAACATAATAAACAAAACGAAATGGTTTTCAAATTTGCTGCATCACTGAATTGGAAACACAAAAGGATTAGTGTGAATGCTGACCCCACTGCATTGACATCAAATTTCTAAGCATGCAAGCAATGAAGACTTGCAGGTCTCCATGTCAAAGAGCTGTTATGCCCTTGCAACTGTTAGTCCAAATCCCATCACACAGCAAAAACAGTGAGGTTATTGTAGTGTCATTGTGAGCCTTTCATATTGTCATTTTCAATATGTTTCGTGCCTATATATATTATCATAGGTCCCAAAATCTAAAAGAATCAAAGTAAATGAGCTTTTACCTTCTTTTTTGTTGTTGTTGAAAAGCTTGTACTTGATCTAAAGTTTAGGCCGAAGACTATAGAACCAGAATGGTGTTACAAAACCCAAAATTATTGACTATATCTATATTGCTTTAGCTGCCTAGGACTCATGGCTTCTTGTAGGTCAAGATAAAGAAGCACAGCTTTAGCCTCAAATAATCATAGACTAACATAGCCAGCGGTGGAGTTACATTGTAATCAGTTTGTCACGCCCCGAACCCAAGTAAGAGCTAGGCACGTGACAACAGCCACACACTTATAAAGTTTACACCCTACAAGTGTGTAAGGCCCTCTTAACAAATAAAGAATTATCCTCAAGGAAATTTTATCAATAAATTCAAAAATATCCTCAATAAAGAAGTTCTCAAAAGATCTCCAAATAATAATCTTCCAATATCAAATAAAAATAAACTAAATCCTTTAAATCCAAAGGACAACACAAATGGCAATCTTAAACATAAAAGTTCAAGTCTTATTCCATTGATTTCCTAAACTTCACTCGTGCGCACATCCCAGCGGAAGCCCAAACATATGCTACTCTTTTTGATCAAAATCTGAAAGGAGAAAGAGGGGGGGGGGGGGGGGGGTGAGTTGACAACTCAATAAGTAACCAAAATCCGAATAAGTTCTATCTAGCAATAGATTTGTAAAGTAATAAGATGTAATATGAATCTTCAAAAGCTATGATATGCTATGGGTTTTCAAAAATAGCTAAAGAAGTTTCATAATCTTAAAGTAGTACGTTGCAAATAGATTACACACTTTAATCGTACAATTATATCGTAGATGGTTTAGAAAGCAGTTAATTTACCATATATTAAAAGCTATAACTTACAATAGGTTCCAAAAATACATAAACAATTTTAATGACTCAAAATAGTTAGATATTCAAATGTAATTCATATTCTTAACAATCTTATGACTATGGTCGTGCTCTATCCCCGTGACTGGGTATCAAAGTACCAATGAATAACCCTCATTGGCTGGGTATCAGAGTGCCAATGAATAACCCCCATTGGTTCGGGTATCAGAATACCAATGAATAACCCCCATTGGCTGGGTATCAGAGTACCAATGAATAACCCCCATTGGCTTGGGTATCATAATACCAATGAATAACCCCCATTGGCTGGGTATCAGAGTACCAATGAATAACCCCCATTGGTCACGCCCCGAACCCAAGTAAGAGCTAGGCACGTGACAACAGCCACACACTTATAAAGTTTACACCCTACAAGTGTGTAAGGCCCTCTTAACAAATAAAGAATTATCCTCAAGAAAATTTTATCAATAAATTCAAAAATATCCTCAATAAAGAAGTTCTCAAAAGATCTCCAAATAATAATCTTCCAATATCAAATAAAAATAAACTAAATCCTTTAAATCCAAAGGACAACACAAATGGCAATCTTAAACATAAAAGTTCAAGTCTTATTCCATTGATTTCCTAAACTTCACTCGTGCGCACATCCCAGCGGAAGCCCAAACATATGCTACTCTTTTTGATCAAAATCTGAAAGGAGAAAGAGGGGGGGGAGGGGGTGAGTTGACAACTCAATAAGTAACCAAAATCCGAATAAGTTCTATCTAGCAATAGATTTGTAAAGTAATAAGATGTAATATGAATCTTCAAAAGCTATGATATGCTATGGGTTTTCAAAAATAGCTAAAGAAGTTTCATAATCTTAAAGTAGTACGTTGCAAATAGATTACACACTTTAATCGTACAATTATATCGTAGATGGTTTAGAAAGCAGTTAATTTACCATATATTAAAAGCTATAACTTACAATAGGTTCCAAAAATACATAAACAATTTTAATGACTCAAAATAGTTAGATATTCAAATGTAATTCATATTCTTAACAATCTTATGACTATGGTCGTGCTCTATCCCCGTGACTGGGTATCAAAGTACCAATGAATAACCCCCATTGGCTAGGTATCAGAGTACCAATGAATAACCCCCATTGGTTCGGGTATCAGAATACCAATGAATAACCCCCATTGGTTCGGGTATCAGAATACCAATGAATAACCCCCATTGGCTTGGGTATCAGAATACCAATGAATAACCCCCATTGGCTGGGTATCAGAGTACCAATGAATAACCCCCATTGGCTTGGGTATCAGAATACCAATGAATAACCCCCATTGGTTTGGGTATCAGAATCAATTCATAATCAAATTGTCCATAAAAATAAATCTTATTCAAATATATATATATATATATATATATATATATATATATATACATATATATATATATGTATATAAAATCATATATTCAATCTCAAATACATTTGTGATATTTCTATACTCTTTACTTTAAATCAATATAGCTAAAAACAATTAAATAATTTACATCATATATTCAATGATCAGATATATTTGTGATAATTCTTTACTTGAAATCAGTAATACAATAGAAATAAAATTGTAACAACTGTAACCAAATTTCAGTAGTTAAATTACACAAAATAAAACCAATTAGGATAAAGTTACTTACCTCCAAAATCTATTCCAAAAGAAACTTTTCCTTAACAATTCCTCTAAAAATCTTTAGTTATCACCTAGAACAATTTTCAAACACTATACTCAATAATCAAATAATTCAAGAAAACTTATAACGTTTTCCGGCCAGAAGAGACACTATTCAAAATAACCAATAATTGCCCACTATCCACTCACACCAATATCCCACGTAAATTTACAATATTTTTGCTCTGTTTATTTTCTGACACTAAACGTTCCTAGGAATCAAGTCTATAGTTACACCATACCTATAGGCATAAAAGGGCCAAAAGTACATCACCCATTATTATATTCGTGAGTTGATATATATATATATATATATATATAATCACATAGTCAGACCTACTGCTACCCCTTTACGCCTCAACCAACCAAAATAAACAAACATAATAATAATAATAATAATAACAATAAAGAAAAGGAGCTGGCGTTGCTTTCTCAAGGTGGTAATTCCATTTATCATATATACATATATAAATATATATACATATATATATATATATATATATTTCTGCCACTGCCGCTGGCCCTAGTTCTCTTTCGGCATGAGGACAAAACTAAGAAAAACACTATATCTAACCAGAATCAAGCTCTTAACATGCTTTTACGGAAAAATACTATTTGATGTGTATATTTTACCTCTGTAATTTATCACACTACCAGCCTCCACCATAACTTTTTGTTATTCACCAAAACTCAATTCGGTAAACCTGAGCAGCACTTACAGTTAACGCAACACCGGCACAGGAAAAAACAATCTAATTCCTTCTTCATTTACATCATCATACTCATTGGATTTTTTTTTAAAAAAAATAGTCTCACTATTGGCCAAAATACTCATATAAAAAAAAATACTTTAATTCTAAATAAAACTTAGGTTTGACAAGAAAAAGATCCTTAGACTCTTACCTCAGTTGTACAGTCAAATCTTCTCTACTTCAGTATTTTGGGTAGTCTCCTCTCTCAAAACATCTGTCAGTATACGCTGACTTAAAATTAGACTATGTAAACTAGGGTTTTCAACCTTATTTTCTAAAAAACCCCTTAGTAATATTAATTATAAAAGTTGACCCCATAAATAAAATTACTTAAATACCCCTCCTTTTATTTTATTATTATTATTATTATTATTATTTTCTGGGTATTACATTCTCCCCCTCTTAAAAGAAGTTTAGTCCTCTAAACTTGACATACCTGAGTCCTCAAAAAGATATGGGTATTTCTCCCTCATAACATCTTCCAACTCCCATGTAGCCTCTCTCACAGACTGGTTCCTCCATTGAACCTTGACATAATGTATGGTACGACGCCTCAACTCTTGCTCCTTCTTGTCCACAATTTTAACTGGTTGCTCTTCATAAGTTAAATCATCTCTTAATTTTAGAGGCTCATAATCCACTACATGATTGGGGTCTGGAACATATTTCCTCAACATTGAGACACGGAAAACATTATGTACCCCTGATAAAGAAGGTGGTAAGGCGAGCCTATAAGCAACTTTACCTATCCTCTCCAAGACTTCAAAAGGTCCTACAAAACGAGGGCTCAACTTACCTCGAAAACCAAATCTCATAACTCCCTTTGTAGGTGAAATCCTCAAGAACACATGATCACCCACTTGGAACTCTAATTTCCTTCTTCTAACGTCTGCATAACTCTTTTGCCTACTCTGAGCTGTTCGGAGCCGCTCTTTAATCACTTGAATTTTATCTACTGTTTGCTGTACAATCTCAGGACCCAACAATCTTCTTTCTCCAACATCATCCCAACATATAGGAGACCTACACTTCCTACCATACAAAGCCTCATATGGTGCTGCTTTAATACTTGCTTGGTAGCTATTATTATATGCAAACTCCACCAAAGGTAGATGTTCATCCCATGAACCTTTGAAATCAATTACACAAGCTCTCAGCATATCTTCCAATGTTTGTATAGTTCTTTCTGAAAGTCCATCTGTTTGAGGGTGAAAGGCTGTGCTAAACTTCAAGTTAGTACCCATTGCCTTCTGCACGCTCTCCCAAAATTGAGACACAAATCTTCGGTCTCTATCAGACACAATGGATGCAGGTGCACCATGCAATCTCACTATTTCATTGATATACAATCTAGCTAACCTTTTGAGTGAGAAATCCACCCTAATGGCCAAAAAGTGTGCAGATCTTGTCAATCGATCCACAATCACCCAAATTGCATCTTTACCGGTAGGGGTTCTAGGCAACCCCGTCACAAAGTCCATAGTAATGTCCTCCCACTTCCGTTCTGGAATGGGAAGAGGTTGCAAAAATCCAGCTGGTCTTTGATGCTCCATCTTGACTTGTTGACACACTAGACATTGAGCAACATATTGAGCAATCTCCCTCTTCATATTGTTCCACCAAAAAGTCTCCCTTAAATCCCGATACATCTTAGTGCCTCCCGGGTGTATCGTGTAACTCGTGTTATGAGCCTCCTTTAGAATTTCTACTTTAAGGTCTGGATCATTTGATACACAAAGCCGATTACCAAACCTCAAGGATCCATCCTCATGAATGCAAAACTCAGATTGAGAGCCTAGATTTATCAAATCTCTTATCTTCTGCAATTGTGGATCATTACTTTGTGCAATCTTTATCCTTTCAATCAAGGTAGGCTGAACTCTAAAGTTTGCCAAATGTGCCTCTGCTTCATGAAATCGTACTTCTATCCTCATTTTCCTCAAATCTTCCAAGATGTGTTTTTGAATAGTCAACAATGCTGCCAAATTTCCTGCAAACTTCCTACTTAAGGCATCAGCTACTACATTGGCTTTTCCAGGATGGTAACTAATAGTCAGGTCGTAGTCCTTTAATAGCTCCAACCATCTTCTTTGTCTCATATTCAACTCTTTTTGAGTAAAGAGGTACTTGAGGCTCTTATGGTCAGTGAATATTTCACACTGTTCTCCATACAAATAGTGCCTCCAAATTTTTAGAGCAAAAACCACCGCAGCTAACTCCAAGTCATGTGTGGGATAATTTTGCTCATAAGTCTTTAACTGTCTAGAAGCATAAGCCACTACCTTCCCATGCTGCATAAGAACACACCCCAAGCCTTTCCTAGAGGCATCACTATAAATGGTGAAACCTCTACTACCTGAAGGTACGGTGAGAATGGGTGCCGACACCAACCTTCTCTTCAATTCCTGGAAGCTTTCTTCACACTTTCCTGTCCACTCAAACTTAGCTCCCTTTTGGGTCAAGCGAGTCAAAGGCATGGCTAAATGAGAAAATCCTTTAACAAACCTCCTGTAATAACCAGCTAGTCCCAAAAAGCTACGAACCTCTGTCACACTGTTTGGTCTATTCCATTCTACTACTGCTTCCACTTTCTTAGGGTCAACAGCAATCCCATCTTTAGATACAACATGCCCAAGGAATGCAACACTGTCTAGCCAAAATTCACATTTTTTAAGTTTTGCATACAACTTCTTCTCCTGCAATAGTTGTAGTACAAGCTTCAAGTGATTCTCATGCTCCTCCACACTCTTGGAATATATCAAGATATCATCAATAAAAACCACGACAAATTTATCTAAGAAGGGTTTAAACACCCAATTCATCAAGTCCATAAAGGCTGCTGGTGCATTGGTTAAGCCAAAAGGCATTACCAAAAATTCATAATGACCATATCTTGTACGGAAGGCTGTCTTGGGCACATCAGCAGTCTTAATCTTCAATTGATGGTAACCGGAACAAAGATCAATCTTAGAGAAAACCTGTGCTCCTTGGAGTTGATCAAACAAATCCTCTATCCTTGGTAAAGGGTATTTATTTCGTACTATCATCCTATTCAACTCCCTATAATCAATGCAAAGTCGCATGCTTCCATCCTTTTTCTTTACAAACAACACAGGTGCACCCCAAGGGGAAACACTAGGCCTGATGAAGCCTTTGTCAAGCAGCTCTTGCAACTGTACTTTTAATTCCCTTAACTCAGTAGGTGCCATTCGGTATGGGGCTTTAGAAATTGGGCCAGAACCTAGTAATAGGTCAATAGAAAACTCTATCTCCCTATCTGGTGGTAACCCTAACAAGTCTTCTGGAAACACATCTGGAAATTCTCTCACCACAGGAATGTCCTCCAATTTTGATTCACCTTGTTGTGTGTCTCTCACAGTGGCCAGATATCCTTTACACCCTTTCTTCATCATACGTCTAGCTTGTAAAGCTGAAATCACCCGTGGAGAAGTATATGCCCCACTTCCCACAAAAAAAAAACTTAATCTCACCAGGTACTTGGAAAATTACCTTCTTCCTGTGACAATCAACTATGGCATAATGGGCAGCCAACCAATCCATCCCAAAGATTATGTCAAAATCTCGCATCTCCAACAATGTTAGATTTGCTAGTAACTCTCTATCTGCTATTCTGACAACACAAGACTTGCAAACACTATCAGTAACTACTACACCCCCAACTGGGGTATCCACACATAATTCAGACTCCATAAGCTCAAATTTAAAATTATGTTTCTTTGCAAAATTAGAAGATATGAAGGAGTGAGTGGCACCAGGATCAAACAATGCATAAGCATAAGTTGTGGAAACCGGGATAATACCTGTTACCACAGCATTAGAAGTATTAGCATCCTGTTGAGTGAGTGCATAAACCCTTCCTTGGATCTTGGGCCTTTGGTTTGCTCCCTGGTTTTGTCCTGTTGTTGGCCTTGGAATGGTCTGAACCTCCTTCCGTTGGGGACACTCAGCAATCCTGTGACCCCTTTGGCCACATGAGAAACATGCTCCAGTATTCCAGTGGCAATCCTTATCTGCATGAGGCCTACCACATCGAGAGCACTTTGGCAGTGCCTTGGTATCAACACGTTGTGTTCCTTGTTTCTTGGCTTGAAAGCTAGAGCATTGCTCTCCTTGCCTAGGCCTCTTCTTCTGGTTATTATCTCTATCTACTTGAGCCTCATTAAGCCCCATCTCCACTAGTAAAGCCTTACTCACCACTGCCCTAAAGGTAGTCAGCTCAAAGGGCATAACTCCTTGCTTAATTCGGAACCTTAATCCATCTTCAAACCTTCGAGCCTTAGTTTCTTCATCCACCACCATTGTAGGAGCAAATTTGGCTAACCTGGAAAATTCTGCTTCATACTGAGCAACTGTCATGTTACCTTGTGTCAGCTTGATAAACTCTTTTTCCTTTTGAAAACGGATGCTCTTAGGAAAATATTTCTCATAGAATACGGACTTAAATAGCTCCCAAGTCCAAGGCTCAGTCTCTTGGCCACATTTGTCTTCTTCTAGCCGCCACCAGTCATAAGCATCTCCACGCAACATATAGGCTGCATAAACCACTTTCTCACCCTCAGAGCATTCAAGAACTTTGAATACTTTCTCCATCTCAATGATCCATTTTTCTGCTTCCATAGGCTCAGTAGTCCCCTCAAAAGTTGGAGGAGACAACCTCTTGAATTCAATCATCCCACCATGATGACCTCGGCGTTGCTCCATCATCCTAGCCAGGTAATCTCCAGTAGTGACCTGTTGTTGGACCACTCCAACCAAGGTCTGCATCATCTGGATCATCTCTGGTGGCTGGCCTTGGTCGTGCCTAAAGTCTCGGTTCCCATCTTGCTGATTCCTACCATTGCCAAAGTTGTTGGGAGCGTTCCCAGTATTTTTGCTGCGAGGTGGCATCCTAACCTCTGTTCATTATGCACATGACAAACTAACATGTTATCAAACTTCTAATATAAAAAAAAAAAAAAAAAAATTAGATCAAAAACTCATCTAGTATATATATCATACAACGTATACCCAAATGCCTAATTTCTACCCCTCTCACCATTTAGTTTCATAAATCATTGCCCAAGGATCCAACCTAGAGCTCTGATACCATAAATATTGTCACGCCCCGAACCCAAGTAAGAGCTAGGCACGTGACAACAGCCACACACTTATAAAGTTTACACCCTACAAGTGTGTAAGGCCCTCTTAACAAATAAAGAATTATCCTCAAGAAAATTTTATCAATAAATTCAAAAATATCCTCAATAAAGAAGTTCTCAAAAGATCTCCAAATAATAATCTTCCAATATCAAATAAAAATAAACTAAATCCTTTAAATCCAAAGGACAACACAAATGGCAATCTTAAACATAAAAGTTCAAGTCTTATTCCATTGATTTCCTAAACTTCACTCGTGCGCACATCCCAGTGGAAGCCCAAACATATGCTACTCTTTTTGATCAAAATCTGAAAGGAGAAAGAGGGGGGGGGGGGGGGTGAGTTGACAACTCAATAAGTAACCAAAATCCGAATAAGTTCTATCTAGCAATAGATTTGTAAAGTAATAAGATGTAATATGAATCTTCAAAAGCTATGATATGCTATGGGTTTTCAAAAATAGCTAAAGAAGTTTCATAATCTTAAAGTAGTACGTTGCAAATAGATTACACACTTTAATCGTACAATTATATCGTAGATGGTTTAGAAAGCAGTTAATTTACCATATATTAAAAGCTATAACTTACAATAGGTTCCAAAAATACATAAACAATTTTAATGACTCAAAATAGTTAGATATTCAAATGTAATTCATATTCTTAACAATCTTATGACTATGGTCGTGCTCTATCCCCGTGACTGGGTATCAAAGTACCAATGAATAACCCCCATTGGCTAGGTATCAGAGTACCAATGAATAACCCCCATTGGTTCGAGTATCAGAATACCAATGAATAACCCCCATTGGCTGGGTATCAGAGTACCAATGAATAACCCCCATTGGCTTGGGTATCAGAATACCAATGAATAACCCCCATTGGTTTGGGTATCAGAATCAATTCATAATCAAATTGTCCATAAAAATAAATCTTATTCAAATATATATATATATATATATATATGTATATAAAATCATATATTCAATCTCAAATACATTTGTGATATTTCTATACTCTTTACTTTAAATCAATATAGATAAAAACAATTAAATAATTTACATCATATATTCAATGATCAGATATATTTGTGATAATTCTTTACTTGAAATCAGTAATACAATAGAAATAAAATTGTAACAACTGTAACCAAATTTCAGTAGTTAAATTACGCAAAATAAAACCAATTAGGATAAAGTTACTTACCTCCAAAAGCTATTTCAAAAGAAACTTTTCCTTAACAATTCCTCTAAAAATTTTTAGTTATCACCTAGAACAATTTTCAAACACTATACTCAATAATCAAATAATTCAAGAAAACTTATAACGTTTTCCGGCCAGAAGAGAGACTATTCAAAATAACCAATAATTGCCCACTATCCACTCACACCAATATCCCACGTAAATTTACAATATTTTTGCTCTGTTTATTTTCTGACACTAAACGTTCCTAGGAATCAAGTCTATAGTTACACCATACCTATAGGCATAAAAGGGCCAAAAGTACATCACCCATTATTATATTCGTGAGTTGATATATATATATATATATATATATATATATATATAAACACTTAGTCAGACCTACTGCTACCCCTTTACGCCTCAACCAACCAAAATAAACAAACATAATAATAATAATAATAATAATAACAATAAAGAAAAGGAGTTGGCGTTGCTTTCTCAAGGTGGTAATTCCATTTATCATATATACATATATAAATATATATACATATATATATATATATATATATATATATTTCTGCCACTGCCGCTGACCTTAGTTCTCTTTCGGCATGAGGACAAAACTAAGAAAAACACTATATCAAACCACAATCAAGCTCCTAACATGCTTTTACGGAAAAATACTATTTGATGTATATATTTTACCTCTGTAATTTATCACACTACCAGCCTCCACCATAACTTTTTGTTATTCACCAAAACTCAATTCGGTAAACCTGAGCAGCACTTACAGTTAACGCAACACCGGCACAGGAAAAAACAATCTAATTCCTTCTTCATTTACATCATCATACTCATTGGATTTTTTTTTTTTAAAAAATAGTCTCACTATTGGCCAAAATACTCATATAAAAAAAATACTTTAATTCTAAATAAAACTTAGGTTTGACAAGAAAAAGATCCTTAGACTCTTACCTTAGTTGTACAGTCAAATCTTCTCTACTTCAGTATTTTGGGTAGTCTCCTCTCTCAAAACATCTGTCAGTATACGCTGACTTAAAACTAGACTATGTAAACTAGGGTTTTCAACCTTATTTTCTAAAAAACCCCTTAGTAATATTAATTATAAAAGTTGACCCCATAAATAAAATTACTTAAATACCCCTCCTTTTATTTTATTATTATTATTATTATTATTATTATTATTATTATTATTATTTTCCGGGTATTACACAGTTAGTTCAGTTGTACCTATTAAAATTTGTACAAATTTTTGGATTAAAATATCAAAAATAGGAGCGATTTAAACAGCAAAACCTTACTAAAAATAATAGATCCCTTTTTTTTTTTTAGGTGGCAAATGAAAGTACTCTATACACTTACCTAACCAACCAGACCCTAATAACCTTACTAAAAATCCAAAACTCTATAACAATTAAAAAACACACAAACAAAATTATTAAAACTTAAAAGTAGTAAAACCGCAAAAGCAAACAACCCAATACAAACAGCAAACACAAATGGGCGAGAGAGACCAATTGTGCGGCTAAATATCAAGATGGAGACCAGTGAAGTGCGATGGGGTTGCTGATGGCCATGGACTCACTGATCTAACAACAGATTGATGGCTGAGTGGTCTGATGTAGTGACGCGGAAAGAGAGGGAGGTCATTCGATGCCATGAGAAAGAGAAAGAAAGTTGTATTTGAAGCTTTTAATCCATCGATCAACAATCTTGAGCTTACAGATTTGAGATTTTCCTTTTTTTTAATTCTTTGGTCAATCATTTCCTGGAAGTAAATTTACTGCGTCGCCATTTAAAAAATTGGTTGGACACTCCACGGACATGCATTCAGCCATGAACAAGGCATGCCTGTCTTCGACACAGATACACAGCCACTTTTGCCATGTCCATGCTTCCTAATAACTAGAAGCAATTCAAAATGGCAACATGATACATGCTTTATTGACACAATTCTTTCACAGCTTCTTGTGATGAACTGATATTATTCCCCTCTAAAACAATTGTGCACCAAATCCAATTCTTAATGGTTACACTAATTATTCCTTTGGAAGGAAATCATCTCCAATAGAAATTCCCTAGGATCTTTCTTATCACAAGGATTATGTCAAATACTTCAACATTCGCTTCTCTCACACACGTGTCAAATACTTCACCATTTCAACTTTTTGAACAGAAATTTTTTTTCCTTCAACCATGTCATATCAAACGCAATTTACCCAAGGCAGAACACTAACTAAATTTAGCAAGCTAATAGTGAATCAACAGAGACTACCAAACACACACGTCTTTAACAAATTCGCTAGTAACCTAAGTCCCAACTAAATGATCATCTATTTCAACGAAGGGAACACTCCCCACCTATCAGTTCAACATTCTAGAGATTCACCAAACGCATTTAAATTATTTTCTCAAGGGTAATTTTTTTAGTTTCCTAGTGATTTTTGGCTTTTCCTCTGCCTCCAACAGCCACTTACATCCTTTCTTTCGTTAATGCAAATCAAAATCAACAACAACATAAACAAACACACAGAAAGACCCAAATGCAAATTGAGAAAAAGCTCAGAGAAAGTACCCGTAGAAGAGTGGAGAAAGATCGGCGATGGGTCTTGGGTAACAGATCGGCGATGGGGCGTGGCCTGCGATGGCTGATTGAACGAATGGGTGAGGATGATGGATGAACGGCACTGGGCTTCGAAGATGGGTGAGGAGGAGGATGAATCGGGTCGGCGATGGAGCGTGAGCTTCGGTGTGACTGTGAGGACGATGATGGCCGATGAGGAGGAGCGTGCGCTTCGGTGTGACAGTGAGGACGATGATGGACGATGAGGACGAGCGTGAGCTACGATGGAGAGAATGATTGTGAAACGGCAGGGGGTGTTCAGGAACAAAAAAATGAAAAAAAAATTTCTGGCCAAAAGAACTAAATGGGAAGCTCTAATTAGGCTTGGGCCGCGTTTAAAACGCGGCCTTAGACCCTTTCTATGGCCGCGTTTTAAAAACGGGGCTTTAGTTATAGCTTTGGGCCCCGTTTTCCAAAAACGGGGCTGTAGTTCGTCTGGGGCCGCGTTTTTACAAATGCGGCCCAAAACCCGAGTTTTTTTGTAGTGACTATCTACTTTTCTATCCAATTCCCTATATTTCTTGGGAACCAAAAAGAGCGTAACAAAAAAGAAAATAAAAAGGGGAAAAAAAAAAAGCGTACCAACAAACTAATGAGTCTGATTTGCGAGTTGATCAAAAACCCTAAGATTTCACGCACAATGAGAGAGAGAGAGAAGGATAAAAAAAAATTAATAGTAAAAAACACTGTAGAATCTATATAAGTTCCGTGTTTTTATTTTCAACGTTTTATAACTGTAGATAAAATATTTAAATTTTTTTTTCCACACTTATCTGACTGTTGGTATAACTTTTTCCTATTTTTATTTTTTTGACACCTATTTCAACGGTTATGCTAACTGTGGATTTTAGATTTTTTTTAACACATGTTTTAACAGTTATACCAACGGTAGAAATAAATATGTGAATCGCTTTACTTTACTCAACAGTTGTATATAATTGTAGAAATTTAAGGTTTTTATTAATATTTTTTAGTGACCGTAGATAAAAATATGTTGAAAAAACTCAAGTTTGTTGTAGTGTAATTATTACAAGCTTTCCATGTTGACATATGGACCAAAACACGGGAAACTCTTGGTCTAGCTTATTGATTTCCATTATTTCCATCCTATATTACAAGTATTGTTCATAAAAAAAGACAATCTATATACCATTAACGTCACAATTTTATTTTCTTCATTTGATTGAATGATACAGATCAACTTTTGTTGCAGGTTTGACAACCTGTGTGGTCGTGGGGAAGGTTTTGCCCCGGGTTTCCCACCAACTTTCATTTGGACAATATTTCCTCGCAGGATACTGTTTTTCTCTGCAAACATGACAAAGATATTGCATGAGTATAAAACCTAACTGTGCATGAATATAAAACCTAACTGTGCATGAATATAAAACGTTTACAAAGATATTGCATGCAACCATGGGAAAACAAGGGACTTACTTGCTCGTGGGACGACATTGCTAGGTTCGGCAACCACCATCGTGTACGTAGAAGATAATAAACATCCGAATGATGATAACCCTGATGGAAGTCTTGGCATCCATTTTTGCTAGCTACAAAAGACATGAATAATTAACACATCATTACTTCTGTTATATATATAGTCTAAATAGGACAGCACTGTCTATTCGATCCAAGTCAATTCAATGGAAGTCAAACACGTTATTCTTCTTCTTTCTTCTTCTTGTTGATTTTTTTTTTTTTTTTTGCTTGAAGGAATCACACGTCATTCTTATAAGATCTTTCTTAAACACCAACGGTACGTAGAGTCAATATTTTTCTTCAAAGGACAAGGTTTGATAATAGAAAAACTGGTTTAGATTGGTTTTGAATAAATCACATATAAAGAAAATCAACTTCGGATTAATGGTTTGAGTGTGTCTAAACGTATCATCATTTTCGTTTTTTTAACACAATTACACAATATGCATAAAAAGTTGATTAAATAGGAGCGCATAGATCAGGGACAAAATGGGCTTTTGTCCTTTTCGGGACAAACTGGTTTAGATTGGTTTTGAATAAATCATATATAAAGAAAATCAACTTTGGATTAATGGTTTGAGTGTGTCTAAACGTATCATCATTTTCAGTTTTTTTAACACAATTACACAATATGCATAAAAAGTTGAATAAATAGGAGCGCATAGATCAAGGACAAAATGGGCTTTTGTCCTTTTCGGCCAAATTAAATAGTTTTATACCCCATTTTCGAAACTAACTAGGGAAATGCCCCTCTTTTAAAACTTGATTTGTGATAAATCGAGTTAGGCCCTATAGCGACGTTTTTAAGGAGCCTATACTGACGTTTTAAGGCCCTATAGTGATGTTTTTTCACTCGACCTCAATGAGATCGAGTTATAGGTAAAAATATTGCCTATAACTCGATTTCATTGAAGCCGAGTTAAAAACTATCACTATAGGCTCCTTAATACATCACTATAGGCTCCTTAAAACGCCACTATAGGGCTTCAGAATTTTTTTTTCTAACTCGATTTATCATAAATCAAGTTTTAAAAGAGGGACATTTTCCTAATTAGTTTGGGAAAGGGAGTATAAAGCTATTTAATTTGACCGAAAAGGGGAAAATCCCATTTTGTCCTATAGATTAGAGTACATTGTTGCAAGAATCACAACCTAAGGGTGAAGGGTCTGTTAGGTTCTAAAGATTTATGAATTTATGTATTTAGAACTCTAATTTGTATTGTTGGAAAACCATGATCAAAACAGGTTGTTTAGTCTTGTTTAGGCTTGCTCAAAATTGTGCGTTTATGTAAAGTTGGAATCGAGTGGCTACGGAAAGTATTAGTGACTTTCGGCCTGGCTCGATCAATCGAAGCTTAGACTCGATCGATCGAATATCGAGCAGAACATGTTTTTCTGTAGAATTCCAACTCAGCCCTAACTTCTAAAACGTTTAGGGTTTTATGTTTTTGCCCTAGGTATATAAGGCAAACCCTAGCCACGTTTTAGAGGTTGTTCATATTGCTGTTTTGTGTAAATCTCTTGTGAGATCTAGAGGAGTTTTCCTTTACACAAAGCTTAGGGTTTTCAATGAGGAGATTTATCTACACCTTGATGATCAACTCAGTTGCTGCCATTGAAGCTTAAAGAAAAACAAGCATGGGTGCTTATAACTGGTGGTGAAATCCAAGAAAGAAGGAGTCCGTGGATTCGGAGCTTACACGTGGTCGTGTCAATAAGTTCTACTAGTGGGTAGTAATAAGAAGTCGAGCGTGGGGGCTTGTAAGTCTTGTTGTATGAACTTCGATTCTTTCAAGATAGTGGATTCAAGTTTACCTTGAGGATAGCTAGGTCAAATCCTCCTCAGGTTTTTACCGTGTGGTTTCCTGGGTCATCATACCATTGTGTTATTTACTTTTCCGCTGCTTTATACTTGATATGATTATGTGTTTGTGATAATCTAGATTTGCATAATTTGACTAAGTTAATCACTTGGCTTTTTAACTAGGTTAATCCGGTTGTATTCAGGGGTCTAAAAACCATTCAAGTGGTATCACGATCTGGTTGAACAGTTGCTAAACATTGTACATGTTATTGTGTGTGTTTTTGGTTTGACCAACCAAGTTTGAAAAATACCTTGAGATTTATGCACAACTGATTTGTTGCTTGAGAATTAAAAGGGGAGATTGTTTGAAACCTAAATCATTGGGAGAATAGGGTTTAGATCTTGGGATTTTGAAAAAAATTTCATCTCATACTCATGCATGTCATACTCATTTTTCATTGCTTTGAGGAGAGTTGCATCAAAATTCTTTTGTTTTTCAAAAACTCATTCTTTTACAATTTTGATCGATCGAGTCTATTTTTCGATCAATCGAAATTGCGATTAAAAATTTCAGTGAGCCTCTGTTTGATTTGATCGATTGAAACTGTTTTTCGATCAATCGAATGTCGTCAATCAGGTTTTTTAAAAATTCAGTTTTGACTTGTTCAAACCACTTTTTCAAAACCTTTTCTCTCTCTCCGACTCGGCAAGGCTCCACAACAAATTTTTGTCGTTTTCCTCCTAATTTCTTGCAAGGTTTCTCTCTCCATAAGCCGGTATGTCCATAATACCCTTTCTTTTGCATTGTTTTTCATGTTTTCATGCATTATTTCATGGTATTTGGGTATATTTTCGGACTATGCATAATTTGGGATTTTTGTTTAATCAAGCCTTATTTTGTGAAATTGATCAATGGGTTTTGTTGCTATATGGATATATTCATGATCTATGATGATTATTTTGATCAATTTGGGGTTTTGTGAAAAATTAAAATTTCTAGGGCTTGTATTGAATCCGAATTGGGGATTTTGTTCAATTAGGTTCAAATTGATGAAATTGGCTTGTTGTTTTGATGAAATTGATCATTCTAATCTATTTTCAACCTTGTGTGATGATCAATTTGTCAATTTATTTCAAAACATTCAAGTGGTTTTTCAAAATTTTGGGGTTTTTTTGTTAGAAACTCTATGCTCAAGCCAATTTTATGAATTTGAACTTAATTTGAACCTAATTTCACTGCATCAGAGCATGCATCATGACACTTAATTTGTTCATGCATCATATAGATTTTTGTTTTACATCTGTTTTGTGCTAACTTGCAGTCTGCCATTGGTTTTTCCTTTTTCTTTTTTTTTTTTTTTTTTTTTTGGTTCTGTTGTGTGTCCTTGTTCTTTCCTTAGCACCATGCCTAAGAGAACTAGAGCTCATAAGGCTCCCTCCTCTTCGTATGAGTCACCCTCTAGGGTTGAGTTGTTTAAGGATGCAAAATGCAAAGAGGCCTATGATAAGTTGAACAGTAGAAGGAAAATTTGGGCTGAGCGTTCTGTTATCCTAGATGAGGCTGATCCATCCATTAGGGCTAACTTTGGGAGTCGTGGTTGGTTATCCTTGTTAGAGATAGATCATCCACCTCCAACCGCCCTCATTAGAGAGTTCTATTCGAATATCTCTTGTCACGTCTATGATTCCAACACCCTTGTTAAGAGTTGGATACGAGGTGTTGAGTACACCATTACCCCTAGGGTAGTGGCTGAGGCTCTTGGGGACCCAATCGTTAGGTAGCCTGACTATCCTTATGAGGAGTCTCCACCCTTAGATGATGTCATGTCATACATCACTGGATCTTCTATCCAGTGGGGTTCTGATCCTCGGATCACGTCCGCTGAGCTTCCTGAGACTACCTATCTTTTTTTTAGGATAGCGTGTCATTCTTTGTGGCCTATCTCTCATCTCCACACCATCCCTATTGAGAGATGTGTGTTTTTGTATGCCTTTGTTTCTGGTGCTTCTATTTTTTTTCCTCATCTGTTTCTTTGTTCTTTGAACGAGATTTATAGGAGTAGCACTGTTGGTCACGCTCTTGTCTATCCTATCTTCATCCATAGGATTTTGCTATTTTTAGGTTTAGATGGTTTCCCCGCGTCTGAGCCCGTTCACATTACTGGTCCCATAGGTGCCACTTTCCTTAGGCAGAGGGTTGCTCACATGAGAGCTCCTCGAGTTGAGCTAGCTGGTGTTGTACTCCTCCCTCCTCTTCTATAGGTACTGCACAGGCTGAGGCGTCTGGTGCTGCTGTTGATGCTGATGTTCCTCCATCGACTACTCCAAATGATTTCGACATTCGACGTACATTGGATCATGTTTTGACCATTCAGGTGGCTCATGGACAGATTTTGGTGGACTTGCTCGATGAGGTCCGTGCCTTGCGTGCAGAGTTGGTGCATTCTAGACGATCTCCTTCGCCACCTCCTTTTGATGATGGATTGTGATTGCCCTTTGACATTCCGTCACAAAAAGGGGGAGTAGATTCTGGATTTGCTTGTAGAGTTTTTGTTGATAGGGGGAGTTTGGTGATTCTTTGGAGCCTGTAGTGATTAGATTGTATCTAGGAGCTGTACTTTGTATTTACATTCTTTTGGCTCCAGATATATTTTTGTGGGCTATTCTTGTTAAGGGGAGATACATTTATTTTTGTTTCTTGTTTCACTGCTTATTGACTTATGTTTTGTGAGTTATTCATTTGATATATGTCTCTATTTTGTGTTTTGGTGAAATCAAGAATTTATTTTGTTTACTTGTATTTTCCACACATGCGTTTATGCGTTTGTTGAGTATTTCAGGAAATACAGGTTGATTCAATTGAACTGCTATCTACACTTGCAACTGATGGATAGTAGTTAGGATTGAATTTGTTTTGTAAAGGGCTGTTTTATTTGTAAACTTTGAGCTTTAGTTTGTGTTTTGTCACGGATTGCCAAATGGGGAGTTTGTTAGGTTCTAAAGATTTAGGAATTTATGTATTTAGAACTCTAATTTGTATTGTTGGCAAACCATGATCAAAACAGGTTGTTTAGTCTTGTTTAGGCTTGCTCAAAGTTGTGCGTTTATGTAAAGTTGGAATCGAGTGGCTGCAGAAAGTATTAGTGACTTTCGGCCTGTCTCGATCGATTGAATATCGGGCAGAACGTGTTTTTCTGCAGAATTTCAACTTAGCCCTAACTCTTAAAACGTTTAGGGTTTTATGTTTTTGCCCTAAGTATATAAGGCAAATCCTAGCCACGTTTTAGAGGTTGCTCATATTGCTGTTTTGTGTAAATCTCTTGTGAGATCTAGAGAAGCTTTCCTTTACACAAAACTTAGGGTTTTCAAGGAGGAGATTTATCTACACCTTGATGATCAACTCAGTTGCTGCCATTGAAGCTTAAAGAAAAACAAGCATGGGTGCTTGTAACTGGTGGTGAAATCCAAGAAAGAATGAGTCTGTGGATTCGAAGCTTACACATGGTCGTGTCAGTAAGTTCTACTGGTGGATAGCAATAAGAAGTCGAGCGTGGGGGCTTGTAAGTCTTATTGTATGAACTTCGATTCTTTCAAGATAGTGGATTCAAGTTTACCTTGAGGATAGCTAGGTCAAATCCTCCCTAGGTTTTTACCGTGTGGTTTCCTGGGTTTTCATATCATTGTATTATTTACTTTTCCGCTGCTTTATACTTGATATGATTATGTGTTTGTGATAACCTAGATTTGCATAATTTGACTAAGTTAATCACTTGGCTTTTTAACTAGGTTAATCTGGTTGTGTTCAGGGGTCTAAAAACCATTCAGGGTCTAACAGGTACTGGTCCTCAAAATATTTAACCGACAATGCCATTCTCCTTAAATTAAGGGTTTTAAAAACGTAGTTTCCAATTAATTTAATTTAATAAAAATGAAAATTAATAAACTTAGTAACAATTCAGAAAAATAAAAGATTACATGGAAAATTACTTGGTTTAAGAGCCCCAAATATAAGCGCCAATTGAAACTAGGTTATTGGATGGGAAGATGTTAGACACATAATCCATCCAACTAAAAAAATAAGTCTTTTAGAATTTAATGACAATATATTATGTTATGCATGTTCATACATTTCATCCATTCTTTTATCTATTTATTTATTTTATGAACAAAATATGAGTAGCGGGGGGTGAGCTGAGTTGGCGTCTTTCACTTAGGCGTGATTATAGTGACACTCTACCTGTTGGATCCAGGCTTGTGGGAGTAGGGGATCCGGATGAGTCATAACTATTCTCTCAGTTGCATTGAGGACGCTAGTAAGTAGGAGTCGAGAGTATGAAGTTATTTCCTAAGCACTTCTCATTGTGAGATTCGAATTTGGGACCTCCACCTCCCAAACTCTTAGGAGTGAGCCCATAACAACTAGACCAACCAACCCGGTAGTATCCATTCATGATTTCATGTCATCAACACATAATATGCATTTCATGAGAATTACCATCACCATATTTTCCATCTTCTTGCTAAACATTCATGTTCATATTTCATCATAGTAAGTTCTAGTCCTGTCATTTTTTTTAATCACATTTTCACCCAACAAGTCTTTATAGTCATACTTCAAAGCATGCTTAGTCATAATTAATCCATATCATCGAAATTTAGTATGTTAGTATATGGAAATTTAATAAACAAAAAATTAAATAATGCAAAGAATTTAGTATGTTAGTAGATGGAAATTTAATATATAAAAAAAAATGTTGACTATAATTAATCATTTTGAGGTATGATGCAAATGTTGCTAACTTTTTTCTTTGAGAAATGGTTCTCGGTTTTTTGATCCGATTGAAGTCGGACCGGTGGTCGAACTGTTGACATTATAAATATCATTTAATAATTTAATAATTATTAAAATAATTAAATAATAAATCATTATAATTAGAAATATAATATCTAAAAATATATAATAAAAATTTAATTGATCTTGATTTTTATACCCTATATCCAAAAATTAATAAAAAATAAAGCAATGTATAAACAACTGAATTAACATTACAAAAATAATAATCATTTAATATCTTAATCATTTTCTAAAATATAATATATATTGATTTAATTGGACCCATCCAAACTCCAATAGGATTGATAGGCCATTCCTTTAGGAACCAATTCTAATTTAAAATGATCAAAATCCTATAAATTAACCATGCTCAGTTTTTTACGCAAGATAGGGGAACACTTTGACTTGCAAAGAATATATATATATATATATATATATATATATATATATCTATCTATCTATCTGCGTGTGTGTGTTTTGTCTATCTTTAAAATAAATAAATAAATAAACTTGAGTGCCAAACTTGAGAATTAATAACTTAGTTGTTGTGTCCTTGACACAATTCTAAAATTTAGCCCAAATATTAGCAAACATAATCCAAACAACAAGATTTGACTAAATAATAGCAAATGAGAAAAATATTCAACAAAAAGCCCATTTAAAAAAAAAAAAAAAAAAAACTCTAATTATTTAGATTCATATTCATTCAACTCATTCCATAAAAATAATATTTAATTTCTTTTTTCTTAAAAAACAGTAGCAAAGGAAATATTGTGGCCTTATAAGCTTTTCTTTGTGGCTCAGCTTGCAGCTGCAACAGGTGTCATCCATTGCTCTCTCTCTCTCTCTCTCTCTCTCTCTCCATTTTTCTCTTCTTAATTTATCCTTATTTTAGACTCTCTCACTCTATCACTCTCATTTCAGCATTCTCTATTTTCATCACTTTATCTTTCATAGATACTTTTTTGTTTTTCATTTTTTTTAATAAAAGAAAATTACAAAATATTATGTAACTCTGTATTTTATTTGATAATATCAATATATTTAAGTTCTTTTTTATATTAAATTCTCCATAATTAAAATTTCTTAATGATTATTCTAAGAAAAATTCATAAAACCACCATTGTTCTGTGGTCCACAAACGCTCGAGTAAAGGTACACTAACCCCATGATATTATTCCGACATCGTTCTTGTTCTTAATTTGATTTTCTTCTTTTTCTGATAAATGAGGTTCACCACGACATCGTTTGTTGCGCGCTGAGAGAGAAATAGGTTCAACGCTTACCCTTCATTTTTTTTGGTGTGATCTACCCAGGTTTTTTATGCCGCCAGCCCTATAGAAAGCTTGGACTCCACACCATCTCTCCACTCGTCACAACACATTTAGTCCTTCCTTTCAACTTTCTCTCGACTCTCAAAAAATAAAATTTTAAGGACAAACAAAGAAGCTCACGTGAACTATCATAGAAACCTCCAATATATATATACATATATATGAAATAAGAAAACTATTCCATGAATAGTATATTGTATGTAAAAATGTGGCTAGCAATTGTCACTTTGCGAGAAAGTGGCTAGCATTTGTCCATTTGGCATTACCTTTAAGATCTAGCTTTTTATCTTTTAACTTTTATATATAGTTAATTTAAAAAAGAGGCATCCATATTAAATTAAATTTAAAGAAAAAAAGAAAGAAAGAAAGAAGATACAAGCGAAGAGAGGAAGTAGAAGCGAGTAAAAATAAAAAAAAAATAAAAGAAGGAAAAGAAAAAGAAAGGAAGCGAAAAAAAGAGAGAAGAAGATAGAAGCGTAGAAAGGAAAGCATGAGCTAACTAAAAAACAAAGAATAAAAGAAGAAGAAAAGAAATCCAAAGTGAATAAAGGAAGTAGGTGGAGCGGAGAATGGAAAAAAAAGAAGAAAGAACGAGTGGCAAAGTAGCAAAGACCAAATATTCTTTTCACATGCACAAAAGTTTTCTCTCTAGTTTGGAAAGATTGTAATTTGGTTGACCCAAAGACAAAACAGTCGATAAGTAAGTAATTTTATAAAGTTTTTAGGCGAAAAGAAAAATGTAATTGATTTTTTAATTATATTTTCTATAAAAGTGATATTAGAACATTGATAAAAATAAAGTTTGACTACAAACTAGGTTGTATCCTAATACTACAACTTTATTCAATATCTTTTTATTGGATGTGACAAATCCATCATTGGGCTCTATTTTCTTTTTATATCCTCCATGCTTGCAAACTTTCCAAAAGATCAATAATTATGCCATCACTTAATTGTTTAAATTGCAAGTCTTTGTAGTCTAAAATTATGTATTAAAAATAAGTTTATGGATCATATAGTAAATAATATCCGATTATCACAAAATTTGACATGTGTGTTAAGAATATAAAAAACATGTAATCAATGGTTAGATTTTCAAAATATATAGTCATGTTAATTTTTTTAATGGAAGTTGTAGTTTTAGTTTACAACCAAGTTTGAAGCTAAACTTTGTTAATTTCCTAAAATGGACTATTAATAAATGCCTTAAGAGTACTCATTAACTGAAACCTTTCAAATTCCTCATATATCTTTTTATTATATGTGAATTTTGAAAATCTAACCGTTGGATTGTATTACATTTTCTTTATGTTCTTAACATGCACATATTAAATTTTGTTTAAATTGGATATTATTTACTATTTGATTAATAAATCCATTTTTATGTATAATTTTATATCATAAAAATTTGAAATTAAAAAAATTTGATTGATGATATAGCTATTAATCTTTAATTTTTGTTTTTGAATTTTGCAAGCATAAAAGATATAATAAAAACATGATATCTAACGTTAATTTTTGAAAATTTACATCCAATAAAAAGTTATAGGAGGAGTTTGAAGAGTGTATCTCCAAACTAGTTTGGAGAAAAACCATTTCAAATTACCAATCAAATTACTTACTTTAAGATTGGATTTTTCTAACTATGTATACAAAGAATCAAGTCAAAATTGGAAGTCTTTCTTCCAAAAAAAAAGACTTTTATTTTTCCTCTTAGTGGTCTTTTCTCCTAGACACAATAAAAATTAGAGAAAAGCTTTGAATGTGGAACATTTGGTAAGAGGTTGGCTGGAAAAATTGGTGCATTTGCAATTATTGCTCACAAATTACGCAGACATTTATTTGGTATACTTAAAAAAAAAAAAAAAAAATTAGAAAAAGGCTTTGAATGTGGGACATTGGACATTTGAACATGATGAAAAGTAAGACTTGGAACTTGGAAGTTACCACGCGTGTATAGGAAATTGATTTAGTTTTAACTTTTATGTAAATTCCGCTTCACCTTGACTCTCTGCTCGGATTCGCATGAAAAATTAGTAGCTAATTTCTTCTCTACAAAATTAAAACTCATGTTTCAAAAGACTAATATTTCAATTTTTGGGGCAACTATCAACAAGTAATCTAGAATAAAAAAAATCATGAAAATTTAATGAATCGTCAAAATATTAAGTTGTTATTAGCATGCAAAAAAATTAGTCAGTGTTGGCCATATAATAACTAGTGAAAATTTTGTCAATTCAACTATTATGAAAATTATAACTCCAAGTGGTTGATTTAGTTGTTCCTAAGGCCTCATGATATATATCTATGAGATTCTAAGTTCGGAATCACTTGCCAGCATCTTGGGGCCACTCCTATGGGATTCCTCCCTATAATAACCCGGTATGTGTAGAACGGGGGGATTGCATATGTTCAAGGGAATAGAGATTAGTCAAATACTCAAAGAGGTCTGAATACCCTTGTTTGTTATTAAAAAAAAAAAAAAAAAAATCCTGTATCATCACTCTATAAAATATAGGATAAGGTTAGTCAAAAGACTTAGAGGGTGAATAGGAATGGTGAAGTTTTACTTTTAATTCAATTTCACCCTGACCCTGTGCTTGGATTCAAGCATGGACAACGTAGATTTTTTTTTTTTTTAATAACTTGGCCACAAACTGAATGACCCCTTGTGACTAAACCAATTAATTAATTAGCCAAGTTATTAATTAATCAATTTAACATGCAAATATGTGGAAGCACAAACAAATCACCAATAACTAAATATGCAGCGGAAATTAAATGACACGGTGATTTGTTTACGAATGGGGAAAACCGTTACGGCAAAAACCCCACCGGGTGATTTTCAGGTCACCACTCCCGAAACTCCACTATTATCAAATCAAGCGGTTACAAGTAAAGGAATCCCAAGTACCTTACCAACCTACAGTTGAACTCTTACCCCAATACCCAATTGGACTTGATCTGTAGTGACAGTTCCCCCTTTTAATGCACGGCTCCCAAGTACGTGACTAACCAATGCGCGGATCCCAGTACGCGACTTCAAACACCAACTTAGAAGGAGAGGTTGGCTGCAAAGTTTTTCAGTTCATCCCACAAGATGAAGATCAGGAAGATGCTTGGTTACAAAACCCTTTGATGCAAATACACAGCAACTTCTTCAGAGAAGATGAACTAGGTCAAGAACTTCGTCTTTTATCACAAATTGCTTGAACAGAGTTTGCTCAATACTTGTGCAACTTGTGTCTTCTTTTACGGCTCTTAAAATTGTCCTTTTATATATCTAGGGTTAGGAGAAAAGAAGGCCCAAAGACATATTCACAGATCCCAAGAAATCAGATCAGAATTCTGATTTTCTTAAATCTCGACAGATAGCAGGTGTCGAGCTTTAATGATTTTGCACTTCAGCTTGTTTTTCTTGGACAGACTTGATGACTTCAACACTTCAACACTTGATCTTGAAACCTTGTTTCTTGAAGTATTAAAAACACCTAGAACTACCCAATTACAAGTAGAGTGCGTTTTGTCAAAAGGATTAGCCAATTTACATAAATAAGTGACATATGTTCTTAACAAGTGAAAACACATATGTCTTAACAATGTCCCCCTTTGGCAATCCGTGACAAAACCACAACAAACAAATGAACATATGAGAGAAGTCATAAATCACTCAACTTATACTCACTTGTTGAATACAATAAAATCTATCCTATCACAAACCCTTGAAAAACTTTGCAAGAAAAGAGTTTATGGCAAGTAGACTTTGACAACCTGTATTTCTGAAACACTTTAAACAAAACTCATCAAGGCATCTTGTGTGAAACATAAATAATAGATTGCATACAAGTATAAGAATCATGTGTATAAAAATATAAAAGAAACAACACATGTAGAGAAAGGTGAGAGAATCATACATCCACATATATGGAGAAAATAAGTACAATGTATGTAAAACTGGTCACAAGACCTAATGTACAAGAACAATGTATCTAAAAAGAAAGAAAAGAAAAAGATACATCATATCCTCACTACATCCCTCAAATATCAACACTCCCCCTAACAAAAATGTCCTATACTAACTCTCCTTCTAAGATGACCACTCTCATAACCCAAAACTACTCCCCCTTTTTGTCACGAGTGACAAAGGGTAGAGTGTCATGTAGACATCTCATCAGTAGAGTTAGCATCTCCATCATCATCCGAAGCATCATCGTCATCACCATCATCATCATCATCCTCAGAGTCAGAACCCGCTAGAGGAGGTGGTGAAGGAGTAGCCTCAGAAGCAAAACCGCCCATGGTCACTTGCCGTCGTGCAATACGACCAACACGAACATTCACCTGATACAACTCAGTGGAGAGTGTATCGAGGCGAGCATCCATGCACTGCAGCTGCGTCATAATGTCTCTAAGAGATACATCGCCCATAGAGGAAGAAGGAGCAGATGTAGATGGAGCAGATCTGGATGGAGCTGAATGGGAGGCAGGAATGGAATCCGTCTGTCTCAACCTAAACTGAGCCTCACTACGTTTGACAATAGCGGCATCTATGGCACAAATGTGTGTGAAGTGGTCGGACACAGGAAAAGTGATAGAAAAATGGTGTAAGATCCTCATGATAGCGGAGGGAAAGATGAGCCTATCACGGGACGCCGAATCTAAATGAACATCTATGATAGAAAGAATGAAATGAGAAGGAAAATATACAGTCAGATGCTCAAAAAGAGATAACAAAAATCGAGCACAAGGCTCTGTGATGGAGTTGTAGTGAGAGAGTGGATGGAGTACAAAAGTCATCACCATGTTTAAGAATCTAGGACCTTTAGCAAAAGGTCTACATGATGTATACTGATGTTCACCCCAATCAGCGGGGCGCTCACAAAAAGCAGAGATGAGCTCATCTTTGGACACAGTCCGCAGATGCTCACAAGAAGGATAGTCAGGAAACTCTATCCTAGGACCCCTAAGCACATCCGCAACTAGCTGCGGTGTGACAGGGATGCGTGTACCTCGAACGCGAGTGAAAAAGAGAGGTACTGAACGATCAATCCCGTGCATGTTAAAGTAAAACTCCTGAATGAGCACGATAGGACAAGTGACTGAAACGTCACACAGTGACTTCCATCCCCTACTGTGAATGACAGAGGGAAGGTCAGTGTCGGCGAAGTTCACCAAAATGACTTGGCGTTCCGAATGAACACCTTGTCTAGAAAAATTCTCTGAAAATGCCTTGTGGGCATCACCATCATGGAACTGAAGATTAAGAGGAGCAGAATCAGAAGATGAAGAAGTTCCAGAACGCAGAGGGTTCCGAGCCGGAGTGGATTTACGCTTAGGTGCCATAGACACTACTAACATAAACAGAATGAGAAAGAGATAGAGAAAGAGACAATCAGAAAAGTCCCAAAACAGTTCACATATATCAAATATATTGAACAATGAGTACGTATGCATGGGGAATGCATGAACATGTGACATGAAAAGGAAAAACATCATGGGCTCAGCCCAATCCAATCCTATCAGCACACAAACATAGAACACACATCTAAATGCATGTAAATACCATTCTAATACACATGAAATGCAATGGATGACATTTTGAACACATTTAAAGGAAACCCATCCCAAGATTTCAAGATAAACTCAGTAATTTTGAAAAACCCCAAAATTTTCAAAAAACCCCAAAACCTAAGATTCAAAACATGAAATGCATGAATAATGAGGGAAAAAGAGATCATACCAAGTGATTTGAAGCAAGGAAGGGCCGAAAATCACGTGGATTGAAGATTTGGAGTGAGAAAAAGGAGTTTGGGAGATGAACAGTCGCGGACAGATCGAGAAAATGAGAACCGGATCGCGATAGAAGCTTATATAGGAGCTTCAGTAATTCTCGACAGCTAAGGTGTCGAGAGGTGTCGAGACAGCTATCGAGGAAGGTGTCAAGAAAACGCACGTCGACAGCTACAGGTGTCGAGAAGGTATCGAGGAATGAACACCAGAACCAAGAACAGAAGCTCAATCGATCGACAAGGTATCGAGAAGGTATCGAGGAGACAGGAGATTTCTTGATCGATCCATCAGGTGTCGAAGAGGTGTCAAGATTGCGATAAGAAAAAGGCTTAGAAGCTCGACAGATACCAAGGTGTCGAGGAGGTGTCGAGCCAGCAGTTAAAAGCAGTTTTTCGAGAAGTGAAAAACACAAACATGAATGCAATCCAACATACACCTCAACCAATGATCCAATCAACATATTAAGCTCTCAAAATTATCTCTCAACAAATATTTTCAAGCACATGGATCCCCAGAAACACACACACACACTAAACAAGTCTAACAAATTTTATTTTTCAAAAACAAGTCAAGACAGTTTAGTGAGCATACATTAGCACATGTAAACACTTGTGATGGCCAAATCACATTGTACCTGCACATGTATCAATAGTAGCAAAGAATAATGCATGTTGTGTGTGAAAAATATCGCAAGATTGCATATGTATATACATGTTATGACGATCTGAGATATGAGAAAATAACTTTAACTCACACACAATCATAACTGTTTGATGGGGACTATCACCTTCGAGGTACATCCTATAACTCCCACATCTCCTAGAAAACACGCTTACAATCATATTTAAAGCATTTTAATCTTTTTTCTTTATATTTTCTTTGCATATTTTCTTTTAACCATATCATGCATGGGCATATAAAAGATAAAAAAGAAATACCCAACATGTTAAGCATAGACATTGCACTTTTGCTATGCCGAAGCATACGGATGTCTTTGACACTGCACTTTTGCTATACCGAAGCATACAGGTGTCTATGACACTGCACTTTTGCTATGCCGAAGCATACAGGTGTCATGCTATGATTGGCGGACAACAGTGGTGAGATGGTTATTTATGCATTTCTCTTAGGACTTTCTAGTCCTACCCGTCGAAAAGAGTGATATGAGTGTTAAGTTTTAAGAGATAACTCAATCTTACTCATTACAAACAAGAGCCACAAAGCTCACTTGCTTAGTTGTGCATGGAGATGCTCATCTAAGTTACAAAAGATACAAAGTTTAGAAAACTTTGTTTCAATGGCCATCCGAGGTACACAAGTACCAAAGTACACAAAACACGCACTGTTTTTGTATTTTTCTGATTTTTCATTTTTTTTATATCAAAAACAAAATAAACAAACAAAAACATGTTATCAAAGCAAAGCATAAAAATAGACTGATTAAGAAAATGCAAAACACACAAGTAATGCAATAAACAAAAACAAGAAGATAGAAGAAAGTGATGAAATCACTTGGAGTCCTTTTTCTTCCACACTTTGGAAGAACCTTTCCTTTGATTGAACCTTTAAACCAGCGGTGAAGGGGAAGAATTGGAACCGTTCAAGTTCGAAAGGAACATGAGGGCTTTTAGAAGATCTCCAAGAGGAGTAAGAGAGGATTGAAGCTGATTTTGACTTCCAGATGCTATCATGCCGTTGCTCTGTTGAGTGGCTAGCCACTTATAGCAATTTGGTCGTGTATGACCGGCAGCTCCACAATGATGGCAAAGATGCTGCTTCTTCTGTTTAGGCTTTTGAGAATTAGCCTTCTTAGCCCTAGGGTTTTTAGCATCTTTCTTATCTTGCTTAGGGGGTGCTCCTAAGATAGATTTACCCTTGTCTAAGTTCTCACTAGCTAATTCAGTTTTAACAACAATGCTCTCAATTTCAGTGTTATTAGCAGGAGAAACAAAAACAGTAGTACTAGTAGAAGTAGTATTAGAGGAAGAAAGACCATACCCTAAACCTGTTCGATCCGAATCAGATTTCTGATTGTTGAGCATCTCATCAAGTTTTGCACTTGAAGTCCTCTCCAGTTGAGCTCTAACTTGAAACAGCTCAGCTTCAAGCTTCTTGGTCTTCTCAGCCAAGAAATTGTTCTCAAACCTCAGTGCACCAATAGTTTGATTCGCCTCATCAAACTTTGTGGACAACTCTTCATGATCAAGTTCCACATCACTGAGCTACTTGGTGGCCAGCCTATACAGTTTCTCATGCTTCTCAGAGAGCTTGTATAGTTTCTCATAGGCTGAATGGATATCATCTTGATCATCCATCTTCTCACACTTAGAGTCCACCAATTCTTCTTCTTCTTCCACTTCATCAACAATCCCTTCAATACGATTGACTGTGGCAGTGAAGGAATTTAAGATTCCATCATCCTCATTGTTGGAATCATCTTCAAACTCAGTGTCACTCAGGGTTGCAGCAAGTGCCTTACTCTTCCCAATGCTCTTGAGATATGTGGGGCATTCATGCTTCATGTGACCGAATCCATGACATCCAAAACACTTTGGTCCTGCAGGAATAGTGTACTGACCACCATTCTTAGCCCTTCTTCCCTTTGTTTTGGCTTTTAGACTGAGAAGAACTGGACTGCCTGCGGTCCTTGTCGAAGCTCCTTCCATTGGCATTCTTCATGAATTTCTTGAATTGTCTGGTGATGTAGGACTTCATCTTGGAATCTTCATCATCGAAAGACTCATCTATATCACTGCTCTTTGCCTTCAAGGCCATACTCTTGCCTTTACTCGACTTGCTAATCCTAGATAACCCTATCTCATAGGTTTGCAAGTTTCCAACCAACTCAGTCAAAGGAATCTTGTCAATATCCTTTGATTCCTCTATCGCCGTAATCTTGGCATGGAATCTCTCGGGTAGAGATTTGAGCACTTTCCTCACAATCTTGGGTTCAGGGATGGTTTCCCCAAGATTGAAGGCTGAGTTCACTATGTCCTTGAGCTTGGCATAGAACTCATCAAATGACTCATCCTCCTCCATCTTAATCTCTTCAAAGCTTGTATTGAGCCTTTGAAGCTTTGAATCTTTGACAGCCTTTGTTCCTTCATAAGTTGTCTTGAGGATGGTCTACGCCTCCTTAGTAGTTTCAGTTGAGGATATCTTTTTGAACTCCTCATTGATGACCGCACTAAACAATGCATTCAATGCCCTGCTGTTGAAGTTTGCCGCCTTGATCTTGGCTACATCCTAATCGGCCGGCGCTTCCGTTGGCTTAGTCTAGCCAATCTCTACAGCTTGCCACACCTTTTCATCTAAGGACTGCAAAAAAGCTCTCATGCGTACCTTCCAGTATGCATAGTTAGTCCCATCAAATAAAGGAGGTATAATTAACGACTGTCCTCTATCCATGACAAACAGGGGTCAAATGGATCAAACACAGCAAAGATTAAACCCTAATCAGAGTGTGCCTGCTCTGATTCCACTTGATAGGCCACAAACTGAATGACTCCTTGTGACTAAACCAATTAATTAATTAGACAAGTTATTAATTAATCAATTTAACATGAAAATACGTGGAAGCACAAACAGATCACCAATAACTAAATATGCAGTGGAAATTAAATGACACGGTGATTTGTTTACGAATGGGGAAAACCTTTACGGCAAAAATCACACCAGGTGATTTTCAGGTCACCACTCCCGAAACTCCAGTATTATCAAATCAAGCGGTTACAAGTAAAGGAATCTCAAGTACCTTACCAACCTACAGTTGAACCCTTACCCCAATACCCAATTGGACTTGATCTGTAGTGACAGTTCCCCCTTTTGATGCACGGCTCCCAAGTATGTGACTAACCAATGCGCGGATCCTAGTACGTGACTTTAAACACCAACTTAGAAGGAGAGGTTGGCTGCAAAGTTCTTCAGTTCATCCTACACGATGAAGATCAAGAAGATGCTTGGTTACAAAACCCTGTGGTGCAAATACACAGCAACTTCTTCAGAGAAGATGAACTAGGTTAAGAACTTCGTCTTTTATCATAAATTGCTTGAACAGAGTTTGCTTAATGCTTGTGCAACTTGTGTCTTCTTTTATGGCTCTTAAAATAGTCCTTTTATATGTCTAGGGTTAGGAGAAAAGAATGCCCAAAGACATATTCACGGATCCCAAGAAATCAGATCAGAATTCTGATTTTCTTAAATCTCGACAGATAGCAGGTGTCGAGGAGCTATCGAGCAGGTGTCGAGATTTAATGATTTTGTACTTCAGCTTGTTTTTCTTGGACAGACTTGATGATTTCAACACTTGATCTTGAAACCTTATTTCTTGAAGTATTAAAAACACCTAGAACTACCAAATTACAAGTAGAGTGCGTTTTGTCAAAAGGATTAGCCAATTTACATAAATAAGTGACATATGTTCTTAACAAGTGAAAACACATATGTCTTAACACATTATTAATACTGGCAATTAAACATCTAATACTAGTAGTATACCCTAGGCATTACATAATCTTAAACTAGCAATTACGTTTAGCAGAATAAATTTCACGGATTATATAGCATTCAAAACAATTCAGTATATCCTTGCCTGTCCTGGTGAGACAGTGTGGCCCTAGGGAAGTGCATTTGGGGTTGATAAAAGTTGCGAAACCATGTGCATATATAGTTGGTCTACATTCTAGATTAGAATGCAAGCATGCAATTGTGCCAGCTTTATGATGACTATTAGTTGACTCTGAACCTGAAGTGTGGGAGGTGGAAGGTGCTTGTCTAACAAATCCTTCAAAAACAAATTCTCCCCCACAATTGAAGCAGATAGAATGGGGATCATTTCACCCGGATGTCTTCTTTTGATCACTTCTATAGCCAAAACTCCAAACCTATAAACATCACATTTCTTAGTTATTTTCATTGTATAAGCAAGCTTTACAAACAAACAAAATATATATTATGCCAATGTGTTAATATGCTTTATGTTCTACATTAATTAAAAAGAAAGTATATTACCTGGTGCAACATATCCATATGTGCCTGCAAGTGAAGTCCAATACATTGGATGAGTCTTGATTAAGAAGCTTAGCTATGCCAAAGTCTGATACATGAGCCTCATATTGAGAATCCAACAAAATAGTTTTGCTTGATATGTCCCTATGAACAATTGGTGGTGAGCAATCATGGTGCATGTAAGACAAAGTATGAGCCACACCTTCAATGATATTCACCCTCTTATTCCAGTCCAAATCTTTAGCTTCTTCATCATTGGTCAAAACTGCTGCCAAGCTTCCCTTTTCAAGGTACTCATAAACCAAAAACGAGTGTTGTAAATGTGAACAAAAGCCATGTAATTTTACAATATTTCGATACCGAATTTCTGTTAATACCCTTATCTCATTGAAGAACTCTTTTTGTTGTGCAATCTCACCATCACTCAAGGATTGGAGTTTCTTCACTGCCACTATGTTTCCTAATGGTAGATTTGCTGTATAGACAGTTCCATGTCCTCCCTTCCCAATGCAAAATATAGCATCAAAACCCTGGGTTGCTTTAATTATTTCCTTGTACATTGCTTTTCCATCAAAAGTTGCAATCGATAACACCTTTTCATTGTGCATGTTATTTGCTAGGTTTGTACAAGCATAGTTCCTTTTTCTTTGAAAAATGATGAGAATTCCAAGAAAAATCAATAAAAGTGAGAGTGTTCCCAGGAGAGGGAAATTATTTTGCGTCCCTTGTTTGAAACTTGTCTTCCTACCACACAGGGTTGTAATCCCTTAACATTTCCACACAACCCATTATTACCTTCTAGTGCTTCCCTGCGAGCTTCTTCAAATACTTTGCTATTGGGAAGAGGACCCCCAGCTTATTATATGATATGTCCACATATGACAAGCCACGCATTTCTTCAAAAGCAATTGGAACAAAACCAGAGAGGTTATTGTGGGACACGTTCAACATCATGCATGTTGATATTGAAAACAATGTTTCCTCAGGCATGTTCTGCGTTTGGTCTATACAAGGGTGCTTCCTTTTTCTTTGAAAAATGAAGAAAATTCCAAGAAATATCAATACAAGTGAAAGTGTTCCCAAAAAAGAGAGAATTATTAAGAAAATGATTTTGTGTCCCTCTTTCGAAATATGTCTTCCTACTAGACAGTGCTGCAATCCTGTGACATTTCCACACATCCCTTTATTACCTTGTAGTGCTTCTATGCAAGCATGTTGAAATGCTTTGCTATTGGGAAGAGGACCCTCCAACTTATTATTGGATATGTCTACATATGACAACCCACGCATTTCTTCAAAATCAATTGGAATAAAATCAAAAAGGTTATTGTAGGAGATGATCAACATCTCTAAGCTCTGAAGATTGCCAGTTTGTGAAGATATCTTTCCTTCGAGCTAATTATAACTTAGATCCAGCTGGGACAAATGAGCTAAATTACATATTTGAACTGGAATGTCATGGCTAAACTTCTTGTTGCTCGTGTTCAGGTAGTTTAGTTTTAAAAGGTTCCCTATATTTATGGGGATTGATTTGTCAAATCTATTACTGGATAGGTCTAGATACTCAAGGTTTGTTAATGATCCAAGCTCTGGAGGTATATCCCTAAAAAGTTGATTTCCATTTAACATCAATGCCAAGAAAGAAGTCAACTTCCCAAATTCATTTGGTAGCTTCCCAACTAAGCGATTAGAAGAAAGATCAAGTACATGAAGTTGGATGGAGTTTCCGATTCCAAGGGGTATGCCACCACTAATATTGTTCCCAGCAATCCGTAGGATACTTAGTTGTGGGCACCTACTCCAATTGCGAGAGATTTCACCATAAAATCTGTTGTAACTTAGATCAATGTACCGTAGGTTTCTATAGACACTAAAATCTTCAGATATATTTCCAAAGAGTTGGTTTCTTTCAAGGCAGACTCTAAATAAGCCTGTGTAGTTATTTAAGGTTTTTGGAATAGGATCTATGAGATGATTGTTGCTTGCAGTCAAATTTTGAAGAGAGCCACTTTGACATAAATTTTGAGGTAAAATACCAGTGAAGCGGTTTGTATCTAATTGCAGCACAACCAACTTCATGAGATTTCCTATCTCATGAGGAATGGGACTAAAAAGTTGGTTATCATGGAGGAATAAAATTTCTAAGTCCCTCAAATCACCCAAAGAAATTGGAATGTTAGGGTCATATTTTATCTGTAATTGGCTAATCTTTTGACAAAACGTACTTTAGTTGTAATTGGATAGATCTAAGTTTGGTTTAATACATCAAGAAATATGTTGTTCAAACATGTCAAGTGTTAGTATTAAAGACATGAAGATTGATCTAAGAAACAAGTGAAGAAAAGCTGTTTTATTAAAGCTTAACAGATAGCTTGACTCATAGCTGCTATCAAGACTAAATGGGAAGCTCGACACAAGCTCGATCTATCAAGAATTACGATTTTAGAATTTCCAAATCTGAAATTTGGTCCATGTTGATGTATTTGTTTAGGGTTTCTTTTCTCACAACCCTAGATATATATATATATATATATAAAGCTTATTTTAAGAGTCGTCACACACATGGATACAGAGACCAAGAGTTTAATTTTCTCCATGAGAAGTTACTGCATTTGTACGCCATAGGGTTTTGTAACCAAGCGCTTCCTGATCTTAATTGTTGATGAATTGAAGAACTTTGCAGCTAACAACAATCATTCAAGTTGCTGGAGTTAGTCACATACTGGGATCCGTGCAAAGGAGTTAGTCATAGATTGGAGATTTGTGCATCAAAGGAAAGAAGGCTACTACAAGATCAAGTCCAATTAGGTATTGAAGCAAAGGTTCAACTGTAGGTTGGTATTTTGGGATAGGCCAGGGTAGTGATAAGATTCTTCATACTTGTAACTGCTTGATTATTGATTAGTGGAATCTTGGGAGTGGTGACCTTAAATTCACCCGGTGGAGTTTTTACCTTGCGAAAGGTTTTCCCCATTTGTCAATAAATTGCCGTGTCAATTTAATTTTTGCTGCATTTAGTTTATTTGGTGATTTGTTGGTGCTTCCATGATTTGCATGCAATTTGACCTACTTAATCAACTTGGATAATTAAATTAATTAACTAGGGTTAAGCTATCTTAACACAACAAGTGGTATTAGAGCGGACACACTCTGATTAGGCTTTAATCTTTACTGTTTGATCCATTGACCCCTGTTGTTATGGATCACATAGCAAAGACTTTAATCTTTGATTATACCTCCTCTTTTTTATAATACTAACTATGCATATTGGAAAGTATGCATGAGAGCTTTTTTGTAGTCTTTAGATGAAAATGTTTGGTTGGCTGTCAAGGTTGGATGGACCAAACCTACTGATCCACCTACATCTTGGGATGATGACAAGATCAAAGTTGCGAATTTAAATAGCAGAGTGTTAAATGCCTTGCTTAGTGTTGTGACTAACGAGGAGTTTAAGAAGATCTCATCTACTGAGAGTGCCAATAAAGCATGGACAATTCTTCAAAACACTTATGAAGGCACTAAAGCTGTGAAAGACTCCAAGCTTCAAAGGCTTACCACAAGCTTTGAAGAAATCAGGATGGATGAAGAGGAAGCATTCAATGAATTCTATGCTAAGCTTAAAGACATAGTGAATTTTGCTTTCAACTTAGGCAAGAAGATCCCAAAGCCTAAAATTGTGAGGAAAATTCTCAGATCTCTCCCAAAGCATTTCCATGCTAAGATCACCGACATTGAAGAGTCAAAGGACATTAACACTATCCCTTTGACGAAGTTGATTGGGAATCTGCAAACCTATGAATTAGGTATCGCAAGGATTGGCAAAGGGAGCAAGAGCAAGAATATGGCTCTAAAAGCCAAGAATGATGAAGAAGATGAGAACTCAAAGTTCAAATCTTACATTACCAGAAAATTCAAGAAATTCATCAAGAATACGAATGTCAAAGCAAATGACAAGGATCATAAACAGACTGGATTCTCTCAATCTAAAACTCAAGGGAAATTCAAAAGAGAATCCAAAGAAGGTGGACTAAGCAACAACATTCCAACTGGTCCAAAATGCTATGGGTGTCAAGGGTACGGACACATGAAGCCAGAATGTCCTAGCTATCTCAAGTCAACTATAAAGAGTAAAGCCCTAGTTGCCCCCTTGAGTGATACCAAACCAGAAGTAGGCTCAGAGGATAGTGATCAAGAAGGGATAGTTAGCACCTTCACAGCCATTGTTGATTTATCCAAGGAGTCCGAAGAACTGGTTGATGAGGAAGAGGAATTGATGGAGTCAAAATTTGAAGAGATGGATGATAAAGATGATATCCATACTGCCTACTCGAAGGTTTACAAGAATTCTAAGAAGCATGAAAAGCTTTATACGCTAGCCACAAGGAAGCTGAGTGAAGTGGAGTTGGAACAAGAAGAACTCTCCAGTAAAGTTGATGAAGCAAATAAAACCATCGGTGCATTGCGGTTTGAAAACAACTTTCTAGCTAAGAAGAGCAAGAAACTGGATGCTGAGCCGTTTCAAGTAAGAGCTCAATTGGAAAGGACTTCGAGTGCTAAGCTAGATGAAATGCTAAATTTTCAAAAGGCCGCATTCGATAAAATTAGTCTAGAGTATGATCACTCTCTCTCACTTCTTATAGTACTTCCTCTAGTGCTTAGAATAATGTTGTGTTTGTTTCTTCTGCTTCAAATGTTAAACTTGAGAAAATTGAACCCAAAATTGAAAATAGAAGTGAGGTTAAACATGATAAGGGAAAATCTATTCTGGGAGCACCACCTAAGGTTGTTAAAGAAACTAAGCAGAATAATCATCGCTCCACTAATAAGAAGTCTCAATCTAAGAAACCTCACTTCTGTCGTCACTATGGAGCATTAGGACACACTCGTCCAAATTGTTATAAGTGGCTTGCTACTCAACAAAGCAACAATGTGTTATCTTTCGGAGGCCAAAATCAACTTTAAAACTCTTTGGCTCCTCTTGGGGAACTCTTAAAAGCTGTGATGTTCTTGACAAACTTCAATGGGTTTAATCCTCCTTCATATTCTCCTCATCAGAGGTCTCAGAATAAGAAAGGTTCACCTCTCTCTCCTGTTTGGAAGGAAAAAGACTCCTTCAAGTGATTCCATCTTTGCTCTTGCATCTCTTGTGTGTTTAGTTGGTAGTTTTTGAGTCAATCTAGTCTTTATTTATTTTTTTTATGTTTGTTTGTGTGTTTGTTTTTTTTTTTTTTTTTTTTTTTTTTTTTAAATAAAAAAAATCTAAAAAATACAAAAACAGTGTGTGTTTGTGTATACTAGTACTTGTGTACCTTGGATGGCCTTTGAAACAAAGTTTCTCAACTTGTATCACTTGTAGCTTAGATAAGCATCTTTATGCACAACTAAGCAATGTGAGCTTTGTGGCTCGTTTATGTGATTTGTATGATTTAGTTAATCTTTTATCATTCATATTTATCACTATTTTTTATGGGAATGACTAAAAAATCCTAAGAAAAAGGCATAAATAACCATCTCATCACTAAAACTCATTAATCATAAAACATTTGTGTGCAATTTATAAAAGTCGTGCTCGGTAAGGTGTAGCACTTGCACAACAAAAGCAAGATGTTTGGCTTACATAATTGGGTAATTCTTTTCTTTCTTATATACCTATGCATGTTATGCCATTTTATACTTTAAAGAAAAATATGCAAAGAACATGAAAAGCAAAAAGAATCAAAATGCTTTTAAATATGGTTGCAAGTGTGTTTCTAGGAGATGTGGGAGTTATATGATGTAGCTCAAAGGTGATGGTCCCTATCAAATAGTTATGATTGTGTGTGGATGTATTTGATTCTCTTATATCATTACTCTTCATATGACGAGACACTTATGCTTCTTGCAAAAGTTTCACACACAACGCGCATACTCTTTGTTACTCTTGATACTATTGTATAGGTACAATGTGATTTGGCCATCACAACGAATACATGTGGTAGTATAAGCTTACTAAACTATCTTAACTTGTTTTTGAAAATAAAATTGGCTAGACTTATTTAGTGTATGTTTTGATCTAGGAATGCTTTGCATCTAGAGTTGTTGATGTGTTTGAGTGCTTAACATGCTTCTTCGTTGCTTGGTTTGTTGTCTATCTTGGTTGCATTCATCTCATGTGGTTTTTCCTCCTTGAAAAACCTTTTTTTTGTATGCTTGATAGTATCTTGACAAAAGCTTGATACCTCTTGACACAAGCTTCTTCTATCGAGGTTTTCTAGGTTTTTCTCGATACCTTTCGATAGATAACCCGATCCATTGAGCTATTTTTCTGAACTCTCTATCTGGTTAATAGAAGCTCGATACCTCCTCGATCCATCGAAGATTTTTGCTGTCGGTACCTCCTCGATACCTCTTGATCTATCAAGATTTTGTTCTCATCAAATCCTCAATACCTCTCAATCTATCAAGATACTTGATTCTATATATACTTGAGGTTTGACCTGGTTCATTTTGTTGGAAAATCTGGTTTTGTATCTCATACAAAACACACAGCGGAAGCAACAACCACGGATCTACTTCAATTATGCAAGATAACATGTAACCATGAATTCTAGAACAAAGAATAGAAAGCGTACCTTGATGCAGTGAATTTCAAAACATGACTTGAGAATACCTTCAATCTTCATCTCAATTCCACATGGTGCCCAAGATGTGTGGTCTCTCAATCAGTCTTTTGTACATAGACCCTCAAAGAAAAAACCTTCATTTTCTCCTTGTGGAGAAAATCTGATTTTTTTTTTTCTTTTCATCTTACGTACGTTTAAACTATTCTCTTGGTTTCTTTATTTAATAACTCTTATTAAATAATGACTGATTATCTAATTGGGTTAGCCTTTTGGGCCTACCCAATTGGGCTTTAGTTTGGGGCTTTAGTTTGTGGCTTGAGATGGGACCAAAGGGAACAAATAAGACTCTAGCTCCAATGGGCCTTGGGCTTTTCTGTCAACTCTTGACAAGTCCAAAGTTACCATTAATTATATTCAATACCACTATAAGAATATAATTGCACTCTAGGCCTTATTAATAAATTATATCCCAAGACTTTATTATACATACAACCCATTCATTAAAATATTCGTAGTAATACAAAGTCATGAAATAGACTGCCACTTTGAAGATTACTACATCTTAATCCTTGAGTACCCGGTTTAATCCTTTATGTTATTCATCATATATTTATGAAATCAAATTCCATAAATATATAATTTAGTAATTCTTTACTAAAGTGGTTGGGCCCAACACTCTGAATAACCAAACTCATTAAACTTATCTCAAGGGAATATTTTATATCTCCGTTAAGAGATTATGAATTCCATCTTGAGAATATATGTTCCATCAACATTAAATGTGGCTGCCCAACATACTGAGATTTTGATCGTAACTTATAGATCTCACTCCTGATATATCAAAGCAACCTACATCTCATGATCAAGTCCATTATTCTCTCAGGATTTAGAGTTGATGTAAATAGAAGTCATGAGATTTATTATTCATTTGACAGTCGTTGGGAGAATAATAAATCTCACGGCGGTCCAGTTCAATATGTCTTAACTCTTAAAACATATCAACATATCAACTAGAAGTCTCTACTTCCATGATCAAGACAAATCATCTTAGTTGATACGTTATAGTCTTCGCAGATGAAATGCCCAATTTCATCACCGACTACGAACTAAAATTCTGAGTTTACAAAGAACTTGTGATTTATATCTTCTGTGATTAAATCACATACTATGCATCTCATGGACTAAGATAATGTCCCATTAGTTCATAAATAGTCTCATATAATTAAACAACTTAATTATTCATGACATGCCAATAAATTGGGTTTTAGGGCACAAACCCTAACACATTTCTCACTCAAACATTTCAATCTCTCTCTCTCTTTCTTTTCTCTCGACCCAAACACCTCTTTTTCTCTAAAATCCTTTCTCCCTTCAAGATTTCGGTCTCTTCCAAGCCTAAATCCTTTGGTATGTGTTCTTAATCTCTTATTTTTCTCATTATTCATGCATTTCATGCATTTTAGACCTAGGTTATTTACTTTTTTGGGAAATTTGGAGTTTTTATGGTTTTGCTAAAAATCTTGGGTTGGGTTTTGTAATTTTGTTCTCACATGATCACACATTGCATTCTCTAGCATTATAATCATGTTTTCATGCATTCTAGGTTGTGCGCTTAATTATTCAATGTGTGTGTTGTAGTTTGGATTGGATTTTTGCCTATGATGCTTTTATTTTGCATGTAACATGGTCATGCATTACTCTTTTTTCTTTTTCCTCTTTCCTAAGCATATCTTCTATTGTGTTTCTTTTTTGTTTCTCTCCTTCCTAAGCTTCTGACTATGGCACCCAAAAAGTCTATTCCTTCCAAGAACCCGATCACTTGTCTTGGTTCTTCTTCTTCTTCTTCTTCTTCTTCTCTTCCCTTTATTCTTGGTAGGGACAGGTTCCATGATTCAAAATCCCAAAAGGATTTTGATGAGAACTTTAGTGACTGGGTAATTCACTTGCAACGCCATGTCAGTCTATTTGATTTTCCAGACACTCTTCTACCCAGAGCATTAAGCTCTCGGGGTTGCGAATCTCTTTGTGAGAAACCCTCGAGGTGTCCTGGCGTGTTTATACAGGAGTTCTACTCCAACATACACACTATTGATACCTTTGTTCCACAGTTTACTATGGTATTCAGAGGAACACGTATAGTAGTTCCCCGGAGCTTATGTCCGAGGTACTACATGTCACTAGGGTAGTTCGTCTGGACTATCCTAGTCATCCTTGTCTTCGCTTTATCTCTCAAGACGAGTTGGCTACATGTTTCTGTGAAATGGTCATGGTGTGGGGTGGACTTCAAAACTTCACCGCACATGACTTTGCTAAGGGTCCAAGGATCCTTAATATGGTAATGGCCTTTGTTCTCACTCCACGGTTTCATTATAACACTATCACTGAGCCTCGCGCTTATTTTGTTTTCACTCTCTTAGAGGGTCTCTCTATTGACTTTCCTTCACATATGATAGTATCTATGATAGAAATCTATCAAGACACACACGTGATAAGCTGATTTTTCCTTCAGCTATCACACGCATCCTCACACACTTGCACATTCCTATTCCTTCTGCTCGTCTCTTCTCTTGCATGGATGCTATCAGTAAGGAGTCTATCCATAGAAGTGATGCACAGCTGGCTGCTAAGTGGCCACATGTAGAGCCTACTCCAACTCAGCAAGAGGAGGCTGCCTTTCGTCTTGTAGAGGATGCTACCTATGCCTCTCGACCCTCTTCTTCATCTGCTCCATCTTCTTATTCTAGAGTAGAGGTATCTCTCGCTGCCATCATGGATCAACTTCAGCACATGAGTGATGATTTTGGTAGTCGTCTTGACCATCTTTTTGATGAGATATGTCAAATGAACACCAGGATTGGTCGCATCACTCGCCGACAGTCTCATTTTGGCAATTTTGCTCATTCTCCCTCTCTCTTGAGCCTACTAAGGAGTCTTTTGATGGTAGAGATGATGAGAGTGATGATGCTTCTGGCTCTCCTAATGATGATGAGATGATTGTTTCCCAATGACTCACCCTTTGTCACTCGTGACAAAAAGGAGGAGTAGTTTTTATTATGAGAGAGTAGTCATGTTGTTAGAAGGAGAGCTAGTGTAGAGATAGACTAGTTAGGGGGAAAGTGTTTTGAGAGATGTAGTGAGGTTTTGTTGTATCTTTCTCACTTCATGTACCATGGTCTTGTGACCACTTTACATTATATATATATATATATATATGATGATGATGTATGTTTCTTCACCTCTATCTTACATGTGTTGTTTCTTTTCTTTCTTTATACACATGCTTATTCTTTTATATAACTTGTCTACATTTCACACTTGATGCCTTGATGGATTTTGTTTAAGTATTTCCGCTAAGACAAGTTGCAAGTCTTTCATGCCATGATCTCTCTTCTTGCAAAGTTTTTCAAGAGTTCATTGTATTCGTTAGACTTATGTAATTTTTGTGTAATAGTTATGGAGATTGTTGTTTTATACTTCTCTCATAATTATACTTGTGGTTCTGTCATGAATTGCCAAAGAGGGAGATTGTTAGGGTCATATTTTATATGTACTTGGCTAATCCTTTGACAAAGCGCAATTTACTTGTAATTAGATAGATCTAAGTTGGGTTTAATACATCAAGAAATATGTTGTTCAACCATGTCAAGTGTTGGTATTAAAGACATGAAGATTGATCCAAGAAACAAGTGAAGAAAAACTATTTTATTAAAGCTTGACAAATACCTACTATCGAGACTAAATGGGAAGCTCGACACAAGCTTAATCTATCGAGAATTACGAATTTCAGAATTTCCAGATTTGAAATTCGGCCCATGCTGATGTATTTGTTTAGGGTTTCTTTTCTCACAACCCTAGACACATATAAGGCTTATTTTAAGAGCCGTCATACACGGATACAGAGACCAAGAGTTTAATTTTCTATGTGAGAAGCTACCGCGTTTATATGCCATAGGGATTTGTAACTAAGTGCTTCTTGATCATCATTGTTGATAAAGTGAAGAACTTTGTAGCCAACAATAATAATTCAAGTTGCTAGAGTTAGTCACGTATTGGGATCCGTGCAAAGGAGTTAGTCATAAATTGGTGATTTGTGCATTAAAGGAAAGAAGGCTACTACAAGATGAAATCCAATTGGGTATTGGAGCGAAAGTTCAAATGTAGGTTGGTATTTTGGAATAGGCCAGGGTAGTGGTAAGATTCCTCATACTTGTAATTTCTTAATTATTGATTAGTGGATTCTTGATAGTGGTAACCTTAAATTCACCTGGTGGGGTTTTTGCCTTGTGAAAGATTTTCCCCATTTGTCAACAAATCATTGTGTCAATTTAATTTCCGCCGCATTTAGTTTATTTGGTGATTTGTTGGTGCTTCCACGATTTGCATGTAATTTGACCTAATTAATCAACTTGGGTAATTAAATTAATTAACCATGATCAAGCTATCCTAACCCAACATGGAACATTACCATTTAATTGATTTTTGCCTAGTTCAAGACTTGTTATGGACTTCAAGTGTCCTAATTCCTTAGGAATGGTGCCAGAAAGTTTATTGTCGTATAGGTGTAAGAAAGTTAGGTTGTTGAGTGTACCTAATAATGTGGGAATCGAGCCAGAGAGAATATTTCTTTCAAGTCTTAAAGAGATGAGGGATTTTGAATCCCCTATTTCTTGGGGAATGAAGCCAGAGAGTTGATTGTTGCATGTATGCAACAATGTTAGCTTTTCTAAGTTTCCAATACTAGAAGGGATTGGACTTGTTAAACTATTGTTGTTTATGTCAAGTTCAACTAAATTGGGGAGCTTTCCAATTTATGGTGGAATTGAACCAGAATGTTAATTATCATAGAGGTACACATAGGCCAAATTGCTCAAATTGCCTAAAGAAATGGGAATGTGACCCTTGAGATGGTTGGCATACAAAAAAATGTTATTAAGAGACTCTAATTGACCTACTTGTTGAGGAATTGAGCCATTTAACTGATTTTCACCTAGATGTAGGACCTCAAGATTTTCAGTAGGCCAATCTATGGTGGGATTTCCCTAGATAACTTATTAGAGGACAAAGCAAGATATATTAGTTTGGACAAGTAAGCAATTTCAATGGGGACTGTACCATAGAGTTCATTCATGCTAAGATCAACATATGCAAGGTTAGGGAGAGATGATAATGAAAATTCATGCAATTTGCCTTTTAAGTTTGAGTTAGTCAGGTTTAATTTAATCACACCTCCTGCATGGCTGCAAGAAATGCCAAACCAACTGCATGGGATTGAGCTGGTGTTTTCATCATTAAAAGAATTGGTAGCATTATTAGGATGGAGAGTCCATGAAGGCAATAGTGACTCGATTTCATTTTGAAGACTGGCTTTCCAATTGAGTAAAGCATCTATCTCCGCCTCTTTATTTATAGAAACAAAATCAGCAACAAATGAGGAATGTAACATGGCCAATATGATTAGAGAAACAAGGAAAAATAACTATAAAGTTGTGATTTACAACTATGTTTTATGTTGGCTTTATTCCATGACAAAAAAAGTTGTAAGTGCATTAAATTATTTCCTTGTATTTTGTGGGATTTTATTATATTGGGTTTAGTATTAAGTTAGTGAAGAATCGAGCATGAAATGAAGATCAATGCAGTTTCAGGACTAGCTCACAAGAAGTTCGCAAGAAAGGTTCCCTCCAAAAGGCCGAGTGAGAAGCACATACTGGAAGCTGAAGAGTCAAGTGTCAGGCTGCATTTCGTGAGTACTTCATGAGACAGGCCATCTCGCGAGGTACCCGTGAAACACTCTACTTGGAGGATTTTAAGTGTGACTTTCTTACACTTCACCCATACTATATATACCCTTATTACCCATAAAAGTAAAGGAGGCAATTCAGAGAGAAAAGCCTAGATAGGTTTCTACAACACAACACACCCACCTTTTAGAGAGAGAGCTACTCATCCTTAGTGAGAAATCATTGTAGTCTCTTCTCCTTCCCTCTCCCATTGTCATACCTTGAGAGAAGATTTTTACCCAAACAAAACCCACACATATTCAGAGTGTAGAGAGCGTTTTGGAGCTTGAGAAGTTTTGGGGATTTGCTAAAAGAAGCCAATGAGGCTTGGCAGATGCAATTGGGCGTATTACGGGATCTGGATAGCTAGTGAAGACAAGACTCCGAGAAGTCCGTTGATAGCAAGAGCTTGGAGGGTTCAAGTACATTGGATAGACTAGGCTTGGAGGGTCTTTTTTTATTCGTGTACTCCAACTTATTCACTAGTGGATCGATTTCGACTTGGAGGGTCGTGGAGAGGTTTTTTGTCGAGTTCTTCGGTTTCTTCTTCGATAACACGTCTTGGTGTTATTTTGTCTTTACATCTGTCTTCCCTTACTCTTGTGCTTTACATTTATTGTTTTTCATGTTTATGCACTAGAGTAGTTTTGGTTTATTGTGGTTCATTTACTCTTGTTCTGTACTTAGATATAAGTTAGAGAAAAAAAATTAAGCCGTAATTTTAAAATTGGGGTCTAAACAAGCTCATGTGTTTTTAGCACAAATTTGAGCTTTCAGTAACTTTTGTTAGGTTTTGAGTTTGTAATGTTGGCAAACTATGACAAAAACTAAGTCTCATTGGTTTAGAATGGTCTATATTGAAGTCCAAGACAAAAAACTCAAGTTTGGGATGAAAAAAAAATGAGTTACAATTTGTTTCGTTTGATTGGTACTCGATCGATCGAAAATCGTTCGATTGGTACTTAATCGATCAAAAGTCGCATACCAGCAAAAAATCAGCAAACGTAAAAAGCCCATAACTTATTCGTTTGAAGCCCAAATCGCAAGCCGTTTTTTCCAGTATTTAAAGGACATTATAAGCTAACCCTAGAGGGTGTTTACAGAGTTTTTTTAGAGAGATTAGAGTGCATCTTGTGCCTCTTTTGTAGATCTAGGTTTTTGTACCCAAAAGCTCTCTAAAGTCTTCTGCCGGTGTTATTTCTTGAAGAATCTCAGGATTCGGTATTATAGAAGTTGCTGCCTTCTCTAGTCATCAAATGTGTTGATGGTCTAAACCTTTAAGGGTGGTCTTGGAGTCACAAATAGGAGATTTTGTGTTGATAGTCGCAAGTGTGAATGTTTGTGTTGCGAAGGCCTAATAGAGAAGAAGTCTGTGGATTCGGAGCTTGCACGTGGTCGTGTCAGTAAGTTCTACATGTGGTAGCAATAGGATGTTAGTGGTCTAAGTCTTATTGTAAATTTCGATTCTCTATAGTGGATTTGCTTTTTACCTTGAGGATAGCTAAGTTAAATCCTCCCCAAGTTTTTTATCGGTTTGGTTTTCCTAAGTGATCATATCATTGTGTTCTTTATTTTCCGTTGCTTTACAAGATATGACTTTATTGTTTTAACCTAGATCTGAATAATAGACTTAAGTATTCACTTAATTAATTAGATTAAACAATCTAGTTTACAGTGATCTAAAAACCTAACAACTTTTTCAAGGTAGGCAATGCCATGGTCTTTCTTTTACAAATTGCATACATATCCTTGCAATTATATATCAAAGCTCCCCTAGGAATTTCTTACACCACTATTTACAGGATCTAAGATTTGGTAAGTCTCGAGGTCAATTCCATTGTTAATGGCGTAGAGAAACAGGGATCTGACACAATGGATGACTTACTTTTTGACTGTTTTGAATCTTTTAATGTGGAAAGATTTTGTCATTTTCCCAGTCAAGAAAAAAGAAAGATCCAACGTGGAAAGTCTCCCAAGTCTTTTTCATTATATATTTATATCTCAATAACTGGGAAGAAATTCCAAGCAAACTATACAATACAATTGCCAATGGAGCATAAAAATGGTGAGGCTTGTATTTAAAGTCATGGCCTGGGAGTTCTCTCTGGAAAAATTGAAACCATATGCACTTGAGCATTGAAGAAGGGATTCAAATGACCACATGTTTTCGTATAGTGCTGATTTTTGTTTCTGTCCTTTTGCCTATATGATGTTGAAAGATATCATATATGTTTTGTGGGTTAGGTAGGTAGAATTAGAAGTTGAATCCACTCTATTGTCTAGTAGAATGTTTAAATTATTTAGTATTTCTTTTCATAGTGGCAACTGGCGAAATCGCAAAAGTGAATTTCTGAATATGATAATCCATCAGTTAGGTTGAGACCCTTATTTGTGTGTCTGTTCCACCACAAAATATCGCACAGAAGTTTTCCTATGTTATTCATACGATTGCCAACCATAGCAGCAATGTTTTCCAATGACTATATTCTCATTCTTTAGGAGATCTAAAAGTAAAATGCTTGAGTGTTGAAACAAGAAGTTCAGAGAAATGTAACCACTAACTCCCTTCTTCAACCTCTTTAAATCTTTGAGTAAGAGAAACAAAGACAAACTACAGTTGTTTCAGTCATTAGAAGAGTTTACAAATTGACGTCTTCCTTTCGTCAATTATAAGTCTCTTATTCATTTAAAACCCCAAATTTAACACAATTAGACTTAGTATCCTGTCGTTAGTACCCTTCTAAATTCTAAGCCTCTTTACGCACGAAGTACAGCTTTCCAATGACTATATTCTCATTCTGAAGGACAGCAAAAGAAATATTGCAACTAATCAGAGGAGCCACATTTGAGATTAGAAACTTATCGATGAGTGAAGTAATTGGAAAGTGATAAGTGAGAACGAAAGTATATCTGTGGATAGTTCTGTAATTACAAGTTATTGATATGGGATATTGCTCTTACTTATGGGGATGACGATGATTAAGAGGAGTGATGTAACACCCCATAATTTTATAATAAAAAAGAGAAAAAAATTAACATAAAATAAGTGGCCCACACTTTAATGGATTAAAATTAATTGGGTCTAAGGAAGTTATTTGAGGATGAATGGTTTTATTTTGGGCCTAGTGGACAATAAGGAATATGGAAGATTTAGTAGGCTTGTGTTGGGTCAAAAGTACCCTAACCCATCATCTCGCAGAGGTACATATATATATATATATATATACAAATATATGTACAGTTTCTCTCTTTCTAGTTATTTCAAAATTCAACAAGTGAGAGTTATGTCTGTAAATTTAAAAAAAAAAAAAAAAAAAACTACCACACATGTTAATCACTTATTGGATTTTGATACGGATGAGGTGACACCATTTGATACAAAGTACTCTCATTCAACCGCAACACGCATGACACATAGCAGCTCCTCCCCGTTATTCTCATGTTACACTCCTCACATGCCATAGCCTTCTTCTCCCTGAAGAACAACTTGTGACAGTTTTAAGGTTGGCCTTGCGGGATAAAAACGAGGAGAAAGGGTGCATGAGGTGAGACAATGAATTTCTTTTACTGTTTTGGGTTTCTCTTCTACCATAAATGGAACTTACTTATGTCATTATTTATTGATGGAACCAGTGGCGGAGCCAGGAAGTTTTTCTAGGGGGTCAAATTAAGTATAACAAAATTATTGAATTAAAAAAAAAATTCAAGACCCAATAAAAATTTATATTTTATGAATTAATATTTTAGCTTAATAATGTTGTGTCTTGCGTTTTTTTTTTGTTTTTTTTTTATTTTTATAATTGTATAAAACTCATTTATAATTTAACCACTCAAGCCAAAATATAAATGCAAACAAAGTACATTGTAAGAGCATTCCCATTGGCAATTGCAAATGGGAAATGTAGGGGAAAAGTATCATCAAGGCACAAAAAGGTGTTGGCAACTGGACTTGTAAAATGCCAGAATTGCAAATTTTTTTGCAATTGTGTTAGATTTAGGATGGCACTGTAGTACAATAGTAAAAATTATAATATATTTTAATTGATAAAGTGGAAGAGAGATGAGGGAGAAGAGAGAGGGAGGGTTGTATGGGATTATATTATATTATATTATTTTAGTGGGTAATATATATTATTTTAATGAGTAGAATAGGAAAATAAAAATTGAGATGTTGAGTGTGTTGTAAAATGGTATGATATAACTAATAAAGTAACTTTTTGAGATGTTAAAATAGGATAGTATACAATTTTCCATTGTGAATGGTCTAATAACTAATTATATATAACGATATTTTATAATCTTATATATTATTATATAACAGAAACTCAAAAATATTATAATATATTATATAATTAAATTGAAAGACAGAAATCCACACTTCTCAAATTTACAGCCACAAAAATTTCATTCTCACACTCAGACACAGTATTTTGAAGTGTTGTATAGTAGTAACACAGCACACAGAGTTATACAAAACACATAGTTATAAAATTAAAATATATATATATATATATATATAAATAAAAATAAAAGGAAAAAGAAAGAAAGAAAGAAAGAAAGAAAAAGAAAGTAACAAACACACAACAAGAGAGCGAGATAAAAAATGAGAAAGATACTAGTGATTCATAGAAGGGCGACTAGCGGTGTGGAGGACTGTCATGGAGAGGCAGCGTGATGGGGGCATTATACTCCTAGTAAATGTAAGAGGAGATTTGTTTAGCTCTTTTGTTTATTTATTAGTATTATTTTTTTCATTGGTGATTTGGAATTTGATGGAGGAGAATGGGGTTTTTTTTGTTCGTATTTGGAAGGTGGGCTGAGGAACGAATGGGCCAGATGGGGTTTTTCTTTCTGGGTTTTCTTATATCAAAATTAATTAATTTTTTTTAACCTAATTGATTATGTTGGGTTTTCCTTTTATTGGATTAGTTCCTAAATTTGAGGGTCAAATTTAAATTTTGAGATAACAAATTCAAAATCTGAGGGGGGCCAGTAGGCAAAATTTTATGTGATTTATAATTTTTATACTACTTTTAATAGAAGATTAGAAATTTTTTTGAAAAATCAAGGGGGGCCATGGCACAACCACCCCCCACCACCCCCCCCCCCCCCCCCCCCCCCCCCCCAACTGGATGGAACGAACATATCAGTCTCTTGGGCTTCATTGATTTAGAATAATTTCCGTTGGCTGTTGTTCATAACTTTATGTGTGGGGTTATGGAGATTAATTCAAATTGATAATATAGGATATAGGAACTAAGGTGTGGAGGCTTTGGCTTTATAATCTAGTGGGGCTGATCCTTAAATTCAAATATGCAATTGCTTAAAGAATCAGGATTTCTAGTGTGGAATTGCACAGGGTAAAAGCTGGTCTCTATATTGGATGCTACGGATTGAATATATATATATATATACCTACCTAATCTTGTATACCTAACAGAGGCATAAGTAGATGGCTATTGACTTATACAATTGTTTATTAATTGATACAATTCGAAACTGCCATTGTGTAAACCAAAACTTGTTATATTATTATATTTATAAGCTATATTAAGTAGTGTAAGAGAATATAAGGCTATAAGAGTCAGATATGAGATTACCTATGGGGTTTCCAGTGAGTTTCTGCATATATATATATATATATATATATAAACACACACATATATTTAATAGGTAAAAAAAATTATTAAAAAGAAGCTACTCCATCAAAGAGATGAAGTAAATGAAAGAAATATGTACAAGCAACAAAGGAAAACAAAAACAAATTATGTACAAGAAAAAAGTGAATCTAAAAACAATGGAATGGATTTCGAAGAAGTGAAACCTCACGCACGAGACCAATCAAACAAAGTGGTCGCAAACAACTCTAAGAGCTTATCCCTAGAAAGCACCAAATCTTCAAATATGCGATTATTTCTCTCCCTCCAAATAATCCACACCACACAATGTGGTACCAAATTCCAAACATTTGAAGAATACTTCCCCAACCAATTCCTCCAACCGGCCAGCAAGCCAATAACCCTTCTAGGTAGAACCCAAGAAACACTAAAAGATCTAAGGGCAAAGCTCCATAACCAAAAAACCTCACCACAGTGTAGAAGCAAATGATCCACACTCTCCCATTTACATTTACACAGGCAACACCAATTCATAATAGTGCAGCCCCTTTTCCTCAAATGATCCGTTGTGAGAACCTTCCCCCGTGTAGCTGTCCAAACAAAAAATAACACACGATGTGGAGCCTTCACACCCCAAATACTCTTCCAAGAAAAAGTAATAGAGCTTGATCCCCTCAATACACCATAAAACGATTTTATATCAAAAACCCCCCTTCGACCCTAAACACCACCTCATCTTATCTCCACCCTCAATAGGAGGACTTAGCGACTCCAATGTACGAGTATAGGCCCCCATCAACTCCATCTCCCATTCATTAAAACCATGTTGGAACCGTATGTTCCATTTCCATTCTTCTTTCAAAGTGTGACTCACCATCATATCTGCCACAGATGCCTCCCTATAAGTAGCAAGTTCAAATAACTCCGGGAAAGTTCCGTTCAACGATTGATATCCATACCAATGATCATGCCAAATCGGATTCTACTCCCCAAACCAATCTCAAAGGAAAGAAACTTACTAAAACTCTCCCAACATTTCCATATGCACCGCCACAGACCACACCCATGTGAACCCCCACACAACTTTGAAGACCACCCCCCTCCCCCGCTCCTTCCTCCCCAAATTTCAATGTGATCACATGCCTCCATATTCTTGTCTCCTCAACCCCATAACACCACAACCACTTAGCCAAAGAGCTTTATTAAAGGTAGTAATTTTCCTAATCCCCAACCCACCATCAGAAAAAGGATAACACACCTTATCCCACCCTACCAAATGAAGTTTATGCTCATCTGCCAAACCACCCCAGAGAAAATCGCTCTATAACTTCTCAATCCTATTAGCCACCCTAGTAAGAATAGTGAATAGAGATAAGAAATAAGTGGGGATACTAGAAAGCGCACACTTGAGCAAAGTCAAGCAGCCCCCCTTAGAAAGATACATTTTTTTCCACCTAGCCAAGCATTTTTCCAACTTCTCCAAAATCAGATTCCATATAAAGGACGACTTGTTGGAGAGTCTGATAGGCATACTGAGATATGTCATAGGCAGAACCCCAATCTTGCAGCCCAAAACTTCTGTTAACTCGTCAAAATTATTCACCTCACCAACCAGAACCATCTCACTTTTACTAACCTTAATGTTTAGCCCTATAACTACTATGAAACAAGTTAGTAACATCCTAATATGAAGACACTATTCAACACTAGGTCATAGAACAAAATGGTATCATTTGCAAATAACAGATAAGATATTCATAACTCATCACCTCCCACACCACGCACCTTAAAACCCCTAATAATACCAGCCTCCTCCATATGTCTAAGCATCCTAGAAAATACTTCCATCACCAGAAGGAATAGCATAGGACTTAAAGGATCCCTTTGCCTTGAACCTCTCGAATTAGGAAAGAAACTAGCTGGAGAGTCATTAACTAAAACTAAAAACTGGAGAATAGAGATACAAGTATGGATCCATTATAACCATCTAACTCCAAAACCCATCCTTTCTAACAAGTAAAGCAAGGCTTCCCAATTTACATATTACCCCAGCTATCTTACGACGAATACGACTATCAACATACTCATTCACAACCAAGACTAAATCCAAAATCTGATGACCCCCAACAAATGCATTTTGAGATTCAGAAATGAGGTCATGTAGCACCCCCCTCAATCAGTATGCCAAGACCTTAGCCAACATCTTATAGACACTACTCAGTTGACTTATCGGTCTAAAATCTCTAATGTTGAAGGCTTTATGTTTCTTAGGAATAAGAGCAATAAACAAAGCATTCAAGGACTTCTCAAATTTACCATAGTCATAAATTCATCAAAGAATGCTAAAATATCACTCTCCACAACCCTCCAACAATCATGGAAAAAGGTCATCATAAATCCATCAAGTCTTGCGGCTTTGTCGCCCTCCATATCACGCTTAACTTGTAAAATTTCTTCGTTCTCAAATTGCCGTTCAAGTAGACCACTCTTCACATCCCCAATAGTATCCAAATTTAAATCATCCACCACTGATTGCCATGTTTCTATCTCCTTATATAACTTTTGATAAAAGCCCACTACTTGAGCAACCACCTTACCCTCATCTGATAGGCCAAAAACGTATTGACCCCTTGTGATTAAGTTAATTAATTAATTAGCCAAGTTATTAATTAATCAATTTAACATGCAAACACGTGGTAGCACAATCAAATCACCAATAAACTAATTATGCAGCGGAAAATAAATAACACGGTGATTTATTTATGAATGGGGAAAACCTGACGGCAAAAACCCCCACCGGGTGATTTTCAGGTCACCACTCCTAAAACTCCACTATTATCACAACAAGCGGTTACAAGTAAAGGAATCCCAAGTACCTTACCAACCTACAGTTGAACCCTTACCCCAATACCTAATTGGACTTGTTCTGTAGTGACAGTTTCCCCTTTTGATGCACGGCTCCCAAGTACGTGACTAACTAATTGCGCGGATCCCAGTACGCAACTTCAATCACAAACTAGAGGAAGTTTGTTGGCTGCAAAGTTCTTCAGTTCATCCATGATGAAGATTAAGAAGATACTTGGTCACAAAACCCAAAGGTGCACATACACAGCAACTTCTTCAGAAGAGATGAACTAGGTCAAAACTTTGTCTCAGGTCATAATTTGCTTGAACAGAGTTTGCTTAATGCTTGTGCAACTTGTGTACACTTTGACGGCCCTTAAAAAAATCCTTTTATATGTCTAGGGTTAGGAGAAAAGAAGGCCCAAAGACACATCCACAGATCCCAAGAAATCAAATCAGAAATTTTGATTTTATAAATCTCGACAGATAGAAGCTGTCGAGCATCTATCGAGATAGCTGTCGAGCCACAGGTAAAACAGCTTCTTTAAATCTCAACACATGCTAGCTGTCGAGCTTTAGTAACTTTGCATTTTCAGCTTGTTTTCTTGAACAGACTTGAAGGCTTCAACACTTGATCTTGAAACATGGTTTCTTGAAGTATTTCAACACATCTTAGATTTACCCAAATACAAGTAAAGTGTGTTTTGTCAAAGGATTAACCAATTACATAAAACAATGACATCTGTTCTTAATAAGTGAACCACATATGTCCCAACAATCTCCCCCTTTGGCAATCCGTGACAAAACCACAACAAACAAATGAGATATGAGAGAAGTCATAAATCACTCAACTCATATTCACTTGTTGAATACAATAAAATCTATCCTAACACAAACTCTTGAAAAACTTTGCAAGAAGAGAGTTTATGGCAAGTAGACTTTGACAACCTGTATTTCTGAAACACTTTAAACAAAACTCATCAACGCATCTTTGTGTGAAACAGAAATAATAGATTGCATATAAGTATAAGAAGCATGTGTATAAAGAGAGAAAAAAAAACAACACATGTAAGGTAGGTGAAAGAAACATACATCAACATATAAGAAAGATAAGTACAATGTATGTAAAAATGATCACAAGACCCAATGTACAAGAACAATGTATCTATAATAGAAAGAAAAGAAAAGATACATCATATCCTCACTACATCCCTCAAGTATCAACACTTCCCCTAAAAAAAAGTCCTATACTAACTCTTCCCCTAAGATGAGTACTCTCATATCCCAAAATTACTTCCCCTTTTTATCACGAGTGACAAAGGGTAGAGTGTCAAGTAGACATCTCATCAGTAGAGCGAGCATCTCCATCATCATCATCCGAAACGTCATCGTCATCACCATCATCATCATCATTATCCGAAGCATCAGAATCAGAAGCCACTAGAGGAGGTGGTGAAGGAGTAGCCTTAAAAGCATAGCCACCCATAGCCGCCTGCAGCCGTGCAATACGACCGACACGAACGTTCACCTGATACAACTTCGTAGAGAGTGTATCCATGCGCTGCAACTGCGCCATGATGTCTCCAAGAGATACATCACCCATGGAAGAGGAGGGAGTAGATGTAGATAGAGCAGACCAAGAGGGTACCGAATGAGATGGAGTCGAACCGGAGTGAGCAGCTGCTGACTCCTGCCGTGACCTAAACTAAGCCTCACTACGTTTTAAGGTAGCGGTGTCTATGGCACACATGACAAAAAAGTGATTAGAAGAGGGAAAAGGAATAGAAAGATGGCGTAGAATCCGCGTGATAGTTGAAGGGAAGATGAGCTTATCACAGGTAGTCGTATCCCTAAACACATCTATGACGGAAAGAATGAAATGTGAAGGAAAATCTAGAGTGAGGTTCTCTAACAAAGAAAGCAAAAATAGAGCACGAGGCTCTGTGATAGAGTTATAGTGAGAGGGTGGGTGCAAAACAAAAGTCACCACCATGTTCATGAATCTAGGACCTTTAGCAAAAGGCCGACATGGTGTAAACTGACACTCACCCCAAATAGATGGGTGCTCACAGAAAGCAGACATCATCTCGTCTTTGGACACAGTCCTTAGACACTCACAACCGGGGTAGTTAGGATGCTCTACCCTCGGAACTCGAAGCACATCCGCAACAAGCTCCGGTGTGACAGCAAAGCGCGTACCTTGAACGCGAGTGTGAAAGAGAGGTATTGAAGAATCAATCCCATGCATGTTGGAGTAAAACTCCTGAATAAGCACAAGAGGACAAGTGACTGGGACGTCACACAGTGACTCCCATCCCCGACTGTGAATGACATCGGGAAGGTCAGTGTCAGTGAAGTCCGCCAAAATGACTTGGCGTTCCAAATGAACACCTCGTCGAGAAAAGTTCTCCGAATATGCCTTTCGGGCATCCTCATCACAGAACCGAATGATAGAAGGAGTAGGATCAGAAGAGAAAGATGATGTCCCGGAACGAAGAGGGTTCCTAGATGGAGCAGACTTACGTTTAGGTGTCATAGACACGACTAACGTAAACAAAGAGAGAAAGGGAGAAAAGGAAACAATCAAAAAAGTCTCAAAACATTTCAAATATATCAAGATATATTGAAAAGAGAGTACGTATGCATGAAAATGCATGAGCATGTGACATGCAAAGAAAAAGGCATCATGGGCTCAGCCCAATCCAATCCTACCAGCACACAAGCATATTACACACATCTAAATGCATGAAAATACTGTTATAATGCGAATGTGATGCAATGTATGAGGTTTTAAACACATTTAAATGAAAACCCAACCCAAATTACAAGAAAAACTCATCAATTTTGAAAAAACCCCAAAATTTTTCAAAAACCCCAAAACCTAGCTTTCAAATCATGAAATGCATGAAGAATGAAGAGATAGAAAGCTTACCAAGTGAAGAAAAACTTGAGGAAGCTCGAAGAAACCCTGAGGAGCAAGATTGGAGTGAGATGAGAAAGTTTGGGAGAGAAAACAGAGAGTTATCGAGAGAGAGATCGAGAGAAAAGAGGTTTGGATCGCATGAGGAGCTTAAATAGGATCCTCAGTAAATCTCGACAGATGAGGTATCGAGAGGTATCGAGGGAGGTGTCGAGAAAAAGAACGTCGACAGTTGAAGGTGTCGAGGGCTAAAACAACAGATTGAGGACATAAGCTCAATCGATCGGCCAGGTGTCGAGAATCTATCGAGTAGGCAGGAGATTTCTTGATCGATCCAACAGGTGCCGAGGAGGTATCGAGATTGCGATAAGAAAAAGCTTGAGAAGCTTGATAGATAGCAAGGTATCGAGGAGGTGTCAAGCCAACTTTAAAAAAAAAAAATTTCGAGAAGAGAAAAACACAGACATGAATGCAATCCAACATGCAACTCAAACACTGATTCAATCAACATATTAAGCTTTCAAAAACATCTCTCAAGATGAAATTTAAGCACATGGATCCTCAAAAACACACACACACACACACTAAATAAGTCTAATAAATTTTATATTTCAAAAACAAGTCAAGACAGTTTAGCGAGCATACATTAGCACATGTAAAACCTTATGATGGCCAAATCACATTGTACCTGCACATGTATCAAGAATAGCAAAGAAAATTGCGTGTTGTGTGTAAAAAACATTGCAAGATTGCATATGTGTATACATGTTATGACGATTTGAGATATGAGAAAATCACTTTAACTCACACACAATCATAACTGTTTGATGGGGACTATCACCTTCGAGGTACATCTTATAACTCCTACATCTCCTAGAATACAAGCTTGCAATCATATTTAAAGCATTTTTGATCTTTTGCTTTTTATTTTCTTTGCATATTTTCTTTTATTTAGCATATCATGCATGGGCATATAAGAGAGAGAAAAGAAATACCCAAGATGTTAACCATTTGACATTACACTTTTGCTCTGCTGAAGCATATGGATGTCTTTGACATTGCACTTTTGCTATGTCGAAGCATACAAGTGTCTTATTATGATTGGTGGGCAACAGTGGTGAGATGGTTATTTATCCCTTTCTCTTAGGATTTTCTAGTCCTACCCATCAAAAAGAGTGATACGAGTGTTAAGTCCAAGAGATAACTTAATCTTACTCATCACAAACAAGAGCCACAAAGCTCACTTGCTTAGTTATGCATAAGAATGCTCATCTAAGCTACATAAGATACAAAGTTCAGAAAATTTTGTTTCAATGGCCATCCAAGGTACACAAGTACCAAAGTACACAAAACACACACTGTTTTTGTATTTTTCTAATTTTTCTAATTTTTTTATTTTTATATCAAAAACAAAATAAACAAAACTATAAACAACTAAACAAAAACATGTTAAACAAAGCAAAGCATAAAACTAGACTGACTCAAAATAAAAGCAAAACACACAAGTAATGCAACAAACAAAAACAAGAAGATAGAAGAAAGTGATAAAATCACTTAGAGTCCTTTTTCTTCCACACCTTGGAAGAATCTTTCCTTTGATTAAAACCTTGAACCGGCGATGAAGGGGAAGAATTGAAGCAGTTCAAGTTCGAAAGGAACATGAGGGCTTTGAGAAGATCACCAAGAGGAGCAAGAGAGGATTGAAGCTGATTCTGGCTTCCAGATGCGATTATGTCGTTGCTCTGTTAAGTGGCTAACCACTTATAGCAATTTGGTCGAGTATGATTGGCAGCTCCACAATGATGACAGAGATGCTGCTTCTTCTGTTTGGGCTTTTGAGAGTTAGCCTTCTTAGCCCTAGAGTTCTTAACATCTTTCTTATCCCTCTTAGGGGGTGCTCCTAAGATAGATTTACCCTTATCTAAGTTCTTACTAGCTAATTCAGTTTTAACATCAGTATTCTCAGTTTCAGTATTATTAGCAGGAGGAACAAACACAGTAGCACTAGTAGAAGCAATATTAGAGGAAGAAAGACCATACCCTAAACCTGTTCGATCCGAAGCAGATTTCTGAATGCTGAGCATCTCATCAAGATTTTCACTTGAAGTCCTCTCCAATTGAGCTCTGACTTGAAACAGCTCCGCTTCAAGCTTCTTGATCTTCTCAGCCAAGAAATTTGATAGGCCACAATCTGAATGACCCCTTGTGATTAAACCAATTAATTAATTAGCCAAGTTGTTAATTAATCAATTAATCATGCAAACGCGTGGAAGCACAAACAAATCACCAATAAACTAATTAAGCAGCGGAAAATAAATAACACGGTGATTTGTTTACGAATGGGGAAAACCCTTGCGGCAAAAACCCCACCGAGTGATTTTCAGGTCACCACTCCCGAAACTCCACTATTATCAAATCAAACGGTTACAAGTAAAGGAATCCGAAGTACCTTACCAACCTACAGTTGAACCCTTACCCCAATACCCAATTGAACTTAATCTGTAGTGACAATTTCCACCTTTGATGCACGGCTCCCAAGTACGTGACTAACCAATGCGCGGATCCTAGTACGCGACTTCAAACACCAACTAAGAAAGAGAGGTTGGCTGCAAAGTTCTTCAGTTCAACCTACACGATGAAGATCAAGAAGATACTTGGTTACAAAACCCTTTGGTGCAAATACACAGCAACTTCTTCAAAGAAGATGAACTAGGTCAAGAACTTTGTCTTTTAATCACAATTTGCTTGAATAGAGATTGCTCAATGCTTTTGCAACTTGTGTACAATTTGACGGCTCTTAAAACAATCCTTATATATGTTTAGGGTTAGAAGAAAAGAAAACCCAAAAGCATATTCACGGATCCCAAGGAAATCAGATCAGAAAATCTGATTTTGTAATTCTCGACAGATAGCAGGTGTCGAGGTAGCTATCGAGCAGGTGTCAAGAATTAATGAATTTGCACTTCAGCTTGCTTTTTCTTGGACAGACTTGATGACTTCAACACTTGATCTTGAAACCTTGTTTCTTGAAGTATTAAAAACACCTAGAACTACCCAATTACAAGTAGAGTGTGTTTTGTCAAAAGGATTAACCAATTTACATAAATAAGTGATATATGTTCTTAACAAGTGAAAACACATATGTCCTAACAATCTCCCCCTTTGGCAATCCGTGACAAAACCACAACAAACAAATGAACATATGAGAGAAGTCATAAATCACTCAACTCATATTCACTTGTTGAATACAATAAAATCTATCCTAACACAAACTCTAGAAAAACTTTGCAAGAAGAGAGTTTATGGCAAGTAGACTTTGACAACCTGTATTTCTGAAACACTTTAAACAAACCTCATCAAGGCATCTTGTGTGAAACAGAAATAAATAGACTGCATACAAGTATAAGAATCATGTGTATAAATATAGAAAAGAAACAACACATGTAGAGAGAGGTGAAAGAAACATACATCCACATATAGAAAGAAGATAAGTACAATGTATGTAAAACTGGTCAAAAGACCTTATATACAAGAACAATGTATCTATAAAGAATAGAAAAGAAAAGATACATCAAAACCTCACTACATCCCTCAAAATATCAACACTCCCCCTATCAAAAAAATGTCCTGTACTAACTCTCCCCCTAAGATGACTACTCTCATAACCCAAAACTACTTCCCCTTTTTGTCACGAGTGACAAAGGGTAGAGTGTCATGTAGACATCTCATCAGTAGAGCTAGCATCTCCATCATCATTCGAAGCATCATCGTAATCACCATCATCATCAGAGTCAGAACCCGCTGGAGAATGTGGTGAAGGAGTAACCTCAGAAGCAAAACCGCCCATGGTCACCTGCCATCATGCAATACGACCAACACGAACATTCACCTGATACAACTCAGTGGAGAATGTATCGAGGCGAGCATCCATGCGCTGCAGCTGCGCCATAATGTCTCCAAGAGATACATCGCCCATAGAGGAAGAAGGAGCAGATGTAGATGGAGCAGATTTGGATGGAGCCGAATGGGAGGAAGGAGTGGAATCCATCTGTCTCGACCTAAACTGAGCCTCACTACGTTTTATGGTAGCGGCATCTATGGCACAGATGTGTGTGAAGTGGTCGGACACAGGAAAAGGGATAGAAAAATGGCGTAAGATCCTCGTGATAGCGGAAGGAAAGATGAGCTTATCACGGGATGCCGAATCTAGATGGACATCTATGATAGAAAGGATGAAATGAGAAGGAAAATCTATAGTAAGATGCTCTAGAAGTGATAACAAGAATCGAGCACGAGGCTCTGTGATGGAGTTGTAGTGAGAGAGAGTGGATGGAGTACAAAAGTCATCACCATGTTTAGAAATCTTGGACCTTTAGCAAAAGGCCTACATGATGTGTACTGATGCTCACCCCAATCAGCAGGACGCTGACAAAAGGCAGAGATGAGCTCATCTTTGGACACAGTCCTCAGATGCTCACAGGAAGAATAGTCAGGAAAATCTATCCTAGGAACCCTAAGTACATCCGCAACTAGCTGCGGTGTAACAGGGATGCGCGTACCTCGAACGTGAGTGAAGAGAGGTACTGAACGATCTATCCCGTGCATGTTGGAGTAAAACTCCTGAATCCGCATGACAGGACAAGTGACTGGGACGTCACACAGTGACTCCCATCCCCTACTGTGAATGACAGAGGGAAGGTCAGTGTCGGCGAAGTCCGCCAAAATGACTTGGCGTTCCGAATGAACACCTCGTCTAAAAAAGTTCTCAGAAAATGCCTTGTGGGCATCTCCATCACGGAACCGAAGGTTAAGAGGAGCAGAATTAGAAGAAGAGGAAGCTCCAGAACGTAGAGGGTTTCGAACCGGAGTGGATTTACCTTTGGGTGCCATAGACACTACTAACGTAAAAGAATGAGAAAGAGATAGACAGGGAGACAATTAGAAAAGTCCCAAAACAGTTCATATATATCAGATATATTGAAGAACAAGTACGTATGCATGGGAATGCGTGAACATGTGACATGCAAAGGAAAAAAACATCATGGGCTCAGCCCAATCCAATCCTAGCAGCACACAACCATAGAACACACATCTAAATGCATGTAAATACCATTCTAATGCACATGAAATGCAATGTATGACATTTTGAACACATTTAAGTGAAAACTCAACCCAAAATTTCAAGAAAAACTCATTAATTTTGAAAAACCCCAAAAATTTTCAAAAATCCCAAAAACTAGGTTTCAAAACATGAAATGCATGAAAAAGGAAGGGAAAAATGATCTTACCAAGTGACTAGAAGCAAGGAATGGTCAAGATCCAAGTGGGTTGGAAGATTTGAGTGAGAAAATGGTGTTTGGGAGAGGAACCGCCATGGATAGATCGAGAGAGATCGAGTGAAATGAGAGAAAATCGCGACAGAGCCTTAAATAGGCAACTCAGTAAATCTCGACAACTGAGGTGTCGAGAGGTATCGAGGAAGCTATCGAGGAAATGGCTGTCGACAGTTGAAGGTGTCGAGAAGGTGTCGAGGAATGAACACCAGAACCAAGAACAGAAGCTTGATCGATCGACAAGGTATCGAGAAGGTATCGAGAAGACAGAAGATTTCTCGATCGATCCACTAGGTGTCGAGACAGGTGTCGAGATTGCGATAAGAAAAGGCTAGAGAAGCTCGACAAATGACCAGGTATCGAGGAGGTGTCGAGCCATCAGTTAAAAGCAGTTTTTCGAGAAGTGAAAAACATAGATATGAATGCAATCCAACATACACTATAACCATTGATCCAATCAACATTTTAAACTCTCAAAATCATCTCTTAACAGAATTTAAAGCACATGGATCCTAAAAAACACACACACACACTAAACAAGTCTAACCAATTTTATATTTAAAAAACAAGTCAAGACAGTTTAATGAGCATACATTAGCACATGTAAACACTTGTGATGGCCAAATCACATTGTACCTGCACATGTATCAAAAGTAGCAAAGAATATTGCGTGTTGTGTGTGAAAAACATCGCAAGATTGCAAATGTGTATACATGTTATGACGATCTGAGATATGAGAAAATAACTTTAACTCACACACAATCATAACTATTTAATGGGGACTATCACCTTCGAGGTACATCCTATAACTCCCACATCTCCTAGAAGACACGCTTGCAATCATATTTAAAGCATTTTAATCTTTTAACTTTATATTTTCTTTGCATATTTTCTTTTAAGCATATCATGCATGGGCATAAAAAGAGAGAAAAGAAATACCCAACATTTTAAGCATAGACATTGCACTTTTGCTATGCCGAAGCATACGGATGTCTTTGACACTGCACTTTTGCTATGCCGAAGCATACAGGTGTCTACTATGATTGGCGGGCAACAGTGGTGAGATGGTCATTTATGCCTTTCTCTTAGGATTTTCTAGTCCTACCCGTCAAAAAGAGTGATATGAGTGTTAAGTTTCAAGAGATAACTTAATCTTACTCATCACAAACAAGAGCCACAAATCTCACTTGCTTAGTTGTGCATAGAGATGCTCATCTAAGCTACAAAAGATACAAAGTTTAGAAAACTTTGTTTCATTGGCCATCCAAGGTACATAAGTACCAAAGTACACAAGACACACACTGTTTTTGTATTTTTCAATTTTTCAATTTTTTTATTTTTATTTTTTATATAAAAAACAAAATAAACAAAACTGAAAATAAACAAACAAAAACATGTTATCAAAGCAAAGCAAAAACTAGACTGACTCAACAAAAATGCAAAACACACAAGCAATGCAACAAACAAGAAAAACAAGAAGGGAAAAGAAAGTGATGAAATCACTTAGAGTCCTTTTTCTTCCACACTTTGGAAGAACCTTTCCTTTGATTGAACCCTTGAACCGGCGGTGAGGGGGAAGGATTGAAACCGTTCAAGTTCGAATGGAACATGAGAGCTTTCAGAAGATCTTCAAGAGGAGCAAGAGAGGATTGAAGCTGATTTTGGCTTCCATAAGCTATCATGCCATTGCTCTGTTGAGTGGCTAACCACTTATAGCAATTTGGTCGAGTATGACCGGCAGCTCCACAATGATGACAGAGATGCTGCTTCTTTTGTTTAGGCTTTTGAGAGTTAGCCTTCTTAGCCCTAGGATTTTTAGCATCTTTCTTATCTTGCTTAGGGGGTGCTCCTAAGATAGATTTACTCTTGTCTAGGTTCTCACTAGCTAATTCAGTTTTACCCTCAATGTTCTCAATTTCAGTGTTATTAGCAGGAGAAACAAAAACAGTATTACTAGTAGAAGCAGTATTAGAGAAAGAAAGACTATACCCTAAGCCTGTTCGATCCGAAGCAGATTTCTGATTGCTGAGCATCTCATCAAGCTTTGCACTTGAAGTCCTCTCCAATTAAGCTCTGACTTGAAACAGCTCCGCTTCAAGCTTCTTGGTCTTCTCAGCCAAAAAGTTGTTCTCAAATCTCAGTGCTCCAATAGTTTGATTCGCCTTTTCAAACTTTGTGGACAACTCTTCATGATCAAGTTCCACATCACTGAGCTTCTTGGTGGCCAGCCTATATAATTTCTCATGCTTTTCAGGGAGCTTGTAAAGCTTCTCATAGGCTGAATGGATATCATCTTGATCATCCATCTTCTCAAATTTGGACTCCACCAGTTCTTCTTCTTCATCCACTTCTTCAACAATCCCTTCAGTAGGATTGACTATGGCAGTGAAAGCATTTAAGATTTCGTTATCCTCATTGTCGGAATCATCTTCAGACTCAGTGTCACTTAGGGTTGCAGCAAGTGCCTTACTTTTCCCAATGCTCTTGAGATATGTAGGACACTCATGTTTCATGTGTCCAAACCCATGACATCCAAAACACTTTGGTCCTGCAGGAACAGTGTACTGACCGCCATCCTTAGCATCCTTCTTCCCTTTGTCTTGAATTTTAAACTGAGAAGAACTAGACTGCCTGAGGTCCTTGTCGAAGCTCCTTCCATTGGCATTCTTCATAAACTTGTTGAACTGCCAGGTGATGTAGAACTTCATCTTGGAATCTTCATCATCAGAAGACTCATCTGTATCACTGCTCTTTGCCTTCAAGGCCATGCTTTTGCCTTTACTTGACTTGCCAATCCTAGATAACCCTATCTCATAGGTTTGCAAGTTTCCAACCAGCTCAGTTAAAGGAATCTTGTCAATATCCTTTGATTCCTCTATTGCTGTAATCTTGGCATGGAATCTCTCAGGTAGAGATCTGAGCACCTTCCTTACAATCTTGGGTTCAGGGATGGTTTCTCCAAGATTGAAGGCTGAGTTCACTATGTTCTTGAGCTTGGCATAGAATTCATCAAACGACTCATCCTCCTCCATCTTAATTTCTTCAAAGCTTGTAGTGAGCCTCTGAAGCTTTGAATCTTTGACAGCCTTTGTTCTTTCATAGCTTGTCTGGAGGATGGTCCAAGCCTCCTTAGCAGTTTCAGTTGAGGATATCTTCTTGAACTCCTCATTGGTGACTGCGCTAAATAGGGCATTTAATGCTCTGCTGTTGAAGTTGGCCGCCTTGATCTTAGCATCATCCCAATCAGCCGGTTCATCTTTTGGCTTGGTCCAGCCAATCTCTACAGCTTGCCACACCTTTTCATCTAAAGACTGCAAGAAAGCTCTCATGTGTACATTCTAGTATACATAGTTAGTGCCATCAAATAAAGGAGGTATGATTAATGACTGTCCTCTATCCATGACAAACAAGGGTCAATGGATCAACACAGCAAAGATTAAACCTAATCAGAGTGTGCCTGCTCTGATACCACTTGATAGGCCACAATCTGAATGACCTTTTGTGATTAAACCAATTAATTAATTAGCCAAGTTGTTAATTAATCAATTAATCATGCAAACGCGTGGAAGCACAAACAAATCACCAATAAACTAATTAAGCAGCGAAAAATAAATAACACGGTGATTTGTTTACGAATGGGGACAACCCTTGCGGCAAAAATCCCACCGGCTGATTTTTAGGTCACCACTCCCGAAACTCCACTATTATCAAATCAAGCAGTTACAAGTAAAGGAATTCCAAGTACCTTACCAACCTAAAGTTGAACACTTACCCCAATACCCAATTGGACTTAATCTGTAGTGACAATTTCCACCTTTGATGCACTGCTCCCAAGTACGTGACTAACCAATGCGCGGATCCCAGTACGCGACTTCAAACACCAACTAAGAAGGAGAGGTTGGCTGCAAAGTTCTTCAGTTCATCCTACACGATGAAGATCAGGAAGATGCTTGGTTACAAAACCCTTTGGTGCAAATACACAGCAACGCAAATACACAGCAACTTCTTCAGAGAAGATGAACTAGGTCAAGAACTTTGTCTTTTGATCACAATTTGCTTGAACAGAGATTGCTCAATGCTTTTGCAACTTGTGTACAATTTGACGGCTCTTAAAACAATCCTTTTATATGTTTAGGGTTAGAAGAAAAGAAGGCCCAAAAGCATATTCACAGATCCCAAGGAAATCAGATCAGAAAATCTGATTTTGTAATTCTCGACAGATAGCAGGTGTCGAGGTAGCTATCAAGCAGGTGTCGAGAATTAATGAATTTGCACTTCAACTTGCTTTTTCTTGGACAGACTTGATGACTTCAACACTTGATCTTGAAACCTTGTTTTTTGAAGTATTAAAAACACCTAGAACTACCAAATTACAAGTAGAGTGCGTTTTGTCAAAAAGATTAGCCAATTTACATAAATAAGTGACATATGTTCTTAACAAGTGAAAACACATATGTCCTAACAAAATTGTTCTCAAATCTCAGTGTACCAATTGTTTGATTAGCTTCATCAAACTTTGTGGAAAGCTCTTCACGATCAAGTTCCACATCACTGAGCTTCTTGGTGGCCAGCCTATACAGTTTCTCATGCTTCTTAGAGAGCTTGTAAAGTTTCTCATAGGCTGTATGGATATCATCTTGATCATCCATCTTCTCACACTTAGAATCCACCAATTCTTCTTCTTCTTCCACGTCTTCAACAATCCCTTCAGTAGGATTGACTGTGGCAGTAAAGGCATTCAAGATTCTATCATCTTCATTGTCGGAATCATCCTCAGGCTCAGTGTCACTCAAGGTTGCAGCAAGTGACTTACTCTTCCCAATACTCTTGAGATATGTGGGGCATTCTTGCTTCATGTGACCAAATCCATGACACCTAAAACACTTTGGTCCTGTAGGAACAGTGTACTGACCGCCATCCTTAGCATCCTTTTTCCCTTTGTCTTGGCCCTTAGATTGAGAAGAACTAGATTGTCTGTGGTCCTTGTCGAAGTTCCTCCCATTGGCATTCTTCATAAACTTCTTGAATTGCCTTGTAATGTAGGACTTCATCTTGGAATCTTCATCATCGGAAGACTCATCTGTGTCACTGCTTTTTGCCTTCAAGGCCATGCTCTTGCCTTTACCCGACTTGCCAATCCTAGATAGTCCTAACTCGTAGGTCTACAAGTTTCCAACCAGCTCAGTCAAAGAAATCTTGTCAATATCCTTTGATTCCTCTATCGCCGTAATCTTTGCATGGAATCTCTCGGGTAGAGATCTAAGCACTTTCCTCACAATCTTGGGTTCATGAATGGTTTCCCCAAGATTGAAGGCTGAGTTCACTATGTCCTTGAGCTTGGCATAGAAATCATCGAACAACTCATCCTCCTCCATCTTTATTTCTTCAAAGCTTGTAGTGAGCCTTTGAAACTTTGAATCATTGACAGCCTTTGTACCCTCATAGTTTGTCTGGAGGATGGTCCATGCTTCCTTTGCAGTTTCTGTGGAGGATATCTTCTTAAACTCCTCATTGGTGACTGTACTGAATAAGGCATTCAATGCTCTGCTATTGAAGTTTGCCACCTTAATCTTGGCTTCATCCCAATCGGCTGGTGCTTCCTTTGGCTTGGTCCAACCAATCTCCACAGCTTGCCACACCTTTTCATCTAAAGACTAAAAGAAAGCTCTCATGCGTACTTTCCAGTATGCATAGTTACTGCCATCAAATAAAAAAGGTTTGATTAATGACTGTCCTCTATCCATGACAAACAGGGGTCAATGGATCAACACAGCAAAGATTAAACCTAATCAGAGTTTGCCTGCTCTGATACCACTTGATAGGCCAAAAACGTATTAACCCCTTGCGATTAAGTTAATTAATTAATTAGCCAAGTTATTAATTAATCAAAATTAACATGCAAATGCGTGGTAGCACAAACAAATCACCAATAAACTAATTATGCAATAGCAAATAAATAACACGGTGATTTGTTTACGAATGGGGAAAACCTAACAGCAAAAATCCCACCGAGTGACTGTCAGGTCACCACTCCTAAAACTCCACTATTATCACAACAAGTGGTTACAAGTAAAGGAATCCCAAGTACCTTACCAACCTACAGTTGAACCCTTACCCCAATACCCAATTGGACTTGTTCTGTAGTGACAGTTTCCCCTTTTGATGCACGGCTCCCAAGTACGTGACTAACCAATTGCGCAGATCCTAGTACGCGACTTCAATCACAAACTAGAGGAAGTTTGTTGGCTACAAAGTTCTTCAGTTCATCCACGATGAAGATCAAGAAGATGCTTGGTCACAAAACCCAAAGGTGTACATACACAGCAACTTCTTCAGAAGAGATGAACTAGTCAAAACTTTGTCTCAGGTCACAATTTTCTTGAACAGAGTTTGCTCAATGCTTGTGCAACTTGTGTACACTTTGACGGCCTTTAAAACAATCCTTTTACATGTCTAGGGTTAGGAGAAAAGAATGCCCAAAGACACATCCACGAATCCCAAGAAATCAGATAAGAAATTCTGATTTTATAAATCTCAACAGATAGATGCTGTCGAGCATCTATCGAGATAGCTGTCGAGCCACGGGCAAAACAGCTTCTTTAAATCTCGACACATGCTAGCTATCAAGCTAGCTATCGAGCTTTAGTAACTTTGCATTTTCGGCTTTTTTTCTTAAACAGACTTGAAGGCTTCAACACTTGATCTTGAAACATGGTTTCTTGAAGTATTTCAACACATCTTAGATCTACCAAAATACAAGTAAAGTGTGTTTTGTCAAAGGATTAGCTAATTACATAAAACAATGACATATGTTCTTAACAAGTGAACCACATATGTCCTAACATCATCTTTATATACCTCACCATTCACCTCTAAATTGCCTAAATAATTATTTCTTCTATGGGAATTAGCCATCCGATGAAAAAACTTTGAGTTATTATCTCGCTCCTTGAGCCATAAAACTCTAGACTTCTGTCTCAACGATATTTCCTCCAACCAAGCCAACCACTTCACCTCTAAAATCACTCTATCCCTCTCCCTCTTTTCCTCAATTGTGATCCCCATAATCCCTTCATTCCTATCTAACTTCGCTAACTCCTCCAATAGCCTCTTCTTCTTCACTTCTACATTTCCAAACTCCTTTAAATTCCACAAGTGAATATCCTCCTTCAAGGCCTTCAATTTCTTAGCTAACACAAAACTAGAAGTGCCATGGAAAGATTAACGATTTCACCAAAATTGCACCTTTTCCACAAGCCCCTCTATTTTTAACCACATATTCTCAAATTTGAAAGGATTTTTCCCTCTTGCCATTCCTTCTGCCTCTAACAAAATAGGGCTATGATCTGAAATCGGATGTGATAACACCTGTTAAATAACATCAAGGAATTGCTCTTCCCAATCCGTAGACACCAATGCCCTATCAATTCTAGACATCGAAGGTGAATTTGAACCACTCGTCCATGTGTAAGGCCCTCCTTCAAGAGGTAGATCTATCAAGTGCATATCCTCTATGAACTTAGAGAATTTTAACATTGCCTGACTAAAGCTACGACCACCAAATTTCTCGCTAGGATAGCAGATCACATTAAAATCCCCCAAACAACACCATGGTACATCCCAAGCAACTCTAACTCCAACTAACTCATCTCACAACAAGCCTCTCAAACTATCTGCATTCGAGCCATAGACCCCTAAACATGCCCATTCAACCCCACCATATCATCCACTTTTTCCAAAACCCTCCTATCCCACATAACCAGAATCCCATTAGACGTATGATCAGCATCCAAAGGAACCCAGTACAAATAAGGACAATTTCACAAGCTACCGACCAAAGATCTGTCCATCACTCCCAATTTGGTCTCTAACAAACAAACTACATCACACTTCTAGTCTCTAAGAAGATGCTTCACTACCAAATGCTTTTCAGGATTATTCGAACCCCGAACATTCCATGAAATAATTTTCAGCTTCTTTAAAAACTATAAACTCCCAAATTAAGGCACAACAACTAAAAACTACTTTCCCTCATAATTAACTGAAGTAACCAAATTTAGCAATTCCCTCGCACCTTTCACTTTTGTAGTATTCACGTTACTAGCACCAACAGCCCCTCTTTTCATCACCCTAGCTGCCTCCAATTCCAGTTCATTTTTTAGTACCAAAGTAATACAAAGTTGCTCATGTTTGGCCACAGATAACCCAACCAATTTACTAAACCCACGGATTCTATATTTAACTCATCAGGATGCATCCAATTTGCCTTCATCAATCTCCAAAATTCCAGTAACATTGTCCTGCAAAAATAAATCGATTGTATTTAAAGGTGTACATAGCATTGGACTTCCCTTACCATGTTCTTCAACTTCCCCTAGCCCAGCCCATTTAGCACCAAGTAGATCCGAGCCCAAATTTAGCATCGACGATGACTCTACTAGCTCTAAATTACCCTTTTTTGTCTGTGCCTCCAACCCCGAAGCCCGTGACTCCATGTTATCACCTACCACCGCTAATTTCGTCACTCTTATCCGACCCATCAACTCTCTAACAGTATAGAAGATTGAATCAGTCCATAGAATCGTCTGATCCAGTGACATCGACGAGCAAGTAAACTCTCGGGTAATTCCCACCAAATTCGATCTCAACCCAACACCAAACACTCAGCCGAGACAATCACTCTACTGAATTGCTTCGATTGACTCGAAGAACATTGCTAAAGATGTTAGGACATATGTGTTTCACTTTTTAAGAACATATGTCATTATTTTATGTAGTTGGCTAATCCTTTGACAAAACACACTTTACTTGTAATTGGATAGATCTAGGATGTGTTTAATACTTCAAGAAACATGTTGTTCAAGTCTAGTATTAAAGCCATGAAGATTGGACCAAGAAACAAGTGAAGAAAAGCTGTTCATTAAAGCTGGACATATAGCTCGACACCTACGGAAAGATAGCTCGATAGCTACTCGATACCTCCTCAACACTTGGCTATCTATCAAGAGCTCTTCAGTTGATTGTTATCGCAATCTCGACACCTTCTCAACACCTGGTGGATCGATCGAGAAAGCTTCTGTCCCCTCGACACCAGCTCAACACCTCCTCGATAGCTGTATTTGTCGAAGTTTAAAGCTCGACACCTGCTTGACACCTACTATCTATCGAGGTTATAGAAATCAGAATTTTCAGATCTGATTTTTGGGCTAGGCTTATGTATTTTTGTAGGGTTTCTTTTCTCACAACCTTAGCCCTATATAAGGCTTATTTTAGAGGCCGTCACATAAGAGGATACAAGGAGAACATATGCAAAAGGTGACCGATGCCTTATTCTCTCTGAAAGAAGCTACTGCGTCTTGTGCGCCTTAGTTTTGTAACAAAGTGCTTCTTGATCTTCATTGTGGATGAAGTGAAGAACTTTGTAACCAAGAATCTTCTTCTAGTTGGTGATTAAAGTCGCATACTAGGATCAGTGCAATTGGTTAGTCACGTACTGGGATTCGTGCATCATTAAAGGGTGGCGTTCATATATTGAAGAGTTCAGAGGTTCTGAAGCGGTAGAAGGTTTCTACTGTGAGTTCATCTACGGGGATTGTAGAGTCTAGGGACAAATGTTTTGTACTAGATTTGAAACTTCTCTTTACTATAATGGATTGCTTTTTGGGAAGGTTTCCCTTCAGGTTTTTTTGCTGTGAAACTAGTTTGTTTCATTGATTTTTCTAGGTCATCATATCTTGTCTTATTTATTTTTCCGCCGTATGATTTTGACATAATATTGATGTTTGTTTGTTTTAACAAGTTTTATTCATAACAAATCTAATTAACAACTTGGGTTTAAAACTTATTAATTCTATCAACTGAGGTCTAAATTTTCCAACAAGTGGTATCAGAGCGAGTTCACTTTGATTGGATTAATTTCCTAAGTGTGATCCTTGACCCCTGTTGTCATGGATCATGGACAATCTCTTTTGATTCCTTCTTTATTTGATGGAACTAATTATGCGTACTAGAAAGTTGTTGAAGTTGGCTGGATTAAGCCAAAGGAAGCGCCGGTGGATTGGGATGATGCAACAATCATAGCGGCAAATTTCAACCGTAGGGCCTTGAATGCTTTGTTTTGTGGGGTAACCAATGAGGAATTCAAAAGAATATCATCCACAGAAGTTGCCAAGGAAGCATGGATCATTCTTGAGAACACCTATGAAGGTACCAAGGCAGTAAAGACTGTGAAGCTTCAACAACTCACTAGGAGTTTTAAAGAAATAAGGATGGAGGAAGATGAGACCTTTGATGAGTTTTATGCTAAACTTAAGGATATTGTGAATTCTACTTTCAATCTTAGAGAATCTATTGCGGAATATAAAATTGTTAGAAAAATCCTTAGGTCCTTACCTGAAAGATTCCATGCCAAGATCACTGCCATTGAAGAAGCAAAGGACATTGATCAAATTCCTTTGACTGGCTTGTAAGGAACCTTCAAACCTATGAGATGGGATTAGGTTTAATGGGAAAAGGTGGAAAGAGTTGAAACTTGTCTCTCAAAGGAATAGAGAAAGAGATTGAGGACTTTGAAGATGAAAGTGAAGATGAGGATGAGAATCTAACCTTCATAATTGATGAGATTATCAAGCTTCTTCAGTTTAGGAAAAAGGATAAGGGCAAACCTCCTAGGAAATATAAATCCTCTAGGAAGGGCAAGAATGAGAAACCCTTATTCAATGCTATGAGTGCAAAGGTTTTGGCCATATGAAGATAGAGTGCCCAAACTACTTCATGAAGGAAAAGACCAAGGAGTCAAAAGATAAAGGGTTGGTTGCTACCTGGAGTGATACTGAGGATGACTCTTCTGATGAGTTTGTGGATGAATGTCGTTACGTTATGGCATTTGCTGCCACAACCGACAAGGTGGTTGTGAAGAGTGCTAGTGACAGTGAGGATTCTTCTGATGATGAAGTACCCAAAAAGATGACCCTTCAGGAAGCTTATGATAAGCTATGCATTGAATTCATAAAATCTGAAAAGACTTCTCATCTTTGTAGAAAATAGCTTAATGAGGTAAAAACAGAAAAAGCTGATCTGTTAGTCAAACTGGATGAGACTACAGGGTTAGTTGAGACTCTTGTTGTGGAGAATGCCTCATTAGAATAGAAGGTCAAGAATCTTGAGGTTGAGCTTAGTCAAGTTAGAACTCAAATAGAGAGGATGTCTAGTGCAAAGCTTGATGAGGTATTGAGTGCTCAAAAGCCTAGTTCTTATAAGACTGGCTTAGGATATGCTGTTTCCTCCAGCCCCTCCTTTTACACGGCTTCTGGATCAAAGACTGTCTTTGTGCTCCAATCTGAGAAAGGTGATAAAGGTATGAAATCCAAAACTGTTTTGGCTAATTCTAAATCCTTTGTTAGACCTCATTTTTGTCACCATTGTGATGTTTCTGGACACATTCATCCTAATTGCTTTAAATTGTATCCTCATAAACAATTGTCCAAACGATCACAGGTTTCCTCTCGAGGACCTACACCTTTGTTTGGAGAGTTATTAAAAGTCTTGAGCTTTTTAACTCAATTTTAGGAGAATTTTAATTGTTTTATGTCCTTTAGTAGACATACTAGGACATGCCTTTTCATCTTCATGGCCAAAGACTCGTGCTGTGTGGGTGAGAAAAGAGCCTAAGACTTAATTGTCTTTTCTATTTATCCTCTACTTTAATTCTTTCTATCTAAAGTAGGACTCTCCTTACTTGATTTCTTATCTATTTTTGGAATCATGTTTTCATGCATCTGCACATTTCTATCATGCCTTCATGCATATGCATCTTTCTTTCTACTTTCATGTTGTTTGTCTGTTTTTGTTTGGTTGTTTAGTCTTTATTTTGTTGGTTTTCAAAATAAAAGAGAAAAATCAGAAAAATACAAAAACAATGTGCGTATGTGTACATTGGTACTAGTGTACCTTAGATGGCCATTGAAACAAAGTTTTCTAAACTTTGTATCTTTTGTAGCTCAGATGAGCATCTCTATGCACAACTAAGCAAGTGAGTTTTGTGGCTCTTGTTTGTGATGAGTAAGATTAAGTTATCTCTTGAACTTAACACTCGTATCACTCTTTTTGACGGGAAGAACTAGAAAATCCTAAAAGAAAGGCATAAATAACAATCTCACCACTGTTGCCCGCCAATCATGAAAGACACCTGTATGCTTCGGCATAGCAAAAATGCAGTGTCAATGACATTTGTGTGCTTCGGCATAGCAAAATTAGAATGTCAAATATCATTGGTTATTTCTTTTCTCTCTCTTATATTCCCATGCATGATATGTTAAATAAAAGAAAAATATGCAAAGAAAAATAAAAAGCAAAAAGATCAAAAATGCTTTTAAATATGATTGCAAGTGTGTATCCTAGGAGATGTGAGAGTTATAGGATGTACCTCAAAGATGATAATCCCCATCAAACAGTTATGATTGTGTGTGAGTTAAAGTGATTTTCTCATATCTCAAATCGTCATAACATGTATACATTTATGCAATCTTGCGATGTTTTTCACACACAACACGCAATATTCTTTGCTACTCTTGATACATATGCAGGTACAATGTGATTTGGCCATCACAAGATTTTACATGTGTTAATGTATGCTCACTAAATTGTCTTGACTTATTTTTGAAATATAAAATTGGTTAGACTTGTTTAATGTGTGTGTGTGTTTTGAATATATGTGCTTAACATTTTTTCTTGTTGAGAGATTTGTTTCTCACATGTTTTGCATCTTTCTATTATCTTGTCATCCATAGTATCTTATTTCATTACATTCATGCAATTTTTTATGGATTCTTTGTGCCCCCTTGATCATCTTTGATCATCTTTATGTCTCTCGAGTGAAGCTTTCTAGCTTCTTGTACCGTTTGTCAATCATGACAAAAAGGGGGAGAAATTGTGGAGAATATGTGGTTTCTTTTCAAAGATTCTACATATTAGGGGGAGAAATACATGCCTCTGTAAGGGGGAGATGTGTTTCATCTTGTTAGGGGGAGTGTTTACCTCCTTGTTGTTGTAGGAGTTTCTTTTAGCTTATTTCTTCTTGTACACCGGTCTTGTGACCATGTTTACATACATTGTGCTTATCTTTGTTATATGATATGATGATGTATGTTCTCTTCACCTACCTCTACATGTATTGTTTATTTTCTATCTCCATACACATGTTTCTTATTACGTGTATGCAATCTATTATTTCTGTTTCGCACTAAGATGCCTTGATAAATTTTGTTTAAAGTGTTTCAGAAATATAGGTTGTCAAAGTCTACTTGCCATAAACTCTCTTCTTGCAAAGTTTTTCAAGAGTTTGTGTTAGGATAGATTTTATTGTATTCAACAAGTGAATATGAGTTGAGTGATTTATAACATCTCTCATATGTTCATTTGTTTGCTGTGGTTTTGTCACGGATTGCCAAAGGGGGAGATTGTTAGGACATATGTGTTTCACTTGTTAAGAACATATGTCATTATTTTATGTAGTTGGCTAATCTGTTGACAAAACGCACTTTACTTATAATTTGATAGATCTAGGATGTGTTTAATACTTCAAGAAATATGTTGTTCAAGTCTAGTATTAAAGCCATGAAGATTGGACCAAGAAACAAGTGAAGAAAAATTATTCATTAAAGCTGGACAGATAGCTCGACACCTGCAGATAGATAGCTCGATAGCTGCTCGACACCTCCTCGACACCTGGCTATCTATCGAGCTCTTCAATTGATTGTTATCACAATCTCGACACCTTCTCGACACCTGGTGGATCAATCGAGAAAGCTTCTGTCCCCTCAACACCTGCTCGACACCTCCTCGATAGCTGTATCTGTCGAAGTTTAAAGCTCAACACCTACTATCTATCGAGGTTACGGAAATCAGAATTTTCAGATCTGATTTTTGGGCTAGGCTTATGTATTTGTGTAGGGTTTCTTTTCTCACAACCCTAGACCTATATAAGGCTTATTTTAGAGGCAGTCACATAAGAGGATACAAGGAGAACATATGCAAAAGGTGACCGATGCCTTATTCTCTCTGAAAGAAGCTACTGCATCTTTTGCGCCTTAAGGTTTTGTAACCAAATGCTTCTTGATCTTCATTATGGATGAAGTGAAGAACTTTGCAGCCAACAATCTTCTTCTAGTTGGTGATTAAAGTCGCATACTGGGATCCACGCAATTGGTTAGTCACGTACTGGGATTCGTGCATCATGAAAGGGTGGCATTCATATATTGAAGAGTTCAGAGGTTCTGAAGCGGTAGAAGGTTTCTGCTGTGAGTTCATCTACGAGGATTGTAGAGTCTAGGGACAAAGGTTTTGTACTAGATCTGAAACTTCTCTTTACTATAGTGGATTGTTTTTCGAGAAGGTTTCCCCTCAGGTTTTTTACTGTGAAACTATTTTGTTTTATTGGTTTTCCTGGGTCATCATATCTTGTCTTATTTATTTTTCCGCTGCATGATTTTGACATGATATTGATGTTTGTTTGTTTTAACAAGTATTATTCATAAAAAATCTAATTAACAACTTGGGTTTAAAACTTGTTAATTCTATCAACTGGGGTCTAAATTTCCCAACGAAAGAGATAAAACTCTAATGCGTGACCGTGACACTACTGCCTTTGAGGATTCTCCTCGTTCCCAACTACTCTGGGCAACAAACAGTATAACTGGATGTCCCAAATCCATCTGGATTTCACAGTTATCATGGGCTCCAATAACTTCCCCAACCTTTAGTTGATCTTAAGGTAGGCTCATGTTATTATCATGACTAGGCTTGACTGAACCATCAATTAGTTCTTTTGTTTTTAACACTCCTTGTTCCATCTGGGTATGTGTTGTGAGTGACGTGGCCAATCCAGCCTTTAGTTAGGCTTGAGATAGACCCATGTTATTGTTGTGACTAGGCTTAACTGAACCCACTACCTATTCTATTGTTTTTAGAACTCCTTGGTCCATCTGGGTATGTGTTGTGAGTGACGTGACTGAATAGACTAATTTGTCTATTCCTTTATGGAAGCTTTGTCTATTCCTTTATGGAAACCCCACTGAACTCGCTTTTTATTTCCTTCACTACACACAATCGTTAATCCCTTCCTTAATACTTGGGATTCCTATGATTTTTGCAGTTGCTTTCCTTTTGATTTTGAATCAAATCGTAACGATGATCTAGTTTGAAAATTTTCCACTAATTTCGAGTGAAATTTAATGCTCTGAACCTGCCCCTCACCGCTGCTCATTGATTTCCCCTCTGGAAAAATTTTCTAGTTTCTTTCCTTCTCATCATGTACTGCTTCCCTAGATTTTGTACAACTAACGAAGGATTTCCAATGATACTTTTTCCCTTGTCAATGGCAAAAGGCCTAGAATCCGAAGCCACAACAGTCTTTTGCTTCTCTCCTCTAATCACTGCTACAAAAGAACGAGAAACATTCACATTAGATTGTGGCTGCTTGTGCATCCCATCTGGGATTTTCATTGGTTTTTTAGGTGTTATTAAACTCTACAACTCAAAGCCGAACCCCTTCCACCCACGCATCACCTTTCCTTCTGGTATGATCACCTTTCCTTAGAACACTTCTGAAATGTATACACAATATCACCCTCTCTGAACAAAAAGAAATGTCTAGAGTTACGATCTAACACCATTTGCTCCAATTTTGACAGTAACCAATGACAAGCTTTTTTTTCCCATACAAACTGATCTTGAATAATACCAACCCCTCCCAAAAATACGTAACTCAAAAAAGGTTCCCCCTTCCTCCACCACCAGTTGAAAAAATTTAGCTTCAATTGAAAAATTGCAAACACCCCTCATCTAAACACAACACCAGATCAAGAAGAAAATCTATAGTTGATCTGAGGTAGCCGGGCCTCATTTATGGCTAGTTCTAGGTAGCCGGGCCTCAAAATGAAAAGAATATGAAATAACTAAATCCTACAAAACCAACATATTAACAAGTAATGCAGTTCGGAAACTAGTCTACAGGGGCAACAACCTGACCCTCCTTAACATTTGATGACATGCAAAACACAGTCCCTTCTCAAAAACTATAATGAATTTTAAATTGAGTCTTCCATAAAATCATCTATGAGTGAAATGGTTTCTATAGAGAAGGTGAATAACGTGCGTGCTTTGGCAGAGATCTTTATATATGTGTGTGTGTGTGTGTTAAATGATGAGTTTGGAATTTCATAGGTTAGAAAAATTGGATATTCGCACTAAAGGTGAATTGGATAGCATGTAAATTAATGGAATATTTGGAAATATTAGTATTTTCGAGATTTATACTATTAATTAAAGCATTAGACCAGATTTCACAGCGGTGATTCGTGTGAACTAATATTTTTGTAATTGTTAGGTTCTAATTAGTGACCTTTTCAGAGCACAAAGTTGTTGGTTTTGCAGGATGCATAAGGAAAGTAGTATTTACTAATTTTTGGGGGGGTGGGGGGGGGGGGGGGGTTTATCAAACTATATTTATGACTTACAATAAAGAAATATTTGTGCACTCTATAGATGTTGAGAAAACCTTGTATACTTGTTTCTTTGAAAATGTTGTGGGATGAGAACTTTGTATACATATACATGTGTGATAATGCATCTCTAAAGCTTATGGTTTGACTTGTGCATGATTGACTTTGAGGAAGTATTATTAGATCCCATTCATGAAATGTTTTATGATTTGATATGAGTTATTTGTACTTACAATGGTTGGAAAGCATGTGTCTTGGAAACTTTAGGAAACATATTTGAAATTGATTTGTTCTTAAACCTACCTTGTGTGAGCATCATTAGAATTTATTTGAACCCTATGGCAAGTTGTGAATAGAAGCACAGTATTGTATTTAGTCCTTTACAAGGGACGGTCATACCGTAGCTAGTCCTTTGCGAGGGACGGTCCCAAGGAGGAGACAATGCACATTTGGTAGCTCCTTAGTAAGGGAGTTTATCAATTTTGGTTCCAAAGAGGGGGCTCTTTAGCAAGGGAGTGCACCCTTAGGTTCCAAAGAGGGAGCTCCTTAACAAGGGAGTGTACCCTTAGGTTCTAAAGGGGGGACCGCGCAACCCTATCAATGGGGCGTTACACGTGAGGATTCATGCTCTCTAGACCTTATCTGAATTTAAGGCGTTACACGTGACCCCTTTGTCCATCATGGCAGAAAGGGGGAGATGTTGTGTTGAGGGAGAGACTTTTATTTGATTATGTTATTTTATTTCTAAAACTCTTGTTCTTTTCTATTTGGGACTCGTACCTTTTTTTTTTTTTTTTTTTAATCTTTGATACACTATACTTTATGTTTAGTTTTTAGTTGTTGGTTTAACAATTGGTATCTGGCTTCTTATGTTGACTCACATGCTTTTATTTATGGTTTTTTTTGTAGTATTTATTTATATATCATTGTAATCAATATTGTTTATCTATCTTTATTTCCACATATGTGTTTATGCTTTATTTATTTGTTTGAGGAAAAGGTAAGTAATCTCTACACAAGACATTCAACCTCCTTGCAACTTCCTAGTATTGTGTAGTTTATAGGGACATAAATTTTCTTTAAGCTGTATTGTATTTGAGTCTTTTGATGTAAATTTTTTTGTATGAATTGTCAAAGGGGGAGATTGCTAAGTCCATATTTTTAGGTTGACAAGTCATGAACATTTGTAATAGTTATAATCTAGGTTGTCTATTAAATCGGTATTGAAGTAATTCATAGTACAAGACAAACCAAGTTCAAACAAATCAAGAAACATAAACTAGACTATTACTGCACATGATTTTGTCACCAACTCGACATGTCGAGTGTTACATAAGTCGACCGATTGACTGCATATCTCAACTAATCGAGAATCATGCTGATTGGATTCGTAGTATTTTCTGTCAACCATTTTATCTAAAGCTACTTGCATCTTAAGTACACTATATAAGCAAGCCTTAGAGCATGTTTTCTAAGACTACAGGAGAGTAGTATATTGTACATGGATTTGAAATTTCCCAACCACTCTTAAAGCATCAGCTAGAGACCTATGTTTATTCAAAAGATCCTATGATCAAAGTGAAATTTTTGCATCCAATTTACATTCAAGTTACTGGTACAAATATTTTAGAGTTGTTCTCAGATTCCAGAGCATACATTCGCGTGCAACAAGTTGAGAATAGAAGAACCCGTAGTCTTTAAGCTGTGTGTGGTCATGTTAGTAAGTACTACAAGAAGTAGCATTATATTTAGGGTTAAATATTTTTTTACACACTTCAATAATATTCTAGTGGATTTGTTGACTTAGGTATTGATGATTAAATCCCCCAAGTTTTTATTATGAAATAGTTTGTTTCATCGGTTTTCTCAGGTCATCATTTTGGTGTCTTTGTGTGATGCATGTTTGTGTGTTGCTATTCAGTTCAGATCTAAAGCATAAGTAAATTAATTAATTATTTGGTCAAGAGTTGGTTAACTTTGTTAATATCGGGGCCAAAAACCCTAATAATAGCTAATCAAACATGTATAATCACAATGCCCCGAAATCTGTATTACTAGAAGCACATTATTAATACATGCACTTAAACATCTAGTAGTAATCTAGGCAATACATAATCTAAAACAAACAATTGCCTTCAAAAACATAAATTTGACAGAATACAGTGTCTTATGTCATATCCTTGCTTGTCCTAGTCACACTATGATGGCTCTAGGAAAGTGCACTTCAGCTTGATAAAATTTGAGAGACCATATACATAGTTGGTCTAGATTTTGGATTAGCATGCAAGCATGCAATTGCCAACTTTTTGATGAGTATTAGTTGATTCTCAACCTCAAGAGTGGGAGGTGGAAGGCGTATGTCTAACAAATCATTCAACAAGAAATTATCCACCATGGTTGAAGCAGATAGAATGGAGATGATTTCACCAGGATGCCTATCTTTGAACACTTCGATAGCCAAAACTCCAAAGCTAAACACTTGCATTTCTCAGTTATCTTCATTGTATAAGCAAGCTCTAAGAAAAAAGTAGAATATTATGTCAATGTATTCATATGCTCTATGTTCTATATTGATTAAACAAGTATATTACCTCGTGCAAGATATCCATATGTGCCAGCAAGTGAAATCCAATTGGATGAGTCTTGATTAAGAATCTTAGCTGTGCCAAAGTCTGAAACATGAGCCTTATACTCTGAATCCAGCAAAACATTTTTGCTTGATATGTCCCTATGAACAATTGGTGGTGAACAATCATGGTGCATGTAAGACAAAGCGTGAGCCACACCTTTGATGATATTCACCCTCTTATTCTAGTCCAATTCTTTAGCTCCTTCATCATTGCTCAAAATTGAGGCCAAGTTACCCTTTTCAAGGTACTCGTAAATCAAAATTGAGAAAGGTGAATGTGAACAAAAGCCATGCAATTTTACAATATTTCGATGCCGGATTTCTGTTAATGCGCTTATCTTATTTAAGAACTCTTTTTGCTGTGAAATATTACCATCACACAAGGATGTGAGTTTCTTAACTGCAAATGTGTCTCCAAATAATAGCTGGGCTTTATAGACGGTTCCATATCCTCCTTCCCCAATGCAAAACTTAGCATCAAAACCCTGGGTTGCGTCAAAGATTTCCTGGCACATTGTTCTTCCATCAAAAGTTGATATTGTAAACACTTCTTCCTTGCCCATGTATGTGTTTTGATTTGTCTGTGGATTTTGCCCTTTTCCTTTTAAAATGAAGAATATTCCTAGGAATAACAATACAAGTGAATGTGTTCCCAAGAGAGGGAAAATGATTTTATTTCCCTTCTCTGAGATATATCCTGCCTTACATGGTTGCAATCTCGTAATTTTTCCACGCAATTCTTTATTACCTTGTAATGCTTCAGTGTGAGCATCATGAAATGCTCGGCTATTGGGAAGAGGACCCTCTAACTCATTATAGGATATGTCGACAGACGACAAGCCACGCATCTTTTCCAAAGCAGCTGGAATGAAACTGGAGAAGTTATTATGGGATATATTCAACAACTCCAAGCTTTGCATATTGCTGATTTGTGAAGGTATCTCTCCTTCGAGTGAGTTAAGGCTCAAATCTAGCTGGGAAAAAAGAGCTAATTCACACATTTGGGCTGGAATGTTAAGGATAAACTTGTTGCTCATATTCAAGTAATGTAGTTTCAAAAGGTTCCCTATATTTCTCAAGATTGCCTTGCCAAACCTATTAGTGGATAGATCCAAATACTCAAGATTTATTAATGATCCAAGCTCCAAGGGTAAACCACCATAATGTTTATTGCCATTCAACGTCAGCTTCGACAAAGAAGTCAACTTTCTAAATTCCTTTGGAACCTCCCCAACCAAGTGGTTAGAAGAAAGATCAAGTAATTGGAGTTGAACTAAGTCTCCAATTTCAAGCGGTATGCGACCATAAATATTGTTCCCGGCAATCTTTAGAGTGGTTAGTTGTGTGCACTTGCCCCAATTGGGTGAGATTTCACCATAAAATCTATTGTAACTCAGGTCCATGTACTGTAGGTTTTTGTAGACACCAAAATCTTCAGATATATTTCCAAAGAGTTGGTTTCTTTCAAGGCAGACTCTAATTAAGTTTGTACAGTTTCTCAAGGTTTTTGGTATTGGACCTGTGAGATTGTTGTTGTCTGCCCTTAGAAATTGGAGAGACCCACTATGGCATAAGTTTTGAGGCAAAAAGCTAGTGAAGGGGTTGGTATCTAGTAGTAGAGTAGTCAACTTCATTAAGTTTCCGATCCCTTGTGGAATGGGACCAGAAAGTTGGTTATCACGAAGGAATAAATCTTTTAAGCCACTCAACCTACCAATGGAAATTGGAATAGTACCATTCAACTGATTTCTACTCAATTCAAGATCAATTATGGACGTCAAGTTTCCTAATTCTTCAGGAATGGTACCAGAAAGTTGATTGTTGTACAGGTGTAAATCAGTTTAGTTTTTAAGAGAACCTAAAGATGTGGGAATTAAGCCAAAAAGATTATTTGTTTCAAGGCTTAAGAATATGAGATTTCCAATTTCTAGGGGGATGGAGCCAGAGAGCTGATTTTGGTTCATATACAACAATGTTAGCTTTTCAAATTTTGCAATACTATAAGGGAGGGGACCTTTGAAACTGTTGTTACTTATGTCAAGTTCAACTAAATTGGTAAGGTTTCCAATTTGTGGAGGAATGGAACCAGAAAGTTGATTATCATAGAGGTACAAATAAGCCAAGTTGCTTAAATTACCTAAAGATATAGGAATGGAACACGAAAAGAAATTACTATTGAGAGAAAAGTCAGTCAAATAGCTCAAATTACCTAATGAAAGCAAGAATGCATCCACAGAAATTGTTGGCATACAAAGAAAGTTCATTAAGAGACTTTAAATGACCTATTTCTGGAGGAATTGAGCCACTTAATTGATTTTTAGCGAGGTGCAAGACCTCAAGGTTGATTAGTAGGCCAATCTGGGGTGGGATTTTCCCCGAAAAGTTATTAAAGGATAGATCAAGATATATGAGTTTAGACAGGTAACTAATATCAATAGGAATTGTATTAAAGAGTTCATTCATGTTGAGGTCAACAAAAGAAAGGTTAGGCAGTGATGAGAATGAAAATGCATGGAGAGTACCTTTCAAGCCTGAGTTAGTCAGGTTTAATCTGATAACACTTCCTGCATGGTTGCAAGAAACACCAAACCAACTGCATGGATTTGGGCTTGCATTTTGATTGTTGGAAGAATTGGTTGCATTATTATTAGTAAGAAGAGTCCATGAAGGCAGGAGTGACTGGTTTTTATTTTGAAGACTGGCTTTCCAAAGGAGAAGAGCATTTGTCTTGATTTCTTTATCCACGTAAACAGAATCAGAAATAAAGGAAAAATGTAACAAGGCCAACATGAATAGAGAAATGGGGGAAAATAATTTTTTGAAGTTAGTGAATGCCATGGTTTTTTTGAAGCTAATGAAAAGATCTGATTCAGTATCTCTGTTTATCAATTTTCATCATTCTCTTTCTTTAAATACCAAACAAGTCAAGTGTTGTCTTTAATGGGAAGAGAAGGGTTTCAACATCATCATTGACTTTGGAAGGGGTAGAGCTAAGAATTTTTGTTTGAGGGCCAAGTTTCGGCATTAATATATTTATCAAAACTATTCCACACACAGAATATACACACATGCGTGCTTTTTTATTATATACACTTTTTTATTTATTTGATAAGTTATATATATACACATGAATCCAAATCTTCTATCCCACTTTTCCTGCTCCACTATATACTCCACCAATAAGATGTTAGTGGTCTAAGTCTTATTGTAAAACTTCAATTCTTTCTATAGTGGATTCAGGTTTACCTTGAGGATAGCTAAGTTAAATCCTCTTCAGGTTTTTTACCGGTTTGGTTTTCTTGGGTCATCATATCATTGTGTTATTTACTTTTCCGCTGCTATACATGATATGATTATAAGATTGTGTTAACCAAGATCTAAAATTTGGACTAAAATCACTTGGCTAATTTACTAGGTTAATCCGGTTGTGTTTTAAGGGGTCTAAAAACGTACAAGTGGTATTAGAATGGGTAGCTCTTTTATTTTAGATCTTTTGATCTCTGAGTTGATCCTTGACCCCTGTTGTCATGGAACACGGACACTCTCTAGTTATTCCTCCTCACTTTGATGGGAATAATTATGCTTATTGGAAAGTAAGGATGAAAGCATTCCTGAAATCTATTGATGAAAGAGCCTGGAACTTCGTTGAGTACGGATGAGAGAAGCCCACTACTCCTGTAAGTGAGTGACAAACTTCTCAAAAAGAAGCAGCTAGGTTCAATAGCAAAGCTATGAATGCTATTTTTAACGCTATTTCTATGGAGGAATTTAAGAGAATCTCTAATGTAAAGGTGGCTCACACTACTTGGAAAATCCTGCAAACTATGCATGAAGGCACAAAAGCTGTCAAAATAAATAAGTTGCAGCAATTAACTTCTAAGTTTGAGAGCATTAGGATGTCTGATGATGAATCCTTTGATGATTTTTATGCTAAACTAAATGACATTGTTAATTCTGCATATGACTTGGGTGAAATCTATGATCAACCTAAAATTGTTAGGAAGATTCTTAGATCTTTAACTGAAGATTTTAGACCCAAAGTGACTGCCATAACTGAAAGCAAGGATGTGAACTCCATCCCTGTTGATGAACTTGTAGGATCCCTTCAGTCCTATGAGTTGGACCTACCCAAAACTAGCAAATCCAAGACAATGGCTCTTAAGTCAGTTGATGATGTTGAGGTTGGTGGATTTGATGATGAGCTCTCTACTATAGAGATTGCTTACCTTGCCAAGAACTTTAGAAACTTTCTTAGGAACAGTAACAAAAGGGCAAGAGGTACAAACACTGCTGAACCTAGAAACTTTAAGAAGAATGATCCCACTAAAGTTAACAACAATGAAAAACCTAGAGAAAAAGCTAGTCAATCTTTAAATAATTCTTTGGGTCCTCACTGTTTTAGATGTCAAGGGTATGGTCACATGAAATCTGAATGTCCTGCATACTTGAGGTCTAAGGGGAAGGCTATGGCTGTAACCTTTAGTGTTAATGAAGGTTCTGATGATGAGTCCGGATGTGACGAGGATGGAAACTTTATTGCTTTCACTGCTACTGCTGTAGTGAATGAAAGTGTGTCTGTTGAAGAGAACCCTTTTGATGGGGAACTCTCTGAGGATGCAGATCTTCAAGAAGCCTACAATAAACTTTGTAAAGTTGCTGCAAAGGATGCCATGAATGTTGAATTAGGCTTAAAGAAAATTGCATCTCTTGAGCTTGATAAGAAAAATCTGCTTGTTAAATTGTTTGATGCAAATGAACTTTTGAACAATGTGAAAACTGAGAATATGCTTTTGCTTGATAAAGTTAAATCTTTGGAACTTGATTTATCTGTTGCTAGATCTGCTAGTTCTAAACTTGATCATATGTTGAGTGTTTAAAAGGCTCCTTCTAACAAATCTGGACTAGGTTTTGTTGAAAGCATCTATGTGTCTGCACCAAATTCCACAAACTTTGTTCCTTCTTCTTCCTTTGAACCCCCTGTAAGTGAGGTTGTGAGTGAGACCGCTAAACCTGTAGAGGTCACACCTCCTAGAAAGATTAGGGTTGATTTGGAAGAGACCAAACCTAAGGACTTTACCCCTTTTAAGGACAAGATGCATGGTAAGCCTATTTGGGTTTGTCATTTTTGTGGAAAGTCTAGACATATTCGTCCAAACTGTTACAAGCTGCAAGCAGCTAAGCCGAAAGTACCTGTGCCTCAAGCACAAGATCCTATAACTCTTATTGGTGAATTGGTAAAGGCTCTAAACCTTTATTCAAATCCTGGAGTTGGAAATCACTCTAATGGGAATAAGAACTCCAATGCTCGTAGTGCATCTAAAAAGTTTTGGATGCAAAAGGCTCGATTTAATTGAGTCTTTTTGACATGGTCCTTGTGCTTCTTTGGTCTATCTTTTGTGACCTTTGTTCTTTGGTTTTTTGTTTCTTTTTGTCTCTAGGATTTGCATTGCATAACATTCATGCATTTCATTCTAGGATTGTTTTTGTTTCTTCTTTTCAAGAAAAATAATAAAAAATAAAAAAATAAAAAAAAAAGGAAGAAAGAGGAAAGCAATTTGTGTTTTGTATTCATTCTCTTGGTTTTTGAAAACAAGGTTGGTCAATTTATTTTCACATAACATGTCTTATGTACCTTGTTTAGCTTTGATGGGCTTATTTATTGCACTTTACTAGTTGAAACTTTGTAGTGCATGTTGTGTGGGAAAGATGTGTATGGTTTTTGATCACTTTGTCTTGATCTTGAAGTTACATGTATTTTGACTGTCGGACTTGAACCTTTTGAGAAAGGCATAAATAACCATCTCACCACTATTCACTAGCCAATCATGAATACCTTAGTGCATATCATAAGATTTTGTGCTCGAGAAAGTGTAACACATGCACAAAAAGAATATAAGGTGTAGCCTCAGTTTAATTGCTTAAAATTGGTGTGTACATTATTGGGCTTAAAGTTAAATCATATAAATTAAATTGGTGTGTACTGTTGGAAAATCTGGTTTTGTATCTCATACAAAACACACAGCGGAAGCAACAACTACGGATCTACTTCAATCATGAAAGATAACATGTAACCATGAATTCTAGAATAAAGAATAGAAAGTGTACCTTAATGCAGTGAATTTCAAAACATGACTTGAGAATACCTTTAATCTTCATCTCAATTCCACATGGTGCCCAAGATGTGTGGTCTCTCAATCGGTCTTTTGTACATAGACTCTCAAAGAAAAAACCTTCTTTTTCTCCTTGTGGAGAAAAACTGATTTCTTTTTCTTTTTATCATACGTACGTTTAAAACTACTCTCATAGTTTCTTTATTTTAATAACTCTTATTAAATAATGACTGATTATCTAATTGGGTTAGTATTTTTGGGCCTACCCAATTGGGCTTTAGATTGTGGCTTGAGATGGGACCAAAGGGAACAAATAAGACTCTAGCTCCAATGGGCTTTGGGCTTTTCTGTCAACTCTTAACAAGTCCAAAGTTACTATTAATTATATTCAATAACATTATAAGAATATAATTGCACTCTAGGCCTTATTAATAAATTATATCCCAAGACTTTATTATACATGCAACCCCTTCATTAAAATATTCGTAGTAATACAAAGTCATGAAAGTAGACTGCCACTTTGAAGAATACTACATCTTAATCTTTGAGTACCCGGTTTAATCCTTTATGTTATTCATTATATATTTATGAAATCTAATTTCATAAATATATACTTTAGTAACTCCTTACTAAAGTGGTTGGGCCTAACACTCTGAATAACCAAACACATTAAACTTATCTCAAGGGAATATTTTATATCTCCGTTAAGAGATTATAAATTCCATCTTGAGAATATATGTTCCATCAACATTAAATGCGGCTACCCAACATACTGAGATTTTGACCGTAACTTATAGATCTCACTCCTGATATATCAAAGCAACCTACATCTCATGATCAGGTCCATTATTCTCTCAGGATTTAGAGTTGATGTAAATAGAAGTCGTGAGATTTATTATTCATTTGACAGTCATTAGGAGAATAATAAATCTCACAGCGGTCCAATTTAATATGTCTTAACTCTTAAAACATATCAACATATCAACTAGAAGTCTCCACTTCCATAATCAAGGCAAATCATCTTAGTTGATATGTTATAGTCTTCGCAGATGAAATGCCCAATTTCATCACCGACTACGAACTAAAATTTTGAGTTTACAAAGAGCTTGTGATTTATATCTTTTGTGACTAAATCACATAAATCACATACTATGCATCTCATGGACTAAGATAATGTCCTATTAGTTCATTTATAAATAGTCTCATATAATTAAACAATTTAATTATTTATGACATGCCAATAAATTGGATTTTAGGGCAAAAACCCCCAACATGTACATTATCTCGGCTTCTAATAAGTTTCTGATAAATTAAAATTTGTGTGTACAATATGAGGCAAAATCAAGAAACTTACATGATTGCAAGCTTATGATCTAGGAAATGTAGAAGTTATATGATGTAACTCTTTAGATGATTGTCTCTTTCAAATTCAATGTGATGAATTTTGTAGACTTTGTGTTTGGATTCTATTCACATATCACCTCACATGTATCTCAAGCTTTTGCTAGTTGCACACAATACACAAGTTACTCTTTGCTAAACTTTGTACATGTTATTGTGTGTGTTTTTGGTCTAACCAACCAAGTTTGAAAATACTTTGAGTTTTTATGCAAAATAGTTTTATTGCTTGAGAATTTAAAGGGAGATTGTTTGAAAATCTTAATTTTGGAAAAACTGGGCTTAAATCTTGGGTTTTTGAAAAGCATTTCATCTCATACTCATGCATTTTATTCATAACTTTCAATTCTTTGAGGAGTGTATTCACAAAAATTGCTATGTTTTTCAAAACTGTGTTTTTTTTTTTTTTTTTTTTTTTTTTTTTTTTCAGAATTTCGATTGATCCAGTCTGTTTTCCGATCAATCGAAATTGCACTTAAAATTTTAGGTGAGCCTCTGTCTGTTTCGATCAATCGAAACTGATTTTCGATCAATCAAAAATCGTGAATCAAGTTTTTTTTAAAAACTCAGATTTGACTTGTTCAAAACATCTTTTTCAAAAGTTTTCAACTTTTTCTCTCTCTCTCCGATTCGGACTATGCTCCACCTCGATTTTTTGTCACTTTCCTCTGAATTTTTGGCAAGGTTTTCCTCTCCCAAGGCCAGTAAGTCCCTTCTACCCCTCCTTTTGCATTTTATTTCATGTTTTCATGCATAAATTCATGCATTCGTTTGAAATTTTCGGACCTATTCATAATTGGGTATTTTGATGAATCAAGCCATATTTTCTAAAATTGATCAATGGGTTTTTGTGCTATGATGTTATAGACTTGATCTTGATGAGTTAATTTGATTAATCTTGTGGTTTGTGAGAAATTGAATTTTCTAGGGCTTGTATTAATCCGATTTGGGGATTTTGTTCAATTGGGTCAAATTTGATGAAATTGGCTTGTTGATTTGGTATAATTGATCATTCTAATTTGTTTTTCTAACCTATGTGATGATCAATTGGTCAATTTAAAAAGCAAACAAACAAACAAGTGGTTTTTCAAATTTTGGGGTTTTTGTTAAAAACTCTATACTCAAGCCAAATTTTGTGAATTTGAACTTAGTTTACTACATTAGGGCATGCATCATAACATTTAACTGTTCATGCATCATATAGATTTTTGATCTATATCTGTTTTGTGCTAACTTGCAGTCTGCCCTTGGTTTTTCCTTTTTGTTCTTTTTAGTTCTGCTTTGTGTCCTTGTCCTTTCCTTAGCACCATGCCTAGGAAGACTAGAGCCCATAGGACTCCCTCCACTTCTTCTGAGTCTCCCTCTAGGAGTGAGCTGTTTAAGGATGCCAAAAGCAGAGAGGCCTTTGATAAGTTGAACAGTAAGAGGAAATTTTGGGCTAAGCATTTTATTCTCCTAGATAAGGTAGATCCAACCATTAGGGCTAACTTTGAGAGTAGGGGCTGGTTGTCTCTATTGGAGGTAGATCATCCACCCCCAACCGCCCTCATTAGAGAATTCTATTCGAACTTCTCTTGCCACGTCTATGATTTTAACAACCTTGTTAGGAGTTGGATACGAGGTGTTGAGTTCACCATTACTCCAAGGGTAGTGGCTGATGCTCTTGGGGTTCCGGTCATTAAGGAGCCTGTATATCCTTATGAGGAGTCTCCACCCTTAGATGACATCATGTCATACATCACTGGGTCTTCTATCTAGTGGGGTTCTGATCCTCGGATTACACTCACTAAGCTTCCAGAGACTACCTATCTTTTTCTTAGGATAGCGTGTCATTCTTTATGGCCTATCTCTCATCTTCACACCATCCCTATTGACAGATGTGTGTTTTTGTATGCCCTTATCTCTGGTGCTTCTATTTCTTTTCTTCATCTGTTTCTTCGTTCTTTGAACGAGATTCATAGGAGTAGCGTTGTTGGTCACGCGCATGTTTATCCTATTTTCATCCATAGGATTTTGTTACATTAGGTCTAGATGGTTTCCCTGCGGCTGAGCCCGTTCATATTACTGGTCCCATAGGTGCCACCTTCCTTAGGCAGAGGGCTGCTCACATGAGAGCTGCTCGAGTTGAGCCTACTGGTTCTGTACCCCCTCCTTCCTCTTCTACAGGTGTTGCATAGGCTGAGGCGTCTGGTGCTGCTACTAATGTTCCTCCACCGACTACTTCGGATGATTTAGACATTTGACGTACGTTGGAGACTGTCATGACCGTTTAGGCAGCTCATGGTCAGATTTTGGTGGACTTGCTTGATGAGGTTCGTGCTTTGCGTGAAGAGTTGGCGCTTTTTAGACGATCACCTTCGCCACCTCCTTTTGATGGCGGATTCTGATTGCCCTTTGGCATTCCATCACAAAAAGGGGAAGTAGCATTAGTATTTTGTGTAGCCTATAGAGGCTCTGTTGATAGGGGGAGTTTTGAGTTTTGTTTGTGTTTTGAGCCTGTGGTGATTAGATTGTATCTAGGAGCTGCACTTTGTATTTACATTTTTGGGTCTTGATGTTTTTTTGATTGGGCTATTCATGTTAGGGGGAGATACATTGTTTATGTTTCATTGCTTATTGATTTATATTCATGATCTTATTCATTGATATATGTCTTTATTTTGTGTTTGTGTGAAATCAAGAATTTATTTTGTTTACTTGTATTTTTCCACACATGCGTTTGTGCGTTTTGTTTAGTGTTTCAGGAAATATACAGGTTGATTCCATTTTGCTGTTGTCTACACTTACAACTGATGGATAGTAGTTAGGATTGGATTTGTTGTAATGAGCATTTTTTTTTTTTTGAGCTTTTAGTTTGTGTTTTGTCACGGATTGCCAAAAGGGGAATTTGTTAGGTTCTAAAAACTTAGGATTTAATGTATTTAGAACTCTAATGTGTATTGTTGGCAAACCATGATCAAAACAGGTTGTTTAGTCTTGTTTAGACTTGCTCAAAGTTGTGTTGTTTATGTAAAGTTGGAATTGAGCTGATGCAGAATTTAATGTGCATCTCGGCATGGCTTGATTGATCGAAGCTTAGGCTCGATCAATCAAAAATCGGGCAGATGCGTTTTTTCTGCAGAATTTCCAACTCAATAGATGCGATATGTCGAGCTTTAAAATCTAGCATTTCTTGACTTGTTTATTGGACAAACTTGCATGGCTTTAACACTTGGACTTGAACTCTTGTTCCTTAAAGTATTAAACACATCCGAGATCTACTCAATTACAAGTAAAATGCGTTTTGTCAAAGGATTAGCCAATTCTAGATGACATATGTTCCTAACATGATTCACATATGTCCTAACAAGTTGCAATTTTATGCCCTTTGAACATTGAAAAAAATGTATTCAAACGAGCACGCCTAAATTCATGTGTCAAGTATAGTCTTGATGGAGCATAAAGTAGAACACAAAAAGTGAGACAAATGATTTTTATTTGTCCTGGTTTTTTTTCTTCTAATTTTGTGGCCATTACTTTGACTCTACAGCTCAAACTAATCCCCCTTTAGACCTCAAGCACTTCATACTTAGGAACTTCGTGCATAGGAGCGTAAGTTCCAAGCACAATAAATAGAAAATATACCTAGGAAGGAAATTGAGGAGCATTTTTCTTTTTATTTGGTGGAAAAGTTACAATTCTGTGCATGTTGAACACTAAAAAATGTAATCAAAGGAGCATGTCTAAATTTACACGTCAAGTATAGTCTTGATGGAGCATAAAGTAGAATAAAAAAAAGTGAGATAAAGGATTTGTATCCATCTTGATTTTTGTTTCTAATTTTTTGGCTGTTACTTTGACTTTACAACTCGAACTAATCCCCCTAGGCCCTAACCTTCCAAATACTTTGTGCATGGGGAAGTACCATCCCACTTATAAGGGTGGGTGATCATTAAGGTCTATCAAATTTAATCACGTTATATATTTACTTAAGAAAATAATCTCATTTCTAAATTGAATAATGCTAGAGATACAAATTATTTTACAAAAAAATTTATAAACTGCTGATGTGATGAGTGGTTATTGGTAAATGAAAAAGTGATATTAATTGTGGGTCTAGATGAAAACCAATAAGAGGTTGGTCACATCAACATTTTGTAAAATTGTTGTAAAATAGTTTGTGGCTGTATCATTACTCTTCAAAATTATTCATGATATCATTGAAAACATGTATAACCAATCAATACTTGCAAAAGTTTAACATAATATGATTATTTTTCTTTCTTTTTATTTTTTTGGTGTAAATATGAAATATGATAATTATGGTAGTTATTAATAGACACTTATCATGATTGTGTTCATATATGGATATCATTAGGCATTTACTAGGATTATGTTTGTATATTCTACTATTTAAAAAAATGACATAAAGGATTTTAATGAAAGCTTTAATTATGGAAAAGAATTTAAATTCAATTTTAAAAAATACATATGAGAGTAATTGCATTTAAAATTGTGAGTAGATTATTAATTTCATTTTGTAAAATTTATCTTCTTTTTTAATACATCGATAGTTGGGGGTGGTGGATTTGAACCCTAAGGTATGTTGGTAGACTGTAATATACAATGTAATGTAAAATAGTTATTCACATGATTTAGCTTTTTTGTAATTTAGTTGTATTTATATTAAAGGGAAAAGTCACTGCTTATGAATATCTATTGAAAAATGCTAGATATACAATTTTTTATTTTTTTTATTTTTTACATTCCTCCCTAAAAGGTTTGTAATAGCTATTTCTTAGTAAGTGTAATAATTCCTAAAATTAATATATTTTCAAATAAATAAACTCTCCATAAGCACATAAAAATTATGAAAATAAAAAATCATATGAAAAATAACTCATCTCTCTCTCTAATTTAAAAAATAATATTTTATAGGAAATATAATTGTATGAGTAAAATATTTCCTAAAATAGATATCTTTACTTTTATTATAATGTTACAAGTCACAACCAAACTTATGAATATGTGTAATTATTCCATTACAACACATTTTATTCCTAGTAATAAAGATTACCATTCTAGTCGCAATCCTCATTTAATGTACCAAACGTGCTCTCAATGTCTTCATTGGAAACAATGGGAGGTGCCAACTAGTGGAGTTACAAGGCTCTTGGTGATTATAGATTATAGATTATGTGATTCAATTTTTTAATATAGAATATTAACATAATTTTTTATTTATCATAAACCTAATATTGTGGGTTTCAATTAACTCAACACCAACAGTTGGTAAAATCAATTGCTATCTCATAAGAGACTTAAGTTTGAATCTTGCCTACACAAAAAATCAATTGGTTTTTGAGCCTAATGTAAAGATCAATAGTCATAAAATAGGCATAGAATAGATTTCATAGGTTCAAATCTTATTGTGTGTGTATATATATATAAAGTCCTATTGTCTCTATTGGAAACTTAATATGAAAGGAATGAATTAAATTATGGAAAATAAATTACATTCTATTCAATATAAAGAAAAAAAAATAGTTGTTATACATTTCAAATCAAATCATTTATAAAATGTAACGATTTATTTTTTTAAATCCCACAAATTACCTATGATTGATTTTGTACTAAAGTTTTGTAGTATTTATTTTTCATTGTAAAAAAAAAAAAAAAAAAATTCATTTTAAAGATCTTCTTCCTTTTTATTGTGAAAGATATTTTTGGTATTATTCATTACTAAAATTACTCACTTCATTCTATCAAAAAAAAAAAAAAAATACTCACTGCATATGTGGGCGCAAGTGCCTATGGCGAGCACTTAGAATGCCGCATTGGTCATCCGTTGCTGCTTATGTTTGGGAGTACCCCTCGGCTGAGTGGACTGGGCAAAGGATGAAAATGAATTTGCCACCTAGATTGGGTCTAGGAATTATATATATAGCACCCTTATGTGAAGTACCGGTCTTACTAGAGCATGTGTCCAGAGTTTAGACATGGGAATGGGAAGGTGTCAGGCACCCAACCTCACCCGATCTATGGGTTAGCCTCTAGTCATTGTGCTTCACATCCTAATTCCATCAAAGAGTCCTCTAATTTGCATCTACCGACCAACCTAGCATTCACTTATATGGCAGCATCTTTAAAAATCAATCATCAACAACATGTATCCTTTCAAACTTAAACATACATCTAAACATGACATCCACACATGTCTTAATATACATCTAGGCATGGCATACCCTACCATTCATCTAGCATCTCATGCTTCATATAACTAAGGGCAGTAAACATATCACATGACAGTAACATCAACAAGGCAGTAAGCATAACCACATGCACATAACATTTAATCTAGCACATTCAACCATTCAAGCATTGCATCCAAATCCTCAATTGTCAAGGAAACAAACCCTCATGTTAAAAGATGCATGTTCATACTCATATGCATGACTTACCCTTACTTACCTCTTTGCATCACATCACCTATACGTCAATGCATGTTCATGTTGTTCATCAAAGCATATAAGCCTAATTATCAATCTAACAAATAAATCATGTAACACATGTTATTCTATTGACTCTAAACTTAAAAACCTAACTACAAAACATAGAAAAGCAGCAAGAACATCAAAACCCTAAAATCTGGATTTCTAGGCACGAACATTCGTTGGAATACATGAAGTATGCGTATGCATGCATGAAGCAAGCACGTGCATCCCCGCCCAGAAACATAGTCTCAAAATAGCAGATAAAATGAAATAGAGATTAACATAGCATACTTCTAACCATGGAAGCTATAAAAACCTAACTACAAAACATAGATATTAAAGCTATAAACAAAAAATAAATAAACCAAATGAAAGAGACAAGGTTAGACCTTTACCTCAAACACAAGAATTCTTGAAGTTTTAATTTGACCATTCCCTTTAGTCAATCTATCAAGACAAAAACCAAAAGGTTAGTAAGCATAAAACTCGAATGTCGAGACTAGAATAGGTCCCACCCAAGTAAACTTTAACTTAAGGATATTTTAGAATAAAAACTCCCTCTTTGATTAACTATTTTCTAGTGAATTTGACGTGTTTTGGAAAAAGAGCCTTTGGGGCCTTTTATAGTGATCAGAGAGGGGTGCAGGGCTCTTTTCCAACCAATGTGGGGTTAACTTTGCACGATTTTTATATTAAAAACTTTCTATGTAGGTCATCAGAAACCCTACATGTGCGTGCATACACAAAAATGCGTGCACATACCTGAAGTATGCATACACATACTTACTAACATGAACGCACATACTAAAGGTTCCTATAGGTTTTTCTTTCACCAAATTGTCCTCCAATCTAAAAAATTTATATGATTGGGCCCTAGACTAGCCCTAGACCTCCTAGTGATATCGTCATTGGGGAATGGAGGCTCGAGTTGTAAGGGGTACAAAATTAGATAACTACAACGTAGTTGCAGTAAAAAGTAAATAAGTAAGCACAAATACAACCATTCTATGAATAAGTTAGTATGTTGTTGATATTATAATTCTTATAAATCATTTTGGACAAAAAAAAAAAAAAAACAGCCGACTAAAGGTAAGGATAAGAATTAGAATTTTACCATCAAGTGAGTTGTGACCTTGGCGTGAGTTGGGGAAATTGTGAGTAGGCCACAACATACATAAAAAAAGATGCCTTTTCTTTATCCACATGCATAACTTGTAGGCAATACAAGTCATGGACTGGTTGCATGCAGGTTGTGAATTCCATACTTAACAACTTTGACCGACTTTAACCAAGGCTCAAGTAAGTACCCAAAACACATGCAATCCCCAAAGAATACATCCAAATATAAGCAAAATTACAAGTAAATTTGCCATAGAATAAAGCCAACAAAGCTTGGACTTTACAAAATATATCCAATTTATTTTGATTATCTCCTTGTTAGAACGAAAAATGGGTCGTTTTCGAATTATGCTTTGAATCTTGATCTTTGTTCTTATGTTCTATTATATGTATGAATCTTGGTCATCATCTCATTAACTAAATAGGGTGGGTTTTGTCAATGGTTATTTTGTGGGATAGCTTGAATGCTCTCTCTCTCTCTCTCTCTCTTAGTGTGTTATGTGTCTGGTGCCAAGAAAGTGGTAGAAAATTGAAGCATGGTTGGAGATTTTCAATGTATTGATATTTTCTCCCTGCTTCTTTTTCTGTTCCTTTTAATTAAGCGTTGTTTGGTTCCCAAAAAAAAAAATGATAAAAATCAAACTAATACTATATGCAATGAAGGAGTTAAGATTTCAATTTAGGGGGACAAGATTAAAAGGAAAATTAATTTAGAAAATAGTAATTGATATTAACAACAAGATAAATAAACAATTGTAAACTAATGTAATTGTCAAAAAAATATAATATAAATGTAAAATATAGTTCATTATGTTTTTTTCTTACCTAGTTTAAGTTATTCAGTGTTTTTTCCCCCTCTTTTTATTTTGAAACTGCTACATGCTTTCATTCCTAATAGTCTTGAATTCAATTTGTACGAAGATTTAAAAAACTTACCTCAATATGAGTTTGTTTAGAATTCACTATGAACTTATTACTATGCTTATGTTTTTCCATAATCTCAATTAAATATGTATAAGAATATATTTCATATGATTAAATATATATAAAATAACAATCAAAGTTAGAAATTAATCTAAATACATAAAGTTTATATATCCAATTTGATTCTTCAAAATAAATTGAGAAAATAAAGGTATTAATAAATTTTAAGAGAGAAAAAGCAGAGGTATAAAAGGGTAACACAAGGAACACACAAAAATGACTTGGTGTAAAGCCCTTGACAGCTACATCTTTAATATATGAGTGGAGTATAAAATACAGAGAACCTTAGTAGGATTTATAAAGAGTAGAAGAGTCTAGGGTTAGATCTAGAAATACTATATGCTAAATTGGGGCTCTTGGGCTAATACAATAGTAAACTAAATAACCAAACATCTTTAACAAAAGGAGTAATGCTTGAGTAGCCATTGGGGAGAGGGGTACGTTGAGACTCGAAGGGCATGTTTTGTAAACTGTAACAAACACTGTAATGTAATAGTTATTCCTATGGTTTAATTATTCTGTAATTTTGTTATGTTTTTTACTACATAAATAATCAGTTTTTATGAATAGCTATTTTTTAAACAAGAAATAATTATTCATTTATAAGAAAATTTTAATAGTTATTTCTTAATAGGTGTAATAATTTCTAAAATTAATATATTTTCAAATATACAAACTTTCCATATGCACATAACAGTTATAAAATTATATATATATATATAACCAAACGTGTGTGTATGTTTAGTCTTTCAATTACGACATGTTTTATTTCCAATAATAAATATTAATATTCATGTTGCAATTCTCATTCAATATACCAAACATGCACTTATATATGTGTGTGTGTGTGTGTGTGTGTGTGTGTGTGTGTGTGTGTGTATAAACCAATGTGTGTTTATGTTTTTAGTCTTTCAATTACGACATATTTTATTCCCAGTAATAAAGAGTATTATTCATATTGCAATTCTTATTCAATGTACCAAACATGCACTTAATTCTCTCTCATTCGTGAAGGGAGATCCTCAAAACAAGCAAAATGAATTCTAGTATGAACACTTCCCCCATATCTAATGAAAAAGAAAAAAAGAGAGAAAAAAAAGGGCAAATGGAAAATCATGTATGAACCCATATATCCAATGAAAATGAAGAAAAGCAAAATGAATTTCAACTTTGAACAATGGAAATTCATGAGCGAGGAAATGTAGTCAAATCTTAATCTCAAATATTTATAACCCTTCAGTTATGCACTAAACTTTTTATTACTGAATAGCTTTGTTAAAGGAGATTTCCACATCAAAGTCTCACATTACGTAGTAATTATTACAAGTTTTTCATGTTGACATATGGACCAAAACACGGGACACTCTTGGACTAGCTTATTGATTTCCATTATTTCCATCCTATATTACAAGTATTGTACATAAAAGAAGACAATCTATATACCATTAATAGTTATAAAATTATAAAATTATATATATATATATAACCAAACGTGTGTGTATGTTTAGTCTTTCAATTACGACATATTTTATTTCCAGTAATAAAGATTAATATTCATGTTGCAATTCTCATTCAATATACCAACATGCACTTATATATATATATATATATATAAACCAACGTATGTGTATGTTTAGTCTTTCAATTATGACATATTTTTTTCCAGTAATAGAGATATTTATTCATGTTGCAATTCTTATTCAATATACCAAACATGCACTTAATTCTCTCTCATTTGTGAAGGGAGATCCTCAAAACAAACAAAATGAATTCAAGTATGAACACTTCACCCATATCTAATGAAAAACAAAAAAAGAAAAAAGGAAAAAAGGGCAAATGGAATATCATGTATGAACCCATATATCCAATGAAAATGAAGAAAAGTAAAATGAATTTCAAGTATGAACCATGGAAATTCACGAGCGAGGAAATGTAGTCAAATCTTAATCTCAAATATTTATAACCCTTCAGTTATGCACTAAACTTTTTATTACTGAATAGCTTTGTTAAAGGAGATTTCCAAATCAAAGTCTCACATTACGTAGTAATTATTACAAGTTTTCCATGTTGACATATGGACCAAAACACGGGACACTCTTGGACTAGCTTATTGATTTCCGTTATTTCCATCCTATATTACAAGTATTGTACATGAAAAAAGACAATCTATATACCATTAACAGTTATAAAATTATAAAATTATATATATATATATATATAACCAAACGTGTGTATGTTTAGTCCTTCAATTACGACATATTTTATTTCCAGTAATAAAGATTAATATTCATGTTGCAATTCTCATTCAATATACCAACATGCACTTATATATATATATATATATATAAACCAACGTATGTGTATGTTTAGTCTTTCAATTGTGACATATTTTTTTCCAGTAATAAAGATTATTATTCATGTTGCAATTCTTATTCAATGTACCAAACATGCACTTAATTCTCTCTCATTTGTGAAGGGAGATCCTCAAAACAAGCAAAATGAATTCAAGTATGAACACTTCCCCCATATCTAATGAAAAAGAAAAAAAGAAAAAAAGAAAAAAGGCAAATGGAATATCATGTATGAACCCATATCCAATGAAAACGAAGAAAAGCAAAATGAATTTCAAGTATGAACAGTGGAAATTCACGAGCGAGGAAATGTAGTCAAATCTTAATCTCAAATATTTATAACCCTTCTGTTATGTGCTAAACTTTTTATTACTGAATAGCTTTGTTAAAGGAGATTTCCACATCAAAGTCTCACATTACGTAGTAATTATTACAAGCTTTCCATGTTGACATATGGACCAAAACACGGGACACTCTTGGACTAGCTTATTGATTTCCATTATTTCCATCCTATATTACAAGTATTGTACATAAAAAAGGACAATCTATATACCATCAACGTCACAATTTTATTTTCTTCATTCAATTGAATGATATAGATCAACTTTTGTTGTAGATTTGACCACGTGTGTGGTCAGGCGGGGAAGGTTTTGCTCCGGAACTCCCACCAATTTTCATTTGGACAATATTTCCTCGTAGGATACTGTTTTTCTCTGCAAACATGACAAAGATATTGCATGAATATAAAATCTAACTGTGCATGAAAACGTTTACATCAATCTAGCACCTGCATGCAACCAACCATGGGAAAACAAGGGACTTACTCGCTCGTGGAACGACATTGTTGGGTTCGGCAACCACCATCGCGTACGTAGATGAGAGAAACAAAGAGATAATAAGCATCCGAATGATGATAACCCTGATGGAAATCTTGGCATCCATTTTTGCTAGCTACAAGAGACACGAATAATTAACACATCATTACTTCTGTTATATATATAGTCTAAATAGGACAGCACTGTCTATTCGATCCAAGTCAATTCAATGGAAGTCAAACACGTTATTCTTCTTCTTTCTTCTTCTTGTTGAATTTTTTTTTTTTTTTTTTTTTTTGGGCTTGAAGGAATCACACGTTATTCTTATAAGATCTTTCTTAATCACCAACGGTACCGTAGAGTCAATATTTTTCTTCAAAAGACAAGGTTTGATAATAGAAAAACTGGTTTAGATTGGTTTTGAATAAATCATATATAAAGAAAATCAACTTTAGATTAATGGTTTGAGTGTGTCTAAACGTATCATCATCTTCATTTTTTTTAACACAATTACACAATATACATAAAAAGTTGATTAAATAGGGGCGCATAGATCAGAGTACACTGTTGCGAGAACCACAACCTAATTAGGGTGAAAGGTCTAACAGGTTCATCAAAATAGTTAACCGACAATGCCATTCTCCTTAAATTGAGGGTTTTAAAAATGTAGTTTCCAATTAATTTAATAAAAATAAAAATAATAAAATTAGTTACAATTTAGAAAAATAAAAAATTACATGGAAAATTATTTAGTTTAAGAACCCCAAATATAAGCACCAATCGAAGCTAGGTTATTGAATGGGAAGATGTTAGACACATAATCCATTCAACTAAAAAATAAGTCTTTTAGAATTTAATGACCATATATTAAGTTATGCATGTTCATACATTTCATCCATTCTTTTATTTTTTTAATGAACAAAATATGGATAGAGGGGGGCGACCTGAGTTGGCGTCTTTCACTTGGGCATGACCATAGTGACACTCTACCCACTAGACCCATGCTTGTGGGAGCAGGGGATCCGGATGAGTAATAACTATACACCTAGTTCTATTGAGGACGCTAGTGTGCATGAGTCGAGAGCATAAAGTTATTTCCCAAGCACTTCTTATTGTGAGATTCAAATTTGGGACCTCCACCTCCCAAACTCTTAGGAGTGAGCCCATGACCACTAGACCAACCACCCCAGTAGTATCCATTCATGATTTCATGTCATCAACACATAATATGCATTTCTTGCAAAGAATTACCGTCACCATATTTTCCATCTTGTTGCTAAACATTCATACTCATATTTCATCATACTAAGTTCTAGTCCTGTCATTTTTTTAATCATATTTCTACCCAACAAGTCTTTATAGTCATACTTCAAAGCATGCTTAGTCATAATTTACCCATATCATCGAAATTTAGTATGTTAGCATATGGAAATTTAATAACAAAAAATTAAATAATGCAAAGAATTTAGTATGTTTGTATATGGAAATTTAATATATATATATATATATATATGTTGAAGCCATACTTGCATACAGTCAACATATTTTTTTTGGAGTAAATTGAAAAGATTAAAAATAAACAAAAACAAAAACAAAAACAAAGTTTTTAGATATTATCACAAGTGCAAGTTTTTTTTTTTTTTTTTTTTGGTTGAAACACAAGGGTAAGTTAATCTTATGAATAATATATTGATATTGCTTGTAACAACTCATATCCTCATATTGTTCGCGTCTTGCCTCTCACGGTTTTGAAACGTGTCGTATCATTTTTTGTATATTATATGTATGGTCTTTCCATTTTCCTTCTCCAGTCAATTTGGGACACCCAAATCACGTTGTTTTTAACTTTCTAAATCTTTGAAATTTCTTAAGAAAGCCAAGAGTCTTATAGATTAATTGGCATATTTTGATATTTCTGATTGAAAACATTTATGATTCAAATCATCAAACTATCAAATTATTAAAATAAATAAAATAAAATATCTTAAGATGGAGTGTCGTTTTATAAAGATATAGAGAGGTGGTGTTATTATTTCGCAATACCTGAACGAAGGAAGATGTTATTAGGAGCAGAAAAGTATAATAATAATAATCATATAAGTAAAAAATTGTAGTGTAGTGTCCCACATTGCCATTGCCCAGGATATGTGCAATTTCATTGGTCTTTTTGCTTAAAATTTTCTGCTGTGGATAGGAGGTCTGTAAGTCTTTTCAATGAAGTGTTTTATAGGCAAGGGAGAGTGAGGAACGTTCTTGTATGCATTATCTCTAACTCTTTTGACATGCTCCACTTTATATCATTTGAAATTATGTTAAGATATCCAAGTGTTCATATTCATATTTTTATCTAATTTTTCCAGAAAAAATTCAAGGTGATTTTGATAGTCATTTGGAATAATTCAAAATGCACTAATTCCTCAAAGCAGGCGTGGTTTTTGTGACTAAGTGTGTGTTGTATGGGTTGTGTGATTAGTCCCATATCGAATATATGCTGGGTTGATTTGAGATTTATTAACAACTACAAAAAGTTTCAATTATGATTAATCCTTTTGAGGTATGATGCAAATGTTGCTAACTTTTTTCTTTGAGAAATGGTTCTTGGTTTTTTGATCTGATTGAGATCGGACTGGTGGTCGAATTATTGACATTATAAATATCAATTAATAATTTTATAATTATTAAAATAAATACATAATAAATCATTATAATTAGAAATAGAATATCTAAAAATATATAATAAAAAATTAATTGATCTTGATTTTTATACCCTATATCCAAAAATTAATAAAAAAAAACATTACAAAAATAATAATCATTTAATATCTTAATTTTTTATCATTTTCTAAAATATAATATATATATATATATATACATATATATATATATATATATATATTGATTTAATTGGACCCACCCAAACTCCAAAAGGATTGATAGGCCATTTCTTTAGGAACCAATTCTAATTTAAAATGATCCAAAATCCTACTAATTAACTACGTACTGATTTTTTCTTAAAAAAAAGAAAAAAGAAAAGAGGAAGTGGATGCCAGCTTCCCTTTGACCAATAAGCATGCTCAGTTTTTTACGTAAGATAGGGAACACCTTGACTTGGAAAGAATATATATTAATATGTTTTGTCTATCTTAAAAAATAAAATAAAAAGAAAAACTTAAGTGCGAAACTTGAGAATTCCAAAAATTTTGGTTTAATAATTTTTTTTTTGTCCCCCTAAATATAATCCTTAACCCCTTAAACAAAATAAATAAAATTCCAAATAACATAAATAAAAATTAGAGAAATTTTATGAACACAACAAAATCTCACAACATTTTCAGAATACTATTGTTTTTAATTGTGGTGAGATCCAGTCTAGCTAATATTTTATTATTTTATTTTAACATTTGACGGATTAATAACTTAGTTGTTGTGTCCTTAACACAATTCTAAAATTTAGCCCAAATATTAGCAAACATAGTACAAATGGCAACAAGATTTGGCTAAATAATAGCAAATGAGAAAAATATTCAACAAAAAGCCCATTAAAAAATAAAATAAAACCCTAATTATTTAGATTCTACTCGTTCAACTCATTCCATAAAAATAATATTTAATTTCCTTTTTCTTAAAAAACAATACCAAGGGAAATATTGTGGCCTTATAAGTTTTTCTCAATGGCTCAACTCGCAATCACAACAGGTATCATCCATTGCTCTCTCTCTCTCTCTCCATTTTTCTCTTCTTAATTTACCGTAATTTCAGACTCTCTCACTTTATTACTCTCGTCTCAGCATTCTCTATTTTCATCACTTTATCTTTCATAAATATATTTTTTTCATTTTTTAATAATTAAAAAAAATTATAAAATATCATGTAACTACGTATTTTATTTGATAATATCGATATATTTAAGTTATTTTTTATATTAAATTCTCTATAATTTAAGTTTCTTAATAACTATTCTAAGAAAAATTCTTAAAGCGACCATTGCTTTGTGGTCCATAAACACACAAGTAAAGGTACACTAACCCCATGATATTATTCTGACATCTTTCTTGTTCTCAAATTTGAATTTCTTCATTTTTTGATAAACGAGGTTCACCAAGACATTGTTTGTTGCGCGCTAAGAGAGAAATAGTTCAATGTTTGCCTTTCATTTTCTTGGTGTGACCTACCCAGGTTTTTTACGTTGCCAGCCCCAGAGAAAGCTTGGACCCCCCCCCCCCCCCCCCCCCCCCCCCACCCTCCCCAACACCATCTCTCCACTCATCATAGCGCATTTAGTCCTTCCCTTCAACTTTCCAAATCTCCCGACTCTCAAAAAAGAAAATTTTAGGAACAAAGAAAGAAGCTCACATGAATAGTATCGTGTAAAGTGTATATTGTATGTAAAAATGTGGCTAGCATTTGTCACTTTGAGAGAAAGTGGCTAGCATTTGTCCATTTGGTATTACCTTTAAGATTTAGCTTTTTAGCTTTTAATTTTTATGTATAGTTAATTAAAACCTCATTTTTTCTCTCTCTTTTTCTTACTTTATCAAATTTTTTCAAAGTATAAGTGTATTTTAGCACATTAGTTAGTAATCACGAGTAGCATCAAAGAGCAAATATTCTTTTTCATATGCACAAAATTTTTCTCTCTTGTTTTCTCTCTATTTTGGAGAGATTGTAATTTGGTAAACTCGAAGAGAAAACAGCTGGTCTCCACCAGTTTTTTTTTTCCTCTGCCTTCCAACCAAACACATTTCCCAACTATTTTCCCTATTATTTTCTTCTCATCTTTTTTCCATCTTTCCCAAAATCATCCCAACCAAACATACCATTAGTTAGTAATCACAAGAAAAATTAGAGAAAAGTTTTGAATGTGGGACATTTGGTAAGAGGTGCCCGACTCGAGGAACTAGTGCTATTGCAATTATTCTAAATGAGAAAAGTTAATGACTGCCCTAAAGGAATTGGTTTAGTAAGTAATTTTATAAACTTTTTAGGAGAAAAGAAAAACGTAATTGATTTTTTAATAGATTTTTATATTTTCTATAAAAGTGATATTAAAACTTTCCTAAGAATAAAGTTTGACTACAAATTAGGTTGTACCCTAAGACTACAACTTCACTCAATAATCTTTTTATTAGATATGACAAATCCATCATTGGGTTCCATTTTCATCTTATATCCTCCCTGCTTGCAAACTTTCCAAAAGATCAATAATTATGCCATCAATTAATTGTTTAAATTGCAAGTTTTTGTCTAAAATTATGTATTAAAAATATTTTATGGATTATATAGTAAATAATATCTGATTATCACAAAATTTGACATGTGTGTTAAGAATATAAAAAATATGTAATCAATGGTTAGATTTTCAAAATATGTAGTTGTGTTAATTTTTTTAATGGAAGTTGTAGCCTTAGTCTAGCTACAACCATGTTTGAAGCCAAACTTTGTTAATTTCCTAAAATGAACTATTAATAAATGCCTTAAGAGTACCCATTAACCGAACCCTAAATTACCAAGGGCAAGGTTTCTCTCCAAACTACTTTGGAGAGAAACCTTTCAAATTCCTCATATATCTCTTTATTGGATGCGAATTTTGAAAATCTAACCGTTGCATTGTATTACATTTTCTTTATGTTCTTAACATGCACATATCAAATTTCGTTTAAATTGGATATTATTTACTATTCAATTAATAAATCCATTTTTTATGTATAATTTTATATCACAAAAATTTGAAATTAAAAAATTTGATTGATGATATAGTTATTGATCTTTAATTTTTTTCAAATTTTGCAAACATAAAAGATATAATAAAAACATGATATCTAATGTTAATTTTTGAAAATTCACATCTAATAAAAAGATATAGAAGGAGTTTGAAGAGTGTATCTCCAAACAAGTTTGGAGAAAAACATTTTCAAATTACCAATCAAATTACTTACTTTAAGATTGGATTTTTCTAACTATGTGTACAAAAAATCAAGTCAAAATTGGAAGTCTTTCTTCCAAAAAAAAGACTTTTATGTTTCATTTCAGTGATCTTTTCTCCTGGACACAATAAAAATTAGAGAAAAGCTTTGAATGTGGAACATTTGGTAAGAGGTTGACTGGAAAAATTGGTGCATTTGCAATTATTCCAAATGGCTCACAAATTACCTAGACATTTAGTTGGCATACTTACAAAAAAAAAAAAAAAAAAATTAGAAAAAAGCTTTCAATGTGGGACATTGGACATTTGAACGTGATAAAAAGTAAGAGTTGGAACTTGGAAGTTACCATGTGTGTACAGGAAATTAATTCAATTTTAACTTTTATGTAAATTCCGCTTCACCTTGACTCTCTGCTTGGATTTGCATGGAAAATTAGTAGCTAATTTCCTCTCTGCAAAAACACATGTTTGAAAAGACTAATATTACAATTTTTGGGGTAACTATCAACAAATAATCTAGAATAAAAAAAATCATAAAAATTTAATGAATCGTCAAAATATTAAGTTGTTATTAGCATGCAAAAAAATTAGTAAGTGTTGGCCATATAATAACTAGTGAAAATTTAGTCAATTCAAATATTATGAAAATTATAACTCTAAGTGGTTGACTTAGTGGTTCCTAACATCTCATGATATATATCTACGAGATTTTAAATTCAAAATCTCTTGCTTGCATCTTGGGGCCACCTCCATGGGATTCCTTTATATAATAACCTGGTATGTGTGGAACGGGAAGACTGCACATGTCAAAGGGATTAGTCAAACACTCAAAGAGGTCTTGATATCTTTGTTTGTTAAAAAAAAAACAAACCCCTGTAACATTACTCTATAAAATATAGGATAAGTCAAGTCAAAAGACTTAGAGGGTGCATGGGAATGGTGAAGTTTTACTTTTAATTCAATTCCACCCTGACCCTGTGCTTGTATTCAAATGAGGACAACGTAGAGTTTTTCTTTTTTACATAGAATATACTAATTTATCCTTTATAATTACTATATTTTCTATCTTTTTTTATATAATAACTAGTAAGGGCATATTAGTAAATTTATTCAAATAATATATGTTATCTTTGCCACTTATTAATATTATTATTATTATTATTATTTTGAGATTAAATTTAATAAAGACGTGGTGTAAACACATTTTTTTACACCAACTAATCAAATGGTGCCACCTTAGTTTTTTAAACTTGATTTCACTTAAAAGATTACAGCCTAACACACATGATTGCCATACCCTTAAATATATTCAAATATTAATTATATATACAAAAATAAAAAAAAGATAAAACAAAAATTTCAGATCCAAACAGCTGGAGACTTCACCGGAGTAAGGAGTTGCCACCGTCAATGATGTCATTCATCCCAGCCCAAGAATAAATCTTATAACAAAAAAAAAAAAAAAAAAAAAAAAAGAGAGAGAGAGAGAGAGAGAGAGAGAGAGAGAGAGAGAGAGAAATTTCACACACACAAGAAAGCAACTGACTTTACTTAGTTGAACTTGACATCAAAAATCTTGATACCCAGATCAAAATTCAAAGAACCCAGTTGAGGTACGCAAAATTTGAAAGAAAAGGATGGAGGATCTGAGCTTCTAAAGGAAAAAAGTTGACCAATCAAGAGAGAAAGTATTCATGGAAACTAAAAAGTGAAGGTGAAGAGAGGGAGTTGAAGAATGAATCTTTTTGGGTTTTCCATAAAGAGGCGGCAATTGGAGAGGACTTGAGAGTCAGTGGCAGCGGTTGCAGTGGCAGCAAGTGTGGTTTGGTGATGATGGTTGAAGAGATGTGGTGGACATAACAAAGAAGAAGATAGGGAGACCGGAGCACATTTCTTTTTAATAAACTTAATATTTGAATATATTTAAGGGTATAGTAATCATGTGTGTTAGGCTATAATCTTCTAAGTGAAATCAAGTTTAAAAAACTGAGGTGGCACCATTTAAATAGTGGGTGTAAAACGGGTGTTTACTCCACGTTCTTATTAAATTTTGAAAGGTTTTTAGACCCCTTAACCCAACCAGATTAACCTAGTTAATTAGTCAAGTGATTAACTTAGTCAAATTATGTCAATCTAGGTTATCACAATCAAACAATCATATCAAAAATATAAAGTAGCGAAAAAGTAAATAACACAATGATATGATGACCCAGGAAACTACACAGTAAAAACCTGGGGAGGATTTGACCTAGCTATCCTCAAGGTAAACTTGAATCCACTATCTTGAAAGAATCGAAGTTCATACAATAAGACTTACAAGCCCCCACGCTCTACTTCTTATTGCTACCCACTAGTAGAACCTACTAAAACGATCACGTGCAAGCTCCGAATCCACGGACTCCTTCTTTCTTGGATTCACCACCAGTTACAAGCACCCACGCTTGTTTTTCTTTAAGTTTCAGTGGCCGCAACTGAGTTGATCATCAAGGTGTAGATAACATCTCCTCCTTGAAAACCCTAAGCTTTGTGTAAAGGAAAGCTCCTCTAGATCTCACAAGAGATTTACACAAAATAGCAATATGAGCAACTTCTAAAACGTGGCTAGGGTTTTCCTTATATTCCTAGGGCAAAAACATAAAACCCTAAACGTTTTAGGAGTTAGGGCTGAGTTGGAATTCTGCAGAAAAACATGTTCTGCCCGATATTCGATCGATTGAGTCTAAGCTTCGATCGACTGAGCCAGGCCGAAAGTCACTAATACTTTCTGCAGCCACTCGATTCCAACTTTACATAAACGTACAACTTTGAGCAAGCTTAAACAAGACTAAACAACCTGTTTTGATCATGGTTTGCCAATAATACAAATTAGAGTTCTAAATATATAAATTCCTAAATTTTTAGAACTTAACAAACTCCCCCTTTGGCAATCTGTGACAAAACACAAACTAAAGCTCAAAGTTTACAAATAAAAAGCCCTTTACAAAACAAATCCAATCCTAACTACTATCCATCAGTTGCAAGTGTAGACAGCAGCTCAATTGAATCAACCTGTATTTCCTGAAATACTCAACAAACGCATAAACGCATGTGTGGAAAATATAAGTAAACAAAATAAATTCTTGATTTCACCAAAACATAAAATAGAGACATATATCAAATGAAAAACTCACAAAACATAAGTCAATAAGCAGTGAAACAAGAAACAAAAATAAATATATCTCCCCCTAACATGAATAGCTCACAAAAAATACATCTAAAGCCAAAAGAATGTAAATACAAAGTACAACTCCTAGATACAATCTAATCACCACAGGCTCCAAAGAATCACAAAACTCCCCCTATCAGTAAAAACCCTACAAGCAAAACCAGAATCTACTCCCCCTTTTTGTGACGAAATGCCAAAAGGCAATCACAATCCATCATCAAAAGGAGGTGGCGAAGGAGATCGTCTAGAATGCGCCAACTCTGCACGCAAGGCATGGACCTCATCGAGCAAGTCCACCAAAATATGTCCATGAGCTGCCTGAATGGTCAAGACATGATCCAACGTACGTCGAATATCGAAATCATCCGAAGTAGTCGGTGGAGGAACATCAACATCAGCAGCAGCAGCAGCACCAGATGCCTTAGCCTGTGCAGTACCTATAGAAGAGGAAGGAGGGGGTACAACACCAGCAGGCTCAACTCGAGGAGCTCTCATGTGAGCAACCCTCTGCCTAAGGAAGGTGGCACCTAGGGGACCAGTAATGTGAACGGGCTCAAACGCGGGGAAACCATCTAAACCTAAACACAACAAAATCCTATGGATGAAGATAGGATAGACAAAAGCATGACCAACAGCATTACTCCTATGAATCTCGTTCAAAGAATGAAGAAACAGATGAGGAAAAGAAATAGAAGCACCAGAAACAAGGGCATACAGAAACACACATCTCTCAATAGGGATGGTGTGAAGATGAGAGATAGGCCACAAAGAATGACACACTATCTTAAGAAAAAGATAGGTAGACTCAGGAAGCTCAACAGACGTGATCCGAGGATCAGAACCCCACTGGATAGAAGATCCAGTGATGTATGACATGACATCATCTAAGGGTGGAGACTCCTCATAAGGATAGTCAGGCTACCTAACGATCGGGACCCCAAGAGCCTCAGCCATTACCCTAGGGGTATTGGTGTACTCAACACCTCGTATCCAACTCCTAACAAGGGTGTTGGAATCATAGACGTGACAAGAGAGATTCGAATAGAATTCTCTAATAAGGGCGGTCAGAGGTGGATGATCTATCTCTAACAAGGATAACCAACCACGACTCTTAAAGTTAGCCCTAATGGCTGGATCAACCTCATCTAGGATAACAGAACGCTCAGCCCAAATTTTCCTTTTACTGTTCAACTTATCATAGGCCTCTTTGCATTTTGCATCCTTAAACAACTCAACCCTAAAGGGTGACTCAGACGAAGAGGAGGGAGTCTTATAAGCTCTAGCTTTCCTAGGCATGGTGCTAAGGAAAGGACAAGGACACATAGCAGAACCAAAAATAACAAAAAGGAAAAACCAAGGGCAGACAGCAAGTTAGCACAAAACATATATAGAATAAAAATCTATATGATGCATGAACAAATTAAGTGTCATGATGCATGCTCTAATGCAGTGAAATGAGGTTCAAATTAAGTTCAAATTCACAAAATTGGCTTGAGCATAGAGTTTCTAACAAAAAAAACCCCAAAAATTTGAAAAACCACTTGAATGTTTTGAAATAAATTGACGAATTGATCATTACACAGGAGAGAGAACAAATAAGAGTGATCAATTACATCAAAACAACAAGCTAATTTCATAAATTAAACCTAATTTGACAAAATCCCCAATTCGGGTTCAATACAAGCCCTAGAATTTTTCATTTTTCACAAAAGCCCAAATTGATCAAATTAACCATCATAGATCATGAATATATCAATATAGCAACAAAACCCATTGATCAATTTCACAAAATAAGGCTTGAATAATAAAAAAAATCCCAATTTAAACAAACTCCGAAAATTTAACTTAAATGCATGAATTTATGCATGAAAACATGAAAAACGATGCACAAGAAAGGGTATAAAGGTCTTACCGGCCTTAGAGGAGAAAAATCTTGCAAAAATTTGGGAGGAAAAAGACAAAAAATTGATGAGTGAGCTTGTCAGAGTCGGAGAGAGAGAGAAAAGTTGAAAAACATTTTGAAAAAGTGTGTTGATCGAGTCAAACACTGAATTTTTAAAAAACCCGATTCACGACATTCGATTGATCGAAAAACTGTTTCGATCGATCGAATCAGACAGGGGCTCACTGAAATTTTTAATCGCAATTTCGATTGATCGAAAAACAGACTCGATCAATCGAAATTGTAAAAAAAAAATGAGTTTTTGAAAAACAAAAGAATTTTGATGCAACTCTCCTCAAAGCAATGAAAAATGAGTATGACATGCATGAGTATGAGATGAATTTTTTTTCAAAATCCCAAGATTTAAACCCAATTCTCCCAAAGATTTAGGTTTCAAACAATCTCCCTTTTTAATTCTTAAGCAACAAATCAGCTGTGCATAAATCTCAAGGTATTTTTCAAACTTGGTTGGTCAGATCAAAAACACACACAATAATATGTACAATGTTTAGCAAAGAGTAACTTGTGTAGTGTGTGCAACTAGCAAAAGCTTAAGATACATGTGAGGTGATATGTGAATAGAAATCAACCACAAAGTCTACAAAATTCATCACATAGAATTCAAAAGAGACTATCACCTAAAGAGTTACGTCATATAACTCTCACATCTCCTAGAACATAAGCTTGCAATCATGTAAGTTTCTTGAATTTTGCCTCATATTGTACACACAGATTTTAGTTATGTGATTTGGCATCAAGCCTAATAGTACACACCAATTTTAATTATGTGATTTGGCATCAAGCCTAATAGTACACACCAATTTTAAGCATTAAGCAATTTAACCGAAGCTACACCTTATATTCCTATTGTGCACGTGCTACACTTTCTTGATCACAAAATCTTACGATATGCACTAAGGTGTTCATGATTGGCTAGTGAACAATGGTGAGATGGTTATTTATGCATTTCTCAAAATGATCAAGTCTGACAGTCAAATAACATGTGACTTCAAGATTAAGACAAAGTGATAAACACCATAAACATCTTTCCCACTCAACATGCATTACAAAGTTTCAACTTGTCAAATGCAATAAATAAGCTCATCAAAGCTAAACAAGGTACAAGGACATGTTATGTGAAAATAAATTGACCAACCTTGTTTTCAAACCAAGAGAGAGAATACAAAACACAATTCGCTTCCTTTTCCTTTTTTTTTTTTTAATTATTAAAAAGAAATCCTAGAATGAAATGCATGAATGTTATGCAATGCAAATCCTAGAAATAGAAAGGTAAAAAGAAATCAAAGAACAAAGGTCACAAAAGAAAAAGCAATGAAGCACAAGGACCATGTCAGAAAGACTCAATTTGATTGAGTCTTTTGCATCCAAAACCTTTTAGATGCACTACGAGCATTGGAGTTCTTATTCACATTAGAGTGATTTCCAACTCTAGGATTGGAATAAAGGTTTAGAGCCTTTACCAATTCACCAATGAGTGTCATAGGATCTTGTGCTTGAGGCGCATGCACTTTTGGCTTATTTGCTCGCTTAGCTGCTTGCAGCTTATAACAATTTGGACGAATGTGTCTAGACTTTCCACAAAAATGACAAACCCAAACAGGCTTACCATACATATTGTCCTTAGAAAGGGTAGACTCCTTAGGTTTAGACTCTTTTAGATCAACCATAATCTTCCTAGGAGGTGTGACCTCTACTGGTTTAACAATCTCACTCACAACCTCACTCACAAGGGGTTCAGAGGAAGAAGAAGAAGGAACAAAGTTTGTGGAATTTGGTGCAGTCACAGAGATGCTTTCAACAAAACCTAATCCAGATTTTTCAGAAGGAGCCTTTTGAACACTCAACATTTGATCAAGTTTAGAACTAGTAGATCTAGCAACAGATAAATCATGTTCCAAAGTTTTAACTTTATCAAGTAAGAGCATATTCTCAGATTTCACATGGTTCAAAAGATCATTAGCATCAAACAATTTAGCAAGCAAATTTTTCTTTTCAAGCTCAAGAGATGCAATTTTCTTTAAGACTAATTCAACATTCATGGCATCCTTTGCAGCAACTTTGCAAAGTTTATTGTAGGCTTCTTGAAGATCTGCATCCTTAGAGAGTTCCCCATTAGAAGGGTTCTCTTCAACAGACACACTTTCATTGACCACAGCAGTAGCAGTGAAAGAAATGAAGTTTCCATCCTCGTCACATCCGAACTCATATCGGAAACTTCATTATCACTAAGGGTTACAGCCATAGTCTTCCCCTTAGACCTCAAGTATGTGGGACATTCAAATTTCATATGACCATACCCTTGACATCCAAAACACTGAGAACCCATAGAATTATTTGAAGATTGACCAACTTTTTTTCTAGGTTTTTCAAAGTTATTAACCTTAGTGGGATCATTCTTCCTAAAGTTTCAAGGTTCAGTAGTGTTTGTACCTCTTGCCTTTCTATTGTTATTCCTAAGAAAGTTTCTAAAGTTCTTGGCAAGGTAAGCAATCTCTGTAGCAGAGAGCTCATCATCAAATCCACCAACATTAACATCATCAACAGACTTAAGAGCCATTGATTTGGATTTGTTAGCTTTGCGTAGGTCTAACTCATAAGACTGAAAAGATCCTACAAGTTCATCAATAGGAATGGAGTCCACATCCTTGTTCTTAGTAATGACAGTCACTTTGGGTCTAAAGTCCTTAGTCAAGGATCTAAGAATCTTCCTAACAATTTTAGGTTGATCATAGATTTCACCCAGATTAAATGCAGAATTAACAATATCATTCAATTTAGCATAGAATTCATCAAAAGATTCATCATCAGACATTCTAATACTTTCAAATCTAGATGTTAACTGCTGTAACTTATTAATTTTAACTGCCTTAGTGCCTTCATGCACAATCTGTAGGATTTTCCAAGCAATATGAGCAACCTCAACATTAGAAATTCCCTTATATTCCTCTATGGAAACAGCGTTAAAAATGACATTCATAGCTTTGCTATTGAAACCAGCTGCTTCTTTTTGAGAAGTTTGCCACTCACTCACAGGAGTAGAGGGCTTCTCCCATCCGTATTCAACGGAGTTCCAGACTCTCTCATCAATTGATTTTAGGAATGCTTTCATCCTTACTTTCCAATAAGCATAATTGTTCCCATTAAAGTGAGGAGGAACAACCAGAGAGTGTCCATGTTCCATGACAACAGAGGTCAAGAATAAGCTCAGAGATCAAAAGATCTCAAACAAGAGAGCTACCCGCTCTGATACCACTTGAAAGGTTTTTAGACCCCTTAACCCAACCAGATTAACCTAGTTAATTAGCCAAGTGATTAACTTAGTCAAATTATGCCAATCTCGGTTATCACAATCAAACAATCATATCAAAAATATAAAGCAGCGGAAAAGTAAATAACACAATGATATGATGACCTAGGAAACCACACGGTAAAAACCTGGGGAGGATTTGACCTAGCTATCCTCAAGGTAAACTTGAATCCACTATTTTGAAAGAATCGAAGTTCATACAATAAGACTTACAAGCCCCCATGCTCGACTTCTTATTGCTACCCACCAGTAGAACTTATTGACACGACCATGTGCAAGTTTCGAATCCACGGACTCCTTCTTTCTTGGATTCACCACCAGTTACAAGCACCCATGCTTGTTTTTCTTTAAACTTCAATGGCAGCAACTGAGTTGATCATCAAGGTGTAGATAACATCTCTTCCTTGAAAACCCTAAGGTTTGTGTAAAGGAAAGCTCCTCTAGATCTCACAAGAGATTTACACAAAACAGCAATATGAACAACTTCTAAAACGTGGCTAGGGTTTGCCTTATATACCTAGGGCAAAAACATAAAACCCTAAACGTTTTAGGAGTTAGGGCTGAGTTGGAATTCTACAGAAAAACACGTTTTGCTCGATATTCGATCGATCGAGTCTAAGTTTCGATCGATCGAGCCAGGCCGAAAGTCACTAATACTTTCTGCAGCTACTCGATTCCAACTTTACATAAACGCACAACTTTGAGCAAGCTTAAACAAGACTAAACAACCTGTTTTGATCATGGTTTGCCAACAATACAAATTAGAGTTCTAAATATATAAATTCCTAAATCTTTAGAACCTAACAAATTTAATCTCTATTATTTTTAGGGTGAAATGTATTTCTAGGTATTGGTGTGTGTTAGAGTTTCAGTCTTTATAACCCTAGATTACAACTACAAAGGTTAGACCATTTTGTAGTGGTACCTTGGTTATGTAATATAATATAAGCCTGTTTAAAAAATTCTATTTATTACTTTCGTGTTCGTGTGTTCAAATAAGTATTACTGTTTCCTCAAAAAAAAAAAAAAAAAAAAAAAGGGTACTGGATTGCTTGAATTCCTAAATGAAATCTTGCAGACAATAAATGTTACCATCATTGGCCTGGAAGGGATTGATCTGCATCCAAATATGTGATCCTTTTCACAAAAGCGATATACAGAGCATATTAAAACTAAAATCTTCCCCATTTTTCTTTTTAAATTTTAAATGCGCCTTAACTAAATTAGTTGGAATATAAATGACTAAAACCGAAGATCACTATAATAGTAATACGTCCCTAATATTTATTTAACATTCGAAATCTTTATAATGCATTCTAAAACAACCAATCAAACATGTACAGTGCACTGTTACCAGCAGCAATTTATTAATATTGCGTTTAAAGATCTAGTGGTACTCTAGGCATTATATAACCTTAAACAAACAATTGCCTTCAGCAGCATAAATTTAACAGATTATATTGCATTCCAAACAATTCACTATATCCTTGCTTGTCCTTGTGAGAGACTGTGGCACTAGGAAAGTGCCTTTGGGGTTCAGTTGAGAATCCGCATGTGCATAGTAATTGGCCTACATTATGGGTTACCAGCTTCCAATAAACTGATTTTTTTGGGATGTTATCTCTGTCTCTCTCACTCAGATTTGTCACAGCATATAAAAGGAATTCACAAGATTTCCCAGATTCACTATTTATAGAATTCTAGCTTAGAATTAGTTGTCAGACCCTCTAGATTAGGGAAAAAGATCTCAAAAATTCAAACAAATATGAATTTAAAGAAAAATATTTACGCACATAAGCTCTGAATCAACATATAGGAAAACCACTTAATCTAAAAGCTCAAGCTTCAAATTACAGCAAAACGATCCAATTTTTGCACCCTACAATCATGTGCTTGGAGGCACACCTTGGGGGATGGTATTAGAGATGTTACTCCACTTTTTTTTTTTTTTTTTTATGTAAAATGCAATGGCAATACTGTTGCTCATGCTCTAGCTAGGAGGGTTATTTTTATTTTTATTTTTATTCTTTGTTTCAAATTTACAAGTTTCACTTGAAGATTTAACAGATTACAGTTCTTCTTGTTTTGTATGATATTTCATTTAGTAGGAATAAAAATCAAAGGTTTTTTTTTTTAATTAAAAAAAATAGTTATTTTAACTATCCACTTTTATCATTATTATTCAACGAAGGACTTTATTCACATTAAAGTCCTACTAAAATATATTTTAACTATTTCCATCACCTTCATGCGATAGGCATACATTCAGCAACTGTAATGGCCTGTTTGGAAGTTTAGAGAGGGAGGAGAGTAGAGGGGAGTAGAGGAGAGGAGAGTAGTGGGGAGGAGAGTAGAGGGGAATGGTACCCCTCTGCCTTGTTTGGATGTTTTTAAAATTAGTAAGGGGAGAAGGGAGTAATTAGGCCTTTTCCTTATTTTGATGTTTTAAAAATTAGGATGGAGAGGAGAGGAAATGATTAAAATAGACAAATTTACCCATATTTGAAAATAGACTTGCAACATTGGTGTATGATTAATTTAGAAATGATAAATTAGGAAATTTACTTAGATAATTTATCTACTCTACTCTCCCTCCAAATTTCTCCAATTTGGGGGAATTAAAAATGAGGGGTTGGAGGGAGTTGAAACCCCTCCAACCCCCCCCCCCCCCCCCCAAAACCCCTTTCTCTCATTCCTTAAAAAACTTCCAAACAAGGTAATTGGATTACTCTCCCTCTCTCTACTCTACTCCCCCTCCTTTTTTAAACATCCAAACAGGTCATAAGGTTCCTCTAGCTAAGTGTTGCCTTAATTGTTCATTTCAACTTCGGTCTAATTTTGTTACTATAAAGTTCGTTATCTACTTCACATATATTAGAAATCATATAGCAACTAGACCACTGGATTTAAAAACGAAATAAAGAAGATGAATTGTGCAGTTGTGCGACATGTAGCTTAGGCTCAATAATGTTTGTTTTTTTACTACAAGTCGTATTAGTATAATATTTTATACATGTGCAGATCCGTGATTTTCAAGTCCTTGATACACATGCGTGTCAGTCCCTGTTTGAAGTTAGCGGGGTTGGTTATTTTCGTTAATACTGTATAACGGTTAGGAAGGTTGTTAGTTTCGTTTTTTCTGTTTTTGCTTAATCTCTCTTGCCCGGTTTCTAAGTGTATATAATCTGAGCACCTTGATGTATTTTATTTCGACTAATCTTGCACAATTGCTCTTTTAACAACAGTTTTTTGGTTTCTCTAATGACATCTTGCAGACATTTATTGACAGTTGGCCTTGAAGGGATACTGAATCTTGCATCCAAATATCTGATTTCGAACACAGGGCTATATAAAGCACAAACTATAACTAGAATTTTTCCCATTACTTTTTTTTTTTTTTTTTTAATACGCCTCATTTGGAATTTATAAGAGTGAATGAATATAAACAAAAAACATAATATACGTCCCTAATCTCTATTTCACTTCATTTGAAAATTGAAATCTTAATGCATTCCAAAATAGCCAATCAAACATATATAATCACAGTGCCCTGAAATCTGTGTTTCCAGAAGCACATTATTAATACTGGCAATTAAACGTCTAGTACTTGTAGTATACCCTAGGCATTGCATAATCTTAAACTAGCAATTGCGTTTAGCAGAATAAATTTGACAGATTATATAGCATTCCAAACAATTCAGTATATCCTTGCCTGTCCTGGTGAGACTGTGTAGGGAAGTGCATTAATTTGGGGTTGATAAAAGTTGCGAAACCAAGTGCATAGTTGGTCTACATTCTGGATTAGAATGCAAGCATGCAATTGCCAGCTTTATGATGACTATCAGTTGACTCTGAACCTGAAGGTGCATGTCTAACAGATCTTTCAAAAACAATTTCTCCCCCACAATTGAAGCGGATAGAATAGGGATCATTTCACCAGGATGTCTTCTTTTGATCACTTCTATAGCCAAAACTCCAAAGCTATAAACATCACATTTCTCAGTTATCTTCATTGTATAAGCAAGCTCTACAAACAAACAAAATATATATTATGCCAATGTGTTAATATGCTCTATGTTCTATGTTAATTAAAAAATTAAATATATTACCTGGTGCAACATATCCATATGTGCCTACAAGTGAAGTCCAATTGGATGAGTCTTGATTAAGAAGCTTAGCTATGCCAAAGTCCGATACATGAGCCTCATATTGAGAGTCCAACAAAATATTTTTGCTTGATATGTCCCTATGAACAATTGGTGGTGAGCAATCATGGTGCATGTAAGACAGCATGAGCCACACCTTCAATGATATTCACCCTCTTATTCCAATCCAAAACTTTAGCTTCTTCATCATTGGTCAAAACTGCTGCCAAGCTACCCTTTTCAAGGTACTTGTAAACCAAAAACAAGTGTTGTGAATGTGAACAAAAGCTTTGTAATTTTACAATATTTCGATGCTGAATTTCTGTTAATACCCTTATCTCATTGAAGAACTCTTTTTGTTGTGCAATCTCACCATCACCCAAGGATTGGAGTTTCTTCACTACCACTATGTTTCCTGATGGTAAATTCGCTTTATAGACAGTTCCATGTCCTCCCTTCCCAATGCAAAACATAGCATTAAAACCCTGGGTTGCTATTCAATGATTTCCTTGTACATTGATTTTCCATCAAAAGTTGCAATCGATAACACCTTTTCATTGTGCATGTTACTTTCTAGGTTTGTACAAGCAGAGTTCCATTTTCTTTGAAAAATGATGAAAATTTCAATAAAAATCAATACAAGTGAGAGTGTTCCCAGAAGAAGGAAAATTATTTTGTGTCCCTTGTTTGAAACTTGTCTTCCTACCGCACAGGGTTGTAATCCCTTAACATTTCCACACAACCCATTATTACCTTGTAGTGCTTCCATGCGAGCTTCTTCAAATACTTTGCTATTGGGAAGAGGACCCTCCAACTTATTATATGATATGTCCACATATGACAAGCCACGCATTTCTTCAAAAGCAATTGGAACAAAACCAGAGAGGCTATTGTGGGACACGTTCAACATCTCCAACCTCTGAAGATTGCTAATTTGTGAAGGTATCTTTCCTTCGAGTGAGTTATGACTCAAATCTAGCTGGGACAAATGAGCTAAACTACACATTTGAAGTGGAATGTCATGGCTAAACTTGTTGCTCATATTCAAATAGTTTAGTTTCAAAAGGTTCCCTATATTTATGGGGATCGACTTGTCAAATCTGTTACTGGATAGATCTAGATACTCAAGATTTGTTAATGATCCAAGCTCTGGAGGTATATCACCTGAAAGTTGATTTCCATTCAACTTCAACTTTAGCAAAGAAGTCAGTTTCCGAAATTCCTTTGGAAGCTTCCCATCTAACTGATTATAAGAAAGATCATGTTCTTTGAGTTGAGTGGAGTGTCCAATTTCAGGTGATATGCCACCACTAATCTTGTTCCCAGCAATTTGTAGGGTAGTTAGTTGTGGGCACCTACTCCAATTGTGTGAGATTTCACCAAAAAATTTATTGTAGCTTATGTCCACGAACTGCAGGTTACCATAGACACCAAAATCTTTAGATATATTTCCAACGAATTGGTTGTCTCCAAGGCGGACTCTAATTAAGCTCGTGCAATTCCTCAAAAGTTTTTGAAATTGGACCTATGAGATGGTTGTCATTTGCAGAAAATATTTGAAGAGAACCACTTTGGCATAAGTTTTGAGGCAAAAAACTAGTGAAGTTGTTTGTATCGAATTGTAGAATAACCAACTTTGTTAGATTTCCTATCTGTTGAGGAATGGGACCAGAAAATTGGTTATCACGGAGGAGTAAAAGTTCTAAGTTGCTCAAATCACCCAAGGAAATTGGAATGGTACCATCTAGTTGATTTATGCTGAGATGATCAAGTTCCATCATGGACTTTAAGTTTCCTAATTCTTTAGGAAGGGCGCTAGAAAGTTGATTACTATACAAGCGTAGGATAGTTAGGTTGCTGAGAGCAATTAAAGATGTGGGAATTGAGCCAGAAAGAATATCTGTATGAAGGCTTAAATTTACGAGAGACTTCAAATTTCCTATTTCTAGGGGGATGGAGCCAGAGAGTTGATTATCATAGAGGTACAAATAAGTCAAGTTGCTTAAATTACCTAAAGATGCAGGAATGGAACATGAAATGAAATTATCATGGAGAAACAAGAAAGACAGGGTGCTCAAATTTCCCAAAGAAGCAGGAATGCAGTCACTGAGATGGTTAGCGTACAAAGAAAGGACATTGAGAGACTTTAACTGACCTATTTCTGGAGGAATCGAGCCGTTTAACTGATTTCCATTTAGGTACAGGAACTCAAGATTGATCAATAGGCCAATCTATGGTGGGATTTCCCCCGAAAAGTTATTAAAGGACAGATCAAAATCTTTGGTTTTGGAAAGGTGAGTAATTTCAATAGGGACTGTACGAAAGAGTTCATTGATGCTGAGATCAACATGTACATTTTTAGACCCCTTAACACAATATGTTTATCCTAATATTAAGCCAAGTTAATTAACAAGTTTGTTAATTAGATCTAGGTTAAACCAATATGTGTAAATCAGATATAAAGTGGAAAATAGAGAACACATAGATCTAATGACCCAGGAAAACCAAACCGGTAAAAAACTTGGAGAGGATTTAACTTAGCTATTCTTAAGGTAAAATAGATCCACTATGAAAGAATTGAAGTTTGTATAATAGAACTTAGACCACTAACATCCTACTGCTATCTCGTGTAGTAAACTTACTACCACGACCACATGACAGTTTCGAATCCACGGACTACTTCTTTCCTTAATCCACAGCAACCACAAGTACTCCCACTTGTGAGATTCTTTAAGCTCTAAAATTAGCAACTGAAGATCACCAAGTTCTTACATCAATCTCGATCTTGATAACCCTAAGTGTGTATGAAGATAACACCTCTAGATCTCACAAGAGATTCAACACACAGCATATCAAAAGACTTCTAAAACGTAGTTAGGGTTTTTCCTTTTATACTTGAAGTAAAACATAAAACCCTACACGTTAAACCGGGCTTGGGCTGAGTTGGAAAATTCTACAGAAAATTAATCTGTACAAGGTTCGATCGATCGAGCCTTGCAAATTTATCTAATAAATCTTGCAATTTACTCGATTCCAACTTTACAAATAGACACACTTTGAGCAGCTTAAATCTAGACTCTAAGTTTTGATCATAGTTTGCCAACACATTAAAAATTGAAGTTCTAATACATTTAGTTCCTAAAGTCTTAAAACCTAACACAACATATTCAAGATTGGGTAGAGAAAAGAATGGAAATTCATGGAGCGTACCTTTCAATGTAGAGTTAGTCAAGTATAATGTAGTAACACTTCCTGATTGGCTGCAAGAAATACCTAACCAACTGCATGGGCTTGAGCTTGTATTTTGATTGTTCAAAGAATTGGTGGCATTATTAGGAAGGAGAATCCATGAAGGCAGGGGTGGCTGGGTTTCATTATGAAGACTGGCTTTCCATTTGAGTAGAGCATCTGCCTCTGCCTCTTCATTCACAGAAAGAGAAGCAACATCGAATGACGAATGTAACATGGCCAACGTGACCAGAAAAACGAGGGAAAATATTTTTTTCATGCTTATCAATGCCTTGGGTCTTTGATTTTACAAATTGTAAAGTGATTCAGAATTCTATTTAAAATGCCTAGAGCTCCCCCGACAGTATTTACAGGACTAAGGTTCTTCTGCAATCATTTTTCATGTTGATGATTGGCAGACACTAAAGTCGACTTTAATCATATGCCTGCTCGATGGAAAAGAGAAAAAAGAATTTGACACCATGGATCATTGAATTTGATTGTTCTTCCCACCGAAAGTATCGTTAATGAGTGGCGCTACACAAGTCACATTATTCATATGAAGTTATGAAGACCTTGACTTGCAAACAAAAAAATTATATATATATATTTTTAAACTAACTTGTTTTATCTTCTCAACAAAAAAATAAAATAAAATAAAAATTGTTTTATATAACCTACAATAATATATATATATATATATATATATATGTATGTATATATATCAAAGATCGTAAAGAGAATCCTAAGAATTTGGGTTCTACCAAAAAAAAAAAAAAAAGTAATTCTATACATATTTACAATATTTTCACAACAAATTCTAGATAGTATATTGTTGTTAGTTTTAAATTTGGCCCACCACTACCACAAATTTTTTATCTATCAATAACAGCTTGCCACTTAGAATTTGTTGTAAAATTTTTGTAAACCTAAATTTTTTCACAAAAATAATTTTGACTTTTTAAACATAATCCTTAACACCTTAAACAACAAAATGAAAATAAAAATTCAAGTAATAACAATAAAAATTAGCCAAAATAACAACAAAAATAGCCCAAACAACAAGATTAGGCCAAACAATAACAAATGAACAAAATATTTAACAAAAAACCAATTCTAAAACAAAAAAGAATAATAATAAAATCCTCATTATTCAAATTCATAATTCGCTCAAGCCATTCAACAAAAATAATTTCTAATTTTATTTTTATTTTTTGGAAAGCTGTACAAATAGAGATATTGTGGCAATGAGTTCTCTTCAACAGCACAAGCAACTCTACTCTCCATGGCTCTGTAGCTGCAAATAGCTTTGGTTTCCTTAGCAATTTGGTTTATAGTCACAACATGTATCATATGTTGCTCTCTCTCTCTCTCTCTCTATTTTTCTCTTCTCTATCATCATTTTATACTTTTTTTTTTTCACTTTATTACTTTTATTTGAGCATTCTTAGCTCTCACTTTATCTCTCATCAATCCCCTTTTCAATTTTTATTTTATTAGTAGAAAAAAATTGTAAAATTTCATGTTTTATTTTTATTTTTATTTCATTATATTTAATTTATCTTTTGATTAGATTTTATATAATTTAAGTTTTTTAACGATTATCTTATAAAAAAGTGACATGCGCTATCAAACGATATGGGTTGTTCAAGTGTATTTTTTTAAGACATCTAGAACTTTTTATTATTATTGTAAATTAATGTACCCGATCAATGAAATATCAGGGTTTTCTATAATGCAAGAATCATACTATAATTTCTCTTTTTTGAAAGGATTCCATTTCTATTTTCGAAGCTCTAAGGACCAGTTGAAATTTTTTATCAAATTTAGGGACTAAATATGGCGTTTGCTGAATTGCTGTATACAACTACTATGCAGTATGCAGTACTCTCCTTATAGGCATGCGAAAAGTTCTTCACACTGATTTTTTGAGCACGCACACGACACACAGATTTGATTACGCGGAAATTATCTTCACTAGTTGGATTCAAGCTGGTCATAAAGTTATTCAACAAAACAAAAAAAAAACCTGATCCAAAAGTTATTGAGAAACCTGGTTTTGAAAACTAATCAGCTTAAAGAACGGGGAAAAAGGGGAATGTGTTGCACATATCTGTAGCGATTTATTATTTATTTTTAATGCGGTTGAATTTAAACACTTCCACTCCATAATTATTGCTCGTATCATCAGTTAAGACATCAAGTGTAATAGTAATTTTAAATTTTTATTTGTTGTTATGGGTCATTCTACTGTAACCCCACTCTCTCTTTCTTTTTTTTCTTTTTTTTTTCTTTTTTTTTTTTCTTTTTTTGTTTGGGGGGGGGGGGGGGGGGAGGGTAATAGTACCCACGTAAATCGTAGCCACTAGATTTTACTTGTTTTAATCTTAACTGTTTATGTAATTTTAACAGAATATCAGTTACTAGTCTATATATATAATTTTACTTGTTTTAATCTTAAACGTTTATGTAATTTTAACAGAATATCAATTACCGGTCTATATATATATACACACACAAACGCGGTTTTTTTCTCTCTCGCATCTCAAGCAAGTTCTTCATCACTCATGTTTTTGGGTGATCAATCACTGAATCTACTTTTGGCATCCTGTGGCTTTACAATCTAGAGTGTCTAAATTTCTCAAAGCATTCAATTAGAGATTTTGATTCTTAACCCTTTTCCTCTATATTTTTTGAATTTAGGAAAAAAAAACCCTAGAAAATCAATCCTACATGAGCTTCGTTGTTTGGAGTCTTAAAGAATGATTAGGTATTTTTCTCTTACATGCTTGCATTTTTTTTTCCCTGTTAATCTCCTTTCCACATTGCGATTCACTCACCGACGAAGGTAAGGATCAAAATAACCCTCTTTCAAATGAATGACTGCATATCATTGCTTTGTGGTTGATTTTAAAAATGAAAGTTCAAAATGGGTATGAAACACCCTTGAACGTTTAGACCCCAAATAATAAAATTACCAATTCAAGCTTTATATCAAACAACTAATGTGTGGAACATGATAACAAGCTTATAACAGAATTGATAAACAATCTAAGCCAAATATAAACACATCCACAGCAGTAAATATAAGGCAAAGATAAAGGGAAGGAAGATGCAAACACACGGACAACACACGATGTGTTATCGAAGAGGAAACCGAAGTCCTCGGCAAAAAACCTCTCTGCCGCCCTCCAAGCGGTCAAATAATCCACTAAAGAATGTAGTTGGGATACATGAACAGCAGAAGACCCTCCAAGCCTAATCTAACCAAGTACCTAAGCCCTCCAAGCTTCTTGCTCCAACGAGGTTACGCCGAACCTATTTCTTCAGCTTCCCGGATTCCGTTATAGCCCATAGCATCAACCAATTAGATTGGTTCCTTCCTAACTGCTTCCCAAAGCACCAAATAAACCTTCTCACGAATATGGGTATGGTGAGAAAAGGATTTGGCTAAGAACCTCTCAAGGGTACAACAATGGAGAGGGAAAGAGTAGAGGAATTTGTAGAGACTCTAAGGTAAAGATTGGGGATGAGGCAATCTTGTTTTTCTCTATGGTTTTCTCTCACAAAATTCTCTTTGGAAGCTCTCTCAATTTAGTGGGTATAAGGGTGTATATATAGTAGGGTGAGAAGGGAATGCAAACCGTCAGTTTTTTCCAAACAGGGTTAACTCGCGGCTTGACCTCGTGGTTTGTCCAAGTCGCGAGTTCCAGTCGCGACGTAACGGCCTGGCCAGCCTGGAACTTTTGTCCTGTAGCATGACAGCTGGCGCGACCCTTCAGCTTCCCAGTGTGCCTCTCACGTGCCAGAGTTTGGCGGCTTTCCAGTCGCGACCCACCCGCGAGTCCTAGCCGTGAATCTCTGTTTTTCTTGCACACTCTTGAACTTTTCTTCACATCTTCTCACACACTACCCTTACAATTTTCCCACCTAAATACAGGGTTACTAAGTGCTAAATTACAAGCAAATTGGTCACGGAATAAAGCCAATTAGATTGTTGATTAAATTCAACCTTACAAAAAAGATATGTCAAATATTTGATTTAGCATACCAAATTAAAGTTTAATCACAATAAAGAGGTTCATATCTTTCAAAGGCATCTGTTTGCTATATTAATTAAATTTTGAAGATATGGGTATTTAATGATACAATTTGGTCATCCAGTGTTGGCAACCCCATATCCAACCTGGATTTTAATATGGCAGTGCTACTTATTGGTCACAGGAAGTTAGATTTTTTTTTCCCTGTCCTCGATTTTGTGTTATTTATAGATATAGATTAATCTTTTAATCGACAATCAAAATTAACCTAAGATAATCTTATGCATGAATGTGCATGATTACCTATAATCTCTAGATTGATTATGATTGTCCTCTTCTTTTTAAAATATTTTCGTAACATTTTAAAATATCTCGAATGCGAAGAGGGTGAGAGAGATACCAAGACTCATTGAGAGAGAGAGAGAGAGGTTTAATAATGAGAAAATTCAAATCAACTTTTAAAAAAAAAAAGTTTAGGTCAGATTGGCACTATATAATGTGAGTTAAAAATAAATGAACCACCGAATGTAACGATAGTACGGTAATATGTGATATTGGTATTGTCTAGTGTGACTATGGAACCATCCAATGTGACTAAAAAATAAGGGAACAAAAGAATGTAACAAAAGTATGGTCATATGTTATGCTGGTAATACTCAATGTGACATTGGAACCATCCAATGTGATAGGCCAAGAATGTATTGACCCCTTGTGATGAATTAACCAATTAATTAGCCTAGTTAATTAATTAATTCAATTAGCATGCAATAAGTGTGGTAACACAAACAAATCACCAACTAAGTAAAAATGCAGCAGAAAATAAATTGACGAGGTGATTTGTTTACAAATGGGGAAAACCTACATGGCAAAAACCCCACTGGGTGATTTTAAGGTCACTACTTCCGAGAATTCACTATTATCACAACAAACGGTTACAAGTAAAGGAATCCCAGTACCTTATACTAACCTACAGTTGAACCCTTACCCCAATACCCAATTGGACTTGTTTTATAGTGACAATCTCTCCTTTCAATGTTTGGCTCCCAATACGTGACTAACCAATTCGATGCGTGGATCCCAGTACGCGGCTTACTCACCAACTTGAGAAAGATGTTGGCTGCAAAGTTCTTCAATTCATCAACATGATGAAGATCACGAAGCTCCTTGGTTACAAAACTCTACGGTGTACAAAAACAGCAGCTTCTTGAAGAGAAAGATGAATTAAGGCATATGTCTCCAGTTCATAATATGCTGGTGAAAAAGTTTTGCATTGAGTTGCTGTGAGGTTGAATTTTATCAACCATCTTGTTGGCTTTATTCCGTGCCAATTTTCTTATAATTTAGCACTAAGTAACCCTGTATTTAGGTGGGATTCATGTAAGGGTAGTGTGTGAGAGAGTGTGAAGAAATGCTCAAGTTTGTGCAAAGAAGCAGGGACTCGCAACTAGCAAGCCGCCAAACTGCAGCACACGTGAGAAGCATGTGGGGAGGTGAAGGGTCACACCAGCTGTTGCACTATAGGACAAAAGTCCCAGGCTGGCTAGGCCATTATCTCGTGGCTTGAACTCGCGACTCAGGCCAGTCGCGAGGCCAAGCCGCCAACTTACCCTGTTTGGGAAAAACTGTCTCTTCGTATTCCAAACACACACCACTATATATAGACCTTTATACCCACGAAATGGAGAGAGCTTCTAGAGAGAATTTTGAGAGAGAAACCCTAGAGAAAAACAAGATTGCCTCATCCCCAATCTTCACTAAGAGACTCTTCAAATTCCTTTACTCTCTTCCTCTCCATTGATACATCCTTGAGAGGTTCTTGATCAAATCATTTTCTCACCACATCCACATCTATGAGAAGGTCTTTTGGTGCTAAGGAAAGTAGTTTGGAAGGGACCAATGGTTATTGGTTGATGCTATAGGCTATAGCGGAATCTGGTAAGTTAGAAAAGAAAAAGGTTCAGCGTAACCTCGTTGGAGCAAGAAGCTTGGAGGGCTTAGGTACTTAGGTAGATTAGGCTTGGAGGGTCTATTGTTGTTCATGTATCCCAACTACATTTTCTAGTGGATTATTTACCGCTTGGAGGGCGGGGAAGAGGTTTTACGCCGAGGGCTTCGGTTTCCTCTTCGATAACACATCGTGTGTTGTCTTTGTGTGTGCATCTCTCTTCCCTTTATCTTTGCCTTTTAATTTCTGTTATGGATGTGATTTTAATTGGCTTAGATTGTTTATCAATTCTGTGTTTGGCTTATGTTCATGTTCCGCACATTAATTGTTTGATAATAAGCCTGAATTGGTAATTTGTTATTGGGGGTCTAAACGTTCATAGTGTTTTCAACGCTATTCGAACTTTCAGTTGCATTAACTGTGACAGCCCTTAAAATAATCCTTATATATGTTTAGGGTTGTGAGAAAAGAAAGCCCAAACATCTATTCACAGATTGGTGTGAAATCAGAATTGAAAAAATGATTTTCATAAACCTCGATAGATACCCTATCTATCGAGAAGCTGTTGAGCATCAAGCTTAAATGGCCTTTTAACCCTCGATAGATACTAGCTATCGAGCTAGCTGTCGAGATTTAAAATTTAGCACTTCTTCACTTGATCCTTGGATAGATTTGTATGGTTTTAACACTTGAACTTGAAACCTTGTTCCTTGAAGTATTAAACACATCCTAATTAAATCTACCCAATTACAAGTAAAGTGCATTTTGTCAAAGGATTAGCTAATTCTATATTGACATATGTTCCTAACATGATTCACATATGTCCTAACACGATGTGAGTAAAGAATAAGGGAATCCTTGAATGTAACAAAAGAACACTCATATGTGGTACTACCCAATGTGATGTTGGAACCATTTGATGTGAGTAAAAAATAAAGGATCTATCAAATTTGGCAAAAGTATGGTCATATATGATGTTTGTATTGCCCAATGTGACAATTGAACCATCCAATGTGACTAAAAAAATAAGAGTACCACCGAATGTGACAAACATACAGTCACATATGATATTGGTACTGCCTAATGTGACGTTGGAACTGTCCAATATGAGTAAAAAATAAGGGAAACACGAATGTGGCAAAAATACAATCATATGTAATATTGGTACTACCTAATGTAACCATGAGACCGTCAAATGTGAGTAAAAAAAATAAGGGAACTATTGAATGTGACAAAAGTACGGTCATATGTGATGTTAGTACCACCTAATATGGCCATAGAACTGTTAAATGTGAGTTAAAAATAAGAGAGCCACCAAATGTGACAAATGTACGGTCATATGTAATGTTAATATTGCTTAATGTGACAATAAAACTATCAAATATTAACAAAACAAATAAGGGAATCACCGAATGTGATAAAAATATGATCATATGTGATATTGGTATTGTATAGTGTGACGATGGAACGTTAAATGTGAGTAAAAAATAAGGGAGCAAATGTGACAATAGTACAGTCATATGTGATGTTAATACTGCGTAATGTGACGATGGAATCGTCAAATGTGAGTAAAAAAATAATAGAACCACCGAATGTAATAAAAGTACGATTATATGTGATGTTAGTATTGAATAATGTGAAGATGGAACTATCAAATGTGAGTAAAAAAAATAATAGAACCACCATATTTGACAAAAGTATGGTCATATATAATGTTAGTACTGCTTTATATGACGATAGAACTGTCAAATGTGAGAACAAGTAAGGGAACCGCCGAATGTAACAAAAGTGCGGTCAAATATGATGTTGGTACTGGCTAATGTGACGATGGAATCATCAAGTGTGAGAAAAAAAAAAAAAAAAAAAGGAAACCACCAAATATGGCAAAAGTTCAGTCACATGTGATGTTGGTATTGCTCAATGTGATGATGGAACCGTCAAATTTGAGTAAAAAATAATAGAACCACAGAATGTGACAAAAGTACAGTTATATGTAATGTTGGTATTGTGTAATGTGAGTAAAAAAAAGGGAATCACCAAATGTGACAAAAGTACAGTCATATGTGATGTTGATACTGATTTATGTGATGATAAAACCATTAAATGTGAGGAAATAAGGGAACCACCAAATGTGACAAAAATATGGTCAAATGTCATGTTGGTATTGATTAGTGTGACGATAGAACCATAAAATGTGGAAAAAAAAAAAAAGGAGAACCACCAAATATGATAAAAGTACAGTTACATGTGATGTTAGTACTGCTTAATATAATGATAGAACCGTCAAGTTTAATGTTTTGGTAACCTGGTATAATAGGTTACCTGCTTGTGGATATCGTACCAAAAAAACAGAGAGAGTACTGTAGAATTTCTCTTCTATTATCAACTTTTCCACGTTAGAAATCCTAACTTGATTAGGATTCAAAAATCTTCACCTAACAGATGATTTCATGCACCTTAGCTTGCCACATGTATTAGTTAATCCAATTAACATGTGTTTTTGCGTCCCTAACATTCTCATATAAGGCACACACACAAAGACATGAAATTAAACCAAGAGAATTGACTCTCTCCCTTTGTATCAGATTTATCAAGTTGGTTTGTAACTGTTAGGTTCTAAAGGTTTAGGAATTTATGTATTTAGAACTCTAATTTGTAATATTGGCAAACCATGATCAAAACAATATGTTTAGTCTTGTTTAGGCTTGCTCAAAGTTGATTAATTATTGTAAAGTTGGAATCGAAAGGCTGCAGATGCATTGGTGCATTTCGGCCTGGCTCGATCGATTGAAGGATAGACTCGATCGATTGAAAGTCGGCCAAATTGCGTTTTCTGCAAAATTTCCAACTCAGCCCTAACTCATTAAACGTTTAGGGTTTTATATTTTTGCCCTAGGTATATAAGGCAAAACCCTAGCCATGTTTTTAGAGATGCTCCGGTTGTATTGTTACTCATACATTGCTGTTTTGTGTAAATCTCTTGTGAGATCTAGAGGAGCTTTTCTTTACACAAAGCTTAGGGTTTTCAAGGTAGAGATTACTTCAATATCTTGATGATCAACTCGGTTGTTGCCATTGGAGTCTAAAGAATAACAAGCGTGGGTGCTTGTAGCTGATTGGAGAATCCAAGAAAGAAGGAGACCGTGGATTCGGAGCTTGCATGTGGTCGTGTCAGTAAGTTCTATTGGTGGGTAGCATTAGGAAGTCAAGCGGGGAGCTTGTAAGTCCTTTTGTATGAACTTCGATTCTTTCGCATAGTGGATTCAGGTTTACCTTGAGGATAGCTAGGTCAAATCCTCCCCAGGTTTTTACCGTGTGGTTTCCTGGGTGATCATATCATTGTGTTATTTATATTTCCGCTGCTTTATATTTCTGATATGATTGTATGCTTGTGATAACCTAGAATTGCATAAATTGACTAAGTTAATCACTTAGCTAATTAACTAGGTTAATCTGGTTTTAAAGGGGCCTAAAACCGTTCAAGTGGCATCAGAGCGGGTAGCTCTTTTCTTGTAGATCTTTTGATCTCTGAGCTGATCCTTGACTCCTGTTGTCATGGAACACGATCACTCTCTTGTTGTTCCTCCTCACTTTGATGGGAATAACTATGCTTATTGGAAAGTAAGGATGAAAGCATTCCTGAAATCAATGGATGAGAGAGTTTGGAATTCCATTGAATACGGATGGGAGAAGCCCACTACTCCTGTGAATGAGTGGCAAACTTCTCAAAAAGAAGCAGCTGGATTCAATAGCAAAGCTATGAATGCCATCTTTAATGCTGTTTCCATGGAGGAATTTAAGAGAATCTCTAATGTTGAGGTTGCTCATACTGCTTGGAAAATCCTCCAAACTGTGCATGAAGGCACAAAGGCAGTTAAGATAAACAAACTGCAGCAATTAGCTTCTAGGTTTGAGAGCATTAGGATGTCTGATGATGAATCCTTTGATGAATTTTATGCCAAACTGAATGACATTGTTAATTCTGCTTTTAAAATTGTTAGGAAGGTACTTAGATCTTTAACTGAAGACTTTAGACCCAAAGTGACTGCCATTACTGAAAGCAAGGATGTGGACTCCATCCCAGTTGATGAGCTTGTAGGATCTCTTCAGTCCTATGAGTCTGACCTACCTAAAGCAAACAAATCCAAATCAATGGCTCTTAAGTCTGTTGATGATGTTGAGGTTGGTGGATTTGATGATGAGCTCTCTGCTACAGAGATAGCTTACCTTGCTAAGAATTTTAGAAACTTTCTGAGAAACACTAACAGAAGGACAAGAAATACAAACACTGCTGAACCTAGAAACTTTAGGAAGAATGATCCCACTAAGGTTAATAACTTTGAAAAACCTAGAGAAAAAGTAGGTCAATCTTCAAATAATACTTTGGGTGCTCAGTGTTTTGGTTGTCAAGGGTATGGTCATGTTAAATCTGAATGTCCTACATTCTTGAGGACTAAAGGTAAAGCTATGGCTGTAACCCTTAGTGATAATGAGGTTTCTGATGATGAGTCTGGATGTGACAAGGATGGAAACTTCATTGCTTTCACTGCTACAGCTGTAGTCAATGAAAGCGTGTCTGTTGAGGAGAACCCTTCTGATGGGGAACTCTCTGAGGATGCAGATCTTCAAGAGGCCTATAATAAACTTTGCAAAGTTGCTACAAAGGATGCTATGAATGTTGAACTTGGCCTAAAGAAAATTGATTCTCTTGAGCTTGAAAAGAAGAATTTGCTTGTTAAACTTTTTGATGCTAATGATCTTTTGAACTATGTGAAATCTGAGAACATGCTTTTGCTTGATAAAATTAAAACTTTGGAACATGATTTATCTATTGCTAAATCTGCTAGTTCTAAACTTGATCACATGCTGAATGTTCAAAAGTATCCTTCTGATAAATCTGGGTTAGGTTATGTTGAAAGCATCTCTGTGTCTGCTCCTAATTCCACAAACTTTGTTCCTTCATCTTCTTCTGAACCTACTGTGAGTGAGGTTGTGAGTGAAACTATCAAACCACCTGTGAGTGAGGTTGTTAAACCTGTAGAAGTTTCACCTCCTAGGAAGATTAGGGTTGATCTGAGAGAGACTAAACCTAAGGATTCTACCCTTTCCAAGGACAAGATGCATGGTAAACCTGCTTGGGTTTATCATTATTGTGGAAAGTCTGGACACATTCGTCCTAACTGTTACAAGCTTCAAGCTGCTAAGAGAGCAAACAAACCAAAAGTGTCTGTGCCTCAAGCACAAGATCCTATGACACTTATTGGTGAATTGGTAAAGGCGTTGAACCTTTATTCCAATCCTGGAGTTGGAAATCACTCGAATGTGAATAAGAACTCCAATGCTCGTGGTGCATCGAAAAGGTTCTGGATGCAAAAGACTCGACCTAATTGAGTCTTTCTGACATGGTCCTTGTGCTTCATTGCTCATTCCTTTGTGACCATTGTTCTTTGGTTTCTGTGTTTCTTTTGTGTTGTTTCTAGGATTTGCATTGCATAACATTCATGCATTTCATTCTAGGATTTATTTGTTTTCTCTTTTAAAATATATATATTAAAAAAAAAAAAGGAGAAAAGCAAATTGTGTTTGGCACTATTTTTTCTTGGTCTTTGAAAACAAGGTTGGTCAATTTATTTACACATAACATGTCTTATGTACCTTGTTTAGCTTTGATGAGCTTATTTATTGCACTTTACTAGTTAAAGCTTTGTAGTGCATGATGTGTGGGAAAGATGTTTATGGTGTTTATCACTTTGTCTTAATCTTGAAGTCACATGTTATATGACTATTGGACCTGATCCTTTTGAGAAAGGCATAAATAACCATCTCACCATTGTTCACTAGCCAATCATGAACACCTTAGTGCATATCATAAGATTTTGTGCTCGAGAAAGTGTAGCACATGCACAAAAAGAACATAAGGTGTAGCCTCTGTTAATTGCTTAATGCTTAAAATTGGTGTGTACTATTAGGCTTAATGCCATTTCACATAATTAAAACTGGTGTGTACTATTAGGCTTGATGCCAAATTACATCTAATAATGGGGCAAAATTCAAGAAACTTAAATGATTGCAATCTTATGTTCTAGGAGATGTGGGAGTTATATGATGTAACTTTTTAGGTGATAGTCTCTTTTGATTTCTATGTGATGGATTTTGTAGACTTTGTGATTTATTGCTATTCACATATCACCTCACATGTATCTCAAGCTTTTGCTAGTTGCACACACTACACAAGTTACTCTTTGTTAAACACTGTACATGTTATTGTGTGTGTTTTTGGTCTGACCAGCCAAGTTTGAAAATACCTTGAGTATTATGCAAAACATTTTTTTTTTTGCTTGAGAATTAAAAGGGAGAATTGGCTGAAACCTTCTTTGGAGAAACTGAGATTAAAATTTGGGTTTTTGAAAATGCACTTCATTTCATACTCATGCATTTTGTTTCAATAATTTTAATGCTTTGAGGAGTTGTTTTCAAAATATGGTTTGTGATTTTCAAAACTGTGATTTTTCTCAAAAATTTTGTGAGCCTCTGCCTGTTTCGATCGATCCATTCTGTTTTTCGATCGATCGAAAATGTGCTTCAATTTATTTAAAAATCTCGGATTGATTCGATCGATCGAATGTGATTTTTGATCAATCGAATGTCGTGAATCAGGTTTTTAAAACACTGTTCTTTGACTGATTCAAAACACTTTTTCAAAAAAAAAATTCAAACGCTTTTCTTCTCTCTCCGACTAGACAAGGCTCCACAGTAAATTTTTTGTCGTTTTCCTCCGGATTTTTTTTTGCAAAGAATCTCTTTCCTCAAGCCGGTAAGTCCCTTTTGCCCTTCCTTTTTGAGTTAATTTACATTTTTCATGCATTTTTCCTCAAAATTTCGGACCTTTTTCTTTTTGGGATTTTTGTTGATTCAAGCCCAAATTTGTGCAATTGATCAATGGGTTTTTGTGGGTACATGCTATAAACATGATCTTGATAGTTTAATTTGATCAATTTTGGATTTTGTGAAAAATTGCAATTTCTAGGGCTTGTATTAATTCCGAATTAGGGATTTTGTTCAATTAGGTTGAAATTGATGAAATTGGCTTGTTGTTTTGATGAAATTGATTATGCTAATCTGTTTTCAACATTGTGTGATGATCAATTCATCAATTTGTTTCAAAATTATCAAGTGGTTTTTTCAAAAATTTTAGGATTTTTGTTAGAAACTCTATGTTCAAGCCAATTTTGTGTAATTGAACTTAATTTCAACTGTCTTTACTGCATTAGTTCATGCATCACAACATTGTTCTTGTTCATGCATCATATAGATTTTTGTTCTATATTTTTTTTGTGTTAACTTGCAGTCTGCCCTTGGTTTTGTTTTTATTTTGTTCTTTTGGTTTTCTCTTGTGTCTTTGTCTTTTCCTTAGCACTATGCCTAGGAAGACTAGGGCTCGTAGGACTGTTTCCTCATCTTCTCCACCCCCTCATTCTTTTGACCGTGAGAAGTTTCCGAGTGAGAAAAACCAAGAGATTTTTGAGAAGCTGAACCTTAGGAGAAAGATTTGGGCTGAGCGTTCTATTCTACTAGATGAACTTGATCCTGCCATTAGGGTAAACTTTGAGCGTCGGGGTTGGTTACCCTTGGTGGATATTTCTGATCTTTCTCCACCTTCTACCTTGATTAGAGAGTTCTTTTCGAACATCTCTATCCGCGTCTATGATTCCAAAACTTTGGTAAAGAGTTGGATACGAGGCGTAGAGTACTCCATTACTCCCAAGGTAGTGGCTGATGCTCTAGGAGTACCTTTGGTCCAGAATCCTGTCTATCCTTATGATGAGTCTCCTGAGTTGAGTGATGTCTTGTCTTACATCACTGGGTCATCTATCCAGTAGGGTTCTGATCCTAGGATCACCTCTGCTAAGCTTTCTAGGTTGCACTATCTCTTCTTTAGGATAGCTTGTCATTCTATCTGGCCCATTTCTCATGTTCACACCATTCCTCTCAAGCGGTGTGTATTTTTATACGCTCTTGTTACTGATGCTCCTATTAGTTTTCCTCATCTGTTTCTTCGTTCTTTGAACGAAGTTTATAGGAGTTCATCTTCTTCACATGCCCTTGTTCATCCTATTTTCATTCATAGGATTTTGCTTTATCTTGATCTTAGTGGTTTCCCTTCCTCTGAGCCTGTTCATGTGATTGCTCCCATAGGTGCGTCTTTCCTCAGACAAAGGGCCGCTCATCTTAAAGCTGGCTCTAAACACCCTAGGTCTGAGCCTTCTAGTAGCGCACCTCCTCTTTCTTCTTCTACAGGTCCTGCTGGTGAGGCTGTTCCTGATCCTGATGCTGCTGCTGCTTCTGCTGTTCCTCCACCTCCTTCGGACGACTTTGATGTACGTCGTACCTTGGAGACTGTCATGACCGTTCAAGCGGCTCATGGTTAGCTTTTGGTGGACTTATTTGACGAGATCCGTGCTTTGCGTACTGATCTGGCGCATCTGTGTTCGCCCTCACCACCTCCTTTTGATTATGGCTTGTGATTACACTTTGGCATTCCGTCACAAAAAGGGGGAGTAGAGTTTTGACTTTGTAGAGGAGTTTTTGTAGTTAGGGGGAGTATTTTTTGTTTTTGAGGAGTTAGTGGAGTTTATAGATTGTATCTAGGTGCTTCACTATGTATATCATTTTTGGGGATATTTATGTTAGGGGGAGTAACGTTGTTTTTGATATACATGATATATACTTGATTCTTGTTGCTTTGTGATTCACTGCTTATTGATTTATATTTATGAGTTGTTCATTGATATATGTCTTTATTCTGTGTTGTGTGAATCTTACAAGAATGTTATACCTGTTGTTTTACTCTTTTCTGTCACTAATGCGTTTATACGTTTGTTGAGTATTTCAGGAATATACAGGTTGATTCGATTGAGCTGCTGTCTACACTTGCAATTGATGGATAGTAGTTAGGATTGAATTTGAGTTTATGAGCATTACTTTTGTAAAGGGCTTTTTACTTGTAAACTTTGAGCTTTTAATTTGTGTTTTGTCACGGATTGCCAAAGGGGGAGTTTGTTAGGTTCTAAAAGTTTAGGAATTTATGTATTTAGAACTCTAATTTGTAATATTGGCAAACCATGATCAAAACAATATGTTTAGTCTTGTTTAGGCTTGCTCAAAGGTGATTAATTATTGTAAAGTTGGAATCGAGAGGTTGCAGATGCATTGGTGCATTTCGGCCTGGCTCGATCGATTGAAGGATAGACTCGATCGATCGAAAGTCGGCCGGATTGCTTTTTCTGCAGAATTTCCAACTCAACCCTAACTCATTAAACGTTTAGGGTTTTATGTTTTTGACTTAGGTATATAAGGCAAAACCCTAGCCACGTTTTTAGAGATGCTCCGGTTGTATTGTTACTTATACATTGTTATTTTGTGTAAATCTCTTGTGAGATCAAGAGGAGCTTTCCTTTACACAAAGCTTAGGGTTTTCAAGGTAGAGATTACTTCAATATCTTGATGATCAACTCGGTTGCTGCCATTGGAGCTTAAAGAATAACAAGCGTGGGTGTTTGTAGCTGATTGGAGAATCCAAGAAAGAATGAGTCCGTGGATTCGGAGCTTACACATGGTCGTGTCAGTAAGTTCTACTGGTGGGTAGCATTAGGAAGTCAAGCGGGGAGCTTGTAAGTCCTTTTGTATGAACTTCAATTCTTTCGCATAGTGGATTCAGGTTTACCTTAAGGATAGCTAGGTCAAATCCTCCCCAGGTTTTTACCGTGTGGTTTCCTGGGTGATCATATCATTGTGTTATTTATATTTCCGCTGCTTTATATTTCTGATATGATTGTATGCTTGTGATAACCTAGAATTGCATAAATTGACTAAGTTAATCACTTGGCTAATTAACTAGGTTAATCAGGTTGGGGTCTAAAACCGTTCAGTAACTTCATGCTTGTAACTTCTAAGTACGTACGTCATTACGCCTTGAGTAAGTTAGGCTCTATAACATAGGATTTTTAACATAGGTTATGTAACTAAGCTTTGTAATTTAGGCCTGATTATAAAAGTAGGCTAAAATCTTATTTTCATCGATCCCTAAACTTTAAAAAAATTTTGTTCTTTGTCTATAAACTTTAAAATTTATTTTTTCGTCCCTACACTTTTAAAGAGGTTCCCACCCGCCCCCTCTCCCCTCCCACCCCCTATAGTTTAGTGATAAAAATAGGGATGAAAAAAGAAATTTAGTGTTAGTTTTTAGACCCTTTAACACACAATAATTAACCTAATTTTATTGCCAATTGATACTTAATTCAATTATGTAGATCTAGGTTAAACATTTATCACACATATCTTGTTGTAAAAAAGTAAATAAGACACATATATGATGACTAGGAAAATCAATGAAACAAAAGTTTCAAGGTGAAAAACTTGGGGGGCCCAATCCCAAGAAGAACGATCCACTATATCAAATAGAAGTTTATGGTCAAGAATATTTAATTCGTAGTAAACTATGATTACCAAATTTAGTTTTGAAACCTTCAGACTTCTTTGATGTGAATCTACTCCAACATAAACCTCAAGTTCATGTTTTTGATCTTCAGTACGCTTGATATCTGAAGCTTGGGTTGCAACTTTGTTCCATTGTACTTGTAGTATAGGAATGATCTCCATTATATGCTTGAAAGAGTAGAAGGCACAAAACCTCACAAATCTCAAAAAAGTAGCTCTTCAAGACTTAAAAAAACATGATTTAGGGTATTAAAACTTTCAGTTTATGTTAAGTACTTTGTTTGTGTATCCTTGCTTTGTAGCATTTTTTAAGTACTTTTAGATTTTGTTGCATTATCTTTAGTACTACACTCTTGTGCCCTTGTTGGATCTTGTATCCTTGATGCAAATACTTCTTGTATTTCGCATTGGTTGTGTTAGACACATTCAATTGATTTTTGCGTTGCTCTTAATTGCATTACGTGTCCGAATGATCATTTACTAGCTAAATGTTCATAGTAGCCATTCTTTTATGACTGCTTTTGTTTGATCAAGATATGCTTAATTTTTTATATATTGTTTATTACCTTGATCGTATTTTACTTGCTCATATACGTATTGTGTGCGAGTGTTTCAGGATACAAGTGTATAAGTGCAAGTGCTTCACAGCTTCTAGATTAGGTGTGAGTGAGTTTTACCATTGTTCCCAAACTCATGTTTAAGTCTAGAGTTTGTTTTAGGGGTTTTGTCACGGAATAGCCAAAGGGGGAGATTGTAAAGTTGTGGTCTACAACTATTTTTTGTTGGCTTTAATTCCATGCCAAGTTTGATTGTAATTTTGTTCAATCTTATGTACCCTGTATTTTATGTGGGATTTCTTTGTATGGGTTATGTGTGAGAGACAGTGTGAAGACTCAAGACATCATTGATGTTCAAAGGAGTTTTCGCGGATAGCTCACAAGAAGACTTCCCGCGAAGTAAAGACATGTGCTCAGCACATGACTGGAATGCGAAGAGTCATGACAGATGGTGATAGCTAGTTTTTGCAAGTATTTCGTGGGTAAAGCCTTCCCGTGAGATACCCGCGAAACATTCTATTTTACTATTTTGTCATATCTGATACACCATGTCTCCATACACACTATATATACCCACATTACCCACATATTAAAGGAGTGCTTTTCAGTGAGAAAACCCTAGCCATAACTCTTGAGAGTGAGAGATTTTCATATCCACAATCCTCTACACAATTCATTGTGGTTTTCCTCAACTCCTACCTCTCCAAATCCAAATCCTTGAGAGGTTGATAGCCCAAACACTTACTACACCCATTTTGAGTGTAAAGTGAGGTTTTGGTGTTATTGGGAAGCATTGGAAGAAGCCATTTGTTTGGCGGATGCAATTGGGCTGAATTGCGTGATTTGGAGAGTTAGAGAAGACAAGGCTTCATCAAGTCAGTTGGTAGCAAGAGCTTGGAGGGCTCAAGTACACTGGGTAGACTAGACTTGGAAGGTCTTTTGTTATTCGTGTACTCCAACTCATTCTCTAGTGGATCAATTTACCGCTTGGAAGGTGGCGAAAAGGTTTTTTGCTGAGTTCTTCGGTTTCCTCTTCGATAACACATCGGCATATTATCTTATGTTTGCATTCTTCTTCCCTACTCTTTTAGCTTTCATTTTATTGCCGATATTTGATGAATATGGCTTAAAGTAATTACATTGTTTGTGTAAGGTTGAATTTAATCAACCATTCTGTTGGCCTTATTCCGTGCAAAATTTGCTTGTAATTCAGCATTTAGAAACCTTGTATTTAGGTTGAAATCATGTAAGGGTAGTGTGTGAGAGAGTGTGAAGAAATGATCAAGATTGTGCAGTGAAGCAAGGACTCACGAGTGGCTTGCGAGTGGCAAGCCGCCAAAAGATACACACGAGTGAAACATGTAGAAAAGTTGAACCGTCATGCCAGCTGTAGCACTACAGGACAAAAAGTCCAGACCGGCCATTCAGTTAGCTCGCGGCTTGAACTCGCGACTCAGTCAAGTCGCAAGGCCAAGTTGCCAGCTAGCTCTGTTTTGGAAAAATGACTCTTCACATTCCAAACACCCACCTCTATATATAGACCCTTATACCCACGAAACATAGAGAGCTTCCAGAGAGAATTTTGAGAGAGAAACCCTAGAGAAAAACAAGATTGACTCATCCACAATCTTTTCATTGAGACTCTTCAAAATCCTTTACTCTCACCCTCTCCATTGTTACATCCTTGAGAGGTTCTTACCCAAATGGTTATTTGGTGCTTTGGGAAGCAGTTAGGAAGGGACCAATGGTTACTGGTTAATGCTATGGGCTATAGTAGAATCCAGTAAGCTAAAGAAGACAAAGGTTTGGCGTAACTTCGTTGGAGCAAGAAGCTTGGAGGGCTTTGGTACACTGAGTAGATTAGGCTTGGAGGATCTTTTGCTATTAAGGTATTCCAACTTCATCCTTTAGTGGATTATTGACCGCTTGGAGGGCGGCGGAGAGGTTTTACGCCGAAGGCTTTGGTTTCCTCTTCGATAACACATCGCTGTATTGTCTTTGTGTTTGCATCTCTCTTCCCTTAATTTTTGCCATTTAATTTTTGCTGTGGATGTGATTTTAATTGGTTTAGATTGTTTATCAATTCTGTTATTAGCTTATGTTCATGTTCCGCACATTTATTATTTGATAATAAGCTTGAATTGGTAATTTGTAATTAGGGGTCTAAACATTCATAGTGTTTTACACGCTATTTGAACATTCAATTGGTATTAGAGCGGGTGCACTCTTTGTGGTTTAAATACCTTAGTGCAATCCTTGACCCCTTATTGAGATGGACCGGTCTCAATCTTTAAATGCGCCACCATATTTTGATGGTAGCAACTATGCCTTTTGGAAAGTCAGGATGAGGGCATTTTTGTGTTCAATGGATGAAACCGTTTGGGATGCGGTGGATATTGGATGGACTAGGCCGGAGGCTGCCAAATCCATGTGGGATAAGGCAACCCTTATGGCGTCTAATGCAAATAGCAAAGCATTTAACGCTATTTTTTGTAGTGTGTCTCCAGAAGAGTTCAACAGGATATCTCATATTTCTATTGCTAATGAGGCATGGTAGATATTGGAGACCACGTATGAAGGAATCAAGAAAGTGAAGGATACCAAACTGCAGATGTTGACCACTCGGTTCGAGGAGTAGAAAATGAGTGAGGACAAGTCTTTTGACTCTTTTTATAGCAAGCTAAATGAAGTAGTCATCGGCAAGTTCAACTTGGGGGAGAAAACAGAGGACTCTAAAATTGTGAGGAAAATCCTTCGTTCGTTGCCAGAGAGCTTTTGTGCCAAGGTGACAACAATTGAAGAGAGTAAGGACCTTGATGATATCAAAGTCCAAGAACTGATTGGCTCACTTCAGACTTATGAATTGTCATTGCCCATACAAAGGAAGAGCAAATCTCTTACTCTTAAGATGGTTGATGAAAGAGTCGAAGCTCACGACTCATTGGATGAGGATGTTGTCGATAAAGATGTGGCATATTTAGTGAAGAATTTCTGAAAGTTCTTGAAATTCAAGAACAATGGAAAATTTGGTGGTAAAGGGAAATTCCAAAGTTTCGGAAAGGAAAAAAAAAGGAATTCTAAAGGAAAGATGGAAAGGAATCCCAATCTACACAAGGAATCACTTGCTTCGAGTGCAACAGACACGGACATTTCAAGAAAAAGTGTCCCAATTATTTGAACTCGAAGGGCAAGGCATATGCCACAACTCTTAGTGACTTGGATTCATCCAATTTTGATTCTGAGGAAAGCTGTGACGAAGAAGGGAATTACTCCGCTTTTATGACTATTGCTCATGTTGAGTCTTCGGAGGACTTGAATTTGCTTGTACAAAAGCTTGGGGAGCATAGTGATGAGAAATCAATGGGAATTGTAAAAGAATCAGATGTTGAAGAAGATGAGGGTATAGAGGGTCTTCAAGAAAACTTCAATTCACTCCTTGAGAAATCAGGAGAATATGCATGTGTGGCCAAGGCAGTTGTGAAAAAGATGAAGAAGGTAGATGAGGACTATAGAAGTCTCCTAGTGCGACATAAGGAGGCCAAGAGTGAGATAGAGACGCTGAATGGAGAGCTGATCGAAGCCTACTCAAAGATAAAATTTCTTGAGCATGAGGTGGTTCAAGCTAATGCTAAAGTAGACCGTGTCTCCTCCAAGAAGCTTAATGAAATGCTTGCTCATCAAAAACCATTCTCAGACAAATCCGAGTTGGGATATACCAGAGAAAGTAGTTCAGATGTCAAAATCACCAAGGAAGTGAAATTTGTGCAAGCCAAAGAACCTGTAGTGGTTGCTTCTACACCTAAGAAAGGAGAGGATGAAAAGAAGAAGAATGTGGTTGACCAACGGGTGTTGAATAAGCCCTGTAACCAATCAATGATCAAACCTGAAGCTAGAAGGAAATCTCTTCCAAGATCACAAAGAGGTCCAAGAACGAACCATTTTTGCCATCATCGTGGACTTTAAGGACACACCAAACCAAATTGTCATAAGCTTAGAGCATTGAAGAATGCAACTGATCAAAAGTCAAGAGGACCAAGAAATGACAAGAGGACTTGGGCTGTTGAGTCATCAAAAGGTCAAAATGGTGATCCCGGTGTGATGGACATGATGAAGATGATTGGTGCATTCACCACCTGCTTGGAAAGCTTCAGTAGAAGGTTTGAAAGTCCTAACTCTCGTACCCAATCCTATAGGGATATCACCCCAAACGCACGTGACGTGTGGGTGAAAAGGGGTACTCATGCATAAGCATTACAACATGTCCATGCATTAATACTTCCTATGCTTTGTGACTATGCTTGGCTGTGTGCTTTTTGCTAGTTTGTGTTGAAAATTGTTTGTTTGTTTATTTGTTTTTTTTAAAATGTTTTTACATTGTTGTTTTTGATCAATCTTTTCTTGCGTTTGTGTCAAAAATCCAAAAACACATAAAAAGTAGAAAATCCAAAAAGTTTGATCGACATTGTTGAGTTTTGTCTCAAAACATGTTTTGCCTTGTACCTTTGTACTAATGGCTTTGTGCATCTACGAGCTTAGCTTGTTCCCTATGCACTCATATCATTGTGGAAGAAATCCTCTATGTGACTGTTGTAAATAGATCTTCAACCTTGTCATGAATGAATAGTGAATGGTTTTGTTGATCTTGAGACATGCATAGACTTGTGCCTATATATCTTCCCACTCTTTATTTTATTGTTTTTGCTTAAAAAGCTCACAAAATGTAAATCTCCAAATGAAAAGAGATACTGAGCTGCAAAAGCCTGTTGCACATACTAGTATTTGACTAGGAAAAAGGGAAAGCGACCAAAAATTATGATGCCCAAAAAGCCAAAGGCTAACTCATCAAATTGAAATATCAAAAATTTTAGTAATCGATCTCACAATGAGATGTATTGATTCAAAAAGATCAAATGAAGTGATGTATATGAAGCCAAATGAAAAGCTTCAAAGTTATGCTATCAAGTTTTATGTGGGAGGTCATATATGCATATTTCTAAAATTGAGATGGGTCACATTATCTAGTGCTAATTGTGTATATCTTGGTTGAATTGATCATTGAAGCTTCACATTAGACTAAGGACTATCTCATTTCTGATATCCACACATATCACACATGTCTATGTTAAATAAATTCCATATTCATTTGTGTGATTGTACTTGATTAAATGTGTTTTCACATGCCCAATCTTTGTTGATCAAATACAAAAATATTTTTGAGTGTTTTAGTTTGTTTTTGGAAAGTTTTTTGTTTTAACAAAAATTGTCAAAATTTCAAAAACAGTGTTGCCCTATTCTAGCGACTCAGTCGTGGGTTGGTCCAGTCGCATGCCCCTAGTCGCGAACATTACTCTGAAAGTCTTCGTGACTCATTAGCAGGTCAATGTCCCAGTCGTGAAAAATACTTAGAATATTTTTCAAAATTTGGGTTTTTATGTTTCTCGTGGCTTAGTGTGGCGACTTGTTCACGAGTGGAAGGTCCAGTCGTGAGGGGTACACAGAGATTTTCGCAGCTTACCTCTCGATTTTCTCGCGGGTAGACCTTCCAGTTGCGAAAAACACTTAGAAATTTTTTTCAAATTTTTGTTTTTAAGTGTTATGGCGATTGGCCTTGGCGACTTGCACGCGACTTGACTCAATCGCGAAAATCACGTGTTTTACGCTTTAAGGGCATTTTTCAAATCTTTTCAGTTTTCCCTCGAACTTTTTTGATTGTTCATTGTCTTCCCCATTTCACCTTTCTCTCAAACTCACCGTGTCACTCTCGAAAAACCTCCATTTTTGCATCATTTCTACTCCAACCTTCAAGAAAAAGGTATGGGTTTTCTTATTCTCACCTAATATTTCATGATTATGGTTTTGTTTTCTTGTTTTGTGAGTTGGTATTGTGATTTGAGAAATATAGTGTTCGAACATGGGTTTGGTTTAGTTTGATGAGTGAGGTTGATTAAGTGTTGGTGATATTGATAGTTAGATGCTTATCTCAATGTTTTTTTTTTTTTTTTTTTTTTTTTTTTTTTTTTTTTTGGTGTTTGTGTTCTGAGTTTTGTTTCATAACTGTGTTGCTTTGTACATATCATGTTCATGGTAGAGTGTCACAATGACAATTATTTGTGACTGTGTGATGTTCAGTGATTACTTTGTACTGAGTTGTATCTGAACAATCATCATTTTCGATCTCCCGTTTCATTCTTAAATATACAATGCATCAGTGTTGCTTATGATTAATTGGTGTTGACTTGGTTCATGTTACTTGATTGAGTGATATATCTCTCTGAATTTCATTTTTTTTTTTTTTTGAATCTAATCAAGTTGATGTTTGTGTCTTATGGTGTTGCACTTGGTTCTTTGTTGTGTGTCTGTTCTTTTGCAGATGTCTCACCGATCCTCGAAAGGAAAAGAGATTGAAATTGATGTTCCATCATCCCCTGTTGCTAAATGGACTTGACTCTCATCTCAGTTGTCTAAAGACTCTAACAGTGAGAGATTTAGGACTCCTCTTGATTCACAGACTTACTTAAGCATCTTTGTAGATGCTCCTACTATTGTGGAACTTATAGTACGATTTGATACCTTGGGAACAACATTTATCCCTATGATTTTTGAATCAAGAGATTGTGCAGATCTATTCGAGAATTTTGAAGACTCGGTTGAAGAATTGGTTAAGGAATTCTACTCTAATGCCAGATACACCGAAGTAGAATTAAAATGTTGGGTAAGAGGAACGAAATTCTCAATCGATCTAGACTACATCGCAATGGTTCTTCATATCACCAGACCAGGAAATGTGGACCTCATTCCGTATGATGATAGACTACTTCAGGCATAAGACATTCTTCAAGTTCTTGGGCCTGATCATGAAGTTAAAAGCAAGGGCTCATCCATAGGCATTGCACAGTTTACGCTCGAACTGACGACTCTAAAATTGATCATGTTCTCCAATCTCTACCCATTGTCTAACACCGCTTTCATCAATCTAGGAAGAGCAAAATTTCTATGTGATCTCATTGCCAGCGTTCCAATTGACATATGTGCCCACATCTTTCAGACAATTGGGAAAGCAGCGGCTCGATCAGTAGCCTGAACATGTATTCCTTTTTGTAGTCTCATTATGAAGATCATGCTTCGTGAAGGTGTCCGTTCACCAACAGATGGAAAATTGTGCCACGTCATCAACCAATATCCATGGCAACTCTCCAAGCAAGCAAGAGTCACTCCTCTAAAGCACCTAAGAGTGAACCATTCACTAATGCCACTCCATCTGGTCATGATTCAGCTACACCTGTGCATACCGAGACTGTTTCTCCCATTCCTTCTGAGATGCAAACAACTGGCACTCCATCTGCATCTAGCTCTCAAGTTGATCGGTTAAGCGCTTTGATTGAGAGTGTATCTCAGCGGATTTCCGGTTTAGAACGACTCCTCACCTCCACCAACAACCAAGTTCAAATGCATCTCACAACCATTGAGAAACAATTAGATGCTATTTAGCAAAAGCTAGAAGACAGTCTTTAGCTATTCGAGACAAAAAGGAGGAGAGAGATAGCATAGTAAGGGGGAGTTGTCTTGTTTATAGCTATTTGCTTGCTAGTTTTATTAACTCTACTCTTATGTGGATATGGCTAATACTTTGGTTCAACATCTTGGTACATTGGTTTTATATATATATAATGTTATTCAGTTTTAGTTTTGGTTTGTACCTTTTGCTTTTGTAAGCTTTTAAGGTTTTTGTACCCATGCTTTGTAGCTTTTGTACTTGCTATTAAATGTCATGCATTTTCTTTAAGTACATCACTCTTGTGCCCTTTGTTGGATTTTATATCCTTAATGCAATTACCTTATGTTGTTGCATTGGTTGAGTGTTGGACATGCAAATAATACTTTGCATTAAGCTTATTAGCTTGCATGTCCGGATGTTCATTCCGTGTGTGAATGAGCATTGTGATCACTATTTATAGTGATTGTTCGTTTTTGTTCAAGCCATGTTTTATTACTTATTTCCATTTTGCTTGATCGCATTGTGCTTGCTCCATATGCATTACAAGTTTTCTGCACACAATGATCATATTGTGTTGTTGTGTTTAAGGAGATACTTATTCTTATGGTTCAAGAGCTTCACAGATTCTAGAGTTAGGTGTGAGTGAGTTTTGTTCAACTGTTCCCAACTCACGCGTTAAGTCTAGAGTTTGTTGTAGGGTTTTGTCACTGAATAGCCAAAGGGGGAGATTGTAAGGTTGAATTTAATCAACCATTCTGTTGGCTTTATTCCATGCCAAATTTGCTTGTAATTCAGCATTTAGAAACCCTGTATTTAGGTGGGAATCATGTAAGGGTAGTGTGTGAGAGAGTGTGAAGAAATGCTCAAGACTGTGCAGTGAAGCAGGGACTCACGACTGGATCTCGCAGGTGGCTCGTGACTGGCAAGCTGCCAGAAGATGCACATGAGTGAAGCATGCAGAGAAGCTGAACTGTCATGCCAGTTGTAGCACTACAGGACAAAAAGTCTAGACTAGCCAGTTAGTTAGCTCGCGGCTTGAACTCGCGACTCAGTCAAGTCGCAAGGCCAAGTCGCTAGCTAGCTCTTGACTCTTCGCATTCCAAACACCCACCACTATATATAGACGCTTATACCCACAAAATGTAGAGAGCTTCCAGGGAGAATTTTGAGAGAGAAACCCTAGAGAAAAACAAGATTGACTCATCCACAATCTTTTCATAGAGACTCTTCAAATTCCTCTACTCTCATCCTTTCCATTGTTACATCCTTGAGAGGTTCTTAACCAAATCCTTTTCTCACCATATCCACATCTGTGAGAAGGCTATTTGGTGCTTTGGGAAGAAGTTAGGAAGGGACCAATGGTTATTGGTTGATGCTATGGGCTATAGCGGAATCCAGTAAGCTAAAGAAGACAAAGGTTCGGCACAACCTCGTTGGAGCAAGAAGCTTAGAGGGCTTAGGTACACTGGGTAGATTAGGCTTGTAGGGTCTTCTGCTGTTCATGTATCCCAACTTCATTCTTTAGTGGATTATTGACCGCTTGGAGGGCGGCGGAGAGGTTTTACGCCGAGAGCTTCGGTTTCCTCTTCGATAACACATCGCTGTGTTGTCTTTGTGTTTGCATCTCTCTTCCCTTAATCTTTTCCATTTAATTTCTGCTGTGGATGTGATTTTAATTGGTTTAGATTTTTTATCAATTCTGTTATTAGCTTATGTTCATGTTCCGCACATTTATTATTTGATAATAAGCTTGAATTGGTAATTTATAATTGGGGGTCTAAACATTCATAGTGTTTTACACGCTATTTGAACATTCAGTTTGTTCACTCGCATTTACTCTATTCCGCAATTAGTTTAAGTTAGAGTAAAATTAATCGAGCTGTAATTTTAATTTGGGGGTCTAAACAGCTCTTATGTTTTCATAGGGCTTTCCTTATATACCAAGTAAGTCTGGACTGAAACCCTAAACATTTGATAGGCTAATGGGCTTTAATAAAAATTCTGCAGATTGCAACTCGATCGATCGAGCCAATCTCTCAATCGGTCAAGCTCTTTAATTTTTCATATCCTGAACCTGTAGCTTGGACGACTTGTAGCACTTTAAGAAATGTCTAATACACTTCATATATACTAAGATCTATATTTAGACAAGTTTATGGACACGGTTTGCCAACAAACAAATCTAGAACCTAAACATTTATACCTAAATATTTTGAACCTAACATTTAGGGTTGAAGAAAGATCTTTTTCTTTTTCTTTTTTTAATTTTTTTTTTTAATTTTAAGGATAGAAAGTAATAATTTGTAATAGTTTAAGGGACAATTTTTTTTTTTTTTGAAGTTTAGGAACTATTAGGTTCTAAGACTTTAGGAACTAAATGTATTAGAACTTCATTTTGTATATGTTGACAAATCATGATCAAAACAATGAGTCTAGGTTTAGGCTTGCTCAAAGTTGGTTTAAGTGTATGTTTGAATAGAGTGTTTTGCAGGAATTTACTTTGTAAAACTGTAAGGCTCGATCAATTGAAAATAAGGCTTGATCGATCGAGAATCACAACCCAGAAAATTCTGCAAAAGTTTCAAACGCAGCCCAAGCCCATATGATGTGTAAGGTTAAGTTTTTCACTCCTAGTATAAAAGGAAAAACCCTAGCTACGTTTTACAGGTCTTTGTTAAGTTGTGTGTTGAGTCTTTTGTGAGATCTGAGAGGTTTGTACCTTCAAACACACACACATAGAGCTATCAAGATCAAGATTCACATCAAGAACTTGATGGTTGTTTCAGTTGCTGCATAAAGAATAGTAAAGGAACAACAAAACCTTTGAGTGGAGTCTCAAAGTCACAAGTAGGAGAACTTGTGTTTGTTGCAAGTTCAAGGAAAGAAGTAGTCCGTGGACTCGGAGCTGTCACGTGGTCGTAATAGTAAGTTTTCTACACGAGGTAGCATTAGGATGTTAGTAGTCTAAGTCCTTTTGTAAAACTTCAATTCTTTCATAGTGAATTTGTTTTTACCTTGAGGATAGCTAGGTCAAATCCTCCCCAATTTTTTCTTGGTTTGATTTTCCTGGGTTATCAGTTCTTTGTGTTCTTTACTTTCTGCATTATATTTGTGTTGCTCATAATTGTTTAACCTAGACTTGAATAACAAACTTGTTAATCAACTTGGCTTAATATTAGGTTAAACATATTAAGACAAGGGGTCTAAAAACCTAACAGGAACGAAAAACAAACTTTTGGTAAAGTTTAGAAACTAAAAATAATATTTTAGTGATAAAAGTAGTTTTCCTTATACTCATCATTAACTTGTGCATTAAATTAGGTTGAATCAAACCCACATTCTCTCTTCTGAAGTCAAATTAGTTGCCTCGAGTGGTTCCTAAGACAAGTTCGAATTAGAATGTGTTCTCCTTTGTGAGGAGATTAATGCCAGTCGCTTTTCAAAACTAATTAAAGAGTGAACGAGAAATTGATTCTTAAAGTGCCCACTTAAATATGATTTAAAGTGGTAAAATCTGTGAGTCCCATCTAGGAAAGAAATTGGGCATTTTATAAATTTATATACTTATGGCATGGGTCAATGTGGGTTGTTCAGTATAGAATAATAATTATTTATTTATTATTTGTAAGTATTTGTTTACTACGCAGTATTTATTTTTATTATAGAATAATGTGTTTTTTATGTATCACCATTAAAAATATAGAATAATGGATTTTATTGTATTTGTTTAGTTTTTGAATTTCACATTCATAATCAACGAGAGACAAATAGATAGTTTTATTCGGAGTAGCATTCAGATTGTGAAGGGCAAAATTTGTCTCAATGAGATTGTATCTGTTAGGATATATGTGGTTCACTTGTTAAGAACATATGTCATTCTTTTATGTAATTGGCTAATCCTTTAACAAAACGCACTTTACTTGTAATTGAGTAGTTCTAGGTGTTTTTAATACTTCAAGAAACTATGTTTCAAGATCAAGTGTTGAAGTCATCAAGTTTGTCCAAGAAACAAGCAGAAGAAGTGCAAGTTCATTAAAGCTCGACAATTAGCATGTGTCGAGGTTTAGAAACCTGCTCAAGCCCGTGTGCTCGACACCTGCTCAACAGTTGCTCGACACCTTCTATCTGTCGAGGTTTATGAATTTCAGAATTTTGATTTAATTTTCTTGGAATCCGTGAATGTGTCTTTGGGCTTTATTTTCTCCTAACCCTAGACATATAAAATTATTATTTTAAGGGCCATTAAAGAGTACATAAGTTGCATAAGCATTGAGCAAAGTCTGTTGAAGCAATTTGTGACCGGAGACAAAGTTTTGCCCTAATTCATCACTTCTAAAGAAGTTGCTGTGTATGTGCACCTTTGGGTTTTGTGACCAAGCATCTTCTTGATCTTCATTGTGGATGAACTGAAGAACTTTGCAGCAAACAACTCTCTCTAGTTGGTGATTGAAGTCACGTACTCGGATCCGCGCATTGGTTAGTCACGTACTTGGGAGCCGTGCATCAAAAGGGGAAATTGTCACTACAGAACAAGTCCAATTGGGTATTGGGGTAATGGTTCAATTGTAGGTTGGTATAAGGTACTAGGATTCCTTTACTTATAACCGCTTGTTGTGATAATAATGGAATTTTGGGAGTTGTGACCTAAAAATCACCCGGTGGGGTTTTTGCCGTGTAGGTTTTCCCCATTTGTAAACAAATCACTGTGTTATTTATTTTTCACTGCATAATTAGTTTATTGGTGATTTTTTTGTGCTACCATACATTTGCATGTTAATTAACTTAATTAATTCACTTGGCTAAATTAATTGGTTAATTTATCACAATGGGTCAATTTGTTTTTGGCCTATCAAGTGGTATCAGAGCAGGCATACTCTGATTAGGTTTTAATCTTTGTTGTGTTGATCCATTGGCCCCTGTTTGTCATGGATAGAGGTCAATCGTTAATTATACCTCCTTTATTTTATGGCATTAACTATGCATACTGAAAAATACGCATGAGAGCTTTCTTGCAATCTTTAGATGAGAAGGTGTGGCAAGTTGTAGAGTTTGGCGGGGCCAAGCCAAAGGAAGTGCCGGCCGATTGGGATGAAGCCAAGATCAAGGCGGCAAACTTCAACAATAGAGCATTGAATGCCTTATTCAGCGTGGTCACCAATAAGGAGTTTAAGAAGATATCCTCAACTGAAATTGTTAGGGAAGCATAGACCATCCTCCAAACAACCTATGAGGGTACAAAGGCTGTCAAAGATTCATAGCTTCAGAGGCTCACTTCAAGCTTTGAAGAGATAAATATTGAGGAGGATGAGTCGTTCGATGAGTTCTATGCCAAGCTAAAGGACATAGTGAACTCAGCCTTCAATCTTGGGGAAACCATTCCTGGACCCAAGATTGTGAGGAAAGTACTTAGATCTCTACCCGAGAGATTCCATGCCAAGATTACGGCGATAGAGGAATCAAAGGATATTGACAAGATTCCTTTGACTGAGCTGGTTGGAAACTTGCAGACCTACGAGCTTAGGTTATCAAGGATTGGCAAGTTGGGTAAAGGCAAGAGCATGGCTTTGAAGGTCAAGAGCAGTGACATTGATGAGTCTTCAGATGATAGGGATTCTAAGATGAAGTCATACATTACAAGGCAGTTCAAGAAGTTTATGAAGAATGCCAATGGAAAGGGCTTTGATAAGGACTGTAGGCGATCCAATTCTTCTCAATATAAGAGCCAAGACAAAGGGAAGAAGGATGCAAAGGACGGCGGTCAGTACACTGTTTTTGCAGGACCTAAGTGCTTTGGGTGTCATGGTTTTGGACACATGAAAGGGTAAATCTATCCTAGGAGCACCCTTTAAACAGGATAAGAAAGATGTTAAAAACCTTAGGGCTAAAAAGGTTAACTTTCAAAAGCCTAAATAGAAGAAGCAGCATCTCTATCATCATTGTGGAGCTGCTGGTCATACTCAACCAAATTGCTATAAGTGGTTAGCCACTCAATAGAGCAACGACATGATAGCATCTGGAAGCCAGAATCAGCTTCAATCCTCTCTTGCTCCTCTTAGAGATCTTCTCAAAGCCCTCATGTTCCTTTCGAACTTGAACGGTTTCAATTCTTCCCCCTCATCGTCGGTTCAAAGGTTTAATCAACGGAAAGGTTCTTCCAAGGTGTGGAAGGAAAAGGACTCCAAGTGATTCTATCACTTTCTTCTATCTTCTTGTTTTTGTTTGTTGCATTACTTGTGTGTTTTGCTTTACTGTTTTGAGTCAGTCTAGTTTTATGCATTGCTTTGCTTAACAAGTTTTTGTCTGTTTATTTTTAGTTTTGTTTATTTTGTTTTTGATAAAAAAAAAATTGAAAAAAAAAAAAAACAAAAACAGTGTGTGTTTTGTGTACATTGGTACTTTTGTATCTTGGATGGCCATTGAAACAAAGTTTTCTAAACTTTGTATCTTTTGTGGTGTTAGCATTAGATGAGCATCTCAATGCATAACTAAGCAAGTGAGCTTTGTGGCTCTTGTTTGTGATAAGTAAGATTAAATTATCTCTTGTACTTAACACTCATATCACTCTTTTTGACAGGAAGGATTAAAAATCCTAAAAGAAAGGTATAAATAACCATCTCACCACTATTGCCCGCCAATCATAATATGACACCTGTATACTTCTACATAGCAAAAGTGCAGTGTCAATAACATTTGTGTGCTTCGGCATAGCAAAATTGGAATGTCAAATATCAATGGGTATTTCTTTTCTCTCTCTCTCTCTTATATGCCTATGCATGATATACTAAATAAAAGAAAAATATGCAAAGAAAATAAAAGCAAAAAGATAAAAAATGCTTTTAAATATGATTGCAAGCGTGTATTCTAAGAGATGTGGGAGTTATAGGATGTACCTCGAAGGTGATAGTCACAAGGTTTTACATGTGTTAATGTATGCTCACTAAACTGTCTTGACTTGTTTTTGTAATATAAAATTGGTTAGACTTGTTTAGTGTGTGTGTGAGTGTGTTTTTGAGATCCATGTGCTTAAAATTACTGTTGAGAGATGATTTTGAGAGCTTAATATATCGATTGGATCATTGGTTGAGTTGCATGTTGGATTGCATTCATGTTTGTGTTTTTCTCTTCTCAAAAAACTGTTTTTAAAAGCTAGCTCGACGCCTCCTTGATTCCTAGCTATCTGTCGAGCTTCTCAAGCTATTACTTATCGCAATCCCGACACCTCCTCGACACCTGGTGGATTGATTGAGAAAGTTTCTACCTCCTCGATAGCTTCTCGACACCTGGTGGATCGATCAAGCTTCTGTTCTTGATCTGGTGTTTTGTTCCTCGATACCTCCTTGACACCTGCATCTATCAACGACCATTTTTTCGACACCTTCCTCGATAGATGGCCTGACATCTCTCGACACCTTATCTGTCGAGATTTACTCAGGAGTCTATAAATACCTCCTCGTGCAATCCAGAATTCATTTCTCTCGATCTCTCTCTCAATAGCTCTCTCTTTTCTCTCCCAAACAATCTCATCTCACTCCAATCTTGATCCTCAAGGTTTCTTCAAGGTTTTTCAAGGTTTTCTTCACTTGGTAAGCTTCTATTCTCTCATTCTTCATGCATTTCATCTTTTGAAACCTAGGTTTTGGCGTTTTTCGAAAAATTTTGGGGTTTTTCAAAATTTATGAGTTATTGTTGAAATTTTGGGATGGGTTTTCACTTATATGAGTTTAAAATCTCATGCATTGCATTACATTAGCATTATAACAGTATTTTCATGCATTTAGATGTGTGCAATATGTTTGTGTGTTAGTAGGATTGAATTGGGCTGAGCCCATGATGAATTTTCTTTTGCATGTTACATGTTCATGCATTCCCATGCATACGTACTCTCTTTTCAATATATCTTGATATATTTGAACTGTTTAGGGCTTTTCTGATTATCTCTTTCTCTCCCTCTCTCTTGCTATTTACGTTAGTCGTGTCTATGGCACCTAAGCGTAAATCTGCTCCGTCTCGGAACCCTCTTCATTCCGGGGCATCGTCTTCATCTGATCCTACTCCTTCTAACATTCGGTTCCGTGATGAGGATGCTCGAAAGGCTTTCTCGGAGAACTTTTCTAGACAAGGTGTTCATTCGGGACGCCAAGTCATTTTGGCAGACTTCGCCGACACTGACCTTTCCACTGTCATACACAGTCGAGAATGGGAGTCATTGTGTGACGTCCCGGTCACCTGTCCTCTCGTGCTTATCTAAGAGTTTTACTCTAACATGCATGAGATTGATCGTTCAGTACCTCTTTTCTTCACTCGCATTCGAGGTACGCGCATCCCTATCACACCGCAACTTGTTGCGGATGTGCTTCGGGTTCCTAGGATAGAGTTTCCTGACTATCCTTGCTGTGAGCATCTAAGGACTGTGTCCAAGGATGAGCTCATGTCTGCCTTCTTTGAGCCCCTACTGAGTGGGGTGAGCGTCAGTTTACACCATATCGGCCTTTTGCTAAAGGTCCTAGATTCTTGAACATGGTGATGACCTTTGTACTCCATCCTCTCTCTCACTACAACTCCATTACAGAGCCTCGTGCTCGATTTTTGTTGTCCCTACTTGAGCATCTTACTCTAGACTTCCCTTCACATTTTATTCTTTCCATTATAAATGTTCATCAGGATTTGGCGTCCCGTGATAAGCTCATCTTTCCTTCTGCAATCACGAGGATTTTACACCATTTTTTCGTCCCTTTTCCCGTGTCCGACCACTTCACACACATTTGTGCCATAGACGCCGCTACCGTAAAACGTAGTGAGGTGCAGTTTTGGTCGCAACAGGAGTCAGCAGCACCTCCCTCCCATTCGGCTTCTTCATCTCGCTCTGCTCCATCTACATCCGCTCCCTCTTCTTACATGGGCGATGTATCACTTGGAGACATCATGGCGTAGCTACAGCGCATGGATGCTTGCCTTGATACACTATCTACTGAGTTGTATCAGGTGAATGTTCGTGTTGGTTGTATTGCACGACGGCAGGCAGCTATGGGTGGCTATGCTTCTGAGGCTTCTCCTCCACCACCTCCTCTAATGGCTTCTGATTCTAATGTTGAGGATGATGATGATGATGGTGATGACGATGATGCTTCTGATGATGATGATGGAGATGCTAGCTCTATCGATGAAATGTCTACTTGACACTCTTACCCTTTGTCACTCATGACAAAAAGGGGGAGTAGTTTTGGGATATGAAAGTAGTCATTCTTAGAGGGAGAGTTAGTATAGGACCATTTTGATAGGGGGAGTGTTGATATGAGTGATGTAGTGAAGATTTATATATTTTTTCTTTTCTTTCTTTTATAGATACATTGTTCTTGTACATTGGGTCTTGTGACCATTATTGATATACATTGTACTTATCTTCTTTATATGTGGATGTATATTTTCTTTCACCTATCTTTCATGTGTTGTTTCTTTTTTTCCTTTATACACATGCTTCTTATATTTGTATGCAATCTATTATTTCTGTCTCACACAAAGATGCCTTGATGAGTTTTGTTTAAAGTGTTTCAGAAATACGGGTTGTCAAAGTCTACTTGCCATAAACTCTCTTCTTGCAAAGTTTTTCAAGAGTTTGTGTTAGGATAGATTTTATTGTATTCAACAAGTGAATATGAGTTAAGTGATTTATAACTTCTCTTATATGTTCATTTTTTTGTTGTGGTTTTGTCACGGATTGCCAAATGGGGAGATTGTTAGGACATATATGGTTCACTTGTTAAGAACATATGTCATTCTTTTATGTAATTGACTAATCCTTTGACAAAATGCACTTTATTTGTAATTGGGTAGTTCTAAGTATTTTTAATACTTCAAGAAACTGTGTTTCAAGATCAAGTGTTGAAGTCATCAAGTCTGTCCAAGAAACAAGCAGAAGAAGTGCAAGTTCATTAAAGCTCGACAGCTAGCATGTGTCGAGGTTTAGAAAGCTGCTCAAGCCCGTGTGCTCGACACGTTCTATCTGTCGTGGTTTATGAATTTCAAAATTTTGATCTAATTTTCTTGGAATCCATGAATGTGTCTTTAGGCTTTCTTTTCTCCTAACTCTAGACATATAAAAAGATTATTTTAAGGGTCGTCAAAGAATACACAAGTTGCACAAGTATTGAGCAAAGTCTGTTCAAGCAATTTGTGATCGGAGACAAAGTTTTGCCCTAGTTCATCACTTCTGAAGAAGTTGCTGTGTAAGTGTACCTTTGTGTTTTGTGAACAAGCATCTTCTTGATCTTCATCGTGGATGAACTGAAGAACTTTGCAGCCAACAACTCTCTCAAGTTGGTGATTGAAGTCGCGTACTGGGATCCGTGCATTGGTTAGTCACGTACTTGGGAGCTGTGCATCAAAAGGGGAAATTGTCACTATAGAACAAATCCAATTGGGTATTGGGGTAAGGGTTCAACTGTAGGTTGGTATAAGGTACTGGGATTCCTTTACTTGTAACCACTTGTTGTGATAATAGTGGAATTTCGGGAGTGGTAACCTGAAAATCATCCAGTGGGAATTTTGCCATGTAGGTTATCCCCATTCGTAAATAAATTACCATTGAAAGCTCGAAATTTGTTGAAAACACAAGAGCTTTTTAGACCCCCAATTAAAAGTTACGGCTCGATTGATTTTACACTAACTTAATACTAAGTGCGGAATAGTATAAAAGTAAGCGGATAAACAAACAAGCTACTTTAATCCATAATCAAAGCAACACATCAGTAAAATAGAAAGTAAAAGAGTAGGGAATGTTAAGGACATATTTTATGTAGTTGGCTAATCCTTTGACAAAACGCACTTTACTTGTAATTGGGCAGATCTAATATGTGTTTAATACTTCAAGAAACATGTTGTTCAAGTCTTGTATTAAAGCCATGAAGATTGGACCAAGAAACAAGTGAAGAAAAGGTGTTTAATGAAGCTGGACAGATAGCTCGACACCTGCAGACAAATAGCCTGACAGCTGCTCGACACCTCTCGACAGCTGGCTATCTATCGAGCTCTTAAGGTGTTTTCTTATCGCAATCTCGACACCTTCTCGACAGCTGGTGGATCGATCGAGAAAGCTTCTGTCCCCTCAATAGCTTCTCGACACCTCCTCGACACCTAGCTATCATCGAGATTTAAAGCTCAACACCTCCTCGACACTTGCTATCTATCGAGGTTATGGGAAATCAAAATTTTCAGATCTGATTTTTGGGCCGGGCTTTTGTATTTGTGTAGGGTTTCTTTTCTCACAACCCTAAACCTATATAAGGCTTATTTTAGAGGCCGTTACAAGAAAGAATACAAAGAGAACATATGCAAAAGGTGACCGATGCCTTATTCTCTCTGAAAGAAGTTACTGCGTCTTTGCGCCTTTGGGTTTTGTAACCAAGTGCTTCTTGATCTTCATTGTTGATGAAGTGAAGAACTTTGCAGCCAACATTCTTCTTCCTCAAGTTGGTGAGTGAGTCACGTACTAGGATTCGTGCAAAGGAGTTAGTCACGTATTGGGATCCGTGCAACAAAAAGGGTGGCGTTCATATATTGAAGAGTTCTGAGGTTCTGAAGCAGTAGAAGATTTCTGCTGTGAGTTCATCTACGGGGATTGTAGAGTCTAGGGACAAAGGTTTTGTACTAGATCTGAAACTTCTCTTTACTATAGTGGATTGCTTTTCGGGAAGGTTTCCCCCCAGGTTTTTTTTACTGTGAAACTGGTTGGTTTCATTGGTTTTCCTGGGTCATCATATCTTGTCTTATTTATTTTTCCGCTGCATGATTTTGACATGATATTGATGTTTGTTTGTTTTAACAAGTTTGATTCATAATAAATCTAATTAACAACTTGGGTTTAAAACTTGTTAATCCTATCAACCGGGGTCTAAATTTCCTAACAGGGAAGAAAGATGCAAACACAAGATAACACGCCAATGTGTTATCGAAGAGGAAACCGAAGAACTCAGTGAAAAACCTCTTCGCTGCCCTTCAAGCGGTAATCGATCCACTAGACAATCAGTTGGGGTACATGGGTTAACAAGAGACCTTCCAAGCCTAATCTACCCGATGTACCTAACACTTCTTCTAAATCCTTAGATATAACTCGATTGAAGTATGGCTGTGTGAAATTCCTAGCTCCCTGAATGTAAGGATATGCCATCTTTTGTACCTTTATAACATGTGGTACTACAGTACTCTTAGATGCATGGTAAGCCTCAAACGTTTCGGCAGTAAGTGAATGAATACGTGGTTCAAGAGAGGTTACAAATGTCAACCATTGTTCCATCATACTTGGTAGCCATTTAGTCATCATTGTTTCAATGTAAGGCTCAGCCCACTTTTCAACTTAACCTTTATTTTCCTATGCCTTTTGGATTAACAAATCCAAGGCTGGCCTTCCATGATCATTCCAGTGAGTCACTATATAGGACTGGAAATAGCATAAATGGACTGCAAGCCAACGTGGAACCCACCATCTATGGACCTTCACTAACTCTTCAGATATTGAAGCAGCCTCCAATTTTTGCCATCAGCATATCTTCCTCCGCCACTTTCAGAAGATGTTCAGCTTTACAAACTCTAGTCTTCTTTTCATCACCAATTTTTTGAAGATTTTCTAGTTTTAAATTCAGTCCATGAATCTTTTTCTCAGCTACGTTTGCCCTGGCTTCCAACACATCTTTTATCAAATTTTGTGTTTCAATTTCCTTTTTAAGTCTGCCAATCTGCCAAGAACTGTTGAACTTGGAGCATGTGTGCTACCCCCCATGGGCTCCTTAATATGTAGTGATCCTTTTTTTTTTTTGCTGGAGCAAAAATGCAATGCTATTTGAGGTGGTGAGGTGAAGATGAGTGTGGTGGCTAGGGTTTACATGGTACAATTAGGGTATAAATATTGCTAATTTCAATGTCAAAAATTACTAATTTACCCCTAAAATTAAATCTCCTTTTGTTTATTTATTTATTATTATTATTTTTTTTTGGGGCCGGGTATTACAAGATCATTCAAGAATAATGCTTGACCAAGATTCATATATCTGGTGCTGGACAAGGGATAGAGATTGCTACACATGATCATTGAGAGAAGTCTTAATTTGGGAGAAAGGGATGCCACATTGATTGACTTCTTATTGGAGGAGAATTCCAAATTAGCTCCTAAAGTCTTTTTAAGAAACTCTTCATCTGGGTTCAGCTCATCATATACCGGCGGTATGGGGAGTATTGGCTGGTTAATGTGTAGAATTTCCGCCAAGTACAGTGGTGTTACAGAGAAACTTTTTCCTCTAACCCAACATTTTATCTCTTCTCCGACAACAATGGCATTGACATAGAATTCCTTAAATATGTTCTCATATGCATCCTCGAGAGTTGAAAGCAAAAGTTCCAATCTTTCGTGGCAAACCAAATGGGTATATTTGTGTCACAGAGTGATGGCTGATCAACGGCCCTTTCAACTAGCAAAGGAGCGTCTCGAAAATAGTTCCTATAGTTTTGAAAAGCAGCATAAGATCTTAACAGATCAGGGTCATAGACTTCAGTTGAAAAACGAGGCCTTTTTTACCTTGGTGATGGTTCATCAACATCAATGATTGGCTCTTTCCCTTTGCTGCTGCTTCCTTTCACTGCGGAGCTTTTGAAAGGAGACATTTGCACAAAGGAACACAGAACAGACAGAAACATGTGCAAAAACACAAAACAAAGCACAAGAAACTTGATTAGTGTTAAGTTAGTTTAAAGCACTATGCTAAAGCATATAAAACAAGGAATTATAAACACAATGCATGAAAATAAGTTATTGCGCATGTGTGTGCATATATGTGCATGTATTGATGCATGTGTGTGCAGCATGAGATGCATAAGGTGTGCCTAGAAGGTGCCTAAGTGTGTGCCTAGTGTGTGCATGGCATGGCAATGAGGCACAAAATGGGCAAAGTGTGTAAAACATGTAGCCATTGACTAAAGCATGATAAACATGGCAAAAGAGACCTAGACCAATGATTGGAACTAAGTTTAGTCCAATTCAACACACAAATGTCACTCAGACATTTTGTCAAACACCTAACATGCAACAAAGCACATACCACATGAGAAATGCATGAACATGGCGAAATCTTGCCTAAGTACATGTTAAAATGCCTCAAGGGGCCAATACAGATGCACAAAAGACAAATGGGACTCAGACCAATCAGAGAATATGAAAAATATGCACAAAAAATAGAAACCCATCCCATTTTCGAAAATCCCCAATTTTTGAAACCCTAACATAAATTTCTGCATAAATGAAGTAAAACAAGAAGCAAATGTTTTAGAAAACATACCTTGAAGTTGAAACTACAGAAAAAAAAAATGCTAGAAATTGATGGGGTTTGAGTAAAAATGATTTTGGGTTGAAAATGGTTCGAGGGAGGTTGAGTGAGGGAAATGTGAGTATAAATAGTGTGGGTACAAAAAGTATGAATCAGACTGGACAGGCTGGCAGAACAGAATGCCTCGCGGGTGTCTCGCGGGAAGGCCTTACTCGCGAGATACTCGCAAGACACAACTGTCTCCATCTGGCCTGACTCTTCGCATTCCAGCATGTGCAGGGCACATGTGTCACTTCGCGGGAAGCTAAGTCGCGAGATACCCGTGAGAAATCTTCAGTCTTCAAATGCTTGAGTCTTCACACTCTCTCTCTCTAACACACAACCCTTACAATGAAATCCCACAATAAATACAGGGTACAACAGATTGAATATAATTACAATCAAATTTGGCACGGAATATAAGTCAACAAAACATATAGTTGTAAATAATTACTCAGTCGCGAAAAACGCGTGTTTTGCATTTTAAGGTCAGTTTTTAAACCTTTTTCAGTTTTCCGTCGAACTTTTGTGACTGTTCATTAACTTCCTCGTTTGTTCCTCTCTCAAACCCACCGTGTTACTCACAAAAACCTCCATTGTTGCTCATCATTTCAACATCAATCTTCAAGAAAAGGTATGGGTTTTCTTATTTTTGCTAAGTATTTCATGATTATAGCCCTGCTTTCTTGGATTTTAGAGTTGTTATTGGGGTTTAAGATTTATGGTGTTCGAACATGGGTTTAGTATATTTTGGTGTGATTGGATGTTTGGGTTCTGTTGATCTTAATTTTAGGATGATGGATGGTATTGATATCTTGTTTGAGTTTCTGTTTTGAGTTGGTTTGAGCATCTCATACCCATTAAGATATGTTTCATAGACATATGCCTATTTTTGTAGGTTTAGTGTGATATACACTGTTTGTGAGTGTGGTTGTTTTACAATGGTTGATTATTGCATGTTGGTGTATGTGTTTGACTGTGTACCCTAAGTTGTTCATGATGGGTTCTGTGCTCACTGTCAAAATGTGTTATGCCTAAAAATTGACGATAAATTGTTCTGTACTCTTCTGATTTGAGTTTTCTCATTCCATGATTGTTTTTGAACTGTGTATGAACTAAATGTTGGTATAATTTTCTATTCTTTTCAATACTACTAACTTGTTACTGATTTTTGAGTTTCCATCTATTGTGCTCTGGTTTTGTGGTCTATGATGTTATGCTTTGCAGATGACTCCTACAAAGAAAAAGACTACTGCCAAGAAGAGTGACGAAAGGCTGAAGATGGACAATACCAAGTTCAGGTCTCTTCAATATTTTGAGAGATACAAAGTGTACTACTTGATGGCATCCATTATCCAGGAGAGATTTGTAGACTTGGTGAATTTGAAGGACACCTTCATTCCAAGATGTTTTGAGGGAAGGGGTTGGGATTAGCTTTTGAGTGACCTGCCTAGAGTCTATGATCCTTTGATCAGGGAGTTCTATGCAAATACTGTGTTAAGAGAGCATGAGATTAATTTGAAAGCTCTAAAATGTGTTGAAAAACACAAGAGCTGTTTAGACCCCCAAATTAAAATTACGGCTTGGTTGATTTTACACTAACTTAATACTAAGTACGGAATAATGTAAACACAAGCGTATAAACAAGACAACTACTCTAATCCATATTTAAAGCAACACAGCAGTAAAAATGAAATGAACAAGAGTAGGGAAGAGAGATGCAAACACAGATAACACTGAGACGTGTTATCGAAGAGGAAACCGAAGAACTCGGCAAAAAACCTCTCCGCCGCCCTCCAAGCGGAAATCGATCCACTAGACAATCAGTTGGGATACATGGGTTAGCAAAAGACCCTCCAAGCCTAATCAACTCGATGTACCTAAGCCCTCCAAGCTCCTACTCCAACAAGGCTTCTCGGAACAGTGTCTTGCCTTAGTTCTGGATCCCGCAAAAAGCTCTATGCTGCATCTGCCATCCTTGGCTTCTTCCAATGCTTCCAGCAACACCAAAACTTCACTTGACACTTTGAAAGGGTGTGGTAAGTGTTTGGGCTATCAACCTCTCAATGGTATGGAAGTGGAGAGGTAGGAGATGAGGAAATTCTCAAAACAAATGTGTAGAGGATTGTGGGTATAACAATCTCTAACTATCAAGGTGTTTGGCTAGGGTTTTCTCTTAGAGGCTCTCCTTTCAATTGTGGGTAATGTGGGTATAAATAGTGTGGGTACAGAAAATGTAAATCAGACTGGATAGGCTGGTAGAACAGAATGCCTCACGGGTGTCTCGCGGGAAGGCCTTACCCGCGAGATACTCGTGAGACACAGCTGTCTCCATCTGGCCTGACTCTTCGCATTCCAGCATGTACAGGGCACATGTGTCACTTCGCGGGAAGCTAAGTTGCGAGATACTCGAGAGAAATCTTCAGTCTTCAAATGCTTGAGTCTTCACACTCTCTCTCTAACACACAACCCTTACAATGAAAACCCACAATAAATACAGGGTACAATAGATTGAATATAATTACAATCAAATTTGGCACGGAATATAAGCCAACAAAACAAAAAGTTGTAAATAATAACTTTACAATCTCCCCCTATGGCTATTTCGTGACAAAACCCCTAAAACATACTCTAGAGTCAAACGTGAGTTTGGGAACAGTGGCAAAACTCACTCACACCTAATCTAGAAACTGTGAAACTCTTGAACCATAATGACAAGTATCTCCTGAAACACAACAACACAATAAGTTCATTGTTATGCAAAAAACTTGTAATGAAAATGGAACAAGCACAATGCAATCAAGCAAAATGAAATAAAGCAATAGACCATGGCTTGACCAAACACGTAATCACTATACAATAGTGATCACAATGCTCATTCACACAAGGAATGAACATCCGAACATGCAAGCTAATAAGCTTAATTGCAAGCTATCATTTGCATGTCCAAAACTCAACCAATGCATAAAAACATATATGCATCTAGGAACAATCCTACAAGGGCACAAGAGTGAGGTACTTAAGACATAATAGCAATATCTTAAAATTACAGAAAAGAATATGCTACAAAGCATAGAGAGACTCACAAAACAAATTGAAATAAAACTGAGATTAAAACAAAGTATTAAATCTTTAAACAAAAGCAGTAGCAACAGTAAGCATAAAACAACAGTTATGAAAACTAAAATAAACAGAAGTAAACCGTATATAAACTAATAACCAATGCTTATGAGCCTAAACCTATGCTCCCCCTAACGCTGTGCAAGCTCTTCCTCAGCTCCCCCTCAAAATTTTCTCCCCCTTTTTGACCGGAATGGCCAAAGAGGCTAGAACTTATCCAACTCTAAATCTGATCCCAGCACCATAGGCAAGTCTTGTATCTGTGAAGACAATGCAGTGATCTGTCCTTGGAGGTATGCAAACTAGGTTGCGGTGTGTTGCACATGGGAATCAAGCACTGTAGACATATGGTCCATTTTAGCTAGTAATTGATCATGTTTGCTTAAACCTTGTGATGGAGTAGAAGATGATGGCTGAGCCGTGGCCTCTGGAGCAAAAGTGAACCTATCAATCTCCTCCTCTGTATCTCCACATTCGTCCTACTCAACACGTGGTTGTGGTATGGTATGCACACCAGTCTTGGAGCCTTTGATGTGCGTTGTGCTCCTAGTCAATGTATGACCACCAATAGGGTAGTTTCTCTGAACTACTGTGAGGCCACTGGGAAGTTGAGCTTTGCCTTAGCAATCAAGCCCATAATCAGAGAGGGAAACGGCATTACAGTCCTTGAATTCTGCTTTGTAATGCTTTTCTTCAGGACATGGATGATATAGCCACAAATGTCTATCTCCTTATGGGTAAAGAGATCATACAGAAATCTTGTTCTTGGAGCTGATAGTGTGGTGAGGTTGGTGACCGGATACAAGTTATGGATCATCACATAACTCAATGTCCTCATTTCTGGAGAAAATCGGATTGTATCCATTGATGATTTCTTCGGTGAGCCACGAAGTAATCGAATCATCTCATCAGTAGAACCTATTCTGTCCTCATACGCCACTGTAATTGGCTGTGAGGGAGGATGAACCTCCAAGAATTCTTGGATGATTTCTCTTGTAATCACAAATTCTTTGTGCCTTACCCAGCCCTCAATGCAATCTCCTTCAACAGTAGCATTTGAGAAAAACTCCCTGACTATCTCTGAGTAGACAACCCCAACCGGGTTCAACAACTCGGTCCAGGTTCATTCTTTGAACACTTCAGGAATGAAGGTGTCTTCAAGAGATTCCAATTGAACCACCCTTTCCATGATGATTTTTCTGTGCTTATAGTAGTCATTATACTTCATATCAGCTTCAGCAGACTTGAAGTGATCAAAATCAGTGCGCTGCATGCTTAGTTGGAGCCATCTGTATAACAACAAGTCCAGAAAAGAACCAAGTACACAAAGCACAAATAGAGCATAAAACTTGATTAGATTCAAGTTAGTTCCATAACAGAGGTAAAATTAGCCTAAAACAGAGCATAACCAACACAAAACAACACGCTAAAGCATATAGAACAAGGAATTATAAACACAATACATGAAAATAAGTTATTATGCATGTGTGTGCATATATGTGCATGTGCTGAAGCATGTGTGTGCAGCATGAGATGCAAGAGGTGTGCCTAGAAGGTGCCAAGAGGTGTGCCTAGTGTGTGCATGGCATTGCATTGAGGCACATAATGGGCAAAGTGTGTAAAACACATAGCCATTGACTAAAGCATGATAAACATGGCAAAAGAGACCTAAACCAATGATTGGAACTAAGTTTAGTCCAATACAACACACAAATGTCACGCAGACATTTTGTCAAACACTTAACATGTAACAAAGCACATAACACATAAAAAATGCATGAACATGGTGAAATCTTGCCTAAGCACATGTGAAAATGCCTCATGGGGCCAACACAAATGCACAAATAACAAATGGGACTCAGCCCAATCAAAAATTTTGGAAAACATTGCACGAAAAATAGAAACCCAACCCATTTTCGAAAATCCCCAAATTTTTGAAACCCTAACATAAATTTCTGCATAAATGAAGTAAAACAAGAAGCAAATGTTTTAGAAAACATACCTTGAAGTTGAAACTGTAGAAAAAAATGCTAGAAATTGATGGGGTTTGAGTAAAATTGATTTTGGGTTGAAAATGGTTCGAGGGAGGTTGAGCGAGGGAAATGTGAGTAATTTGAAAAACTATCACATCTGCTACATATATACTGAAAATACACGTTTTTCGCGGGTTAGAGAGTAGCGACACAGTCGCGAGATAGTCGCGAGAAGTACACCTGATGCACATAAACTTTTGTGAGAAGCTTTAAGTCGTGAGACAGTAGCGAGAGTTTTTGTGTGACATGATGAAAAATTTATTTCCCTCAAGCCCTTTTCGTGGGAAGCTCTAAGTCGCGAGCTTCTCACGAGAAAACCTCTAAACCAGTTTTTGAAGAAAAACACAAAAGTGCATTTTGAACAAAAACAAAGAACACGAAAGTATAAAATCACTTTCAAAAACTTATAAAACACTCAAAAATCTTTTTGGGTTTGATCAGCAAGTATTTGAGCATACACATCACATTTGAACATGTACAATCACACAAATGAGATAAGCATTCATTGAATCAAAGTCTTGTGTGTTGTGGGTGAGTATCAAGTGTGAAATAGTCCTTAGACCAAAGTGAAGCTTCAATGATCAATTCAATCGAGTCATACACAACTGATATGAAATCAAGTGGACTATCTCAATTATAGAAATGAGTATATATGACCTCGCACAAATTGATTACATAGCTTAGAAGCTTTCCATTTGGCTTCTGCATAAATCATAAACTGATTACATTTGATCCATTTTGGATGATACGTCTCCTTTTTGAGATCGGTGCTTGATATTTTTGATATATCAACATTTAGATTTAGCCTTTGGCTTTTTGAGCACCATATATTTCAAAACACAAGTCGCTTTCCCTTTTTCCTAGTCAAATACTAGTATGTACGACAGGCTTTTGCAGCTCGATATCTCTTTTCATTTGGAGATTTACATTTAGTGAGCTCTTTTGTAAAAGCAAAAAATAAAGTGGGAAGAGATATAGACACAAGTCTATGCATGTATCAAGACCATCAGGACTATTGACCAATCATTCATGACAAGCTTGAAGATCTATTTACAACAGTCACACATAGTTTTCAAGATTTCTTCCACAACGATAAATGTTCATATATAGCAAGCTAAGCTCGTAAATGCACTACGCCATTAGTACGAAGGTACTAGGCCAAACTCACATGAGATATGCACAAAACAAGCGATCAAACTTTTTGAAGATTTTTCAATTTTTATGGGTTTTTGAATTTTTTGAACACACTCAAAAGCAAAACGAAACAAAGTAAGATCAACAAAACAAAACAGGCACAAGCCAAACAGGTAAAAGAAACATGCTATAAAATGAAGGCAATGCATGATAAGATGCAACAGCAAATGTCCCTAAACAATGGAAGAATTAGTGCATGGACATGTTATAATGCTTATGCATGAGTACCCCTCTTCACCCACGCGTCAAGTGCGTTTGGGGTGATATCCTTGACGGATTGGGTACGAGAGTTTGGACTTTCAAACATTCTGGTGAAACTTTCCAAACAAGTGGTGAAGGTACCGATCATCTTCATAACATCCATCATTCTGGGATCACCGTTTTGACTTCTTGGTTGCTCACCACCCCAAAACCTCTTGTCATTTCTACTTCCTCGTGACCGAGGAGTGGTTGCATTGTTCAATGCTCTCAGCTTATGGCAATTGGGTCTGGTATGTCCTTGCAATCCGCAAAAGTGACAAAAATGATTCGTTCTAGGACCTCGTTGTGATCTTGGAAGGGATCTTCCTCTAGCTTCAAATCTGGCTTCTGATTGGTTACGGAACTTATTAAACACCCGTTGATCAGCCACCTTCTTCTTCTTTTCAATCTTAACTTTCTCAGTAATAGGCTCTTCTACAACCATTTCTTTGGACTTCACAAACTTCACTTCTTTGGTGACATTGGCTGATGAACTACTCCCTCTGGTATATCCCAACCCGGACTTGTCTGAGGAAGGTTTTTGAGATGAGATAACATCTTCCAGCTTCTTGGAGGAGACCCTCTCTATCTTGGCATGTGCTTGCACTACCTCTTGCTCAAGAAATCTGATTTTTGAGTAGGTTTCAGTCAGCTCACCATTCAACGTCTCAATTTCACATTTGGCCTCTTTATAATGCACTAGAAGACTTTTATAGTCCTCTTCTGCCTTTTCCATCTTCTTTATGGCTGCCTTGGCCACCCTTGTATATTCTCCTGACTTTTTAAGTAGAAAATTGTAGTTTTCTTGAAGACCAGTTGAATCTTCATCTTCTTTAGCATCTGATTCTTCTACAATTCCCATGGATTCCTCATCACTGTGCTCTCCAAGTTCTTGCACTAGTTGATTTAAGTCTTCCGCGAACTCAACATAAGCAATAGTCATAAAGGCGGAGTAGTTTCCTTCTCCATCACAGCTCTCTTCCGAATTAGAGTTGGATGAATCTGAATCACTCAGAGTTGTAGCATATGCCCTGCCCTTTCCTCTTAGATAATTGGGACACTCCTTCTTGAGATGTCCATGGCCATTGCATTCATAACAAACAATGCCTTGAGGAGACTGGGAATCCTTTCCTTCTTTCTTCTTAAACTCTTTCCTATCCCCTTTGGAGGATGAGAACTTCCCTCTGCTGAACGGTTTCCCACTGTTCTTCATCTTCAGAAATTTTCGAAAGTTCTTTGCAAGGAATGCTACATCTTTTTCCACTCCATCTTCATTGGAGGAATTATCCATTCTTTCGGTGATGGTTTTAAGAGCAAGAGATTTACTTGTCTTATGAGAAGTTAATACAAGCTCATACGTTTGAAGAGACCCAGTGAGCTCTTGGATCTTAATTTCATCCAAATCTTTGCTTTCCTCTATGGCTGTGACTTTTGCTAGAAAGCTCTCCGGTAAGGACCTCAAAATTTTTCTCACCACCTTAGTATCTTCAATCTTCTCACCAAGATTGTGCTTTGCAATCACAATTTCATTAGTCTTCCCATAAAACGAATCAAAGGACTCATCATCTCCCATCTTAAGCTCTTCGAACTTGGTGGTAAGCATTTGAAGCTTTGTGTCCTTAACTTTCTTTCAACCTTCATAGGTAGTCTCCAAAATCTCCCAAGCTTCCTTGGCAACTGTCATGTGAGAGATCCTATGGAATTCATTTGGAGACACACCACAGAAAATAGCATTCAAGGCTTTACTATTAGCACTAGCTGTCGCAAGAGCTGCCTTATCCCAAGTGGATTTTACAGCCTTCGGCCTAGTCCAACCTACTTCGACCGCATCCCAAACCGTACCATCAATAGAGCATAAAAATGCCCTCATTCTGACTTTCCAGAAAGCATAATTGTTACCATCAAAAAATGGTGGAACATTTAGGGATTGAGACCTATCCATCTCAAAAAGGGTCAAGAATCACACTCAGGTATTTAAACCACAGCGAGTGTACCCACTCTGATACCAATTGAAACCTCGAAAATGTGTTAAAAAACACAAGAGCTGTTTAGACCCCTAAATTAAAATTACGGCTTGGTTGATTTTACACTAACTTAATACTAAGTGCGGAATAGTGTAAACACAAGCGTATAAGTAAGACAACTACTCTAATCCATATTTAAAGCAACATAACAGTAAAAATGAAATGAACAAGAGTAGGGAAGAGAGATGCAAACACAGATAACACCGAGACGTGTTATCGAAGAGGAAACCGAAGAACTCGGCGAAAACCTCTCCGCCGCCCTACTAGTGAAAATCGATCCACTAGACAATCAGTTGGGATACATGGATTAACAAGAGACCCTTGAAGCCTAATCTACTCAATGTACCTAAGCCCTCCAAGCCCCTACTCCAACAAGGCTTCTCGGAACCGTGTCTTGTCTTAGTTCTCAAGATCTCGCAACAAGCTCCATGTTGCATCTGCCATCCTTGGCTTCTTCCAATGCTTCCCAACAGCACCAAAACTTCACTTGACACTCTGAAAGGGTGTGGTAAGTGTTTGGGCTATCAACCTCTCAATGGTATGGAAGTGGAGAGGTAGGAGATGAAGAAATTCTCAAAACAAATGTGTAGAGGATTGTGGGTATAACAATTTCTAACTCTCAAAGTTTTTGGCTAGGGTTTTCTCTCAGAGGCTCTCCTTTCAATTGTGGGTAATGTGGGTATAAATAGTGTAGGTACAGAAAGTGTGAATTAGACTGGACAGGCTGGCAGAACAGAATACCTCGCAGGTGTCTCGCGGGAAGGCCTTACCCGCAAGATACTCGCGAGACACAGCTGTCTCCATCTGGCCTGACTCTTTGCATTCCAGTATGTGCAGGGCATATGTGTCACTTCGCTGGAAGCTAAGTCGCGAGATACCCATGAGAAATCTTCAGTCTTCAAATGCTTAAGTCTTTACACTCTCTCTCTCTCTAACACACAACTCTTACAATGAAAACCCATAATAAATACAGGGTACAATAGATTGAATATAATTACAATCAAATTTGGCACGGAATATAAGCCAACAAAATAACAAGTTGTAAATAATAACTTTACATAATTTTTGGATAAGAGGAAAGGAATTCACTATAGATGTGGATTATATTGATGAAGTATTGGGTTTTGAAGGCATAGATGATCATAATTTCACTCATTATAAGGATAGGATGTTGTCCTTAGAAGCTGTTCAGACACATATTGGTGGAGTGAGAGAGGGGAGATGTCTCAACATCGCAGCCTTTCCAGCAGACATGAGGTGTCTAACAATGATTATGATGTTTAACCTATACCTAGTGAAGAAGCTGACCACAATCAACAGTGCTAGAGCCATCTTCCTTATGGAGCTCAAGCAGAAAACCTACATAGACATTAGTTCTCACATCTTCTACACCATTGTGGATGAGACCAGAACATCCACCAATGCCAAGCTGATTTTTCCCAGCCTTCTTATAAGGCTTTTTAGGTTGAAAGGTGTGGAGATCCCTCAAGATATCAGCCTGTTGTCTACTCTATCAGCAATTAACAAGCTAACCATCACAAGGATAAGAGTTCGTCTTCTGAGTGATGAAGAGGAAGGTGACTAAGAAGAAGGTGAACCCATGGACACTGAGGCAGAGGCTGCAAGAGAACCCTCAAGCTCAAGAGGTCATGGCAAGAGGAGTAGAGCTTCATCCTCATCAGTTGTACCTCCAGATGCATTCCAGATCATCCTTGAGATGATTGATGGGCTCAGAGATGTCCAGAATGAACAATCTGACAGGCTAGCTGCACTTCAAGATCAGATGAACATCCTCTCAGCAAAGTTTGATAGCTTTTCCATTCAGCAGTGACCTTTTGGCCATTCCGGTCAAAAAAAGGGGAGATTTTTGGGGGTAGCTCTTGAGGGGGAGTGCCAGTTTGAAAGGGAGATTGCCATAAAAGCTTTATTTCAATGTTTATTTTATTATGGGTTTATGTCTTTTAGTATTATGTTTTGGATAATGTTTTGCTTTTATTATGGGTTTGCTGCACTATGGTTAATGTTTTGGTTTAAACTCATGGATATGTTTACTTTTGAAAGCTCTTGGTACATTGGTATTATATATAAGATGTTACTCAGATGTTTTGTACCTTTGCTTCTGTAAGCTTTTAGGGTTTTGTACCCATACTTTGTAGCTTAAGTACTTGTTGTTATGTTATGCATTACTTTAAGTACATCACTCTTATGCCCTTTGTTGGATTTTATATCCTTAATGCAATTTGTTAGGTTCTAAAGATTTAGGAATTTATGTATTTAGAACTCTAAAACCATGATCAAAACAGGTTGTTTAGTCTTGTTTAGGCTTTCTCAAAGTTATGTCTTTTATGTAAAGTTGGAATCGAGCTGATGCAGAAGTTACTGTGCATTTCGGCCTGACTCAATTGATCGAAGCTTAGGCTCGATCAATCGAAAATTGGGCAGAATGCATTTTTCTGCAGAATTCCAACTTAGCCCTATTTCATTTAAAACGTTTAGGGTTTTATGTTTTGCCTAGGTATATAAGGCAAACCCTAGCCACATTTTAGAGGTGGCTTATATTGCTGTTTGTGTGAATCTTTTGTGAAATCTGAGAGGAGCTTTCCTTCACACGAGCTTAGGATTATCAAGGAGGAGATTTCTTCAAGAACTTGATGATCATTCAGTTGCTGCCATAAGAGCTTAAAGATACACAAGCGGGTGTGCTTGTACTTGCTGGAGAATCCAAGAAAGAAGGAGTCCGTGGTCGCTGAGCTTGCACGTGGTCGTGTCAGTAAGTTTTCTACTGGTGGGTAGCAATAGAATGTTAGTGGTCTAAATTCTATTATAAAACTTCGATTCTTTCTATAGTGGATTCAAGTTTACCTTGAGGATAGCTAGGTTAAATCCTCTCCAGGTTTTCTACCGGTTTGGTTTTCCTATGTCATCATATCATTGTGTTATTTATTTTTCCGTTGCTATGCATGATATTATTATTTGATTGTGATAACCTAGATCTGGAATTTGGACTAAGTAATAACTTGACTTGTTAACTAGGTTAATCCAATTGTGTTTTAAGGGGTCTAAAAACAAACACAATTACCTTGAGTTGTTGCATTGGTTGAGTGGTGGACATGCAAATAATACTTTGCATTAAGCTTATTAGCTTGCATGTCCGGATGTTCATTCCGTGTGTGAATGAGCATTGTGGTCGCTATTTATAGTGATTGTTCCTTTCTAGTCAAGCTATGGTTTAATGCTTAAGTCCATTTTGCTTGATCGCATTTTGCTTGATCGCATTGTGCTTGCTCCATATGCATTACAAGTTTTCTGCATACAATGATCATACTGTGTTTTTGTGTTTCAGGAGATACTTATTCTTATGGTTCAAGAGCTTCACAGATTCTAGAGTTAGGTGTGAGTGAGTTTTGTTCAACTGTTCCTAACTCACGCGTTAAGTCTAGAGTTTGTTGTAAGGTTTTGTAACGGAATAGCCAAATGGGGAGATTTTAAGGTTGAATTTAATCAACCATCTTGTTGGCTTTATTTCGTGCCAAATTTTCTTGTAATTTAGCATTTAGAAACCCTATATTTAGGTGGGAATCATGTAAGGGTAGTGTGTGAGAGAGTGTGAAGAAATGCTCAAGATTGTGCAGTGAAGCAAGGACTCGCGACTAGATCTCGCAGGTGGCTTGCAACTAGCAAGCCGCCAAAAGATGCACACGAGTAAAGCATGCAGAGAAGCTGAACCGTCATGCTAGCTGTAGCACTATAGGACAAAAAGTCCAAACTGGCCATTCAGTTAGTTCGCAGCTTGAACTCGCGACTCAGTCAAGTCGCGAGGCCAAGTCGCCAGCCAGCTCTGTTTTGGAAAAATGACTCTTCGCATTCCAAATACACACCAGTATATATAGACCCTTATTCCCACGAAATGTAGAGAGCTTCCAGAGAGAATTTTGAGAGAGAAACCTTAGAGAAAAACAAGATTAACTCATCCACAATCTTTACATAGAGACTCTTCAAATTCCTCTACTCTCCCCCTCTCCATTGTTACAACCAAAACATTTTTTCACCATACCCATATCTGTGAGAAGGCTATTTGGTGCTTGGGAAGTAGTTAGGAAGGGACCAATTGATATTGGTTGATGCTATGGGTTATAGCGGAATCTGGTAAGCTAGAAAAGACAAAGGTTCGGCGTAACCTCGTTGGAGCAAGAAGCTTGGAGGGCTTAGGTACACTGGGTAAATTAGGCTTGGAGGGTCTATTGTTGTTCATATATCCCAACTACATTTTCTAGGGCGGCGGAGAGGTTTTACGCCGAGGGCTTCAGTTTACTCTTCGATAACACATCGTTGTGTTGTCCTTGTGTTTCCATCTCTCTTCCCTTAATCTTTTCCTTTTAATTTCTGCTGTGGATGTGATTTTAATTTGTTTAATTGTTTATCAATTCTGTTATTAGCTTATGTTCATTTTCCGCATATATATTGTTTGACATTAAGCTTGAATTAATAATTTTGTAAGTGGGGGTCTAAAAGTTAATAGTATTTTATACGCTATTTGAACTTTCAAATTTGATGTGGAAGTGGTTCTTGGTGAAAGGAAGTGAAACCAGAGAACAAGGGTTGATGGACATAAGTTATAACTGATTTGTGAAGATTAAGACGGGCGTCTGTAATTCTTAGTAGTGCCATAACTTTTCATATCAATGAAAAATACAAAATGAATTGAAGAAGACGATGAAACGGATTTTAAAAAAGTGAACAAACCCAATGACCCATTAGTTGATGTGGCAATTTTATTTATTTATTTATTATTTAAGTTGTTTGGTATGTCAGACTTTTCCATTTAAGAGATAATGGCAGGAACTAAATTGACACGACACTGAAAGGTTATGGACCAAATTGACATAATTGAAAGGTTAGAGACTAAATTGAAATATCGTGTAAAAGAATTGGTGCCAAATATGTAGTTTACTATAATATTAACTACATTGGCATATAACAAATTAAAATACTAATATTGCCTGGTCTCTCAACAAATATTGAACCCTAAATAACTGCTTTGTTATATAACTAATTTCTCTTTCAATTAACAAGTCAAAGTCATTGGCAAAGCTAGGGCCGGCCTAAACATTTCAAACGCCTAAGGCAAAATCTTCAAATGAGTTCTTTATGTTATCACTTAAATAATATTTAATTAGCATTTTATATAATAATTTTTTTAAATCTATTCTTTTTACTTTTTAAAATGATTTTTTTTTTTTGAGAAAATGCAAAAATTATAACAAATTTTACTACGAGTTGATGTTACAACGAATGTGATCAGTGACATGAGGCTTATAAAGATGCTATAGATATTATAAAATTTATAACATGAAGATTACAAAGATATATCACTAATCACAAAAATGCATTTAATTGTTTGTTGAATTCTACCTATCATATTTATTGTCACATCAAATTATAAAAGTTATGTAGTAAAATTTATAGTATTTTTAAGATTTTTCTCTTTGAATTACTTGTGATTAGTGCTACGTCTATTTGTAAGACCTATTTATTTAAATTTGTTTTATCTCTATCTCTAGTATTTTTTAAATCTTTGAGCCTTCTTAACAATGAAAAAATAAATGTAAACTAAATTTTTTTCTAATATCTCCTGAATTTTTTTTTTTTAAATAAATCAATTTTTTTTCACACAAATTTGGAAGCCTTTCTAGAGTAAGGGGCCCTAGGCAAAATTCTATGTGACCTAGGCCGAGGGCCAGCCATGGGCAAAGTAACAGTGAAAGAACCCGCTCGTAAAGATTATCTTTCTTGGAAGTCAACTTCCATCTTTTATTTTTATTTTTTTGGCCATGATATTGGGAATCAATCCCAATCTTTCATTTTATAAATTAATAGTTTAGTAGCTAGCATGTGATTGCATATTTAAAATCTTTCTATATATGTTTTATTGAAACAAGTTAATTGAACCATATTGCATGGTAAAAGAAAAAAGAAGAAAGTAAAAAATTTACACATGAACCTTGGAATAGGAACAAATGATAGGTGGTTATGAATACCAATATCATTTTTTGCATTCTATTTTATATTGCATCAATCATAAATTTTTCCTTATGGATTACCATGATTGGTAAATATAAATTGAAAGCACGTAAAGTAGGATAGATGATTTGTAACTGGAGATAACTTACAAGAACAAGGTATACTTATTCACTAAAAAAAAAAGGCTCTATAACCACGTTTTTAAAACACGGCTATAGGTAAGAAAAACGTGGCTATAGGACGATTTGGCCTATAGCCGCGTTTTTTTAGGCCACATTTTCAAATGTAGCCTAAAGCCTGTGACTATAGGCTTGAGGGGTCTATGGCCGAACTTTTTCAAATGCGGCCTAAGACCAGGACCTATGGCTGCGTTTAAAACGTGGCCTAAGGTGAAAGCTATAGCCGCGTTTGAAATGTGGCTATAGGTGATAGCTATAGCTGTGTTTAAAACGTGGCTATAGGATCAAACCAATGGCCATGTTTTTATAAACGTGGCTATAGGACACTTGTTGATGGCTTCGAAGACATATTTTAGCCGCGTTTTAGGCCACAACTATAACCGGGTTTTTTAAATGTGGCTATATCTGTCACCTATAGCCGCATTTTAAACGTGGCTACAACCCCCTGAATATTTTTTGAATTTGTCTATAGCCGCATTTTAAAAACGCGGCTATAGTTTTTTTTTCTTTTTTTTTTCCTTTCTAGGCCAGATGGCGAATGCATTTACAAACACTGCTATAAGTTTTACAAACGCTACTATAAAAAACCTGTCACACACACAATTCTAGCTTGTTATTCCTACAAAATTCTGGCTTGTTGCATGCAACAAAATAACAAGCCGGAATTTCAAAGGAATATCAAGCTAGAATTTTCTCAAACCTGTCACAATTTCAATCAATCTTTAAGGAATACGGGAAAATTATCAATCTTTAAGGAATATGCAGTTCAATACAGCAATAAAATGGAGGAAAGTTTAGGGTCCATTTGACACAAAAAAGTTGCATCAAGCAACACACATGATTATGGTTATACCTCAACTACAAACATTACACACATGACTGTCTCTAACTTCCTATGGCTATCTCGGATGCTTCTAGGGCTGCCTTCCCATCTCCAAGCTCTTGTCTACAAGTGGGGCATCGATTTTGTACCCTTGATTTACAGGTAGAACACAGTTTATGTCCATAATGGCACTGTAAAAATATAAAGGTAGCAGTCAGCTATTTCGAACCAAGCAGAGAACTAAGAAGAACATAAGTTTCTTCATATAAAGAAAACCTTGACTTTTCCAAAATTGAATGCTACGATCAGAATATACAGCAGCTAGAGATGCTCTTAAAAACAAGATTAGTGAAGTTAAACAACTTTTCAGCACTACCAAATCCGATCTTAAGAACTGTTGGAGAAATCTGGTTTTTTTTGTATCTCATACAAAAACACACGCAGCGGAAGCAACAAATACACGGATCTACTTCAATCATGAAAGATAAACATGTAACCATGAATTCTAGAATCAAAGAATAGAAAGCGTACCTTGGTGCAGTGAATTTCAAAACCAAACTTGAGAATACCTTTAATCTTCATCTCAATTCCACATGATGCCCAAGATGTGTGGTCTCTCAATCAGTCATTTTTGTACATAAACTCTCAAAGAAAAATCCTTCTTTTTCTCCTTGTGGAGAAAAACTGAACTCTTTTTCTTTTCTTCTTACGTACGTTAAAACTATTCTCATAGTTTCTTTATTTAATAACACTTATTAAATAATGACTGATTATCTAATTGGGTTAGCCTTTTGGGCCTACCCAATTGGGCTTTAGTTTGTGGCTTGAGATGGGACCAAAGGGACCAATAAGACACTAGCTCCAATGGGCCTTGGACTTTTCCGTCAACTCTTGACAAGTCCAAAGTTACCATTAATTATATTCAATACCACTATAAGAATATAATTGCACTCTAGGCCTTATCTATAAATTATATCCCAAGACTTTATTATACATTCAACCCCTTCATTAAAATATTCGTAGTAATACAAAGTCATGAAATAGACTGTCACTTTGAAGATTACTACATCTTAATCCTTGAGTACCCGGTTTAATCCTTTATGTTATTCATCATATATTTATGAAAGCCAATTCCATAAATATATACTTTAGTAACTCCTTACTAAAGTGGTTGGGCCCAACACTCTGAATAACCAAACCCATTAAACTTATCTCAAGGGAATATTTTATATCTCCGTTAAGAGATTATGAATTCCATCTTGAGAATATATGTTCCATCAACACTAAATGCGGCTGCCCAACATACTGAGGTTTTGACCATAACTTATAGATCTCACTCCTGATATATCAAAGCAACCTACATCTCATGATCAGGTCCATTATTCTCTCAGAATTTAGAGTTGATTTAAATAGAAGTCGTGAGATTTATTATTCATTTGACAGTCTTTAGGAGAATAATAAATCTCACAGCGGTCCAGTTCAGTATGTCTTAATTCTTAAAATATATCAACATACCAACTAGAAGTCTCCACTTCCATGATCAAGACAAATCATCTTAGTTGATATGTTATAGTCTTCGCAGATGAAATGCCCAATTTCATCACCGACTACGAACTAAAATTCTGAGTTTACAAAGAACTTGTGATTTATATCTTTCTGTGACTTTTCACATAAATCACATACTATGCATCTCATGGACTTAGATAATGTCCCACTAGTTCATAAATAGTCTCTTATAATTAAACAACTTAATTATTCATGACATGCCAATAAATTGGATTTTAGGGCACAAACCCTAACAAGAACACTAGGAAACAAACTCATCAAAGGCACTACAAACTCAAAAGCAGTGCAAATTCCATAGAATACCCGATTCATGTTTCTTCCTAAACAACTAAGCATACTTGTCTTTTCTTTTTTTATAATTCTAACCAACTAGGAAGAGTCTATAACTTCACTTGGAAACAAACTCATCAAAAACAATACAAATTCCATATATATATATATATATCATTGAACTTTTTATTTTTTATTTTTATAATGAATTAGTAAACTTCATTTACAAAACCAAACTATACAAAAAAAAAATTTCCACAAGCTAACATAGCAACATGAACTATTACAACTTTCCCAGACTAAGTAACCAAAACAACATTAATGGAGGTAGTGTATCCTTTGTTCTTAGTTTGTTTTAGATTGTCAACAAGTTTGCCAAAAAAGTTTGAACCGCAGCTAGTGATAGTAAAGTTTGCCAAAGAAATTTGGCTTTAAAACGTGACTAAAGCTAGTTAGGTCTTGTAGGCTTCCTTCCAAACCCATGTTTTGTTTATCAATGCAGAATTCACCTTGGGCTCAGATCAAGTTGCTTATGGTACTTGTATTATATATCACCCTAAAGCCATATTTCATTAACAACAAAATATGGGGCTGTACTTGTATCATGTCCTTCACCAACTTAGCAAACTATTTTCTTTTCTCTTTTATCATTCTAATCACCTAAGAACACTTGAACTTCACCAGGAAACAAACTCATCAAAAGCATAACAAACTCAATCACAATGCAAATTCCATAGAAACTCAAAAACACCACAAACTCGTCTTTTCTTTTGTTATAATTCTAACCAAGTAGGAAGAGTCTATAACTTCACTCGAAAACAAACTCATCAAAAGCAATACAAATTCCATAGAATACCCAATTCATGTATCTCCCTAAACAATTTAGCAAGCATATACTTCACTCTTCACTCAGAAACAAACCCATGAAAAACATCATACACTCAAAAGCAATATAAATTTCATATAATTCCCAATGCATGTCTCTTCCTAGACAGCTCAACAAGTATAAACAAGCCCACTCGAAAACAATACAAATTCTGTTAAATACCCAATTTATGTTTTTCCTAAGCTACAACAAAAACAAATCTTTTAAAAGTGCTGATATACCTGCAACTTCTCAAGGTATTGAGGCTGACCATGTCCTCTCTTAATGGTCCCAGTGCGCTCCAAAAGCTTGTCAGCAAGCGTAGACTTGCCATGATCAACATGAGCGATAATGGAAAAATTCCTATCCAACAAAATTACACAAATGTGGAACCATCAAAACGTACTTAAAATTATGAAACGGTAAAATTTATTTATTTCAAACTTACAGTGAGAACAATGCATGGCTTCACTATTTAATCCTCTTGGTTGTTCTTCTACAAGAGATTCAACTAAAAAGTTTTTTGTTCACAAAAAATATTGTCAATCTTTGAATGGCGTGATTGACCTGTCTACATATCAACTTGTCTATAATATCAAAATAATATTCATGTCTACAATATTCCTTCATGAATAGCCAAAAAGTAATACAACATACAATCACAAAATATCCACGAAGAGTCCTCATTGTGATGCAGCGCTATCCTGAATATATTAAACACATCGTATTAGTAGCACATAACAATGCATTGCAATAAACAAGCAATTTTTATTAAATTAAATGCAACATTTTTAGTACCTGAAAAGGCAGTGAAGCATTTAGAAGTGGGCTCATTTGGGCTAACATGACTCTCATGCCCGACATCATTTCTTCCATTTGCTCCTTATGCTGTGCATCTGATTGCCACTTTCCTTCAACCAATGCTTCAGCGATTTTCTCTTATGCTGCTCATGTAATCCGGCAATTTGCTCCTTATGCTGTGCATGCAATTCGACGATTGCTCCTGAAGCCTCTACTCTGACCGGGCAAGTTCGTCCCTCAAAGTCTGGTGCGAATTTTCCAATTCAGTCATTTGATGGGCCGTTTCGCTGGACGACGATGGAGTCAATGTAAAATATGGAAGGTTGGACCCACTTCTTCCTGATGGGGTTGGTCCAAAACCGACCCCACGTACACGTCCACAACGTTCTACCCCCATCACTTGAGCAAACGCATCATCTTTTGACCATAGGATTCCTTCACAACGTTCTCCTTGTAGTGAGCCCCCTTTGTTTAAAATTTCAGTCATTTTATCTTGTTTTCACACAAGAACCAAATAACATATTACTTGCTATAAACAATTCACGCACAAAATACAGAAGAAATAGGTTACGATATAGGGCTTACAATCTTATCTCCCACTTCAGTACTAACAGGACACCCATCTTTGGTGCAGTATACTTTCACAACCAGTGTGGATGCAAGTGTGATGTTGGTTTCATACCAAACATGTGCTTCAAAATGACCTATATGAACATAATCCATCAACAATGCCTAAATAAATGACTCATTTTCTTTGCTTTTTGTTTTACACACTGTCATAAGAGAAGCAAATAATGCAATGACACCCAATAAATGACAAAAAGTTGGCAGGCTTTGAAAAGGAAAGTAGTTCATACCAGATGGTTGTTCTCGTCTAACTCAGTTCTTCCCCAACTTGCAATCCATAAAATTTCCATCACACATATTACTGTTAGCAAGGGTTCATCCAATTCAAGTAGGTTTAACAGGAAGAGGAAATTAATAAAAGTGTTAAACAAGGTGAAAAATCACGTGTAACATCATATAAATTATAAGAATTTGTTTCACAATCCCCATTGTTCGTATTCTAGGTTGTCCCAGAGTACATGTGGAAGCGGCAAAATTAGGGGCCAAAATGGCTGGCCATTATGGTTATATTTGCATATATGTAAAGAGGCCGAAGACTGCAATGCAGCCAGCAAGGTTAGAACTAAGTTAGATTTCTTCTTCTTCCAAATAAGTTTTAAAATGAACTAAGTTGATTTTTTTTTTTTTTTTTTTGAGGGGAAGAAATGCTCTTTTGCATTTACAAATAGGAATGTGGTAGGTGTAATGTGTGTGTGTATGTGTGAGTATATATATTACGACAATAATGTCTCTATCTTCCTTCTACTTCTCTACTAAGTTTAGGCGTCCGCAGAACGACAACAACTTTTGGGGGTCCATAATAACTTTGGTGTATATTTATGTCTCTATTATACTACCATTGTACATATAAAAAGTGAAAGCCAAGCAAATGGTACTCCTAAAGTGCTTCTTTCCTAAAGGAGTCTACAGTCCATTTTTGTTATCTTTTCTCACATGAAATCTGATTAACATTCTCCTTCCATTTTCTGTAAGTACCAATGGCATAATTTATAAGGCTACTTAAATTTCCATACTATAGATGAGATTTTGAAAATAAGAGAGTAATAATCAATTTATGGTTTTAATAATAGGGTTCATGACTTGGTCTTACTCCTTTGTTATTCAGTAGCCTTTGACGTGCTAATTAATAAGTATTATAAACAAAAAACATGATCACATAATAACATGATTTTTGGCTGCACTTAACAAAGAAAACTAATGTAGAAAAGTGATTGCATAAATGCTGTTTCACAGATATGACTTATTATCGTCATATATATGGTATGTTATTATTACTCCATAAGTATTAAACGAGATGACGATAGCATTTTTGTGAAGGCATGCTTTCTAAACTCATTATCCACATAAAACCAAAGTCATTTTCATTGGTTGAACAAATGTAATGCTTTGGTGAATCTAAAGGGCTAAAACCGTAGTATTGTAAGTTCTCTAGAAGATTTCCTGAACGACAAATCAGTTAATATGCAACATAATTTAAAAGGCTACATCCAAATCATAATCAAATTTCCTTCAAGTTGCTGCTTAATGATGCTTAAAATCCTCCCTTTTCCTTTTACTTTTATACTTATGGAATCTTACAAGTGCAATCTGTCATTGAGAAACTACAACTCACTTGAATAGGGTCCACCTGTTGCAAATTTGTCTCTTCAGCCTTACTGTCAGAGTTGTGAGAATTCAATCGTTCACGAGAGCGCAGGAGAAATTAAACAGCCTGCATTAAAAAGAAACCAAAAGAGAAGTTAAATTGTAATTTCGTGCAGATATGCTTGTCTACCAGCCTGAAGTAATTGACTTAAGAATCTCTATAACGATGCTTTTGGGATCCATAAAGGAGAGAAGGACCTCCACTCCTGAGTTTAAGTTAAGCAAGCTAGTTTTGCTATGGATACAAAAGTCTAGCATCTAATAAATAATAGAAAGTAAATTTAAAAAATAAAGATTTATTTGCTGTTTTCTTAATTCAAAATTAATTAAATTTTTTTTGAAAGATGAAGTCACCATTATTCACTAATAAATTAAATTTAAGTATTGAAAGTTTGAAACCCATTACTCGAACGTTTGATCATTTCTCAATAGATAATCATATCCATTCTCTCCAATATGTCTTTCAATAATTATGAAATTTAAAAACTTCTTTATTATTATTATTTTTTTTTTAAGTTCTTTATTATTCTTGATTCTATATCTATCACTAAAACTGCATGAGGTTTAAGTTTTTTAAAATTTTCAACAATCAATGAATATGGTACACCTTCATAAATGCCTGTGATACTCTTATGTTAGAACACCAAATCTAAATCAATGAAAAAAAAAATAGAAGATTAGAAAAGTTAATTGTGACAAAAAAAATGAAAAAATATATATAAAATTTTTTATAAAAAAAAAAAAAAGAAAGAAAAAAGAGGTTTTGAAATGTCACGATCAGATTTAGGTTGGTCTTTTTAGGCTGTGATTGTTATAGGAAAAGATAATGTAAATTTGTGATTTACAACTATGTTTTATGTTGGCTTTATTCTATGACAAAATGTGTTGTAATTGCTTTAATTTGTTTCTTGTAATTTGTGGGATTTTATTGTTTTGGGTTTAGTATGAAGTTGGTGAAGACTCAAGCTAAAATGAAGAATCCGTGGATTTTGCGAGAAGCTCGCGAGAAGCTAACCCACGAAAGAGCCATGTGAGGAGCGACTAGAAGCTGAAGAGTCGTGCTAGGCTATCGTTTTCGCGAGTGTCTCGCGGGTAAGACCTTCCCGCGAGGTAGTCGCAAAACATTCTACCTGGAGGATTTTAAAGAGTGACTTTCTTACCCTTCACCCATACTATATATACCCTCATTACCCACAAATGTAAGTGGGACCATTCAGAGAGAAAAACCCTAGATAGGTTTTCTACAACACACACACCCATCTTTTAGAGAGAGAGCTACTTATCCTTAGTGAGAAATCATTGTAGCCTCTTCTCCATCCCTCTCCCATTGTCATACCTTGAGAGGAGATTTGTGCCCAAATACAACCTACACCTATTCAGAGTGTAGAGAGTGTTTTAGAGCTTGGGAAGCTTTGGGGATTTGCCAAAAGAGGCCGGTGAGGTTTGGTGGATGCAATCGGGCGTATTGCGGGATCCGGAAAGCTAGACAAGACACGGTTCCAAGAAGCCTTGTTAGAGTAGGAGCTTGGATGGCTTAGGTACATCGGGTATGTAACGCCCCGAATCCATACCAAGGATTTAGATGCATAACCTGTCTTAATAATACTCAGCACTAATATAATGGAACAGAGCGTAATTAAATATCTACAATAAAGTTCAAATAATCAAAATCTTTTCCTATGAAATCCATAAAAATAAAAAGTTTAACAATAAAGTCTCCAAATACAATCTCAAAGAGTTCCACAATTGCCAAATTTACTATCCTAAGAAAAAAAATACTAAAAACAATCCATCAACTAACATAACTCCAAAAGAAGCCTCCAATCTATGCCTCTAATGATCTACCACCAAAAGATATTCCACTGCTCTAATCTAAAAGGGTGGAAAAAGGGGGGGGGGGGGGGGGGTGAGCTAGAAGCCCAATAAGAGACTACATAACATGAGGATGTCTTCCAAAACAAAACATTAGTATCATTGATAAAATATAAGCTTTACAAAACATTTACAAATAGTTTTAACAGTAATATAATATACTTTGTAAAACTGTCAAGAATAAAACATTTAACTATAACGCTGAAATCATTAAATAAAATAATAATCACTTTAGTTAGTAAAAATTACGCTAAATAGGTAGAAACAGTATATTATAACGATAAACAATTTTTCCACTTAAAAAGATCAATAACAATATAACAGTAGTTTAATATGAAAAACATTAAACATTAGCCGACAAAGACATAAGCTGCTAAACACTCGGTGGGTGATTCCCATAGGGAACAATAACACTAACCTCAAAGAGGCAACACTAGCTCCGAAGAGCAAACGATAACACTGCACCACACCACAATAACACTACATCGGCCGAAGGCCAACACTTAACCCTGTGTTGGCAAAGGTTGCAGACTGTCTATCTAACCATTTAAAAACATTCTTTCTTTAACACATCATTGTCAATACCAATCATATATCATATAACAATTACTTTCTCAAAAATATAGTTTTGAGTCATTTTTAACTTATACAGTTTCAAAGTAATATACAAGAAATAATAAAATTTAGGTATGTAAAAGCATTGACAATGGTATAAGTTTTTGGAAACTTCACTTTTGCAATTATATGTATATATATATATATATATATATTTACCAAAAATATATATAAATATACACGTCTTGAGAGACGTCATGTTCTGAAGTCCACTTACCTCTAGTTGTTAAACAAAGCTTCACCTCAATTGTCTGAAACAGTATCAACTAGAACCTAAAATAAGCACAAGACGGCTCAATAAGAATGGATACACTAAGGCAGCAACAAAAGTATAAATTTCACTCTTAAAATTCATATCTCACTACTTATTCTGAAACTATAGCTAATCTCGTACTCAAATGCTCTATCAAGTACTCCAAAATCAATACCTAGTAAACAATTCTAATGAGCCAAATATGTGAATCTCTATGTTATTTAATTCTCCCAGTACAAGTTGGCTTCCAAATAAATCACATGCTTGTAGATTATATTAACCCAAAATAAATATATAGCATCCATAAAATCTCAAACCGTAGGACTTAGTATTCTATAGCATGTATTGACAAAAATTTAGGAACTCGAAACCATGTTATAGATTACCAGGTTCAATATGTCAGCAACACTAGTAATTAAGTTGCATAAATCCCAAATAACAAATCCCTTAAAGCTAAGATCTGTGATACCTATATATATATATATAAGTGCACATAGACCATCTAAACACCACCCTAGGACATCTACAAGTGATTAACCTATAAAGGATGTGAGGTTACTCCACGTTCATATATGAGGATCCGTTTCACAATCTAATAAAAATAATGTAAGTCTAAAATACACTTCCATGATAACTTCTATTCCTAAGCCACTGTTATTAATGAAGGTTCCTTAATCAAGAATGTGTATAACGATATCAATGAGGCTTGCATAAAAGAGATGCTTACCTCAATACAAGAAATTTGCTGGCTGCCCCTAGTAGTGCCACGGTCTTCGATCCCTTCAGTTTTGAGAAACCCTAACTCCCTATTCTTAATCTTTCACACAGGAAGCCCTAGCTTATTTTTCAACTTTACACGTTAAAACTGTTTCCACTAGGGCTGAAATTAAAACCTACTAAAACTTAAATATGCTTTGAAGACTTTAATTCCCACTAAAACTCATATTAAGGTTGTTTAGATAGGCTAAAACTCTAAAGAATTCCAATAACACTTAAACTCCTAATCCAAATAGGAAATCTCTTATCCTTTTCCTTATCTAATAAGGAGACTAAAAGCTAAATATGAATAATCCACAAAATAACTCTCATGTTGCATCTTCTTTTATTTATTTTCTTTGTAGTGACCTTAATATAGAATAATATCACCTTCAAAATAAATTAAATAATTCATCAATTTCATTTTAGAAGCAAATAAATTCAATTTAAATGAGCCGGGTGTTACATTCTCCCCCTCTTATAAAATTTTCGTCCTCGAAAATTCAAAACATACCTCAATGTACATTTGCTTCGATCTTACTAGGGTCCACTGTAATTTCATCTCTAGAGATCATATGTCCTAAGAACACCACTTGATTCAACCAGCACTCACATTTTCTCAATTTAGCATGCAACCTCTTGTCTCTTAAAATTTGCAAAACAATCCTTAAAAAATATCACTTAATCTGACCAAATGTCACTTCTTAAACTTAGCATATAAATTTTATTTATCAAATGCGCCCCAAGGAAATACACTAGGTTTTAGAACTCAAAGCAACATTATATGCTCCTAATCAATCCATATTATATTGTCTACTATCATAACCACACAATAGTTACATAGACTCAACAACCATTATTTCACTTCATAAGAGAAAAATAAGGAGATGGTACCTGACTTAGATTCCTCAACACCTTGCCCAGTAATGGCAAACACTCTTCCATGGATTTTTGGTCTTTGATTCATATCATTAGGCTCAGCCATTGGCTCACTCTTCAAATCTGGGCAATCTTTGATAAAGTGTCCCATTTTGCCACATTTAAAACACGCTCTTGACTCCAAATAACGTGTTCCACTATGAGCCTTTCCACATCTTGGACAAGTCTTATGTGCCTTCTTGTTTGAATTAGGTACCCCTTGCTTCTTGAATGAGCTTTCACTAGACTTTCCCTTAAGAAAATTACTTTGATTTGGCTCCCTCTCCTGATCATTGGCCTTTGAAAGACGATTGCAATTTCTCTCTACTATGAGAGCTCGATCTACCACCTCTGCATATGTTTCCAATTTGAACATGGAAACCGGTCCCTGAATTTCCTCCCTTAAGCCCCTTTCAAAATGCCTAGCCTTCCTTGCTTCTGTGTCAACCATGTGTGCACCAAAGCGGGATAATTTAGCAAATTTCTGCTCATACTCATACACTGATTGAGTACCTTGTGCTATGCGAATGAATTCAACTTCCTTTGCACCATCAGACTATCGGGAAAATACCTCTTACGAAAGAGCTCAACAAAATGCTACCAAGTTATAACTTCTCTTTCGTGTGTCCTCTCTGTGGACTCCCACCATTCCAATGCATCACCTTTCAGTACAAAAACAGCAAGGATAACTTGTTGCTCATCACTAACTTCCATTGCCCTAAAGAGTCTTTCTATCTCTTTAAGCCAGTTGTCAGCCTCTATTAGATTCTTTATACCCTTGAAAGCAGGAGGGTCAAGCTTTCTAAACTTCTCCAAAGCACTAGTCGGATTGGTGGCTCCTACTTGATGTTGCACTATATTGGTTAAGCCCCCAGTGGCTTCAATAATAGCCTGAAGATTAGTGGTTCCACCAATATCCGATTGACCATTCCTTGTGTTCCTCCTTGGTGGAGCCATCTCTCTAAGCAATACAACAAGGTATCATAAGTACAGATTGTTAAGACATATGTGTTTTCACTTGTTAAGAACATATGTCACTTATTTATGTAAATTGGCTAATCCTTTTGACAAAACGCACTCTACTTGTAATTGGGTAGTTCTAGGTACTTTTAATACTTCAAGAAACAAGGTTTCAAGATCAAGTGTTGAAGTCATCAAGTCTGTCCAAGAAAAAGCAAGCTGAAGTGCAAATTCATTAATTCTCGACACCTGCTCGATAACTACCTCGACACCTGCTATCTGTCGAGAATTACAAAATCAGATTTTCTGATCTGATTTCCTTGGGATCCGTGAATATGCTTTTGGGCCTTCTTTTCTTCTAACCCTAAACATATAAAAGGATTGTTTTAAGAGCCGTCAAATCGTACACAAGTTGCAAAAGCATTGAGCAATCTCTGTTCAAGCAAATTGTGATCAAAAAATGAAGTTCTTGACCTAGTTCATCTTCTCTGAAGAAGTTTCTGTGTATTTGCACCAAAGGGTTTTGTAACCAAGCATCTTCCTGATCTTCATCGTGTAGGATGAACTGAAGAACTTTGCAGCCAACCTCTCCTTCTTAGTTGGTGTTTGAAGTCACGTACTGGGATCCGTACATTGGTTAGTCACATACTTGGGAGCCGTGCATCAAAGGTGGAAATGTCACTACAGATCAAGTCCAATTGGGTATTGGGGTAAGGGTTCAACTGTAGGTTGGTAAGGTACTTGGGATTCCTTTACTAGTAACCGCTTGATTTGATAATAGTGGAGTTTCGGGAGTGGTGACCTGAAAATCACCCTGTGGGGTTTTTGCCGCAAGGGTTTTCCCCATTCGTAAACAAATCACCGTGTTATTTATTTTCTGCTACTTAATTAGTTTATTGGTGATTTGTTTGTGCTTCCACGCATTTGCATGATTAATTGATTAATTAACAACTTGGCTAATTAATTAATTGGTTTAATCACAAGGGGTCATTCTGATTGTGGCCTATCAAGTGGTATCAGAGCAGGCACACTCTAATTAGGTTTAATCTTTGCTATGTTTGATCCATTGACCCCTGTTGTCATGGCTGTAACCGGCTTGAAAAGATCTTTGTTTTCAAATACATCTTGTTTTTCTAATCACTCTTTGTTTGAGTGTCTCAAAAAATACAAGTCTAAAAGTTATTTGAATTCTCTTATGATGACTATTGGAAAAGATCTCAGTTTGGCTAAGAAGAAACTAGACTGTCTCAGAATGAAAATGTGCAAAGGAGTTCGTCTGAGAAGAGTGAAAGTTATAGGCTTAGCTCATAAAAGGCAGTTGAGAGAAAGAACCATTCCCTCTGATTTGTCATCTAAGCATGAAGTATGTTTCATGATGAAGTCTACATTCAAAGTAATGGACACATGTCTATGGTATCTTGACGGTGGTTGCTCACGACACATGACTGGAGACAGATCTCTCTTCAAGCTCTTTGAGTCTAAGAAAGGTGGCAATGTTTCCTTTGGTGATGGAAGCAAGTCACAAATTAAAGGGAAAGGAATCATATCTCTGCCAGGACTACCGGACATTGCAAATGTCCTTTATGTAGAAGGTCTAAGGGTGAACCTATTGAGCATAAGTCAGATATATGATCAAGACTTCATGGTGCTATTCTCAAAGGGAAAGTGTCTTGTCATGGATGAGTCTGGAAAGAAGCTTATTAGTGGGGTTCACACTTTGGACAACTGCTATGGATTGGTTCCTGATGCTGATATTGTGTGTAATAGCATTCGTTTGCCTAATGAAGATCTGTGGCATCAACGAATGGGACATGCTAGTTACAAGCATCTATCTATTGTATCTAAGCATGAATCAGTCTTGGGGATACCAAAGCTTAGTAGAATAAGCAATGTGGTGTGTGGACCATGTCAGCTTGGAAAACAGACAAAAGCTAAGCATCCAGGCACTCAAACATCAGCTACATCCAGACCATTGGAGCTGTTGCATTTAGATCTTATGGGTCCAACCAGAATCGAGTCTCTTGGGGGTAAGAGATACATCATGGTTGTGGTAGACGACTTCACTAGATACACTTGGGTCATTCTACTACGATCCAAGTTTGATGCTCCTGAGCACATTGAGGCTTTATGCACAAGACTGCAGAATGAAAAGAGCCTGAAGATTGATCGAATTCGAAGTGACCATGGGAAGGAATTCGAGAACTCATACATGGAGTCTTTCTGCATAAGATCGGGTATATCTCAAGAATTCTCTACTCCTTTTACGTCTCAGTAAAATGGTGTGGTAGAAAGGAAGAATAAGGTTATTCAAGAGATGGCTAGAGCCATGCTGCGTAACAAAGATGTGGCTAGAAACTTGTGGGGAGAAGCTGTAAACACTGCATGTCATACAGTTAATAGGGTATACTTCAAACACGGTACCAAAAAGACTCCCTATGAGTTGTGGAAAGGAAGGAAGCCTAATATGAAGTACTTCAGAATCTTTGGAAGTACCTGCTTAATTCTCAAGGATAAAGAGAATGTGGGAAAGTTTGACTCTCGGAGCGATGAAGGCATATTTCTGGGCCACTCTTCTACAAGCAAGGCTTATCGGGTGTACAACAAAAGAACTATGAAGGTAATGGAGACAGTAAATGTCGTCATTGATGAGTCTTCAGAGTCCAGTTCTGAGAAAGGCATTGAGGGACTCTCCAAAGAAATTCTTCCTTCTGAGCCTAGGGAAGTTCAAGACATTACTGAACAAGAACCTGCTTCTCCAAGTACTCCTAGTACTCCCAGTATTGTGGAAGACCCTGCAGACTTACCCATTTCACCAGAGTCTGAATCTCATGAAAAGAAGGGACCTTCATCTAGAATCAAATTAAATCATCCTCCAGAAGTTATTGTGGGAGACATGAATGAACTCACATTAAGGAAATGCACAGTTGATAAATGTGTTGCTAACTTTGTGTCTTATTCCTGCTACTTGTCACAGGTTGAACCTAAGAAAGTTGAGGAAGCATTACAAGATGAGAGTTGGGTCGAAGCAATGCATGATGACTTACTTCAGTTTCAGAGGAATGATGTTTGGGCTCTAGTACCTAGACAGGAAGGTGAACACATCATCGGTACAAAGTGGATATTCCGCAACAAGACTGATGAAGAAGGAAATGTGATTCGCAACAAGGCTCGACTTGTGGCTCAAGGATACTCGCAAATGGAAGGAGTAGACTATGATGAGACATTTGCCCCAGTTGCCCGAATGGATTCAATCAAAATTCTTCTTGCCCTAGCATGTCAGCTGAATTTCAAACTTTATCAGATGGATGTAAAGACTGCTTTCTTGAATGGGTTACTCAAAGAGGATGTCTATGTGGCTCAACCAAAAGGATTCATTGATCCACACTTTTTGGATCATGTGCTGTACCTTAAAAAGGCACTTTATGGGTTGAAGCAAGCTCCTAGAGCCTGGTATGATAGACTCACACAATATCTGGTGTCACATGGGTTCACAAGAGGGAAGGCTGATCAAACTCTCTTCATCAAAAAGGAAGAAGGGGAGTTGATAGTTGCTCAAGTCTATGTTGATGATATCATCTTTTGGTCGACTAAGGATGAACTGGTTCATGGCTTCTCAAAACTCATGCAAGCTGAGTTCAAGATGAGCATGATTGGAGAGCTGACTTACTTCCTAGGATTGTAGATTCGCCAACAAGATTCAGGTATATTCCTTTCTCAATCTAAATATGCTAAGAATCTTGTGAAGAAGTTTGGTTTGGATTCTACTAGTTTTGTTAGAACCCCTATGATCCCTAATGTTAAACTCACTGTAGACTTGTTAGGCAAGAGTGGTGATCCTTCTCTCTATAGAAGCATGATAGGTAGTCTTCTTTACCTTACTGCTAGTAGACCTGACATTAGTTATAGTGTTGGTGTGTGTGCTAGATATCAGGCTAACCCCAAAGAATCTCATATGACTGCTTTAAAAAGAATGATAAAGTATGTCAAAACCACTGCTGAGTTCGGTGTGTGGTATAGCAAGGACACTAATGGTGTCTTAGCTGGGTACTCTGATGCTGATTGGGCTGGAAATGCTGATGACAGAAAGAGTACCTCGGGGGGTTGTTTTTATGTGGGTAACAATCTTGTCTCTTGGATAAGCAAAAAGCAGAACTCCATCTCCTTATCCACTGCAGAAGCTGAGTACATCGCTACCGGTAGCTGTTGCACCCAACTCCTCTGGATGCAAAAACTCCTTCATGATTATGGTATTTGTCAAGAGCATCTCACTATTTACTGTGACAATACTAGTGCCATCAATATCTCTAAGAACCCGGTTCAACATTCTAAAACCAAATACATAGAGATTCGACATCATGTCATTAAGGAGCTTGTCGAAGATGGTACTCTCACTCTTGAGTTTATCCACACTGATGATCAGAAGGCTGACTTGTTCACCAAACCTCTTGACAGCAAACGTTTTGAATTCCTTCGTCAAAACATCGGTGTCATCTCCATGGATTGATCTCCTTCTCTTGTTCCTCTTCCTCATGTATTTGCATCTAGTTTTTGCTTTGCTTTGATAACATGTTTTTGTTTGTTTATTTTCAGTTTTGTTTATTTTGTTTTTAATATAAAAAATAAAAATAAAAAATTGAAAAATTGAAAAATACAAAAACAGTGTGTGTCTTGTGTACTTTGGTACTTGTGTACCTTGGATGGCCAATGAAACAAAGTTTTCTAAACTTTGTATCTTTTGTAGCTTAGATGAGCATCTCTATGCACAACTAAGCAAGTGAGCTTTATGGCTCTTGTTTGTGATGAGTAAGATTAAGTTATCTCTTGAAACTTAACACTCATATCACTCTTTTTGACGGGTATGACTAGAAAATCCTAAGAGAAATGCATAAATGACCATCTCACCACTGTTGCCCGCCAATCATAATATGACACATGTATGCTTCGGCATAGCAAAAGTGCAGTGTCATAGACACCTGTATGCTTCGGCATAGCAAAAGTGCAGTGTCAAAGACATCCGTATGCTTCGGCATAGCAAAAGTGCAATGTCTATGCTTAACATGTTGGGTATTTCTTTTCTCTCTTTTATATGTCTATGCATGATATGCTTAAAAGAAAATATAAAGCAAAAAGATTAAAATGCTTTAAACATGATTGCAAGTGTATTTTCTAGGAGATGTGGGAGTTATAGGATGTACCTCGAAAGTGGTAGTCCCCATCAAACAGTTATGATTGTGTGTGAGTTAAAGTTATTTTCTCATATCTCAGATCGTCATAACATGTATACACATATGCTATCTTGTGATGTTTTTCACACACAACACACAATATTCTTTGCTACTCTTGATACATGTGCAGGTACAATGTGATTTGGCCATCACAAGTGTTTACATGTGCTAATGTATGCTCACTAAACTGTCTTAACTTGTTTTTGATATAAAATTAGTTAGACTTGTTTAGTGTGTGTGTGTGTTTTTGAGGATCCAGGTACTTTAAATTCTGTTGAGAGATGATTTTGAGAGCTTAAAATATTGATTGGATCAATGCTTAAGGTGTATGTTGGATTGCATTCATATTTGTGTTCTTCACTTCTCGAAAAACTGCTTTTAACTGATGGCTCGACACCTCCTCGATACCTGGTCATCTGTCAAGCGTCTCTAGCCTTTTCTTATCGCAATCTCGACACCTATCTCGACACCTAGTGGATCGATCGAGAAATCTTCTGTCTTCTCGATACCTTCTCGATCGATCGAGCTTCTGTTCTTGGTTCTGCTGTTCATTCCTCGACACCTTCTTGACACCTTCAGCTGTCGACGGCCATTTCCTCGATACCTTCCTCGACAGCTTCCTCGATACCTCTTGACACCTCAGCTGTCGAGATTTACTGAGGTGTCTATTTAAGGCTCTGTCGCGATTTTCTCTCATTTCACTCGATCTCTCTCGATCTGTCCGTGGCGGTTCCTCTCCCAAACACCATTTTTCTCACTCAAATCTTCCAACCCACTTGGATCTTGACCATTCCTTGCTTCTAATCACTTGGTAAGATCATTTTTCCCTTCCTTTTTCATGCATTTCATGTTTTGAGACCTAGTTTTTGGGATTTTTGAAAATTTTTGGGTTTTTCAAAATTAATGAGTTTTTCTTGAAATTTTGGGTTGGGTTTTCACTTAAATGTGTTCAAAATGTCATACATTGCATTTCATGTGCATTAGAATGGTATTTACATGCATTTAGATGTGTGTTCTATGGTTGTGTGCTGCTAGGATTGGATTGGGCTGAGCCCATGATGTTTTTTTTTTTGCATGTCACATGTTCATGCATTCCCATGCATACGTACTTGTTGTTCAATATATCTGATATATATGAACTGTTTTCGGACTTTTCTGATTGTCTCCCTCTCTATCTCTTTCTCATTCTTTTACGTTAGTAGTCTCTATGGCACCCAAATGTAAATCCACTCCAGCTCGGAACCCTCTGCATTCTAGAGCTTCCTCTTCTTCTGATTCTGCCCCTCTTAACCTTCGGTTCCGTGATGGAGATGCCCACAAGGCATTTTCTGAGAACTTTTCTAGACGAGGTGTTCATTTGGAACGCCAAGTCATTTTGGCGGACTTCGCCGATACTGACCTTCCCTCTGTCATTCACAGTAGGGGATGAGAGTCACTGTGTGACGTCCCGGTCACCTGTCCTCTCATGCTGATTCAGGAGTTTTACTCCAACATGCACGGGATAGATCGTTTAGTACCTCTCTTTTTCACTCGCGTTCGAGGTACGCGCATCCCTGTTACATCGCATCTAGTTGCGGATGTACTTAGGGTTCATAGGATAGAGTTTCCTGACTATCCTTCTTGTGAGCGTTTGCGGACTGTGTCAAAAGATGAGCTCATCTCTGCCTTTTGTCAGCGTCCTGCTGATTGGGGTGAGCATCAGTACACATCATGTAGGCCTTTTGCTAAAGGTCCTAGATTTCTAAACATGGTGATGACTTTTGTACTCCATCCACTCTCTCACTACAACTCCATCACAGAGCCTCGTGCTCGATTCTTGTTATCACTTCTAGAGCATCTTACTATTGATTTTCCTTCTCATTTCATCCTTTTTATCATAGATGCCCATCTAGATTCGGCATCCCGTGATAAGCTCATCTTTCCTTCCGCTATAACGAGGATCTTACGCCATTTTTCTATCACTTTTCCTGTGTCCGACCACTTCACACACATCTGTGCCATAGATGCCGCTACCGTAAAACGTAGTGAGGCTCAGTTTAGGTCGAGACAGACGGATTCCACTCCTCCCTCCCGTTCGGCTCCATCCAGAGCCGTCAAATCGTACACAAGTTGCAAAAGCATTGAGCAATCTCTGTTCAAGCAAATTGTGATCAAAAGATGAAGTTCTTGACCTAGTTCATCTTCTCTGAAGAAGTTGCTGTGTATTTGCACCAAAGGGTTTTGTAACCAAGCATCTTCCTGATCTTCATCGTGTAGGATGAACTGAAGAACTTTGCAGCCAACCTCTCCTTCTTAGTTGGTGTTTGAAGTCGCGTACTGGGATCCGTGCATTGGTTAGTCACATACTTGGGAGCCGTACATCAAAGGTGGAAATTGTAACTACAGATCAAGTCCAATTGGGTATTGGGGTAAGGGTTTAACTATAGGTTGGTAAGGTACCTGGGATTCCTTTACTTGTAACCGCTTGATTTCATAATAGTGGAGTTTTAGGAGTGGTGACCTGAAAATCACCTGGTGGGGTTTTTGCCGCAAGGGTTTTCCCCATTAGTAAACAAATCACCGTGTTATTTATTTTCCGCTGCTTAATTAGTTTATTGGTGATTTGTTTGTGCTTCCACGCGTTTGCATGATTAATTGATTAATTAACAACTTGACTAATTAATTAATTGGTTTAATTACAAAGGGTCATTCAGATTGTGGCCTATCACAGATTTTAAATATCCCTGAAAGGTCAAAACCAAACAAACAAATAGTGCAATAATCATTCCTACACGCTCCCAAAAAAAAAAAAAACACTATGAAAGGTCAAATAATTCTAACACTAAAATTCCTTATGATCACACTCATGTTCCAAAATAATCTCAAGATTAAACCTATAAGTCTACAGAATCATAAACCTAGCTCTGATACCATAACTGTAACGCCCCAAACCCATACCAAGGATTTAGATGCATAACCTGTCTTAATAATACTCAGCACTAATATAATGGAACATAGTGTAATTAAATATCTACAATAAAGTTCAAATAATCAAAATCTTTTCCTATGAAATCCATAAAAATAAAAAGTTTAACAATAAAGTCTCCAAATACAATCTCAAAGAGTTCCACAATTGCCAAATTTACTATCCTAAGAAAAAAATCTAAAAACAATCCATCAACTAACATAACTCCAAAAGAAGCCTCCAATCTATGCCTCTAATAATCTACCACCAAAAGATATTCCACTGCTCTAATCTAAAAGGGTGGAAAAAGAGGGGTGAGCTAGAAGCCCAATAAGAGACTACATAACATGAGGATGTCTTCCAAAAAAAAACATTAGTATCATTGATAAAATATAAGCTTTACAAAATATTTACAAATAGTTTTAACAGTAATATAATATACTTTGTAAAACTGTCAAGCATAAAACATTTAACTATAACACTGAAATCATTAAATAAAATAATAATCACTTTAGTTAGTAAAAATTATGCAAAATAGGTAGAAACAGTATATTATAACGATAAACAATTTTTCCACTTAAAAAGATCAATAACAATATAACGGTAGTTTAATATGAAAAACATTAAACATTAGCCAGACAAAGACATAAGCTGCTAAACACTCGGTGGGTGATTCCCATAGGGAACAATAACACTAACCTCAAAGAGGCAACACTGGTTCCAAAGAGCAAATGATAACACTGCGCCACACCACAATAACACTACATCGGCCGAAGGCCAACACTTAACCCTATGTTGGCAAAGGTTGCAGACTATCTATCTAACCATTTGAAAACATTCTTTCTTTAACACATCATTGTCAATACCAATCATATATCATATAACAAATACTTTCTCACAAATATAGTTTTGAGTCATTCTTAACTTATACAGTTTCAAAGTAATATACAAGAAATAATAAAATTTAGGTATGTAATAGCATTGAAAATGGTATAAGTTTTTGGAAACTTCACTTTTGCAATTATATGTGTATATATATATATATATATTTACCAAAAATATATATAAATATACACGTCTTGAGAGACGTCATGTTCTGAAGTCCACTTACCTCTAGTTGTTAAACAAAGCTTCACCTCAACTGTCTGAAACAGTATCAACTAGAACCTAAAATAAGCACATGACGACTCAATAAGAATGGATACACTAAGGCAGCAACAAATGTATAAATTTCACTCTTAAAATTCGTATCTCACTACTTATTCTGAAGCTATAGCTAATTTCGTACTCAAATGCTCTATCAAGTACTCCAAAATCAATACCTAGTAAACAATTCTAATGAGCCGAATATGTGAATCTCTATGTTATTTAATTCTCCCAGTATAAGTTGGCTTCCAAATAAATCACATGCTTGTAGATTATATTAACCCAAAATAAATATATAGCATCCATATAAAATCTCAAACTGTAGGACTTAGTATTCTATAGCATGTATTGACAAAAATTTAGGAACTCGAAACCATGTTATAGATTACCAGGTTCAATATGTCAGCAACACTAGTAATTAAGCTGCATAAATCCCAAATAACAAATCCCTTAAAGCTAAGATCTGTGATACCTATATATATGTATAAGTGCACATAGACCATCTAAACACCACCCTAGGACATCTACAAGTGATTAACCTATAAAGGATGTGAGGTTACTCCACGTTCATATATGAGGATCCGTTTCACAATCTAATAAAAATAATGCAAGTCTAAAATACACTTCCATGATAACTTCTATTCCTAAGCCACTGTTATTAATGAAGGTTCCTTAATCAAGAATGTGTCTAACGATATCAATAAGGCTTGCATAAAAGAGATGCTTACCTCAATACAAGAAATTTGCTGGCTTCCCTTAGTAGTGCCACGGTCTTCTATCCCTTCAATTTTGAGAAACCCTAATTCCCTACTCTTAATCTTTCACGCAGGAAGACCTAGCTTATTTTTCAGCTTTACACGTTAAAACTGTTTCCACTAGGGCTGAAATTAAAACCTACTAAAACTTAAATATGCTTTGAAGACTTTAATTCCAACTAAAACTCATATTAAGGTTGTTTAGATAGGCTAAAACTCTAAAGAATTCCAATAACACTTAAACTCCTAATCCAAATAGGAAATCTCTTATCCTTTTCCTTATCTAATAAGGAGACTAAAAGCTAAATTTGAATAATCCACAAAATAACTCTCACGTTGCGTCTTCTTTTATTTATTTTCTTTGTAGTGACCTTAATATAGAATAATATCACCTTCAAAATAAATTAAATAATTCTTCAATTTCACTTTAGAAGCAAATAAATTCAATTTAAATGAGGAGGGTGTTATAGAGTAGATTAGGCTTGGAGGGTCTCTTGCTAACTCATGTATCCCAATTGATTGTCTAGTTGATCGATTACCGCTTGGAGGGCGGCGGAGAGATTTTTCGCTGAGTTCTTCGGTTTCCTCTTCGATAACACATTGGCATGTTATCTTGTGTTTGCATTCTCTCTTCCCTTACTCTTGTGCTTTATTTTTATTGTTGGTTGTTCATGTTTATGCACTAGAGTAGTTTCAGTTGTTTGCGCTTCATTTACTCTTGTTTCCGCACTTAAATAAGTTAGAGTAAAATCAACCGAGCCGTAATCTTTTAATTGGAGGTCTAAACAGCTCTTGTGTTTCAACACATTTACGAGCTTTCAGATAATTATACAATTCTTAGCTGCTGCTTCCCATTCTATTTGTTGTCTTTTGTTTTGCTTTACTTTCTTTCGGTTAAGCGTTTACAAAAATTTCTCTAGCATTATTGCATTTTTTTAAAAGGTTGAGTTATTTATTTATTATTTATGTATGGTTTGGGATTTTTAATCAGACACTGGTGACCACCTAAGGGAGATATCATTTATAAAAAAAAAAACCTATAATTTTATTTTAAAAAAGAAGAAGAAAGAGGATATAAAGAAAAGAGCAGGCCAGTAATATGGAAAGCCTAACTGTATTGGAGTTTTCTATAAGAAGGGCCAATTTTAAGCAAGCCAATCTCTTTTAGTAATAAGTTTGTGCATGGAAAAAGTTTGGGGCAGCCCATTAGAAGAAAGCTGTTGAATTTGTTCAAGGCAACAAGGAAACCCTAAACACTTGTCTCCTCCCCCAAAATCATTGACAAAAATCATTTATGCTGCCTGTGATTGTTTCTTGTACCGTGAAAAACAAAAGTCAATGAAACTAATTTTTTGTGATCAATGTACATCAAAGTAAAAAGGATCGCGGAAAATGTTTTCCACCATTTCCTTGTGCCCTCACCCTCACGGTCCCTAAATTCCTTTGTGCAACCTATATTACCACTAGCATGCTTATATGAAATATTCATGATTTTCGAGCAAGCAAAATGGCAAGAAATATTTTTTGAACCATTTTCAAATACTCAATTAAATACAAAAACAAGGTTTTTTTTTTTTTTTTTCCAATCCCATAAAAAAATTATTTTTTCCACAAAAAAACTTCCTTGCATATTCTCAGCCCAAATAATAGTGGGCTTTCTTATCCTACTACACTGCAACTTAATTGAGAGGAGAGCCCAAAGAAGATTGGATTCTCTCGATTATTTTCCAGCCCAACTTGCCACAATTGTTTGATTTATAATTTTTCACTTCTTTAAAGCTAGGCCCCTCTGTTTTTTAGCTGAACACAACACATGAGACATTCAATTGCAACGTAACTCTCAAAATTAAAACTATCACCAAAGAAACCATTGGTAGTAACAGTGAATAGTGTCATATATGTGGCCAAAGGAAAATCAAAACAAAAAAAGAAAAGAAAAGAAAAAAAGTCAGTGATTAGGCAAAGACAACGATAAGCCAACTTTCTTCCTCCTTTAATTTCCAACAACCAAACAATGATATGAGATGACATCAACTCATCACCCACAAGCATGTGAAATCCAAACTCAACTACCTTAATGCTTGCTATCTACACTACAAGAATTTTGGTCATTTGCAACCAATGTTTTAGTGACAACCAAAAAGTCGTCACTATTAGGCATACATTAGCGATGATAATAAATGGTCATCGCTAATAAATGTATTGTAGCGACAACACTAAGGTAGTTGCTAATAAGTCGTCACTAACGCCATAGAGGGAATTTTATTTACTTTTGGAAAATGGAGGGAAACTTTTAGCAATGATAATAAATTTTGTTGCGACAACATTTACGTTGCTAAAATTAGGTTTATTCTAATGACGACATTTATCATCGCTAATAATCATCTTTAGTGACGGCCTTATGTTCCGTCACAGATATTTGGCCAAAAATATATAGTAAGTATATTATATATATGCTTTGTTTATCAGCGATGACACATTAGTGGTCGCTATTAGAAGGCCATTAGCGATGACACAACATGTCGTCACAAATATATTTACCTAAATATAATGGAGGGTAAAATTTTCACTCTCAAAAAGTGGTGGCAATTATTGGAGGGAAGCAGATTATATATTAGCAACAAATTAGGTTGTCACTATAAGGGATCTTTTAATGAAAACAAAGATTGTCATCACTAATATGTGGCTAAAACAATTTTGATATAATATGATTTTTTATTATTATTATTATCAAATCCTCCAAATGCCTCTTAAAATATTTAAAATGACATAAATTCCTTAAAAATATTTGAAATGATTAAAATACCATTAACCTCGTCAAAATGACCAAAATACCCCAAACTTATATAATGACCAAAATAAACTTGAAATCTCCAAAGTAACTTAAAACTTTCTAATCCGTTAAAAAAAAAAAAGAAGAAGAAGAAGAAGAAGAAGAAAAAATGAGACAACGAAGGGCTTGTTGCCTCAAAATACTCTCAAATCATAATGTTACCCATTTGAAACTTGAAATTGATAAAATAATAAAAATTGAGAAAGTTTTGATTCTACTCAAAATACTAACAAATTCTCATAGTTATCAAAATGTGAATCGTATCGCGAATCAATTTTTTATTTTTCTGTATCATGTGTCATAAGAAAGGTATTAGTCAATATTTACCAAACTAATAAATTTATTATAAATATATGAAAGGTATATTCATTACAAATTCGTAATATATTCAACTAATAATCAATTCAATCATCAATTATGTAATAATATTTACCAAAACTAAGTAAATAAATCAAATTAAAATATATTTATAACATACATATTCAAATTAATTAAAATCAGAAGTGATAATACATGATATATGAGCGAAAATAATAAAATTTTTCATCATTTTGCCTAATCAACTTTATCTAAGTCAATGTTAACATGATGTTCATCATATTTCAAAATTATTTCTTTATTAAAATTTTCTAACAACTACTCCAATACCCAATAATCCACTAAAAACCTTCCCACTGAACCTAATTTCACAAAGTCTAGTGGTCTCGAGACCATCTATTAAGTTTGACCGGGTTTGACCAACTTTGACTGTGCCTTTCTCAAATTCTAACAGTTTGATTGTGACCATAATTTACTAGAATTAACATTTCATTACACTCTTCAAATCCAACAGTTAGATTTCAAATATAAGTATGGTGTCAGATGGACATGTGTTGTGTATCTATATGGCTATGTTCTCTCAATCTGACCATCCAATTGGTCTTAAATTTCACCAATACGTCACCATACTTTTCAATTCCAATAATCAAGATTTGAATATGAATTTCACCAAGTCCAGTGGTCACAAGACCATCTATTAAGTTTAATCGGGTTTGATCAACTTTAATTAAACTTTGGCTACGTCTTTTTGTAAATCCAGTCCTTTAATTGTGACCATAATTTACTAAAATTATCCTTTCATTACACTCTTTGAATCCAACGGTTAGAATTCAAATAAAAGGACGGCGCGTGATGGACATATGTTATGTACCTTTATGGCTATGTTTACTCAATCAGATCATCCAGTTGTTCTCCAATTTCACCAACACCAATATATCACCATACTTTTCAATCCCAATGATCAAGATTCGACAATGAATTTCACAAAGTCTAGTGATCTCGGGACCATCTATTAAGTTTGACTGGGTTTAACCAACTTTAGCTAAACTTTGACCGCACTTTTCTCTAAATCCAACCATTTGATTGTGACCATAATTTACTAGAATTAACCTTTCATTACACTCTTTGAATCCAACAGTTAGATTTCAAATCTAAGGATGGCGCGTGATGGACATGTGTTGTGTACCTTTATGGCAATGTTCTCTCAATTTGGCCATCCAATTGTTCTCAAATTTCACCAACATTTTTACAACAAATTATAAGTGGTAGGTTGTTACTGATTGTTATTGTTGGGGCAAAAAAGTAATGTTAATGTTAGGTTCAAATTTGAACCAATAACAACTAACCACCTATGATTTGTTGTGAAAATGTTGTGAATGTAACACTTCTCATAAAAAAATGTGTGTGTGTGTTTTTTATTGTCTTTGAAAAATTGAAATACATACTAAGTTTAGAATAAATTAATTTAGTTTCTATATGTAGCATTTCTCATAATAAAAATGTGTGTGTTTTTGTTGTCTTTGAAAACTTGAAATACATACTAAGTTTAGAATAAATTAATTTAGTTTCTATATGTAGCATTTCTCATAATAAAAATGTGTGTGTTTTTATTTTCTTTGAAAACTTGAAATACATACTAGATTTAGAATAAATTAATTTAGTTTCCATATAAATCAAACATGCCGTGCAATAGTATAGTGGTGAGTTCCTAGGTGCATTAACTTTGCTCATGTGTTCGAATCCCCCTTCTTGCTCATTGATAAGATTTTTTTGTCAGCTTCTCTCTCTTGTTTTTAGATGTATTTTGGTGTACTGTATTTGAAGTTTTTTTAAAAAAAGAGTCACAAATTATTTAAAAAATTATTACTAGTTTTAATTTGAATCCACCACAAAAAATTAATTTTTTACTCACCAACATTTGATACCAATAATCTATTACTTAAAATTTATTGTGAAAATATCGTGGTAGCATTTCTCAATTGTGATTTCTTATTCTTATATTATTTTTCCTTTCTTTCATCCATACGTTTTTTTTTTTTTCTTATTTTTTCTCCTCCACACATGTATACCGGTGTACCGTTTCAAAATTACCACTATTTTTAAACAAAAAAAAAAATTATATAATTATAATATTAATGAATCTAATAGTATATATATTATTTGAATGTTTATAAATTTAATTTTTTGTAAAATTCCATATAATATGTTATGCATCTTTATAAATGATAATAGTAACTAGTTAGTTTATATTCAGCAAAAAAAGTAACAAGTTAGTTTATATCTAACCCAATGAGATTATAAGTTATATATATAATTAAAAAAAGAAGTGAAAGAAAAGACCATGAGACAAGACAAGACAACATTAAAAAAGAAATGGTAAATGATACATTGATGGACACGTTGGGAGTAAAAAATGATTAAAAAATTAGAAATTTGTGGATGGAAATCCAAAAACTCTTTCTCTAGTTGTCTCTCCTCCACAAGTTTTGGGACTCTTCCACTTCTCTCTTTATAATTTATCCATTTAGACATTCGATATTATTTTGGAGTTATGCTAAGACCACATAAATGGGCATAATTTTGTACCACAACTTACTATATGACGAATTGTGATTGGCAAAAATGCGTCAGTGGGCCATGTGAAAACACACTTTTACTAATCATGCTTTTACTTATTCTTCATCGAGTTTAATTCATTATCCATGGCCGTTTCGGTTTAGTCAAAGAAACGAAATATTTTGATACCGGTCAATATCGGTGTACCATTTCAGAATTACAGCTATTTAAAAAAAATTATATATTCATGAATTTGAAAGTGTGTGTGTATATATATATATATATATACACACTTTCATATTTATAGATTTTTTTTTTTTTGATAAGCATATTTATAGATTTAATTATTTGATAGAAGTTGTATATTTTATTATGGATCTTTACAAATGCATGTTACAACACTTACAAGTTTATAAGTTAAAAAAATTAAAAAATAAAGTAAAGGATCTGTAACTTTTATTAAAAAGTTAAACAAAACCACAAAATATCAATTAAAATAAGTAAATGAGATAGTTAGTAGAGATGTGGGGATTTGCCTTGGTTAGAAAAATGGTATTAAATATTTTTTTTTAAAAACTGTGGGGTCAAAGAATTTGGCAACCCCGGCCCATTTTATATCAAGCCCAAGGCCCACGCCGAGGAGGAAGAAATGTCCGAGGATGAATGAAGAAGGTCCAAATTACTAAGAGACATTGCCGAGGACATTCCTGTTCTCGGCAGACCGAGACCATAGAAGGAAAAAGCGGCACGCCATCAAAGGCAGCCTCCTAGAGCATCCCAAGAAAAAGAACAAGTGCAATGAGTCAGCCATGGGAGCATGGTGGAGGAGCAATTCAAGGAGAAACTGTCACCTCCGCATTAAATGCCCACAACTAACGTTCTGGCCGCATTAATGAAGAAATGACCCCTGAACAACGCTGCCTTGGTTGCTACAACTCACAGAAGATTTGGTAAGGCGGCTGAGGGGACAAGCACTCAAGTAGTGACCTGTATGATCAGCAAATGTAGGGCTAAGATCAACCAAAAAGGGATATATAATGTAAGAAATCCTTCATGAAAGGGAGGATCGGGAATTTAGAAACAGAAGACGTAGTAGCCATTTGTATGATCTTTAAAACTTTTGTAACAGAGCACTAAAGAAACAAGAAGAACTACAAGCTCCTCAGGTGAGGGCCGAGGACAGAATTTCATACTTTAGTCCGCGTCCTTGTTATTCAAATCAGCTTATAACTGTGTCTATTTGTTGTAACCCTCACTAAGGCCTAGTTCTTAAACCCATTCTCTATAAATTTATTTTATTGGGCTAGTTGGGCCTGAGTTAACTCATCCAGTGGTAGAAGTGCTCAAACCTAGTCCCTACAATTGGCGTCGTCTGTGGGAAGAACTTGTGTGTTAGTAAGGGCGACAATCAAGCATGGTAGGATCAGGCCCTCATCAAGCAGGCTCCCATCAGCCTAAACCAACTAGATCCCAGCAACAGGGTAACTTTCCCAACCCGGAGCCTGATTAAAAAGAAGAGAATGAAAGGTTTTGAGAGGGAAGTGTGCACACCATTCAAACCAGCAGAAGCCACTCTCGTGTGGGCAGTCATGTGCTCCAGAGACAAAATGACAACCGGGTCATGTAGCCAGAAGAAGTTAAGAGTCATGTATCCCAGAGACAGAATGATAAGCAAGCCATGCAACGAGAGATAGATGACTTGAAGAGAAAGTTGCACCATGCATAATGAAGGTGGCCTCATTCTAGCCCTGACATGCCCTCCGATGATGAAAGCGACGATGACTATAGGCAAAGATCGAGAACTCCTCCAAGCGAGACATTCTCTCACGAAGAAGAGCACTACCGGAGGTGTAAACGTGAAAGCCCATCCCCTAGAGGCTTGGGAAACGATGCCATGAGTAGGGCGCTGGATCAACTCTCCAAGTCACCCTTCACACGCCACATAGAAGGGGCTACACTTCCTCGACAGTTCCAGCAGCTAACCTTCACCATTTATAACGGCAAAACAGACCCTGTGGAACATGTGAGCCAGTTTAACCAAAGGATGGCTATCCATTCTAAAGACGAGGCGCTGATGTGCAAGGTTTTCCCATCTAGCTTGGGACTGGTGGCGATGAGGTGGTTCAATGGCTTAAAGGTGAATTCCATAGATTTGTATAGGCAGCTAACCCAAGCCTTTGGCTCCCGCTGCATTACAAATAGCAGAGCTCCTCGGCCCTTGAGTGCGTTATTGTCCCTATCCATGCATGAAGGAGAAACTCTAAAGGCCTACTCGAACAAATATTGGGAGATGTATAATGAAATGGATGGCAATTTCGACGATGTCGCCATCAGCACCTTCAAAAATAGCCTCCCAGCCGAGCACGGCTTGAGGAAGTCTCTGACTGGCAAGCTTGCCACTAGTGTGCGCCAACTGATGGATCGGATCGATAAGTATAAACGAGTAAAGGAAGACCAACTGCAAGGCAAGGGAAAAGAGAAGGTTATCCCTCAGGAGAGGAGGGATTTTAGGTCGGACCGCTATAAGAACAACCGCTCGAGGAGAGATTTCGTAGGGCAATCCGGAGTAGCCAACACACAGACTATCAATGCTATATTCCGAGCTTGGTGCTAATACGGGATGACAATGGCCTTCAAAAGCCAGTCTATTACGTGAGCAAGTCACTACATAAAGTTGAGGTCAGATACTTACCCTTGGAGAAAGCCATACTAGCTGTGGTCCATGCTACGCGAAAGCTTCCCCATTATTTCCAAGCCCACACAGTGGTTGTTCTGACCCAACTGCCCCTGAAGTCTGTGCTTCGGACTGTTGATTACACTGGAAGGATTGCCCTATGGAACACAATTCTAGGAGCTTTTGACATCAAGTACATGTCTCGGACTTCTATAAAGGCTAGGTCCTGGCTGATTTGGTGGCTGAATTTGCTGAACCACCAGTAGAAATAGTAGCCAAGGGGCGAAACATGGATGGAAAATCCGTTGGGGTAATCTTTATGCCAGGACCCCCATGTTGGAAGGTGTACATTGATGGCGCGGCGAATCAAAGGGGGTTCGGAGTGGGGCTAGTCCTAGTATCTCCTGAGAAGACCATCATAGAGAAATCCCTGAGACTTGGGTTCTCAGCCACAAATAACGAGGCCGAGTACGAGGCTTTGTTACAAGGAATGGCCATGGTGCAAAAAATGAGAGGAAAAGTAGTAGAGATGTTCTCGGACTCGAGATTGGTAGTGGGCCAGGTAAAGGGAGAGTTGGAAGCCAGAGATGCGAGGATGCAAGAGTACTTAAGCCAGGTCAAACGCTTGCAGTCAGACTTCGATCTTTTTAGCTTGTCACATGTCTCTAGAAGTGGAAACACCTATGCAGACTCATTGGCCGCGCTTGCTACCTCCTCGATAGGGGGCCTGCCAAGAACTATTATTGTCGAGCATCTGGAGAGGGCAAATGAGGTTGCAAAAGGCGTGGTTCATATCTATCAAGTTAGTGTGGGTCCTAGTTGGATGGACCCTATGGTGAGATTCCTCAAAGATGATGTTCTACCTGAGGAGAAGTCAGAGGCTGAGAAAATACGAAGAAACGCTCCTCAGTTCTGGTTGTCCGAAGACCAAAAATTGTATAAGCACTCCTATTCTGGGCCATATTTACTGTGTATTCACCCGAAAGCATCAGAATTACTGCTTGAAGAGCTGCACGAGGGGATCTGTGGGAGTCACACAGGAGGAAGATCTCTGTCGCACCGAGCCATTACCCAGGGATATTGGTGGCTAGGGATGCAGAAGGAGGCCCTGAAATATGTTAAGAAATGTGACCAATGCCAAAGGTTTGCCCTAAATATTCATCAGCCAGGAGGGGTCCTCAAACCTTTTTCCAGTCCATGGCCGTTTTCCCAGTGGGGCCTGGATATTGTAGGCCCTTTCCCCAAGACAGCAGGAATTAAGAGATATCTGTTGGTTGGCACAGATTATTTCACCAAATGGGTCGAAGCTGAGCCATTGGCCAACATCAAAGATGTGGATGCTAAGAAATTCATCTGGAGAAACATTGTTACACGATTCGGGGTCCCTCATACCCTTATTTCGGATAATGGACTCCAATTTGACAGCAAGGTCATAGTCAACTCCAGCTTACCCTCAGGGAAATGGACAGACCGAGGCTGTCAACAAGGTCATAGTCAATGGGCTTAAGAAGAGGCTGGATGATGCCAAGGGAAGGTGGGTAGAAGAGTTGCCACACGTCTTATGGACCTACCGGACTACACCACGACGGTCAACGGGGGAGACACCTTTCGCCATGACCTATGGGGCAGAGGCTGATAAGAATCCAATTTCCTAATTGTCTATTGATTCTCAGTTTAGTAGTTCTTCGAGGGAACTAGGCCTCCATTGATTGATTTTTCGAGGGAATCTACCTCCAATAGCAACTCAAAGAATTAGCTACTCTTCATATTATTTCTTCAATGAAATCCTCTACAATCTAAATGGTAGTTTATATCCTATTCTAACTAACTCAACTAACTAAGTACAACACTTTAATGCAATACAGCCAACTACAACAGTACAACATTTTAAAGCTACACTCTTCCTTGCACTACTCATCACATTGCCCTGCACTTCCTTGCACTGCTCACCACACTGCCCTGCACTGTCCATCACACTGCCCTGCACTCTGCACTACTAACCCACTGTCTCAAATGCACCTTAGTAAGGCTCCTAACAGACGCTATCATCCCTCTAGAGGAAAGCTTCCCAATGCTAAGGACGAGCTCCTTCACTCCAAGCAGTAATGATGAACTACTAGGGAAGAACCTAGATCTGATTGAGGAACGAAGAGAAAGGGCAGTGATCTAGCTGGCCTATTACCACCAGAAGCTCAAGTAGGGGTATGATGCCAATGTGAAGCTGAGACCACTAGCACCAGGGGACATAGTGTTGAGGAAAGTTGTGGGTGCTGCCAAGAACCCATCCTTTAGAAAGCTGGGACCGAACTGGGAAGGACCATACTGAATTACTTCAGTAGCAGGAATAGGTGCATACTACTTAGAAGACTTAGATGGAAAAGCTGTACCTCATCCATGGAAGGTAAATAACCTGAGAATGTATTATTAATAAAAGCATTTCTCTATTCCAAATTCTAAGCCTATTATGATTATATGTCTTGTATTTTGGTAACAATCTAAGTATTAGACAGAACCAAGGTCTTGCATGGTCCTCGGACTTAAACTTATGGGGAAATTAGTTACTTTTAAGGAAGATCTAAGTGTTAGATAGAACCAAGGTCTTGCATGGTCCTCAGACTCAAACCTATGGGGAAACTAACTACTTTCAACAAAGGCCTGAGCGTTAAACAGATTCCAGGTGTTGTGTGACTCCTCGGACCACAACCTTTGAGGAAATTAACGAGCTTGAGCATGCATCTGAGTTACAAATACAGCCAAAGGGGAGCCTGGCACCTCAGACCACTTGCCTTGTCCTTATTCGATAAAGACGTAAATAAACACAAGCCCATGAGCATCACTTAAAGCATTTTGAGGTACATTGAACTTAACTCCCCTGCATAGTCAATAGCTAACTGTTTCCTTGAGGTCAGTGAATTTTTAGAACATACCTATGAGTACCTTTGCACATTGTGCTGTGGCATTTGAGCTTAGGATTTAAAGGTTCATCTTTATGAGTGTTGCAAGTCGTAGTAATGAGGTGGCTCAATTGTTAATCAAAATCTAAGTGGAAATTATTATTAAGGACTTTACATTTTTTGGCTAATATTTCAAAAATGGAAAACAAGTCACATTGTTGAGACGGTTTGACTAAATAATCAAAGCACAAGTTATACAATTAGCAGAACCCATCATGGCAACAATTAACACATGAAAAGGGAATTCCATTACAACAGTTCAAATATCTAAAAAAAAAAAAAAAAAAAAAGAGAAGAGAAAGGAACATAAGGCAAAAGCATAACAGAGGCAGCCTACTTTTTCAACCTTATGGTCAATTTGTCCTTAGAGGGTTGTTGAGAGGCTGTGTCAGAACCTAGGGGATCCTGGCTTGGAGGGATGACTTCAGGGGGAACAGCTTGAAGGGGCTCAACCAGGAGAGCTGAATCCTTGGCATGAAGGGCCTGAGCATCAGCCGTAGACTCTGCGGTTTTCTGGGGCGCTTCAGGGTTTAGGCCTTCACTTGTTTCTATCGCCCCAGAAAACTCACCCTCCTCGGCTGGCTCATCAGGAGCAGTCATAACTAGAGCTACCTCAGGTAGAGCAGTCTCAGCCTCCTCAGAAGCAACTTCAGCCTCGGGGCTAGAGGGGGCAAACTCCCGGATGGAAAGAGGGTAGTATACATTCTCTACCTTCCACAGGTCAGATGACGCCTCAACCCCAGCTTGTTTAAGGTCTTCATTCCAGACCTGGGAATAGTAGAGCCTGCATACTCCAGGTACTTGAGCCTTGAGAAGGGCCTGGGTCTCAGCCACTCCCAAGTCAAAAGCCGCCTCCTCGGCCTTCTCCTTAGAGGTTTTGGCCTTTATCCTGGCAAACTCAGCCTCCTCTTTAGCCCTCAAGGCTTTGTCCCTGGCCCACTCCGTAACATTTTTGGCCCCCTCTGCCTCGGTCGGCTTCTTCTTCAGATCAGCGACTTGCTTCTTGGCAATCTTCAACTGATCTTCAGCTTCCAGCAGGCCCCTTGTCTAGTCCTCGGCCTGTTTTTGAGCGCCAGCTAGGCCGGATTCAGCACTATCTCTGGCCCTCGTCAGCTCCTTCAGATCCTCCCTGGCTTTCTGGAGATCGGCCTCAGAGTTTTTGAGGGTCCGCGTGGCGTTCAGGCGCTTGTCACGCTCGAGGTCTAGGGCCTTGCTTTGGTTATTGGCTACCTCTTCCAACCTGTAGGTGGCCTGGATAGCCTGCCCATTGAAAAAAGTACACGATGAGTTGGAAACCAAAGTACAATAATTAACGAAGTCACAAATGTTAGAAGGCTTACCATGCCCAAGTACCTCTTGAGGTTGAGGACGACCTCCTACCTCCTCAAATCCCCCAACTCAGCCATATTAGCAGGGAGTAGTAGGGACCTCTCCAGGACATTGGCCACATAAATGCCTTCACCCCCTCGGAAGTCCCTGAGGGAGGCGTCATCCATCAGAGGCTTCCCATGTAGCATTGGGGCAGGTAGCCAGGCCTGGGGCTCGGACCGTGTAGCAACTCCTTTTTCTTAGCCTTGGTGCCCAATTTTCAGTTGCTTCAGAGCTCGTTGGGCTTCATCTTCCTCCTGAGAGGAACGAGATCTCCTCCCATCCATTGGCTCTTTGCCTTTAGAAGGCCTCTTCCTTTTTGGGTCGGCGAGCTCTGGCCGAGGAGGTGGAGTCGGCTGGGTGGAAGATGACCTAGTCTGAGCAGGAAAAGGAGGAGGAAGCTTAGGTGGAGGAGGAGGAAGCTTGGATTGTGGCTTCCCCGGCACGTCCTTCCCTGGCTGGCCCTCAATTAGGTCGAGCAGGTTGGTTTGAGGTTTTCTCTTGAAACCTATCTCGGACTGAGAAGAAATCCCTACTGATAGGAGATCTTCTTCGGTCGAATTGGGGTCACCCAAGTCACTAGAGGGATCCTCGAATGGGTTTACTTTGTCGAAAACACCAAATTTGTCCTCAGACGGACCCAAATCAGCAACTTCTTCTTCTCTTTCTGCTCTTTCTCCCTCGGCCTCTGCAGCTTGATGGGATGAAGAAGGGCCTGCCAACGGAACACCTTCTGGGATGAGAGATCCTTTAGGAACCAAGAACCCATGCTCTGCTATAGTGATCTTGTGAAGCCGAGAATCTTTGGCTCTAATCACGTAATTGGGAGCCGAGAACGACTTCTGGATAGGATCGTACCCAATGATCTTATTAGCGGCTTTGATTTGGTTGTTAGCTTCGTTCACAAAGACCTCCACCCTAAGGATGGTTTCCAAATCCTCCCAGTTGACCAAGTGAAGGTGTCGTTCAAAGGCGTGTGGATCTGTAAAAAAGAAAGCACATTCATGTAAGCAACCGAACGGTGCAAATTGTGATAACACAAAAGACCAACCCTCTCCTACTCTGAATATCCCACCTGGTGCCCCCTCCTTTGTCAGACAATGTAGGCCGTCGTGCCACTCCCCAGACACGATGAGAAAATCCTTATTTAACCCCTTGCTGGACTCGAGGAGGCACTGAATAAGCCGAACCTTATCATCACTCGTCTTCATATAGTAAGATTTACCCTTTAGGTGTTGGAGGTTGTAGCACCAGTTTACATCGTGATGGGTTAACCTCAAACCCATCTTCTCGTTTAAGGCGTCCACACAACCCAGAATCCTAAACAAGTTGGTGGCGCACTGGGTGGGAGCTAACCGGAAATGCTTAAGGTAGTCCCTCATCACCGGCCCCATAGGGATTCTCATACCACCTTCTAGGAAGGCGATTATGGGAATCACTACTTCCCCCTCTTGCCTCCTAAAATGCCACTCCCCTTCTTCACAGTACCTCAAACGTACATTACTGGGTATCCTATAATTGGCGATGAATCTCTCCATCGCCTCTTCAGACTCAACCAACTTTTTAAACCTACCCATCCCTAAGAACGGCTAAAAGACTCAGGGAAGGACGAAAGAAAGAGAGGAATAAGGGAAAAGAAACTTAGAAGAAAGAAAGCGTGAATTAAAGAGAGAAGAAAAACTTATAGAAATGAGGAAAAGCTCCTCGGACAGGCTTTTTATGCTGTAAAGAGACGTGAGTTTGGTTAGAGATTTGACTGAACTCAGGATATGTGCACAAGAACTCTTGAGTGCAAAAGTAAAGAGGCAAATCAGTTCAAATGGGTATTTATACCTCCAATTAAAAATAACCGTTCGGGTTCTCCCGCCCATAAGGTTGAAGAAATTCCCACCGTTGGATTACCATCACACCGTTGAACGTGAGGAGCACAGGGCCACCAGAATTTAATGAGGCCGCGCTCCGCATACCGAAGCACCAAGAACGTGCCTTGGACAGGTGAAAAGACTCTGACAGTGACGGAGGACGAGACTTGACAAGCCATGACTAAGGCCTGGGGACATCAAAATCCTCCTCTCCGTCCGAGGAGCCGGACAGCAGGATTTTGAGGGGCTATTGTGGGGTCAAAGAATTTGGCAACCCCGGCCCATTTTATATCAAGCCCAAGGCCTACGCTGAGGAGGAAGAAATGTCCAAGGATGAACGAAGAAGGCCTAAATTACCAAGAGACATTGCCAAGGACAATCCTGTTCTTGGCAAACTGAGATCATAAAAGGAAAAAGCGGCACGCCATCAAAGGCAGCCTCCCAAAGCATCCCAAGAAAAAGAACAAGTGCAATGAGTCAGCCATGGGAGTATGGTGGAGGAGCAATTCAAGGAGAAACTGTCACCTCCGCATTAAATGCCCATAACTAACGTTCTGGCCACATTAATGAAGAAATGACCCCTGAACAGCGCTGCCTTGGTCGCTGCAACTCACAGAAGATTTGGTAAGGTGGCTGATGGGATAAGCACTCAAGTAGTGACCTGTATGATCAACAAATGTAGGGCCAAGATCAACCGAAAAGGGATATATAATGTAAGAAATCCTCCATGAAAGGGAGGATCGGGAATTTAGAAACAAAAGACGCAGTAGTCATTTGTATGATCTTTGAAACTTTTGTAACAGAGCACTAAAGAAATAAGAACTACAAGCTCCTCAGGTGAGGGCCGAGGACAGAATTTCATACTTTAGTCCACGTCCTTGTTATTCAAATCAGCTTATAATCGTTTCTAGTTGTTGTAACCCTCACTAAGGCCTGGTTCTTAAACTCATTCTCTATAAATTTATTGTATTGGGCTAGTTAGGCCTGAGTTAACTCATCCAGTGGTAGAAGTGCTCAAACCCAGTCCCTACAAAAACTAATTAGTCAAAGATGGTGATAAAACCCAAAAAATGACAGCCTACTTTTACTGTTTTTTCACTTCTCCCAACCTAGCTTTTTAAGTTTTCCCCTCAGACACGTTAACAGCTTCTCAGTTTTTACTTAGAGCAATGTTAGGGACTTAAAAAATTTCACAACTTTTGTCACAACTTGTCATGTAGTAAGTTATGAGTGGTGGAGGTGTGAACCCACCATTTGACCTTCACCATTCACAGCTTGCCATGTGAAAAGTTGTGACAATAATTGTGAAATTTTTTGTGCTCCTAACATTTTCCTTTTACTTAGTCAGTTCTTCTTCCGGTGTTTACTTATTAGGCGTGAATTGAAATTTTTTAAAGTACCCAAATTTAAAAAAAAAAAATAATAATAATGTAAATAGACCCCCTTTTTTTTGGAACCTGTAAACAAACCTAAATACCCAAATTTTTTTTTCACGTTCTTTCTCTCCCCTTCTTACGCCTCAACCTCCACAAATCAGTAAGCTCTCTCTCTCTCATTGTCATTCTTTGTTTCTTCTCCATTCCCTAATTCTATTTTCTCTCTTTCTTGTGTAGTTCTAGGGTTCCTAATTTCATAATGAAAATTGTGATTGATTTTTTTTTTCAATTTTGGATGTTCATCTATAACGAAAGCTTTTCTTTTTAGTTCTGAAAGTTTAATTGGATCTATACTTTCGTTGTTCCCTCTTTGATGTTCTCTCTCAAAGGTAATTTTAGAGATTTTGATTTTTTTTTTAAATTTTCTATGATCTATACTTTCATGTTAAGAAAGCATGAACTAACCCTGTGATTAAAAGCTTTTTTTTTTTTTTTTTTTGGTTCCTAATTTTAACTTTGATGTTGTGAGTTTTTGGGTTTGAAGCCATGGGCACAGTAAGCTATACGTTCACTCTGTTATTTGGATTTGAAAGAACATGGTCACCATAGTTTTAGTTTTGATATTGTGGGTCCTTATAATATAATATAATATAATATTCTATAATATTATTATTATTACAGAACATGGTGAGGAAGATGACTTCTATTGCTTATTTTATTAGATATGAATTTAGCAAAATAATGGGAAGTGTTGTGTTCTTACGGAATCTTTGCTTCTTTAAAATAAAAGTGAGTGAAATTTTTTGCAGGTCATTTAGTAGCTAGCTACAAGGCACTGCAATAGTAGGACTAATGGACTGTAAGTAACAAATCATATGAAGAATCTCCAATAATGGTAGATTTTGACTTTTAAACATTCAACTTAGGGGTAGAGAAGCTCTAATAGTGAAAATGGCTTTGTGAGTCAGCTTGTATACATAATTGATATATTGTGAATCCATTCTATTTCTCCATAAGCTAATTGAAGCTATCCAAGTTGCAAAACTTCCACCACAAAAAAAGTTCAAGGTGCTTGGTTTGGATAACTATGTTTCTTGCATATGGTAGAAATATGTTTCGTCACCATAGTCCACTTTTATTGTAGTTAGTATAATCTTTTATGTAGTTATCTTTATCATTGTATAGACTTTGAATAAATTACTTTATCAAAATGTTACTGACCATACTATCATATTTTGCCTAATATCTTTTGATATGTTCTTTGTTATGATTGTTAATTTGGACTTATTTCTTTCGGAGAATGAGTCTTGATGCAGATTAAGTTTTGTTAAAAACATCAAGCTTTCATATCTTTTCATCTATGCTATTTTTGAAAAATATAAATGTTAAAATTTTACTTGAATGTTAAAACTATTTAGTAAGTATTTTTGTCATCTATTTTAGTTGACCTTTACATTTGTTTATGCTCATTATTTCAGGTTAATTGTCACATGCCTTTGGTTACAATCTTACATATGATGTCGAGGGGAGATACATTTCATTGCAACAAGTTTTAGCTTGGCAGCATATCTTCATGAGGAATATGTTATTATTTGATTAGTATTTGAGAGAATAGATTGGAACTTAAATTATGTATATGATATTGAACTTGGGTATGTTTTCCCTTATTAGTAGTTATTGATTGAGCAGTTATTATGCTTATATGAATATTTGTGATTGAAAATTTGTGATGTGTTGTGATTTATTATTTTCCATCAGGTACCCATGTAAAATTCAAAATGTAAATTTTATTGAAAAATTCAAAAAAATGTAAAATGTTATTAGTGACGACATTGTCGTCGCTAATATTTTATCATATCATTAGTGATGACAAACAATATCACCGCTAATATGCAAATCTTAGTCATGACATGTTTGTGGTCAGTAATATATTATTATCTATGACGACAACAAGCATTGTCGCTAGTAATGACATATTAGTGACAACAAAAATGTTGTCGTTAATAATAATCTACTAGCGATGACAAAAAAATTCATCACTACTAATGAGCTAGTAGCGACGACATTTTGTCTTGGGTTCTTGAGTTATTTATGACAACAATTGTCACTATTAGTGATGACATTAATATCGTCACTAAAAAACTTTTTTGTTACCATTTTTGTTTAACAAAAGTTAGCGACGGCATTTTTCGTCGCCAATATAATTAGCGACGATATTTAAAGCATTAGCGATGACTATATGCCGTCGCTAAAGACCAAATTTCTTGTAGTGCTACCACATACAAAACTGTGTCCTTAACTACCAAAACTTGAATACTACGTTATGAAACTTCCTTAACCCCACCATCCCCCCCCCCCCCCCCACCCAAAAAAAAAAAAAAAACAAAAAACAAAAACAAAACAAAACAAAAAGTTTATGAAACTTTAAATATCACCATCTATTTATTGTCATCAATGTGACTGACAATTCAATTCCATCATGTCTCTGTGGCAAATAAAGCACTTACCGTGACAATGGTATGCAGAATAGGATAATGTTAACTTGTGTAAACAAGATCATGTTCCCATAAAAGAAAAAAGAAAAAAGATCATGTTAACATGACATACTTTTCGTACCCCAAATAAATAAATGACATACTATTTAAAACTTTAAAAAAAGAAGAAGAAGAAGAAGAAGAAGAGTGTAAACAAGATCATGTTCCCATAAAAGAAAAAAGAAAAAAGATCATGTTAACATGACATACTTTTCGTACCCCAAATAAATAAATGACATACTATTTAAAACTTTAAAAAAAAAAAAAAAAGAAGAAGAAGAGGAAGAAGAAGAAGAAGAAGAAGACAAAGTGCCTCTCCAAAAGGGCACTGTAGATGAACAGAGCAAACACACAGAATGAATAGTGACAAAACACTGTAGCGGCATTGCCGGTTTTATATATAAGAAAGAACAAGAAACAACAGCTAAGAAACCAAATTTCTAGCTTCCTTAAGAGCTAATACATCGCAAAAAACAGAAAAGGCAGAGCCAAGAATAAAACAACTTGAATACTTGTTTTTATAAGACCAAAAAGCGAAAACATGGGCAGCTTGATTTGCCTCTCTAGGAGCCCATTTAATTTAAACTGAATAAACTGACAAAGAGCAACCAACTTGATATGTTTGAACATAGAACCTGAATTCTCAATGAAGATGTAATGGATGGTCCATTAATAGCATCTATACAGATCTTTGCATCACTTTCAACAATGGCTCGACTAATATTATGTGAAACCAATTTTTGAGTTGCCCAATTTATTAATTTAGCTTCAGCGACAGGACTATTGGTTTCTACTTATTTTGAGAGAGCAAAAACTAATGCCCCTCCCCAATCTTTACCAACCACCACTCTCTCCAGTCTCTACCAACAATAGACCACTCATGTTGGTTGTTGCATAAGTTTAACTTTTTATGCTCATATCAAAAGGGAAAGTAAAATGGCTGCTTCCCTGTAACTTCAAAAGAATCACTCAAATTCTATTCGGTGAGGAACCTTTAACTTCTAAAAAGGTGATATTTGCCTGTTCATGACTCACATGCATTGTGAATCTGTCAAGAAACTATGCATGGAATGACGAAAGATACTTTTACACGGAAAAAGTTTAACTAGGCATAATTTTTATTTGAAAATTCTGCATTTGCTATAGAATTCAGTTCCAAAATGTACCATCACTACAACCCTTTTTGAAAGTTCAAATAGCGTTGAAAACACTATGAACGTTTAGACCCCCAAAATACAATTTACCAATTCAAGCTTTATATCAAACAATGTATGTGCGGAAAATGATTATAAGCTTATACCAGAATTGATAAATAATCTAAACCAAATAAAATCACATCCATAGCAGAAATTAAATGGCACAGATTAAGGGAAGAGAGATGCAAACACAAGGACAACACAACGATGTGTTATCGAAGAGGAAACCGAAGCCCTCAGCGTAAAACCTCTCTACCACCCTCCAAGCGGTCAATAATCCACTAGAAAATGAAGTTGGGATACATGAACAGCAATAGACCCTCCAAGCCTAATCTACTCAGGTACCTAAGCCCCCCAAGCTTCTTGCTCCAATGAGGTTACGCCGAACCTTTGTCTTTTCTAGCTTACCGAATTCTGCTATAACCCATAGCATCAACCAATAACCATTGGTCCCTTCTTAACTGCTTCCCAAAGCACCAAATAGCCTTTTCACAGACATGGGTATGTTGAGAAAAGGATTTGGGTAAGAACCTCTCAAGGATGTAATAATGAAGAGGATGAGAATAGAGGAATTTGAAGAGTCCCTATGTGAAGATTGTGGATGAATCAATCTTGTTTTTCTCTAGGGTTTCTCTCTCAAAATTCTCTCTGGAAACTCTCTACATTTCGTGGGTATAAGGGGTATTTATACTTGGGTAAGAAAGAAATGTGAAGAGTCAGTTTTTCCAAAACAAGGTGGTCTGCAAGTTTTGTAGCTTTTGTACTTGCTGTTAAATGTCATGCATTTTCTTTAAGTACATCACTCTTGTGCCCTTTGTTGGATTTTATATCCTTAATGCAATTACCTTGTGTTGTTGCATTGGTTAAGTGTTGGACATGCAAATAATACTTTGCATTAAGCTTATTAGCTTGCATGTCCGGATATTCATCTCGTGTGTGAATGAGCATTGTGATCACTATTTATAGTGATTGTTCGTTTTTGGTCAAGCCATGGTTTATTACTTATTTTCATTTTGCTTGATCGCAGTGTGCTTGCTCCATATGCATTACAAGTTTTCTGCATACAATGATCACACTGTGTTGTTCTGTTTCAGGAGATACTTATTCTTATGGTTCAAGAGCTTCACAAATTCTAGAGTTAGGTGTGAGTGAGTTTTGTTTAACTATTCCCAACTCACGCGTTAAGTTTAGAGTTTGTTGTAGGGTTTTGTCATAGAATAGCCAAAGGGGGAGATTGTAAGGTTGAATTTAATCAACCATTCTATTGGCTTCATTCCATGCCAAATTTGCTTGTAATTCAACATTTAGAAAGGGAATCACGTAAGGGTAGTGTGTGAGAGAGTGTGAAGAAATGCTCAAAAAAGCCCCTGAAGATCCTCTAAAAAAAGCCCAAGAAATGAGAATAAGCACATGTTAACCATCAACAAAGAAAATGTTCTCACACGATTTCCATGGCCAATAAAATTATTAACGGAAAGAAATATAGCAATGGGGCACAGACATAATATTGCCTAATCATAAAAATCACTAATTGCAGACATTGATAGTTAGAACATATGAGTACACTTCAAGCTTGATTAGATGAACTGAGAATCTATTTTAATAATCACACCATTGGGGAAATTTCCATGCATACGGAAATTATGGATTAGGCAGATCAACTTTACAACTTTTTGCAAGGGAAGGAGCTCATATTATGGCATTGCTACTCAGTTAAGCAACCAATATAATTAAAGTTTTTTTAATATTCCTTTCAATATTTCAAAATATAATCTTGGAAATAAAAGAATATTTTTTGAAACATATCTTTATTGGTAAATTATACATGTACCCAGTTAGTTTTGAACCAAGAACCTCACCCCCCTACCCATTTTTAGTATATAGTATCATCTAAAATTTTATCCATACATTCAACCATGGAATGCTCAAAATTTCAAACAGGCAGCAACAAAAGTTCTGTACCTTAGGCCCCAATTAAATTCAACCATGTGGCTGAATTAATCAATGCATCACATCTTCTTAAAAGCCCAATCAAAGCAACTTATTCGCAAAAATATACCTCATGAGAAACTAAAACAATAATACCAACAAGAAGAAAGATTATTCTAATAAACCTTGCAATTGAATCTCAAACAAGCAAACTCATACCTTGCAATGCATTTACATATCTATAAAATTTGGAAATGTGAAAGAAATTTGACATCTACTAATTACTTTCAGAGATTTAAATTACCAAAAAAAGTTCAGGCAATCAAAAATAGAAAAGATAAAATCAAACAAAATTAGAAGATGTAAACTATTTGCTAACGGAGAAAACAAAAGAAAACTTTTGAGTAAGTAAAGAGAGGAACCAAATTTGAGATTCGAAGCTTACTGATGAATGCTGGAGTGACTGAAAAGAGATAATGTGAATATTCCAACAAACAACTTAGAAATCTAGAGAGAGAGAACGACTAATAAGTCGGTGAATTCAATTGAGAACAAAAATTTATCTTGTTAGGTTCTAAGGAATTAGGAACTAATTTTTTAGAACTTCATTTTGTAATGTTGGCAAATCATGATCAAAACATTTTAGTCGTGTTTAGACTTGCTCAAAGTGTATTTATATGTAAAGTTGGAATCGAGTGTTCTGCAGGATTAACTGTGTAAATCTGCCTGAGGATGTTAGTGGACTCGGAGCTGTCACGTGGTCGTGGTAGTAAGTTTCCTACTCGAGGTAGCAATAAGATGTTAGTGGTCTAAGTCGGTATTGTGTAAACTTCAATTCTTTCATAATGGATTCGGTTTACCTTGAGGATAGCTAGGTTAAATCCTCCCCAAGTTTTTTACCAATTTGGTTTTCCTGAGTTATCATATTGTTGTATTCTTTATTTTCTGCACTTTACAATGATATAATATATTTGTGTTAACCAAGATTTTCATAATTTGACTAAGTAATCACTTGGCTAATTAACTAGGTTAATCTGGTTGTGTTCTAAGGGGTTTAAAAACGTACATATCCGAGGATAGTTCTATAATTAAGATTCAATATTTGAGATCCGAGGTTCAAAAACTTAAAAACAAAAGTTATTGATATGGAAAATTTTATCATTTAAATAAATAAATTATCACACCTATAGGATTTTTTTTTTTTTTTTTGGCTAAATCTATAGATAGATAGGGGTGGCAAAATTGGACGTGAGCAAAATTGGCAAAATTGGCTAAATCTAAGTTATTAACCTGTTTAATTAAATAACATTTTACCAATATACCCTTAAAACCTTAGGTATATAAACTTATTAGTTGTTGTGATTTATTTTCTTTGACATATTATGATTGATTATTTGTGAAGTTTAGATTGTATCTAGGTGCTTCACTGTGTATATATTCTTTTTGGCTCTTGATGTATTGTTTTTGGGCTATTCATGTTGAAAGCTCAAAAATGTGTTGAAAACACAAGAGCTGTTTAGACCCCCAATTAAGGGATTACGACTCGTTTGATTTTACTCTAACTTATCTCAGTGCAGAAACAAGAGTAAATGAGGCGCAAACAAACGATACTACTCTAGTGCATAAACATGAACAACCAACAATAAAAGTAAAGCACAAGAGTAAAGGAAGAGAGAATGCAAATACAAGATAACACGCCGATGTGTTATCGAAGAGGAAACCGAAGATCTCGACGAAAAACCTCTCCACCGCCCTTTATGCGGTAATTGATCCACCAGACAATTAGTTGGGATACATGAGTTAGCAAGAGACCCTCCAAGCCTAATCTACCTGATGTACCTAAGCTCTCCAAACTCCTACTCCAACAAGGCTTCTCGGAACTGTGTCTTGTCTAGCTTTCTGGATCCCATAATACGCCCGATTGCGTCCACCAAGCCTCACCGGCTTCTTTTGGCAAATCCCCAAAGCTTTCCAAGCTTCAAACACTCTCTACACTCTGAATAGGTGCAAGTTGTGTTTGGGTACAAAGCTCCTCTCAAGGTATGACAATGAGAGAGGGATGGAGAAGAGGCTACAATGATTTCTCACTAAGGATGAGTAGCTCTCTCTCTAAAAGATGGGTGTGTGTGTTGTAGAAAACCTATCTAGGGTTTTTCTCTCTGAATAGCATCCTCTAAATTTGTGAGTAATGAGAGTATATATAGTATGGGTGAAGGGTAAGAAAGTCACACATTAAAATCCTCCAGACAGAATGTTTCGCGACTATCTCGTGGGAAGGCCTTACCCGCGAGACACTCGCAAAAACGACAGCCTAGCACAACTCTTCAGCTTCCAATCATATGCTTCTCACATGACTCTTTCGCGGGTTAGCTTCCAACGAGACACTTGCGAGATCCACTGATTCTTCATTTAAGCTTGAGTCTTCACCAACTTGATACAAAACCCAATATAATAAAATCCCACAAAATATAAGGAACAAAATTAAAGCAATTACAACACTTTTTGTCATGGAATCAAGCCAACATTAAAATATAGTTGTAAATCACAACTTTACAATCTGCCCCTTTGACTATTCCGTGACAAAACACCCTATAACAAACTCTAGACTTAAACATGAGTTTGAGAACAATGGCAGAACTCATTCACACCTAAATCTAGAAACTGTGAAGCACTTGGAACTATATACCTGTAACCTGAAACACTTGCACAAAACACATTAGACCCTTAAGGTAAATCAAGTGATAAATGGACAAGTATAATGTAACAAGTAAAATGTGATCAAGTAAACATGATGTGAAACACGTGAGCAACTTGACCATACACCAAAACAGTCATATGGAAATGACTACAATGATCATATAGCAAAGCAAATGATCATCCAAACATGCAACCAATAAAGCACAATAGCAACGGATAAAAGCATGTCTAACACAAAAGCATGATGTGATGAGAGCAATAAAGCATATCAAAGCACCATAAAGCAACGAGAAAACAAGCATAAAGTAAATCAAGGTTTTCTAAAAAAAAATGACTTCTCTCCCTTTGTATATGCATCTCCCTTATGGCTTTCGCCCCCTACGAGTATGCACGAGGTAGAATTTCTTCCCCTAAGAGTGTGCACAAGAGTCATATAGAAATGACGATACACTCCCCCTTTTTGTCACGAATAAACAAATTAATCAAGAGGAAGGAGGGAAAGAAAAGAAGATACGAACAAGGGTAAAAGATGATGCATGAAGGGTGTGAGATGAATGAGAAAATGAAGCTCAAATGAAAAATAAAACATTTTTAAAAAAAAATGCTACAAAGCATAAAGAACATAACATGCTAAGGATAATGAAACATGATATAAACCTAGGCATGACAAAGACATAAGAACATGATATATGTGCTAAAAGGTCTAAAAAGACTTAACTAGCATGAGTGAATGCAAAAACATGTCAAGTGTTCAAGTGTGTGCAGTAAAGGTGCATCTACTGTGCATGTAAGATGCATGAGCAATGCATGAATAAGCACTCACGGAGCAAGGTGTATAAAACACACAACCAATGATTAAAACATGATAAACATGAATAGTTATGGTGATCCTCAAAATTTGATACTCATCGGAGTCCAAAACAACGAGAAAATGTCATTTAGGTATTTTATCAAACACTAGAGTGCACACACTACACATGTATGTTAAACAATGCAAGAACATATGAAAATCTTGCCTAAATACATGTTATTTTTGCCACAAGGGGCCAACATCCAAACAAAATCATCATTTAAAACAAATACCAATAAAAAAGATTGACAAAAATTAAGTTTTCCAACTCCCATTTGAGAAAATCCCAACTATGAACATAAAACCCCCAAAAACATAATCTAAGGATCAAAATCCGTGAAAAGAGTTAAAGATTACCTTAGAGATGTTAATGGAATGAAAAATAATTGATTTTAGTTGGGTTTTGATGTAGAAACATTAAAACAGGGGTTTGGGAGAAGATAGGAGGTGTTTAAAACAAATGACCCATGAAATGCCCTTTAAAAAGCTGATCTGGAAATTTTCGCAGGTATCTCGCTGGTTAGAATCCCGCGAAATTTCGCTAGTATGTCACTAGTATTTCACTGGTAAGCCTTACTCGCGAAACAGTCGCGAAAACAGTCACGAAACTCTCTGTCCAAAGCTAAAAAACTTGAGAATTGGACAATTTAACTCCCAGTTAAGCATACACATGAAATGGGTCACGAAAATACCTAGAAAACATGGTTTTCACACAAAAACATTTTAAAAACTTTGAAAAACATAGGTGATACAAATCACTTCTAAAAGCAAACAAAAAGAACAAAATCTTTTTGGTTTGAACCACATATGGTTGAGCACACACACATCAAATTTGAACATGTACAAACACACAAATGAAATAGGCATTCATTGAACATTAAACTTGTGTGTTGTGTGTGTGAATCAAGTGTGGAATAGTCCTTAGAATAGAGTGAAGCTTCAATGATCAATTCAATCAAGTCATACAGAACTGATACTAAGTCAAGTGGACTATCTCTATTATAGAAATGAGCATATATGACCTCCCACAAAATGATTACAAAACTTAGAAGCTTTTCATTTGGCTTCTATACAAATCACAACATTTGATCATTTTTGAACAATACATCTCATTTTGAGATCGGTGCTTGAAATTTTTGATATTTCAATATTGAGAATGAGCCTTTGGCTTTTTGAACACCATACAAGAGTAGGGAAGAGAAATGCAAACAAAGATAACACCGAGAAGTGTTATCGAAGAGGAAACCGAAGAACTAGGCGAAAAACCTCTCCGCCGCCCTCCAAGTGGAAATCGATCCACTAGACAATCAGTTGGGATACATGGGTGAGTAAGAGACTCTCAAAGCCTAATCTACCCTCTGTACCTAAGCCCTCCAAGCTCCTACTCCAACAAGGCTTCTCGGAACCGTGTCTTGTCTAGTTCTCTGGATCCCGCAACAAGCTCCATGTTGCATCTGCCATCCTTGACTTCTTCCAATGCTTCCCAGCAGCATCAAAACTTCACTTGACACTCTGAAAGGGTGTGGTAAGTGTTTGGGCTATCAACCTCTCAATGGTATGGAAATGGAGAGGTAGGAGTTGAGGAAATTCCTAAAACAGATGTGTAGAGGATTGTGGGTATAACAATCTCTAACTCTCAAGGTATTGGGCTAGGGTTTTCTCTCAGAAGCACTCCTCAACATTTGTGGGTAATATGGGTATAAATAGTGTAGGCACAGAAAGTGTGTATCAGACTGGACAGGCTGGCAGAACAAAATGTCTCGTGGGTGTCTCGCAGGAAGGCTTTACCCACGAGATACTCGCGAGACACAACTATCACCATCTAGCCTGACTCTTTGCATTCCAGCATGTGCAAGGCACATGTGATACTTTGCGGGATGCTAAGTCGCGAGCTACCCGCGAAAACTTCTTCAATCTTCAAATGCTTGAGTCTTCACACCACTCTCTCTATCACACAATCCTTACAATGAAATCCCACAATAAATATAGGGTACAAACAATTGAATAAAATTACAATCAAATTTGGCACGGAATATAAGCCAACAAAAACACATAGTTGTAAATAACAACTTTACAATCTCATCCTTTGGCTATTCCGTGACAAAACCCCTAAAACAGACTCTAGACTTAAATGTGAGTTTGGGAACAGTGTCAAAACTCACTCACACCAAATCTAGAAGCTGTGAAGCACTTGCATGTATATACCTGTTACCTAAAACACTTGCACACAAACAAAACTTTCATTAAGCTTATGACAAGTTAATCTCAAGGTACGTACATGAGCAAGTAAAGTGTGATCAAGTTTGTAAACAATGTATAACATGTAAGCATATCTTGATCAAACAAAAACAATCATTCAAACTGACTACAATGAACATTTAGCAAGTAAATGCTCATCTGGAAGCGTAATGCAATTAAGAACAATCCCTAGGATCAATTGCATGTCCAACACTCAACCAATGCAAAATACACAGAGTATTTGCATCTAGGATACAAGATCCTACTAGGGCACAAGAGTGAGGTACTTAAGACATATTTGCAATATCTTAAAAGTACAAGAAAATGCTACAAAGCATAGAGATTAAACACAAATACTGAAGATAAACTGAAATTAAAAACAGAGTATCAAAGCTTTAAACAAAAGCAGTAATAGTAAAAACTGTAAAAAAAAAAAAAAAAAAAAAAAAAAAAAAAAAAAAAAAACAACAACAACAACAACAACAACAACAACAACAAATATTAAGACTAAAACCAGTTTAAACCAAACCAACTAAATATGTGTGTTATCTTTTTAGAACTCCCCCTTTCACTATGCACACTTCCTTTTCTTGTTATGCTCTCCCCCTTTCTATATGCTATCGTCCAATCTATATAGTCTATACACAGAGTATGCTCTCCCCCTTTTTGGCATGAATAGCTAAAGTCTCTCCTCTAACTTGCGTTGAATCTCATCTAGCTGTGTCTCAATGGCAGTGAGGTGTATTTGAACCTGGTTGTTGGTGAAGTGGATGAGATTTGTAAGTCCTGACATATGTTCATGCAAACCTTCAACCAAGGTGGTGAACCGGTCAGTCTGTGTATTAACAGTCGGAGGTGCAGGGACGTGAGAAGAGGTAGTCTAAGTAGTATGAGCAACTGATTCATGACCGGAGAGAGACACAGGTGGTGTGGACAGATTTTACTTTTTCTTTTCAACCGAAGAGTGACTTTTGCTCTTTTCAAGAGATGATATAGACATTGGACAACAACGAACCACAATCTTCCCATCTCTTGGTGGACGAACTCCTTCATTTAACATGATTTACATGAGAAAACTGCAAAATGGAAGACATAATTTTGCTGCTGATCGTGCAGCTGTTTTTCCTATAGTCTGGAAGATATGAGTACAAATGTTAATCGGAGTTCCATTGATGAGGTCGCAAAAAAATTGTGCCCTTCCAAGATTAATAAACCTCGTATTGGACAATGGATATAGATTGAAGAACATGATGAAAGTGAGAGTTTTTAGTTCAAGTTTGAAGTTCATTGTTCCAATGGAGGTGCCTTTTGCAAAAACTTCAAGTTCTTCTCCAAGAATACGAAGGATGTCTGACACAGCTGGTTGTCTGTCATCATAGGGAGACCTGTCTACATTTGTAGGTCGAGTGATACGAAGAAGCTTTGCAATATAATCCAGATTGATGGTGAATTCTTTTCCCCGAACCCAACATTTTAGTTCTACACCTGTGAATCTTGCATTCGAATAGAACTCTTTAATCAATTCATCAACCGGATCTTCGAAGTTTCCAAATAACTCAGTCCAATCCCTGTCTGCAAAAATCCTCGAGATAAAGGTGGATCCCAGAGTGTCAAACTAAACAATACGCTCCACCACAGGAGGGGTCCTGAAAAATGCTAGAAAATGTCTGAGAGTCTAAGGGAGTCTTAAACCTCTCACTGTTTGAGACTTCAGATGAGTGCCGTGTCCTTTTTGACACTGGTGATGAGGAAGGGTCAATAACTAGTTCTTTACCACGAGAAGAACGATGAAGCATCTGCACAGATGATCACACACCAAGGAAACAAATGCAAAAGCACACACCAGAACACAGAACTTGATTAGATTCAAGTTAGTTCAAAGAAGAGGTAAAATAATAACCTAAAACAGAGTATAAACAACTCAAAACAAAGCACAAATACTCAAAATGACATGCTAAAACGATAAAACAAGTGAACATAGACACAATGCATGAATTTAAGAAGGTGTGCATATGTGTGCATGTGTTGGTGCATGAGATGCATTAGGCATGCTTAGAGGTGCCTAGGTGTGTGCCTAGTGTGTGCGACATGGGCAAAGTGTGTGAAACACATAAACAGTGACCAAAACAAGTTAAAGAAGGTCAAACAAGTGTAACCCCAGAGATTGGAAATTCACTTGAATCCAATATAGCACATGAATGTCACTAGGACATTCTGTCAAACATCTAACATGTAATAAAGCACAAAAAAGATGTAGAATGCATGAACATAGTGAAAATATGCCTAAAAACAAGTTAAAACTGCCACAAGGGGCCAACACAGATGCACAAACACCAAATGGGACTCAGCCTAATCAAAGGTTTTAACAAATTTTGCAAAAAAATTATAACCCCAACCCAATTTTGAAAAATCCCCAAAATATAGAACCCTAACATAGAATTCTACATAAATAAAGAAAAACATGAAGAAAATGTTTTAGAAAACATACCTTGAAGATGAAAATGCAGAAAATATGCTTGAGAATGATGGGTTTACTTTAAAAATGAGTTTTGGGTTGAAAGGGGTTCGAAAGAGGCTTAGCGAGGGAAGATGAGTGTTTTTGAAAAAACTGTCACATCTGCTACATAAAAACTGAAAACACGCGTTTTTCACGGGTTAGGCAGTAGTGACGTAGTCGTGAGACAGTCGTGAGAAGGACACCTGATGCATAAAAACTTTCGTGAGAAGCTTTAAGTCACGAGACAGTCGTGATAGCTTCTGTTTGATTTTGGAAAAATCCAGTTTTGGCCAAACAGCCTTTCGCGAGAAGCTGTTGGTCGCGATATAGTCGCAAGGCAGTCCCGAGAGTTTCTGTGTAAAGTGATGAAAATTTTATTTCCCTCAAGCTCATTTCGTGGGAAGGACTAAGCTGCGAGCTTCTCGCGAAACACCCTCTGAACCAGTTTTTTGAAGAGAAACACAAAAATGCATTTTGAACAAAAACTAACAAACATGAAAGTATAAAATCACTTTTAAAAACAAACAAAACACTTAAAAATATTTTTGGGTTTGATCAACAAGTACTTGAGCATACACATCACATTTGAACATGTACAATCACACAAATGAGATAAGCATTTATTGAATCAAAGTCTTGTGTGTTGTGAGTGAGTATCAAGTGTGAAATAGTCCTTAGACCAGAGTGAAGCTTCAATGATCAATTCAGTCAAGTCATAAACAACTGATACTAGGTCAAGTGGTCTATCTCAATTATAGAAATGAACATATATGACCTCCCACAAATTGATTACACAACTTAGAAGCCTTTCATTTGGCTTCTGCATAAATCAAAACATTTTATCCTTTTTGGATAATACATCTCTTTTTAAGATCAGTGCTTGAAATTTTTGATAGTTCAATATTGAGAATTAGCCTTTGGCTTTTTGAGCACTATACATTTCAAAACAAAAAGTCGCTTTCCCTATTTCCTAGTCAAATACTAGTATGTGCGACATGCTTTTGTAGCTTAAAATCTTTTTTCATTTGGAGATTTACATTTGGTGAGCTCTTTTGCAAAAAAAAAAAAAAAAAAAAAAAAGTGGGAAGAGATATAGGCACAAGTCTATGCAAGTATCAAGACCATCAAGACTATTGACCAATCATTCATGACAAGCTTGAAGATCTATTTACAATAATCCCACATAGTTTTCAAGATTTCTCCCACACAGATATATGTGCATACATAATAAGCTAAGCTCATAAATGCACTAAGCCATTAGTACGAAGGTACTAGGCCAAACTCACATGTGATATACACAAAACAAGTGATCAAACTTTTTGAAGATTTTTCAACTTTTTATTGGTTTTTGAATTTTTGAACACACTAAAAAAAAAAAGAACAAAAACAAAAACGAAGCACAAGCCTGAAAAAGAAACATGCTAAAGCCAAAATCAAATGATACAAATCAAAACAAGCATGTAGAGATGCATGAGCAAATGTCCCTAAACATCGGAAGAATTAATGCATGGACATATTCGAACGCTTATGCATGAGTACCCCTTTTCACCCACACAACACGTGCGTTTGGGGTGATATCCCTAAAGGATTGTGTACGAGAGTTAGGACTTTCAAACCGTTTAGTAAAGCTCTCTAAGCAAATGGTGAAGGCACTGATTATTTTCATCACGTCCATCACGCCGGAATCACCATTTCGACCTCTTGATTTCTCACCAGCCCAACTCCTTTTGTCATTTTTAGGGCTTTTCGACCTCTGAACACTTCCATTCTTCAATGCCTTCAGCTTATGGCAATTTGGTCTTGTGTGTCCTTGAAGTCCATAGAAATGACAGAAATGTTGAATTCTCGGACCTCTTTGCAAGTTTGGAGGTGATTTCCTTTGAAATTTAGGCTTGACCACAGCTTAATTATGAGGTTTATTCAACACCCGTTGGTCAGCTACATTCTTCTTCTTTTCATCCTTTATTTTCTCAAAAGTAGGGGCAACTTCAACCGGTTCTTTGGCTTTCACAAATCTCACATCTTTAGCTGATGGGAATTTAGACCCCTTAAACAACCAGATTGCGTAGCCTAGATTAATTAGCCAAGTTGTTACTTAGTCAAATTATGCAATTCTAGGTTAAAACAATCCAAACAATCATATCAAGAATATAAAGCAGCGAAAAATAAATGAACACAAGATATGATCACCCAGGAAACCACACGGTAAAAACCTGGGGAGGATTTGACCCACCGATCCTCAAGGCTAACCTGAATCCACTATGAAAGAATCGAAGTTCATACAAAAGGACTACAAGCTCCCCGCTCGACTTCCTAATGCTACCCACCAGTAGAACTTCCTGACACGACCACGCGCAGGCTCCGAATCCACGGACTACTTCTTTCTTGAATTCCTCAATCAGCTACAAGCTCCCCGCTTGATATTCTTTAAGCTTCAATGGTAGCAACCTTGTTGATCATCAATATGTAGATAATATCTACCTTGAAAACCCTAAGCTTTGTGTAAAGGAAAGCTCCTCTAGATCTCACAAGAGATTTACACAAAACAGAAATATGAGCAACAAATACTTAGAGAGGTTTGGGTACAAAACCCTAAAAATAAAAGGAGGCACAAGAGGCACTCTAATCTCTCTCTCAAAAGTCCCAAAAACGTTCTAGGGTTTTCCTTATATATAGGAGTGTTTTACTTGAACCCCAAGACATTTAAATAGAGTTTGGGCTGAACTGGAACTCTGCAGAAAAATAAATCTGTACGTGGTTCGATCGATCGAGTCTAATTTTCGATCGATCGAGCCTTACAGATTTAGTCCAATAAATCTACAATCACTCGATTCCAGTTTTACAAATAAACATACTTTGAGCAAGCCTAAACAAGACTAAACATATTGTTTTGATCATGGTTTGCCAACATTACACATTAGAGTTCTAAATACATAAAATCATAAATCTTTAGAACCTAACAATCTCCCCCTTTGGCAATCCGTGACAAAACACAAATTAAAAGCTCAAAGTTTACAAGTAAACAGCCCATTACAAAAATAATGCTCATAACAACAAATCCAACCTAACTACTATCCATCAGTTGCAAGTGTAGACAGCAGCTCAATTGAATCAACCTGTATATTTCCTGAAACACTAAACAAAATGCATAAACGCATGTGTGACAGAAAAGAGTAAAACAATAGGTATAACATTCTTGTAAGATTCACACAACACAAAATAAAGACATATATGAATGAACAATTCATAAATATAAGTCAATAAGCAGTGAATCACAAAACAACAAGAATCAATGAATATAACATGTATATCAATCAATGTTACTCCCCCTAACATGAATATCTTTGTATTTTCCACACATATCAACATGATTCCCATAAATCAATAATTTCTCCCCCTTTCTGTCACGTATTGACAAAGACAACTCATACAAAGAGTAAACAGTCAACATACGCAATAAAGGATAAGAGAAAATAGAGAATCAAGGGGATACAGAACAATCCAACTCTATAGAAAATAGAGACAGCTCCCCCTATGAACAACACAGGTGAAAAAAAACTTTTCTCCCCCTATAAAAATAGGAAAAACAAAACAGGTTTTGAGAAAAACAGTTTTGGGGAAAAATAAAGGAGGGGGGGGGGGATCAGCAGCATCACCAACAGGATCAAAGTTAAAAACACATAATCCAAAGTTAAAAATTAAGGTGAGGATACACATGAAGAAAAAATATTCTCTCTTTCAATAAAATGCAAACATGGCACTATGTGACCCATAAACAGTTGCATGAGTAGAGAAAATATTTGCACATTGATTATCCATCATATCTCTTAAGAAAAATATTTTCTACAGTTCACACATAAGAAATAGCATATACTAGAAAGTACATAACTTAAAAATTAATCAATCAATTTTTAAATCAAGTTGAGTACCCAATTTAGCAAAGTGTATGCATGCTATGTGTGACAACAATGAGAGATATGACTGCAAAACTGCAAGATGGATACAGAAATCAATGCAATGCATGTGAATCTTAAACACAAACCAAGGGCAGACTACAAATTAGCACAAAAACAATATAGAATAAAAATCTATATGATGCATGAACAAATACAATGCCATGATGCATGTACTAATGCAGTAAAATATTAAGTTCAATTGAGATCAAATTGACAAAATTGGTTTGAGCATAGAGTTTCTAACAGAAACCCCAAAAATTTGAAAACCACTTGTTGAATTTTTAAAACAAATTGAAGAATTGAGCATCACATAACACAACTCACAGAGTATAATGCTTAATTACATCCAAACAACAAGCCAATTTCATCAAATTCAACTCAATTTCACAAAAGCCCCAATTCGGATCAAGAACAAACCCTTTTTAAAAACCTGATTCGCGACTTTCGATTGATCGAAAAATACATTCGATTGATCGAATGAAACAGTCATTTTAAAACAAATTAAAGCACTTTTTCGATTGATCGAAAATCAGACTGGATCGATCGAAATGGGCAGAGGCTCACTAAATTTTGAGAAAAAAAACACAGTTTTTGAAAGACACAAACCTAATTTTGAAAAACAACTCCTCAAAGTATTAAACAATGAAAGCAAAATGCATGAGTATGAGATGGAATGCTTTTTCAAAAACCCAAAATTTTAAACCCAATTTTCTCAAAACAAGTTTCAATCATTCTCCCATTGAAATTTTCTTAAGCAACAAATATGTTCTATACAAATCTCAAGATATTTTCAAAATTTTCAAACTTGAAACACATTTTGTATTAAAATCAAGGAACTTTTAATCTTGGAAGGCCACAACAAAATCACACACAATATAATGTACCAAGTTTAGCAAATAGTAACTTGTGTAGTGTGTGCAACTAGCAAAAGCTTGAGATACATGTGAGGTGATATGTGAATAGCAATCAATCACAAAGTCTACAAAATTCATCACATAGAATTTAAAAGAAACTATCACCTAAAGAGTTACATCATATAACTCTCACATCTCCTAGAACATAAGCTTGCAATCATGTAAGTTTCTTGAATTTATGCCTCTTATTTGTATGAAATGGCATTCAGCCTAATAGTACACACCGGTTTGAATTAAGTGAATTGGCATCAAGCCTAATAGTACACACCAGTTTTAATTTTAATTGAGGCTTCACCTTATGTTCTTTTTGTGCATGTGCTACACTTTCTCAAGCACAAAATCTTATGATATGCACTAAGGTGTTCATGATTGGCTAGTGAACAGTGGTGAGATGGTTATTTATGCCTTTCTCAAAAGGATCAAGTCCGACAGTCAAATAACATGTGACTTCAAGATCAAGACAAAGTGGTAAACACCATAAACATCTTTCCCACACAACATGCACTACAAAGCTCAAACTAGTAAAGTGCAATAAAGTAAGCTCATCCAAGCTAAACAAGGTACATAAACTAGTTATGTAAAGATAAGGTAGCCAACCTTGATTATAAATCCAAGATCTATAATACAAAACACAAAAATCTTTTTGGTTTTAACAAACTTTATGACCAAAAACAAAAAGCACATATTACAAAATGAACAATGCAAAAGTAATGCATGATAGTGCTAAACTAAGCTATAGAGGGTACACAAACAAGAAATATCAATTTCTTAATTAACCCTTGAGTACATGTACAACCTAGTACATACTCACACAAAATCAAAACTAGCTTAGCACAAACTATTCAAGTTTCTCCACAATATCAAGCATGTTCTAAATCAAGAGAGAGATATCATAACTCATGTAATCCTCAAGAAAAATAAACAAGACACAAAATAAAATATTTTTGTCTTTTTGAAATTTTTCAATGTTTTTGGATTTTTCTTTAAAACAAAACAATCAAAGAAAATAAAACAACCAAAAACTAAAACAAAACATGTCCACAATTAATTGAAAGAATTAAATCAAGGACAGATTAGCAACACTCACCTTGGAGAATCTTTTCTCACCCATCTAGCACGAGTCTTCGGCTTTGTAGGTGAAAATCCATGAGAAGTGGAGTGTATTTGAGGAACTACACCAATCTTCTGAGAAAGACTAAAATCCTACAAATTCCTTTCACAAGCCAACAAGCTTAAATTTTTCAAAAGCATATGAAACAATTTATTTGGACTTATGGCAGAAGAAATATCATCACATATCCTAGATTGAAACACGGAATGCTTAAATTTCAATTTATGACAATTAGGACGAATGTGACCGGAGACACCACAAAAGTGACAAACAGGAACAAATTTAGGAACATCAGTATTCCTAACAGCAAATCTATTCTCAGATTTTGATTTTTGCCTCAACAAAGAATAATTTGGTCTAATATGACCAACAACACCACAACGGTGACAAGTAGGCAAAAAAACAGAATTCTTATACTCTCTAACAGTAGGTCTAGACTTAGGTGTAGAAACTTCAGCGTCTACATCAGAACTTTTACCTTTGTCTAACCTAGCAAAATAAGCCTTTTCTTTATTATTCCTCTTAAAAGGAGGGATATAAACTTTCTTAGTTTTAGGCTTAAGAGAAACAGAAACACTTCTGCTATCAACAGCAGGCTTGGTACTAGTCAAATTTTCAATTTTAGCTTTAGATTCAACTAACTCTTGTTCCAAGCTTTTCATCTTCTCATCTTGAGAGGAAATTTGATTTCTCAAAAATTCATTCTTTTTATTAGACTCATCTAATCTCACAATCAAATCCTCTTTTTCAAGATTAGCCAATTTTAACTCTTCTTTAAATTTCTTAGCAATTTTCAAAGATTTAGATAATTCCTTACGAAGAGTTTCAAAAGCATCAAAAAAATCAACAGAAGCAATAGTGTCATTTTTATTTAAAACATCACAGGCATCAATAAAATCAGCAGAAGCATGAGCAGAAACATGATCAGAAAGACACTTCAAATTATCCATGACAACAGGAGTCAAGGATCAGCTCAGAGATTAAAAATCTCAAACAAAAAGAGCTACCTGCTCTGATACCACTTGATGGGAATTTAGACCCCTTAAACAACCAGATTGCGTAGCCTAGATTAATTAGCCAAGTTGTTACTTAGTCAAATTATGCAATTCTAGGTTAAAACAATCCAAACAATCATATCAAGAATATAAAGCAGCGGAAAATAAATGAACACAAGATATGATCACCCAAGAAACCACACGGTAAAAACCTGGGGAGGATTTGACCCACCGATCCTCAAGGCTAACCTGAATCCACTATGAAAGAATCGAAGTTCATACAAAAGGACTACAAGCTCCCCGCTCGACTTCCTAATGCTACCCACCAGTAGAACTTCCTGACACGACCACGCGCAGGCTCCGAATCCACGGACTACTTCTTTCTTGAATTCCTCAATCAGCTACAAGCTCCCCGCTTGATATTCTTTAAGCTTCAATGGTAGCAACCCTGTTGATCATCAATATGTAGATAATATCTACCTTGAAAACCCTAAGCTTTGTGTAAAGGAAAGCTCCTCTAGATCTCACAAGAGATTTACACAAAACAGAAATATGAGCAACAAATACTTAGAGAGGTTTGGGTACAAAACCCTAAAAATAAAAGGAGGCACAAGAGGCACTCTAATCTCTCTCTCAAAAGTCCCAAAAACGTTCTAGGGTTTTCCTTATATATAGGAGTGTTTTACTTGAACCCCAAGACATTTAAATAGAGTTTGGGCTGAACTGGAACTCTGCAGAAAAATAAATCTGTACGTGGTTCGATCGATCGAGTCTAATTTTCGATCGATCGAGCCTTACAGATTTAGTCCAATAAATCTGCAATCACTCATTCCAGTTTTACAAATAAACATACTTTGAGCAAGCCTAAACAAGACTAAACATATTGTTTTGATCATGGTTTGCCAACATTACACATTAGAGTTCTAAATACATAAAATCATAAATCTTTAGAACCTAACATTAGCGACATTGTCTGATGAGCTACTCCCTCCGGTATATCCTAACTTGGACTTGTCTGAGAAATGTTTTTGAGATGAAATAACATCATCTAGCTTCTTCGTGGATACCCTCTCTATCTTGGCATTTGCTTGCACTACTTCTAGTTCAAGAAATCTAATTTTTGAATAAGCTTCAGTTAGCTCACCATTCAGCGTCTCTATCTCACACTTGTCCTCTTTATAACACACTAGAAGACTTTTATAGTCCTCTTCTGCCTTCTTCATCTTCTTTACGGCTGCCTTGGCCACCCTTGTATATTATCCTGACTTTTCAAGTAGGGAATTGTAGTTTTCTTGAAGATTGGCTGTGTTTTCATCTTCTTCAGCATCAGTTTCTTCAACAACTCCTATTGATTCTTCATCACTGCGATCCCCAAGCTCTTGTACCAGCAAGTTCAAGTCCTCCGACGACTCATCATGGGTAATAGTCATAAACGCGGAGTAGTTCCCTTATCCATCACAGCTCTCTTCAGAATCAGAATTTGAAGAATCCGAATCACTAAGCGTTGTGGCATACGCCTTGCCCTTTCCTCTTAGATAGTTGGGACACTCCTTCAGATTTCCATGGTCATTACATTCATAACACACAATGCCTTGAGGAGACTAGGAATCCTTTCCATCTTTCTTCTTAAACTCCTTCCTATCACCTTTGGAGGATAAGAACTTCCCTCTGCTGAATAGTTTCCCACTGTTCTTCATCTTCAGAAATTTTCGGAAGTTCTTTGCAAGGAATGCTACATCCTTTTCCACTCCATCCTCTTCGGAGGAATCATCCATTCGTTCGGTGACAGTTTTAAGAGCAAGAGATTTACTTGTCTTATGAGAAGGCAGTCCCAGCTCATACGTTTGAAGAGACCCAATGAGCTCTTGGATCTTAATTTCATCCAAATCTTTACTTTCCTTTATAGCTGTGACTTTCGCTCAGAAGCTCTCTGGGAGGGACCTCAAAATATTTCTCACCACCTTTGCATCCTCAATCTTCTCACCAAGATTGAGCTTCGCAATCACAATTTCGTTGAACTTTTCATAAAATGAATCAAAGGACTCATCATCTCCCATCTTAAGCTCTTCGAATTTAGTGGTAAGCATCTGAAGTTTTGTGTCTTTCACTTTCTTTGTTCCTTTATAAATGGTCTCCAATATCTCCCAAGCTTCCTTGGATATTGTCATGCGAGAGATCCTGTGAAACTCATCTAGAGACACACCACAAAATATAGAATTCAAAGCTTTACTGTTAGCGTTAGCTTCTGCAAGAGTTACTTTATCCCAAGTGGATTTAGCGGCCTCCGGCCTAGTCCAACCTATTTCAACCGCATCCCAAATAGTATCATCAATGGAACACAAGAATGACCTCATTCGGAATTTCAAAAAGCATAATTACTACCATCAAAATATGGTGGAACATTTAAAGATAGAGACCGGTCCATCTCAAACGGGGTCAAGGAACACACTCAGGTATTTAAACCACAGCGAATGTACCCGCTCTAATACCAATTGGAAGCTCGAAAATGTGTCAAAAACACAAGAGTTGTTTAGACCCCCAAATCAAAGTTACGTCTTGGTTAATTTTATACTAACTTAATACTAAGTGCGGAATAGTGTAAACACAAGTGTATAAGCAAGAGAACTACTCTAATCCATATTTAAAGCAACACAGCAGTAAAAATGAAATGAACAAGAGTAGGGAAGAGAAATGCAAATACAAATAACATCGAGACGTGTTATCGAAGAGGAAACCGAAGAACTCGGCGAAAAACCTCTCCGCCAACCTCCAAGCGGAAATTGATCCACTAGACAATCAGTTGGGATACATGGGTGAGCAAGAGACCCTCCAAGCCTAATCTACCCTCTGTATCTAAGCCCTCCAAGCTCCTACTCCAACAAGGCTTCTCAGAACCGTGTCTTGTCTAGCTCTCCGAATCCCGCAACAAGCTCCATGTTGCATCTGCCATCCTTGGCTTCTTCCAATGCTTCCCAGTAGCACCAAAACTTCACTTGACACTCTGAAAGGGTGTGGTAAGTGTTTGGGCTATCAACCTCTCAATGGTATGGAAATGGAGAGGTAGGAGTTGAAGAAATTCCCAAAACAAATGTGCAAAGGATTGTGGGTATAACAATCTCTAACTCTCAAGGTGTTTGGCTAGGGTTTTCTCTCATAAGAACTCCTCAACATTTGTGGGTAATATGGGTATAAATAGTGTAGGCACAGAAAGTGTGTATCAGACTAGGCAGACTGGTAGAACAGAATGTCTCGCGAATGTCTCGTGGGAAGGCCTTACCCGCGAGATACTCGTGAGACACAGCTGTCTCCGTCTGGCCTAACTCTTCACAGTCCAGCATGTGCAAGGCACATGAGATACTTTGCGGGATGCTAAGTCGTGAGCTACCCACGAAAATTTCTTTAGTCTTCAAATGCTTGAGTCTTCACACCACTCTCTCTATCACACAACCCTTGCAATGAAATCCCACAATAAATACAGTGTACAAATGATTGAATAAAATTACAATAAAATTTGTCACGAAATATAAGCCAACAAAAACACATAGTTGTAAATAACAACTTTACAAAAGATATATAGGCACAAGTCTATGCAAGCATCAAGACCATCAAGACTATTGACCAATCATTCATGACAAGCTTGAAGATCTATTTACACCAATCACACATAGTTTTCAAGATTACTTCCACACAGATAAATGTGCATACAAAGCAAGCTAAGCTTGTAAATGAACTACTCCATTAGTACGAAGGTACTAGGCCAAACTCACATGAGATATGTGCTCAAACATATACGATCAAACTTTTTGAATTTTTCACTTTTTATGTGGTTTTGGATTTTTACACACACAAAACAAAAATATAAAAGTAAGATAAAAAACAAAAGCAAAACAATGCATATGAAGAGATACATGATGCACAAATACATGACAATGAAGCATCTAATGCATGAAGGATCCTACAAAGATTGAAAAAATTAGATCAAGGACCAAAAGAGCAAAAGCTCAACCATAGGAACCCTTCCTCATCCAAACAAAATGATTGTTTGGAATGAGTGTCTCATGAGAAGTGAGACGAGGGTTGGAAGAATAAGAACCGGAGACGCACATAGACAAGGAGTTAAGAGTATTAAACACTTTTTTTAACAACATGCTATTTTCACTCAAATCCAGTTTACCCTTTTTAGCACAACTTCCAAGAAGCTCAAGTTTCTCTTTTCTTTTGATTCTTTTAAGAGCTTGAAACTTAGAGCAATGAGGTCTAAGATAACCAAGGGCACCACAATGGTGACAAACAATGTGTTTAGGTCCACTAGGCCTTTTAGGAAGGGATCTAACAACATGAGTTTGTTCTCTCTTTAACTTGGGGCATTGAGGTCTTATGTGACCGATCACACCACAATGGTGGCAATTAGGAACAAACTTAGATCCACTCAATTCCTTAGGATGGGACCTAAACAGAGGCTTAGGCCTAAAAGTCTTTCTCTCCACTTTTTGATTTCTTTTGGGTGGAGGAATGTACATCAATTTGTCCTTTGAGGTAGAACACACAATAGGCATAAAATCGGGTACCACAACATGATTGCAACAAATATTTTCATCCTTTTTAGCAATAGGTTCAGCAATCAAACACTTGGCATGCATCTTAAGAGATTCATTTTCACATTTAAGATCATCAACAAGTTTGTTAGACAAAACAAGTTTAGCATCCAAGTTCATATTCAAACATTCAAATTCTTTTAGATTTTCAAGAGAATTTTCAGCAAGCTTCTTATATTTCTCAACCAATTTATTGGCTTCATTGAGCTTAGCAATCAAATCATCCTTTTCACAAATGAACTTGCTCAAACTCATTTGAAACTTCTTAGCTTCTTTCTTCAAGAGTTTTTCAACAACACCCATAGATTAAAGTAACATGTCATCACAATTATGAGGATTAACACTCATAGAGGCATTTTCACAAACACATGGCATGTTACACTCACAAACATCCATAGAAGCATACAAAAAACTATCCATGGCAAAACACACACGGGGTCAAGGATCACACTCAGGTAATGAAACCAAATCAAGTGTACCCACTCTAATACCAACTGAAAGCTCGAAAATGTGTTGAAAACACAAGAGCTGTTTAGACCCCCAATTAAAGGATTACGGCTCGTTTGATTTTACTCTAACTTATCTAAGTGCGAAAACAAGAGTAAATGAGGCGCAAACAACCGATACTACTCTAGTGCATAAACATGAACAACCAACAATAAAAGTAAAGCACAAGAGTAAGGGAAGAGAGAATGCAAACACAAGATAACACACCGTTGTGTTATCGAAGAGGAAACCGAAGATCTCGGCAAAAAACCTCTCCGTTGCCCTCCAAGCAGTAATCGATCCACTAGATAATTAGTTAGGATACATGAGTTAGCAAGAGACCCTCCAAGCCTAATCTACCCAATGTACCTAAGACCTCTAAGCTCCTACTCCAACAAGGCTTCTTGGAACCGTGTCTTGTCTAGCTTTCTGGATCCCCCAATACACCCGATTGCATCCACCAAGCCTCACCAGCTTCTTTTGGCAAATCCCCAAAGATTCCCAAACTCCAAAACACTCTCTACACTCTGAATAGGTGTGGGTTTTGTTTGGGTACAAATCTCCTCTCAAGGTATGACAATGGGAGAGGGATGGAGAAGATGCTACAATGATTTCTCACTAAGGATGAGTAGCTCTCTCTCTAAAAGATGGGTGTGTGTGTTGTAGAAAACTTATCTAGGGTTTTTCTCTCTGAATGACCTCCTCTACATTTGTGGGTAATGAGGGTATATATAGTATGGATGAAGGGTAAGAAAGTCACACATTAAAATCCTCCAGGCAGGATGTTTCGCGACTATCTCGCGGGAAGGCCTTACTTGTGAGACACTCGCGAAAACGACAGTCTGGCACGACTCTTCAGCTTCCAGTCATGTGCTTCTCACATGGATCTTTCGCGGGTTAGCTTCCAGCGAGACACTCGTGAGATCCACTGATTCTTCATTTAAGCTTGAGTCTTCACAAACTTGATACTAAACCCAATACAATAAAATCCCACAAAATACAAGGAATAAAATTAAAGCAATTACAACACTTTTTGTCGTGGAATCAAGCCAACATTAAAACATAGTTGTAAATCACAACTTTACACATGTTAGGGGAGATACATTGTTATCTATGTTTCTTGTTTCACTGCTCATTGGTTTATATTTATGAGTTTTTCATAGTATATGCCTTTGTTTTGTGTTTTGTGAAGTCAAGAATTTATTTTTGTTTTACTTGTATTCTACACATGCGTTTATGCGTTTGTTGAGTATTTTAGGAAATATACAGGTTGATTCAGTCGTGCTGCTATCTACACTTGCAACTGATGGATAGTAGTTAGGTTGGATTATTTTGTAATGGGCATTATTTTTGTAAAGGGCTTTTTCTTGTAACTTTGAGCATTGTGTTTGTGTTTTGTCACGGATTGTCAAAGGGGGAGTTTGTTAGGTTCTAAGTACTTAGGAACTAGTGTATTAAAACTCTAATTTGTATTGTTGGTAAACCATGATCAAAACAGGTTGTTAGTCCTGTTTTAGTCTTGCTCAAAGTATGTCTTTTATGTAAAGTTGAAATCGAGTTAACTGTAGAATTGAGTATGCAATTTTGACTGACTCGATCGATCAAAAATTAGACTTGATCGATCGAAAGTCGTGTAGATTGTTTTTTCTGCAGAATTTCCAACTCAGCCTTAAGCCCATATGATGTGTAGGGTTTATGTTTTACTCTAAATATAAAAGGGAAACCCTAGCCACGTTTTAGAGGTTGCTCTATTTGTTGTGTGTGTGAATCTCTTGGGAGATTTGAGAGGTATTTGCCTTCACACATGCTTAGGATTATCAAGAAGGAGATTTCATTGATAACTTGATGATCATTCAATTGCTGCACTAAAGAGCTTAAAGATACGCAAGCGGGAGTGCTTGTACTTGTTGGAGAATCCAAGAAAGGAGCCCGTGGTCTCGGAGTTTGCACGTGGTCATGTTAGTAAGTTTTCTACTAGTGGGTATCAATAGGATGTTAGTGGTCTAAGTCACTATTGTAAAACTTCGATTCTTTCATAGTGGATTCAGGTTTACCTTGAGGATAGCTAGGTTAAATCCTCCCCAGGTTTTTACCGGTTTGGTTTTCCTGGGTGATCATATCTTTGTGTTCTTTATATTCCGCACTTTGCATTGATATGATTATATGATTGTGTTAACCTAGATTTGAAATTTGGATTAAGTAATAACTTGGCTTGTTAACTAGGCTAATCCAATTGTGTTTTAAGGGGTCTAAAAACAAACACTATTATAAGGTATAAGTGTAATATCTTTATACATGTGCAGATCACGTAATTATTTAAGTTCTTGATACACATGCGTGTCAGTCCCTAATTGGGTGTTAGTTATTTCCGTTAGTACTATATAACAATTAGAGACTTAGAGTAATGCTATAGACACAAACTATTTTACAACATTTTTACAAACTGTTGATGTAGTTTTAGTATTTTTCAGATAGTTATTTTAAATAAAAATGTGATATTAGTAATGGACCCATAATAGAATTAGTAAGAATTTGCCACATCAGCAGTTTATAAAAATGTTGTAAAATAGTTTGTGCCTGTAACATTACTCTAACGGTTAGGAAGATTGTTAAATTAAGTTTTCTATTTTTTCTTAATCTCTCTTGCTTTGTTTCTAAAATTCTATATAACAACAGCACCTTGATTTATTTTATTTCAGCTAATCAATAAAATTACTCAGCAAGTTTCTTGCGCAATAGCTCCTTTAAAAACATTTTTTCTTTCTCTAACGGTATCTGGTAGAAAAGAATTTTTACCATCATTTATTGACAATTAGCCTAGAAGGGATTCTGATTTTGCATCCAAATATCTGATTTTGACAACAGGGTCATACAAAGTGCAAACCATAACTAAGAATTTTCCCAATACATTTTTTATATGCCTCAGTTGGAATATAAATGGCTAAAACCAAAGATCACAATAATACGTCCCTAATATCTATTTTACATTTGGAATCTTTATAATGCATACCAAAATAACCAATCAAACACGTATTATCATAGTACCCTGAAATCTGTGTTACCAAAAGCAATTTATTAGTACTTGCAATTAAAGTTCTAGTAGTACTTGATAGGTCAGAATCTGAATGACCCCTTGTGATTAACCCTAATTAATTAATTTAGCCACATAATTAATTAATCAATTAATCATGCAATTTTATGGAAGCACAAACAAATCACCAATCAACTAAATATGCAGCGGAAAATAAAGAACACGGTGATTTGTTTACGAATGGGGAAAACCCTAATGGCAAAAACCCCACCGGGTGATTTTCAGGTCACCACTACCGAAACTCCACTATTATCAAATCAAGCGGTTACAAGTAAAGGAATCCCAAGTACCTTACCAACCTACAGTTGAACCCTTACCCCAATACCCAATTGGACTTGATCTGTAGTGACAGTTTCCACCTTTGATGCACGGCTCCCAAGTACGTGACTAACCAATGCGCGGATCCAAGTATGCGACTTCAGAACACCAATTGAGGAAGAATGGTTGGCTGCAAAGTTCTTCAGTTCATCCACTTGATGAATAGCAAGAAGATGCTTGGTTACAAAACCCTATTGTGCAAATACACAGCAACTTCTTGATGGAAGATGAACTAGGTCAAGAACTTCGTCTGTTGATCACAATTTGCTTAAACAGAGATTGCCCAATGATAATGCAACTTGTGTCACCCAAAACAGCTCTTAAAATAATCCTTTTATATGTTTAGGGTTAGAAGAAAAGAAGGCCCAAAAACATATTCACGGATCCCAAGAAAATCAGATTGGAAATCTGAGTTTTTAAATCTCGACAGATAACAGGTGTCGAGGTAGCTGTCGAGAGGTGTCGAGCTTTAAAAACTTTGCACTTCAGCTTGCTTTCTCTTGGACAGACTTGATGACTTCAACACTTGACCTTGAAACATTGTTTCTTGAAGTATTAAAAACACCTAGAACTACCCAATTACAAGCAGAGTGCGTTTTGTCAAAGGATTAGCCAATTTACATAACTAAGTGACATATGTTCTTAAACAAGTTAAAACATATATGTCCTAACAGTACTCTAGGCAGACAAAATAGGCTTTTGCCCTTTTCGGGCAAATTAATTAGCTTTATACCCCATTTCCCAAACTAAGTAGGGAAATGCCCCTCTTTTAAAACTCGATTTAAGATAAATCGAGTTAGAAAAAAAAAATTCTAAAGCCCTATAGTGGCATTTTAATGAGCCTATGGTGACGTTTTTAAGAACTATAGTGACGTTTTTTAACTCGACTTCAATGAAATCAAGTTATAGGAAATTTTTTTTACTTATAACTCGATTTCATTGAGGTCGAGTCAAAAAACGTCACTATAGGCTCCTTAAAACGCCACTATAGGGCCTAACTCGATTTATCATAAATCGAGTTTTAAAAGAGGGGCATTTCCCTACTTAGTTTGGGAAAGGGGGTATAAAGCTCATTAATTTTCCCGGAAAGGACAAAAGCCCATTTTGTCCTACTCTAGGCATTACATAAACTGAAACAAACAATTTCCTTCTGTAGCATAAATTTGACAGAATATTGTGTCTTATATAATTCATATCCTTTCTTGTCGTAGTCAGATTGTGGATGACTCTAGGAAAGTGCAGTTCATCTTGATAACACTTGAAAGACCATGTGCATGGTTGGTCTAGATTCTGGATTAGCATTCAAGCATGCAATTGCCAACTTTACGATGAGCATCAATTGATTCTCAACCTCAAGAGTAGGAGGCAAAAGACGTATGTCTAACAAATCATTCAGCAATAAATTCTCTCCCACGGATGAAGCGGATAGAATGGAGATGGTTTCACCGGGATGCCTTCCTTGGATCACTTCAATAACCAAAACTCCAAAGCTAAACACGTCGCACTTCTCAATTATCTTCATCATATAAGCAAACCCTGTAAACAAATAGAATATCATGTCAACGTGTTCATATGTTGTATCTTCTACGTTGATTAACAAATTAAGTCTATTACCTGGTGCAACATATCCATATGTGCCAGCAAATGAAGTCCAATTGGATGAGTCTTGATTAAGAAGCTTAGTTGTGCCAAAGTCTGAAACATGAGCCTCATACTCTGAATCTAGCAAAACATTTTTGCTTGATATGTCCCTGTGAACAATTGGTGGTGAGCAATCATGGTGCAAGTACGACAAAGCGTGCGCCACACCTTTGATGATATTCACTCTCTTGCTCCAATCCAATTCTTTAGCTCCTCCATCATTGCTCAAAATTGTGGCCAAGCTACCCCTTTCAAGGTACTCGTAAATCAAAATTGAGAATTGTGAATGTGAACAAAAGCCATGCAATTTTACAATATTTTGATGCCAAATTTTTGTTAATGCCCTTATCTCATTTAAGAACTCTTTGAGCTGTGCAATCTCACCATCACACAAGGATCTAAGTTTCTTCACTACAACTATGACTCCTGATTTTAGCTTGGCTTTATAGACAATTCCATTTCCTCCCTTCCCAATGCAAAACATAGCATCAAATCCCTCGGTTGTGTGTATGATTTCCTGGAACATCATTCTTCCATCAAAATAGGCTATTGTAAACACTTCTTCCCTGTCCATGCCATTTGCTCGGTTTTTCTATGGATCTCTCCTTTTTCTTTGTAAAACGATGAAAATTATGAGGAATACCAATACAAGTGAAAGTGCACCGAGAAGAGGGAAAATGATTTTGTGTCCCTTTTTTGAAATATGTTTCCCTACCACACAGGATTGCAATCCTGTAACATTTCCACACAATCCCTTATTATCTCTTAATGCTTATATCAGTGCATGTTGAAATGCTTTACTATAGGGAAGAGGACCCTCCAACTCATTGAAGGACATGTCAACATCTGACAGCCCATGCATTTTTTCAAACGCAATCGGAATGAAACCAGAGAGTTTATTGTGGGAGACATTCAATACCTCCAAACTCTGCAATTTGTGGATTTGTGAAGGTATCTCTCTTTCGAGCAAGTTATAACTTAAATCTAGCTGTGACAAATGTGGTAAATTACACAACTCAACTGAAATTCCTTGGCTAAATTTATTGTTGCTCATATTCAAGTAATTTAGTTTCAAAAGGGTCCCCACTTTTTTGGGGATTGAGTTGGTGAATTTGTTGGTGGATAGATCCAAATACTCAAGATTTGTTAACAGTCCAAGCTCCAGAGGTATATCCCCTGAAAGTTGATTTTCATTCAACATCAATTCCAACAAGGAAGTCAACTTTCCAAATTCTTTTGGAAGCTCCCCAACTAACTGATTAAAAGAAAGATCAAGTAATTGGAGTTGAATTGAATCTCCAATTACAAGAGTTATGCCACTAGTAATATTGTTCCTAGCAATACGTGGGGCGGTTAGTTGTGGGCACCTGCTTCAATTGTGTGAGATTTCACCGTAAAATCTATTGTAACTTAGGTCCATGAACTTCAGTTTACTATAGGCACCAAAATCTTCAGATATATTTCCAAAGAGTTGGTTCCTTTCAAGGCGGACTCTACTTAAGCTTATGCAATTTCTCAAGATTTTCAGTATTGGACCTATGAGATGATTGTCGTATGCAGTAAAGTTTCGAAGAGATCCACTTTGACATTAGTTTTGTGGCAATAAGCCAGTGAAGTGGTTTGTATCCAGTTTCAGCACAACCAACTTCATCAGGTTTCCTATCTCTTGAGGAATGGGACCAAAAAGTTGGTTATCACGAAGGAATAGTTTCCAAGTGACTCAAATTACCCAAGGAAACCGGAACAGTGCCATTTAACTGATTTTCGCTTAGATGAAGATTGGTTAAAGACATCAAGTTTCTGAATTCTTTAGTGATGGTGCCAGAAAGTTGATTGCTGAATAGATATAAGAAGGTTAGTTTGCTGAGAGCACCTAACGATGAGGGAATCGGGCCAGAAAGATTATTTGTTAGAAGAAGTAAAGAGCTGAGAGACTTCAAATTCCCTATTTCTGGAGGGATGGAGCCAAAAATTGTATGTTTTGGTACTTATGTTTAGATCTTATTAATCTAAATGATATTCAAGATTGGTGAAAGATGGGCTTTTAGAACCATTATTTTGTTATATTCCTAGTCTATCAATTCTATTTAGAGGATAATATGATCTAGGGCTCCTTTTTGTAAAGGAATAAAGTTCCAATGACTTCTTCAAGTCAATGCATACATAAAGAAGGAATAGGGCTCTTTTAAAGGTAAATTGTTCTAGAAGAAAAATGTCAATATTTGTTGTAGGACAACTATAAAATACATTTAGAAATGAGATGGTTGTATTAGATACACCACAAGACATTATTCTGTAGATAACTATTACACCGGTACAATATCGCAGTGGGAGGATTATCAAATAGATTCATATTTTTGGAATAAAAATTTTAAGTCATTCCATAAGGATATGAATTTAATCATCGGTCCTACGTAAAGGCAATAGATGATACGAATATGAATCACTGGATCAAGGTTATGTGAATAGAATTAGATTCTATTTGAAGTCTAGAACTTGTAGAGGCGCCTAGTGGCATTAAGCCTATTGTTTTCAAATAGGTTTACAAGAAAATGAGATTGATAGATTTGAAGGTGCAAACCTTCAAGAGTAGTGGTGAAAAGATTTATTCAGAAAGAAATTGTTCGATTATGAAAAGATTTTTTCACCAATAGTCAAGTTTGACTCAATCTAGATTCTCTTATTCATTATATTTCATTTGGATGAAATATGACAATGGATATCAAGAAAGCTTATTTTAGTAGCAATCTTGAGGAAGACATCTATATGATGTAACTAGACTTGTTCATAACAAAAACCAGTAATGTTAAGTATGCAAGTTGCTTAAAGTTCATTTATGGACTAAAGCAAGCATTTGAATCATAAAATATCATCTTTGATCAAGCAATCAAGTTGTTTGATTTTGATCAAGTATTAAAAGGCCTTATGTGTGTAAAAGCTATATAGAATAATAAATCTCTAAATGTATGTTGATGACATTCTAATAATTTAGAATGATGTAGAGTTATTGTCATCAATGGAGTTTTTTGTTGTCTAGTCTAGTTTGATATAAAGTACTTGAGAAAGACTGGTCACAACCTAAGAATTAAACTTTGTTAAAATTCAGAAATTAGGATGTTGGGTCTATCTCATATTGCTTAAATAGATTAGATTTTAGCCAAGTATAGCATGTAATACTTCAAGAAATGATTCTTTCCTTTTAAGTTTTGAAGTTCCTTTATAAAGGACTATTGTCCTAAGACATGTAAAAGGAAGAGCATATTAACACGGTTCCTTATACCATATCAATAGGAAGTCTTTATGCTATGCTATATACTAGGCTAAATATCTATTTTGCGGTGGGCATGGTAAGCAAATATCAATTGAATTTAAGATCACTTCATTTAGTGGGAGTAAAGCATATACTCAAATATCTTATAAGAATGAAGGATTATATGCTTGTCCGCCAAAGTGAGGATTTGATGGTTACTAGTTGTACAAATACTGACTTGTAGTTTGGTTGTGATTCATGAAGTTGGATTTCAAGATATGTGTCCATCCTAGGTGGTGAAGATACACATTAAGCATACGTATTATCTCATTAGAGAGATATGAGTAAATGAGATGTAGTAGTAGAAAAGATAATTTATGCAATAAATCTGGCTGAAACTTGTTTCCAAACCTTGCCTTAGAGTGACTATGAATTACTTTAAAGGGAAATAAGTGTCGGATATTTGGAAAATTGTCTTTGAGGGCAAGTGGGAGATTGTTGGGGTTTATGCCCTAAAATCCAACTTAATGGCATGTCAAAAATAATTAAATTGTTTAATTATAGGAGACTATCTATAAATGAACTAATGGGATATTATCTTAGTCCATGAGATGCATAATATGTGATTTATGTGAAAAGTCATAGAAGATATAAATCACAAGTTCTTTGTAAATTCAGAATTTTAGTCTGTAGTCGGTGATGAAATTGGTCATTTTATCTGCGAAGACTATAACATATCAACTAATATGATTTGTCTTGATCATGGATGTGGAGACTTCTAGCTGATGTGTCGATGTGTCTTAAGAGTTAAGACATATTGAAATAGACCACTATGAGATTAATTATTCAATCAACAACTGTCACCTAAATAATTAATCTCATGATTTCTAATTTCATAGACTCTCAATCCTAAGAGGGTAGTGGACCTGATCATGATATGTAGGTTACTTTGGTATATCAGGAGTGAGATCTAATATTCATGGTCAAAACCTCAATATGTTGGGTAACTGCACGTAGTGTTGAGGGAACACATATTCTTAAGATGGAATCCATAATCTCTTTTATAGAGACACGAAATATCCCCTTGAGATAAGTTTAATGGGAACTGGTTATTCAGGGAGCCCACTTTAGTAAGGATTTACTAAAGCTTATATTTATTGAAATTGGATTGAAAATAAATGTGTATAACTAAAAGATTAAACAGGGTACTCGAGGATAAAATAGTTGTTTACAAAGTAGCAGTTTATTATGACTTTGTTCATTATGGATATTTCATGGAGGGGTCAAATGATATTATTAGTCTTGAGATATAATTTATTAATAAGGCCTAGAGTGCAATTATATTTATATAGTGGTATTAAATATAATTAATGGTAACTTTGGATTTGTCAAGAGTTGACAGAAAGGCCCAAGGCCCATTGGAGCTAGAGTCTTATTTGTTCTCTTTGGTCCCATTTCAAGCCACAAACTAAAGCCCAATTGGGTAGGCCTAAAAGGCTAACCCAATTAGATAATTAGTGTTTATTTAATAAGAGTTATTAAATAAAGTAACTACCAAGGTAGTTAGAAGTACGTATGATGAAAAGAAAAGAAAACAGTTTTTTTCTCTACAATGAGAAGAAGAAGAATTTTTCTTTGAGAATCAACGTACATGAAAACTGATTGAGAGACCACACTTCTTGAGCATTATATGGAATTGAGATGAAGATTAGAGGTATTCTCAAGTCCTGGTTTTGATTTTCACTGCATCAAGGTACGCTTTCAATTCTTTGTTCTAGAATTCTAGGTTACATGTTATCTCTCATGAATGAAGTAGATCCGTATTTGTTGCTTCCGCTGTGTGTTTTGTATGTGATGCAAAACCAGATTTTCCAACAATATCCTTATTGGGTATCAAACTAAGCATGCCAAAGAGTTGAAAAAATCTCTAGCTAAATACTAAAACTAACCTAAGCAACATTGTGCAAGAGCTGATCCCACTTCACCAAAACCATCTTTCAAACGACTAACCACAAAATTGTACCTTCAGTAGACCAGGGGATCGATGAAAGATAAGTGGTCATTTCTTTAAAAAAGATTGCAAGAATCAGAAATAACCAATGATTACATGACACCAAGAATCAAAGCATAACTACCATCACACCATGCTTGGCCAGAGAAATAAGCATCAATTTGAGAATTCTACAAAAATAAACAAAAACCAGGATGTTCATTCATGAGCCAAAATTTCTAGAGAGTGGACATTTTTCGTGACAAAACACAGTTGAAAAACATAGACAAATACTTTCCAAGGTATTATCAAATTTTCAAACCAAATGTCCATGACCCACTCATTTGCAATATAGCAAAACTTTGACATAAAATTTTAGCATAATCACATATAGTCATATACTACATTTAAAAAATAAAATATTAAAGGAAGAACTGAAGAAGGAACACCAAACACAGTTGCATAAAGCAGAAAAAGAATTCAGACAAAAGAAATATCGTTCACATGAACACAATACAACTCTAAGGATCTAAAGACCAAAAACTACAAATGGCTTTTAAATCTACTAACCAATTTCAAACAATTTTAAGGAGAAGAAACTAACTAGAGAGAGATTTTGAAACACTAAGACTCATCATCACTAGACTCATCATCATTGGACTCATCATCATTAGACTCATAAACATCATCGCTAAGCTCTTCATCATCGATAAAGTCTTGTTCAAGCAATTCATCCTCATTGATCAACGGTGTATCATAAATGGTTCCTTCTTCATTAACTTGAGCCCAAGCATGGTTGTCATTTGCATCATCACATGCATCATCAGTAGTTATATTGTAATGGACATTCTCATGATAGGTACCCACTTCATCATCATCATCATCATCATCATCATGTGAAGCATTAATACCAACATCAAACACCTCCCTAGGTTTTGTTTTGACCACCACCGCCCAATCTTTATATCTCACATCTTCCACGTAAAACACTTGTGAAGCTTGAGATGCTAATACATAAGGCTCGTCAATCAATCGACCACCCGTGTGTATTAATCGTGAAAAATTGACAAGAGGAAATCCAAACTCATCTTTTTTGCATCCTCTCCCACTAATAACATCAACCCATTGACATTTGAATAGTACATATCGATACTTGTCAGAGTAGTTCAACTCAATAATATTGATTAGTATATCATAATAAGTAGCACCACCTTCAGTAACAACACAAACTCCATTGTTTTGAGTTTTCCTAGTTGCCTCAGAGTCTTTGGTGCAAAACTTCACACCATTTATAACATGACGCTTGAACTGTTTTGCTTCATTATCTGGATATCAAGCAAGTCATATGACTTTATCAGAGAGTTTCTTTTTCTCAGATGCATCCATTGACATCACCTAATATAGACAATGACGTTTATTATAAGTATGTCATCTAAAGTGTTACACCAAGTTTTATATATAGACATTGACATCACCTATTATAAACAATAAAGTTTTATATATATGCTTTACTTGTAAAGTTCCTAAACCAGTTGTAGAATTTCTCCATGTGCTGCTTTTGAATAACATCATCGGTTACATGAAAAGTGAAATCAGCCTTGATCTCCGCTATGTGTACACTATGTAGACAAACGTGTTAGTGTTAAGTTAGAATATTGTACTTGAATGCAACAAAAGGATACGCAATGACATATTACTTACTTGCAAAATGGGGTGATTTCTTCACAATTGAATAGCACATAACGATGTGCTTGGATCCATAGATTTGAATATAGTGTAATGCTCACCATCACACCCATGGATTCCTTGACATTCCTTACAGGTCGATTGAGTGCAGTTTCAACAGATTTAAAATAACGTGTGTAGAATGCTAAGCATTCCTCTGATAAATACCCTTCTACAATGGAGCCTTCTAGATAAGTTTTATTATGCACGTAAGACTTAAGTCTTGACAAATACCTATTGGAAAACCTAAGATCAACAACGGGAAATTGGTGTGAAAAACAATTAATTAGATAGACAAAGTTACTATACGTGTATCTCTATGGGATACATCCAACGATAATGAACTGGGCTAGCAACTTTGGCTTCGCTAGCCAAATGCATGACTAGATGTACCATCACTGTAAAGAAAGAGAGAGGGAATATCCTTTCCAACTCACACAATGTCACTGCAATTCTCTTCTCAAGAGCCCCAAGTTCATCCACATTTAATATTTTGGAACATATCTCCCTAAAGGCCTACTCACTTCAGGGGGCAACGATCCACGTATTGCTATCGAAAAAAAGTTGCTGCATTAAGATGTGATTATCATGACTCTTCATCCCACTAATCTTGCGTTCTTTGAGTTTAACACAACATGAGATGTTTGAAGAATATCCATCTGACACTCTTACATCCTTCAAAACTTGCAAAAAACCATCATTTTTAGTAGCATTCATATGGTAGCAGGCATATGGCATATGTGTCTTATCATTCCCAACCTTTTTCAAGTGAAGTTCACTTCTTATACCCATATCCTTTAAGTCTTGACGTGCCTTCAAGTTATCCTTTGTCTTGCCATCCAAGTTCAACGATGTGCCGATTATATTATCGACTACATTCTTTTCAATATGTATCACGATAAGATTGTGACGCAATACATGGCCCTCCCATTAAGGTAAGGTGAAAAATATACTTCTCTTCTTCCATACAGTTAAAGCTTCCTCCCCTCTTTTTCTTTTATTGGGCAAATTAATTGTTTTCTTCCCAAACGCATGATTGACTACAACATCCGTTTGTAACATGATTTCCCATTCAGATACCATAATAGGAGCTGATCTCGTATCAACATGCCCATCAAATGATTGTTTTTGCTTATGAAATTTATGATCACTATCCAAGAATCGCCTATGTCCAATATAACTAAATTTCCTTCCATATCTTAACCAACGAGATTGACTATCATAGTTACAAGAAGGACATGCAAGAGCACCTTTGGTACTCCAACCTGAGATATCACCATATGCAGGAAAATCATTTATGGTCCACAATAATGTAGCATGCATTTGGAATGATTTTTTGAAAGTCACGTCAAATGTTTTTACTCCAACATCCCATAACTCCTTCAGTTCTTCTACTAGGGGTTTTAAGTACACATCTATATCATTCCCGAGTGAGGTTGGACAGGGAATTAATAATGATAGCATGAAAGAAGACCTTTTCATGCACATCCATAGAGGGAGATTGTAGGAGATCAAAATGACAGGCCATGTACTATGAGTACTACTCATATTTCCATATAGGTTGAATCCATCGGCTGCTAATCCAAGCCTCACATTACAAGGCTTGGATGAGAACTCTATGTACTTAGAGTCAAATGATTTCCAAGCTTCAGATCAGCAGGATGCCTTAGTAACCCGTCATTTACATGACCATTGGCATGCCACTTCATATTATTGGCTATTTCAGGAGACATAAATAGTCATTGCAATCTTGGCTTTAAAGGGAACCACCATAGGATCTTTGCAGGTTTTTTTTTTTTTTTTTTTTTCTTAGATGAAGCATTAGTACTTTGTTGATCTTTAGACTCATTATTTTCCCATCTTGAATGGTTACAGTTTGGACAAGCTTCAAGATTGACATTCTCCTTCCAATATATAATACAATCTTTAGGACAAGCATGAATCTTCTCATAACTCAAGCCCAAATCCTTAATAATCTTCTTAGCCTCATAACAATCTTTTGGCAACTTAGCATTTGAAGGAAGAAAATCAAGGAAAAATTGCCGCAACATAGTAAATGATTTGTTGGTCCAACCATTGAGACACTTCATGTGATACAAATGCACAATGGCTGACAATTTGCTAAAATGCTTACAACCTTCATAACAAGGTTGATTAGCATCTTCAAGCAATTTCATCAACCAAAGTGCATCTTCAGTAGGACCTTCTGTGGGTTGTTGCACAGTAGGGACTTCTTCCATTGGCCTAGATGCCATATCTTGTATGGGGAACATGTCATGCAACTGTTGGGATTAGTTCCCTTAAATCCTATTATATGATATTATGTATGATATTAAGTGTAACATTATGTATGACTTAATATTGTGATTGATAAAGTTGTTTTATTATTATCTAAAATAATGGTAACATGAATATTCGGACATTATCATATAGTCCATGAGATACATAGTATGTGATTTATGTGAAAAGTTACAGAAGATATAAATCACAAGTTCTTTGTAAACTCAAAATTATAGTTTGTAGTCGGTGATGAAATTGGGCGTTTCATCTGCGAAGACTATAACATACCAACTAAGATGATTTGTCTTGATCATGGAAGTGAGGACTTCTAGTTGATGTGTTGATACGTTTTAAGAGTTAAGACATATTGAACTGGACCAATATGAGATTTATTATTCTCTTAACGACTGTTAAATGAATAATAAATCTCACGACTTATATTTGCATAAACTCTTAATCCTGAGAGAATAATGAACCTGATCATGAGGTGTAGGTTGCTTTGATATGTCAAGAGTGAGATCTAAAGTCACGGTTAAAACTTCAGTATGTTGGGTAGGCACATTTAGTATTGATAGAACATATATTCTCAAGATGGAATTCATAGTCTCTTAATGGAGATACAAAATATTCCCTTGAGATAAGTTTAATGGATTTGTTATTCAGAATGTTAGGCCTAACTACTTTAGTAAATAGTTACTAAAGTATATATTTATGAAATTGGATTTCATAAATATATAATGAATAACTTAAAGGATTAAACTGGGTACTTAAAGATTAAGATATAGTAATTTACAAAGTGGCAGTCTACATTCATGACTTTGTATTACTGCGAATATTTTATAAAGGGGTTACATGTACAATAAAGTCTTGGGATATAATTTATTAATAAGGCCTAAAGTGCAATTATATTTATATAGTGTTATTAAATATAATTATTAGTAACTTTGGACTTGTCAAGAGTTGACAGAAAAGCCCAAGGCCCATTGGAGCTAGTGTCTTATTTGTTCCCTTTTAATCCCACTCCAAGCCACATACTAAAGCCCAATTGGAAAGGCCCAAAAATCTAACCCAATTAGATAATCAATTATTAGGAGAGAAACATACAGAATTTTGTAACACCCACAAGTGCATGATTTGGTATGTATGTGAGTGTTAGACACTCTTTCATTCTCTCTAGAATATACACATATAACTGATTGAGGGACCACACTTGTTGGGCATCAAGTGGAATTGGAGTGAAGATTAAAAGTGTTCCCAAGTGCTTTTCATCTTTGGTTTTGAATTTCACCGCTTCAAGGTACACTCTCTCGTTCTTATATTCTGAAACTTACATGGCACATGTTATCAATTGTGAATGAAGTAGATCCGTTAATTTTTACGCTGCGTACATTCATATTTCCATCAGCAACATGTCACGAAAATCAGCATACTCTATCGGGTTTTCTTGGACATGACTATTAGGAATTTCAAAAGAAGTCTGTGCAAATGATGATTCCCCATTAAAATCCCAAGGGTTATAACCCCTACAAATCCCTTTTGACACTAAGTGAACCTATATGACATCTATAAGCCACAAATTTGTATGCGCACATTTTCTACACAGACATTAAATCTTTCCATTCGGGTGTGCATGGTTAGATGCAAAATTCAAAAACTGTTGGACTCCATCTAAATATTCTCGCGACCTTCTATTCGTAAGTTTCATCCAACTTCTATCCATTGCTATAAAGTGGTTTACAAGAATACCTATAATGTGATTTCATGAAAGCACAAAGCAAGAGTTAACACACATTCTAGTTACACAGTTTCACTTTAATTTAAGAAACAAATCATCTTTAATCATTCATGTTTAGCTATGTTCCTAACAAAACAATAAATTTAAATGCATAGAGAAGTTGTCAATACATTTGGTAACTATAACATCATTACTAGCAATAGTCTAAAATGAATTAATCAAATAAAAACAGCTCAACAAGAATCATCTAATATTACACAAAACAGTCAACACTCCCAATATCAAATAAAACCACTTTATTACTCCATGCAAGCCACCTGCTTGCCCCAATTCAACAACCCACCATAACCAAAGAGAAAGAGTACCTTAATTATTTCACCAACTTCACTTACTTTGCCAGCAATTAGTTGTATCTATATTGCTACTCTACACATATATAGTCATTATCAACAGACCTCTATCATTAACTCTCCTCAATATATATATTTCAATACACAATCATAGAATTATTATCAAACTTCATGAAATGGTATAAGACATTATTTTATCATTTAACAATACCACACTTTTGCTTATTTACCTGAACCAAACTAATCATTTAACACAACAAAGTCATAAATAAACCATGCTCTCATAAACTTGTTCATAATATATTAACATCTCTTCTCACTAGCCTGATCCAGTGTTCTCTTTGACCTTAATATTGCTCTAGCAATGCTTTCTGTCCAAATAAAGCTACACCTAAGCCGTGCAGCCATTAGTCTTAGATCCATAGTTTTTAATATTGTTCAATGCATATTAATTTGGGGTTGAAGTTATAGATTCAATACATGTGTGTTTAATTTGGGTAAATTCTGCCTTGTTAAGTTAAAAGGCTAATTATTTATTGTTTGCAATGTCAACCGATCCCTTAACAAGGACAAAAAATTAGATACCAAATACAATATGCATTGAACAAAATTTTGTGGAATCAACTTGTGAAGACCATGCAAATGGCTCCATATATTATCTAATTAAACATGTGTTAAAAAAACTAGGTCCCACATTCCAATCTTTATCATAGTATGAGTATGAGTTAACCATGCTACAATTAAAAGTAATCCATTTCAACTTGAATATAGATTATGCATCAATCTAAAATTTTCAACTTGACATATAAAAATCCAAAAGTAATCCATAGTTCTTACCCTTAATGCAGTAGTCAAAAGTAATTTCACAAGAGGCTAAAAAAAATCACCTTAAAAAAAATCAATTAAGACTTGTGAAATTCAACCTAAAATACACAAAATACAAGAATCAGCTAGCTAACAATAAGGGAAACACATAATTCAAATGATTGCAGGAGAGGTTAACGAAAGCAGGAGGAAAAGAGAACTTATTGCCAAAAAAACTCCACTAATTAAGTTGCCTAACACAAAGAAAAAAAAATCCAACTTCTTATGACCAATAAGTAGCACTGTCAGATTAAAATCCAAATTGGATATGAGGTTGCCAACACTGGATGACCAAGTATCACTAAAAGCAAAAGAATAGCCTATGCAAATAAATGAAAAACAAATGCAAATAAATGGAAACAGGACACTATGATTGAAAAACAAAAACAAATTAACCTTAATTAAAACACCACAAGTGAATGGCATTACATCAAACCTATGCAAATAAATGAAATCTAGATTGACAATACACATTCTCACACAGCCTTTGATTCTTTGAACGACATGCACCTCTTTATTGTGATTAAACTTTAAATCAAATATTTGACATATCTTTTTAAAATCCACTAGAGAGCAATGATATGCTGTCAACCATATTTATATATAATCATCCTTATTAAATTTTTTAACTTTATTTGGTTTTTTACAACTACCTTACATTGTAGATTGTATTGTTTAATTGCTACTTTCATATAAATTCACCATTTATTCACACTAAACTATTTCAAAAAGTTACGACAAATGACGAGGATTATGTGCCTATGAGATCATACCTCACTACCAAAACTACTGTACAAAAGTCAATGAAAAGATAAACATCAACTAAGAGGATAATACTTCTCCACAACCCAATTCTAACAGAGCCTATCTTGCACTGTTTTGCAGAGCTGTGTTGATCAAATTGGTCATAAAAATACTAAAAAGAGATTAAATGAAATATCTTAAAAGAGAATGGAATTACAAAATTTCCAAATACAGGAATATATATAAATATATACTGACATTCAAAATGTGTTTTCTGAATATACTTGCAATCTTAACAAGAATCTCATATTAACAGTACAATCTTAATAGTAAAAGCATAAAGGATTCCACAACTCCAAACATCAATATACTTGCCAATGTTTGCTCCAAGTGGTGGATAGCATGGTCAAAGTGAACACACAAAACAGGGTTCCCCCAATGGGTATCCAAAAATAATTGAATCATCCAATATCCGAACTGTACCTTTATACCATCCCATCTAATGTACTTCTCATATTTGTGATACAACTATTCCACTAGGGCCATGTCGTTGTTTAGATTTTAAATAACTAACTTTTAGACATAAAAATTTACAGGATCCAAACAATGGTGACCATCTCACCAATGCATAATGCCAGTATCAAATTTAAAGAAAAATTTTAAATTTAACTTTCTCTCATGATAGAAACACAAAATTTATGCCACAGCCACAACCACAACTTTATGATTTCGATTTAGTTACCAATGATCATGACACACGATTATACAACAAGAAAGATGAAAAGATAGAAAAGATTACAACTAAAACTTTTTTTAATCAAAGGTTTAATAGCAACAAAGCAATTAAAGATCTACAAGTTTCTCTTTCTTTTCTTGTTTTCTCGGAAACTAAACAGGGAGTAGTAACTAATATATATATATATATATATTCACATGCATAATCATAAATCAAAGGCAACAAAAAATGGTCGAATCAGAGAGAGAGGGAGAGTACCTTCGGATTGGGAGATGAGGAGATGGAGATGGAACCCTAGGGAAGGTACAGGAATGGAAGGGAATGAGGCGGGTCGGGTCGGGTAGGGAATGGTCCGAGAAGAACATTCCTTGCATAATGAGTGGGTTAGTCTTCGGCAATCAATCAACAAAAAGAAAAAAAAAAACTTATAGATCGAAACGACACGACCGCGAGTGGTTAGTTAGCGACAGCAAGAGACTAAAACCTTCGGCAGGAGAGAGAATGCGACAGTGAGGGCATGAGGCGACGGCAGCGGAGATGGAGTTGACAGTGGAAGCTTGGCTGAAGTGAGAGTTTGGAGAGAGTAAGAGTTTGGAGAGAAGGTCTATTGCGCAAAATGATAAGTGGGAAAAGTGAAAAGTGAAAGCCTAATAAGTGGGAAGCCGAAAAAAACAGAGGGAAATTTTGGGGCTGGGAAATTTAAACGTCTATTGCGGCGGTACAACCCGCCGCTATATCTAAGTTAACGTCGCTAAAACATATATATTGCAGTAGCTTTATGTCCCGCTACTGCAGGACGCTGCAAAAGACTAGAGCTATTGCGGCGGTCCCAAAAAATGCCACAATAGACCTTATATACAGCGGCGGTCCCAAAAAATGCTGCAATATGCGACATATAGCGGCAATTGTTGCACCCACTGCAAAAACAATGCCACAATAGTACATATTTTTTATAGTGTATATAATAATTTTTTTTTATTTTTTATAGAAACAAACCTATATAATAATTTAAACTAAGTGTAACATGTTATACGTTTTCCATAAAATTGAAAAATTCCAAACCAAGCTAATACATACCAAGCACAAGTTCCAAATTAGTCAACCAATTATAGATCTAAATATACAATTTCCAAACCAAGTAGACACATGAAGCACAAGTTTGAATTGAAAATTTTCCTCTTTTTTTTTTTGGTTTGTTCATACACATTATATAAACTAGCATGTAACCCTTGCTTAAGCACAAGAACATTAAATAATGATGATAAAAAGGAATAAAAATCAACAAAAATTAAACTATTGAAGTTACAAAATTCCAAAATTGACACTAACCCATTAGTATTCCAAATAAGATAATCAATACTAAATAGGAAATTTGCAGAGAGAGAGAGAGAGAGAGGTGAACCTTAGTGAGAATGATTTAAAAAAACAAACAAACACACACACACACACACACACACACACAAATACATGAAGTTCTACCACACCCAAAAAAGAGAACTTTTGTATATATATCATCATCACACCAAAAAAAAAACACATGCACACACACACTCACACAAATACATGAAGTTTTGTCATTTCCTTCTATTGAAATGAAAATGCAACTCAAATTTAATTTTTATTGTTCCAATATTTTTGTTGTGTTCATAGCATTACTCTATTAAAAAGAATTTTTCTTAATACTTTAATTTTTATTATGTCCACAGCATTACTCTATTAACAATTTACCTAAACTCAAAATTTTTATTGTTGCATTTTTATTGTGTTAACAACATTATTTTTGTTGTTACATAATTTATTGGTCTTTTGTAACAGTGTTTACATTTATTAGTCTTTGTAATTGTCCAATTATATTTATTCTTTTATTTAATAATGTAATACCCAGAAAAAATATATATATATATATATTTTTTAGAGGGGTATTTAAGTAAATTTGTTTATGGGGTCAACTTTTATAATTAATATTACTAAGGGGTTTTTTAGAAAATAAGGTTGAAAACCCTAGTTTACATAGTCTAATTTTAAGTCAGCTTATACTGACAGATGTTTTGAGAGAGGAGATTACCCAAATACAAGATTGCTTAACACTCTTCCAAGTTATGGCTCCACCTCCCATGGTGAAAACACATCCTGATGTGGATTTTCTAAAATCTAGATCCGATTGAAAGTCTAAATCTGTATAGCGAATGGGAATCAAATCCTCACAATGGTAAATAAGCATATAATCTCTGAAAGTTCGAATAGCGTTGAAAACACTATGAACGTTTAGACCCCCAAATACAAATTAGCAATTCAAACTTATTATCAAACAATTAATGTATGAAACATGAATATAATCCAAAGACAGAATTGATAAACAATCTAAGCCAATTATAATCACATCCACAACAGAAAATAAAATGAAAAGATAAAGGGAAGAAAGATGCAAACACAAGGACAATATGCGATGTGTTATCGAAGAGGAAACCGAAGCCCTCGGCGTAAAATCTCTCCGCTGCCCTCCAAGCGGTCAGTAATCGACTAGAAAATGTAGTTGGGATACATGAACAGCAATAGACCCTCCAAGCCTAATCTACCCAGGTACCTAAGCCCTCCAAGCTTCTTGCTCCAACGAGGTTGCGCCGAACCTTTTCCTTCTCTAGCTTACCGGATTCCGCTATAGCCCATAGCATCAACCAATAACCATTGGTCCCTTCCAAACTGCTTCCCTAAGCACCAAAAGACCTTCTCACAGACGTGGGTGTGGTGAGAAAAGGATTTGGTCAAGAACCTCTCAAGGATGTATCAATGGAGAGGAAGAGAGTAGAGGAATTTGAAGAGTCTCTTAGTGAAGATTAGGGATGAGGCAATCTTGTTTTTCTCTAGGGTTTCTCTCAAAATTCTCTCTAGAAGCTCTCTCCATTTCATGGGTATAAGGGTCTATATATAGTGGTGTGTGTTTGGAATACGAAGAGACAGTTTTTCGCAAATAGGAAAAGTTGGCGGCTTGGCCTCGCGACTGGTCTGAGTCGCAAGTTCAAGCCGCGAGATAACAGCCTGGCCAGTCTGGGACTTTTGTCCTGTAGTGCGATAGCTAGTGTGACCCTTCACCTCCCTGCATGCTTCTCACGTGTGCTGCAGCTTGGCGGCTTGCCAATCGCGAGTCAGCCGCGAGTCCCTGCTTCTTTGCACAAACTTGAGCATTTCTTCACACACTTCCCTTACATAAATCCCACCTAAATACAGGGTTACTAAATTACAAGCAAATTGGCACTGAATAAAGCCAACAAGATGGTTGATAAAATTAAACCTTACAACTCTCGTTCTCCGTAGATACTTGAGAATATGCTTTACAACTTGCCAATGTTTTGGTCTTGGATTTAATTGATATCAGCTGACCATGCCAACTGAATAACAAATATCTGGTCTAGTACAAAGCATGGCATACATGAGACTTCCTACTGCAAAAGCATAAGGAACTTGTCTCATCTTATCTACTTCCTCTTAAGTCTTAGGCCTTTGGTCATCAGACAGAGGAACTCCATGTCTGAAAGGAAGTAATCCTTTCTTGGAGTTTTGCATGCTAAACCGTTCTAGAACCTTATCTATATATCCAGCTTGTGATAAGCCTAACATCTTATTCTTGCGATCTCGCCAAAGCTTGATCCCTAGAATAAAATTAGCCTCACCCAAGTCCTTCATATCAAATTTGCTTGACAACCAAACCTTTACTGATGACATTACTCCTACATCATTTCCAATGAGTAGAACATCATCAATATAAAGTACTAGGAACATTACTACTTTATCTTGATGTCTTTTGTACACACATGGTTCATCAAGATTTTGTTCAAAACCAAATGATTTGATTACTTAATCAAATCTAATGTTCCATGACCTAGATGCTTGCTTAAGTCCATAAATGGACCTTTTCAACTTGCATACCATATGCTCTTGGTTCTTTGCTATGAAACCTTCTGGTTGCATCATATAGATTTCCTCTTCAAGATTGCCATTAAGAAATGCAGTCTTGACATCCATTTGCCAAATCTCATAATCATAATGAGCAGCAATGGATAAGAGAATTCTGATAGATTTAAGCATTGCTACTGGTGAAAAGGTTTCTTCATAATCAATACCTTCTTTTTGTGTATAACCTTTCGCCATTAGCCTTGCTTTAAAGGTTTCAACCTTTCCATCTATTTCTCTCTTCCTCTTGTAAACCCATTTGCAACCAACAGGTTTAATGCCGTTAGGCGCCTTTACAAGATCCCAAACATGATTGGAATACATGGAATCTAACTCAGATTTCATAGCTTTGACCCAATGATGTGTATCTATATCACACATTGCCTCTTCATAAGTGTAGGGATCCGATTCAGCCTCTTATGAGATAACTTCATAAGTTTCTCCCAAACCTATGAATCTTATAGGAGGCTGAACAATTCGCCCACTACGACGAGGCACCTGTGTACTAGTCATCTCATGAGTAATATCTTGTGGTATATCTAATACTGCCACATCATCCCTAGTCTCATCCATTGGTTGTTTATTTACAGGTTCATTCATTTCAGCCAAAACAACTCTACTTCTAGGAGTATAATTATTCATATAGTCATTTTCCAAGAATTTGGCATTTATGCTAGCAAACACTTTATTATCTTTATTACTATAGAATAAACCTCCAACTGTTCCTTTTGGATACCCTACAAAGAAAATCACTTCTGTTTTAGGCTGTAACTTGTCAGACTTTCCTTTCAACACATGTGCTGGACAACCCCAAATATGGAGATGTCTCATACTAGGCTTACGCCGATTCCACAACTCTACAGGTGTTTTAGGAACAGACTTCGAAGGTACTAAATTCAGAAGATACATTGCAGTATTTAAAGCATATCCCCAAAAAGAAATTGGTAGAGTCGAATAACTCATCATGGACCTAACCATATCTAAAATAGTCATATTCCTTCTTTCTGCTACACCATTTTGTTTTGGAGTTCCAGGTGCAGTCATTTGGAATACAATCCCATTTTCAGTTAAGTAATTCTTAAAATCTCCAAAAAGGTATTCACCACCATGATCAGATCGAATGGCCCTTATGCGTTTGCCTAATTGATTCTCAACTTCAGCCCTAAACTCTTTGAACTTTTCAAAGGCTTCGGACTTTCGTTTCATTAGGTACACATAACCAAATCTAGAGTAATCATCTATGAAACTAATGAAATACTCATAGCCACCTCTTGCCTGGATTGACATAGGACCACATACATCTGAATGTACTAGTTCTAACAAATCTTGGGCTCTTCTACCTTTTGCATTAAAAGGTCGTTTGGTCATTTTGCCTTCCAAACAAGATTCAAAAACTGGAAAATCATCAAAGTCCAATGGCTCTAAGAGGCCATCTTTGATCAATCTTCGAATTCTGTTTGAATTAATATGACCCAAACGCAAGTGCCAAAGATATGCATCACTAGTAGAAGGAAACTTTCTCTTTAATAATTTCACATGAGAGCTATTATCTAATTCAAAATTATATAATTCATGCTTATTAGGAGTTAAAATATAAAGGCCGTCAACAATATTGCCAGAACAGATAAACACTTTACCCTTCTTTATTACAACATTGTCTTTAAGGATAACACAATATCCATGTTTACCCAAATAAGTTGCAGAAATTAAATTCCTACGAACATTAGGTACATACAAATAGTCTTCTAATATTAAAACTCTAGACTCAAAACATAAATTATAAACACCAACAGCTACAACCGGAATCCTGCTTCCATCAGCCAAAGTAAGAAACAATTCCCCATGTTTAAGCTTTCTGGTCTCCTGGAACCCCTGCAAAGAATTACAAATATGATTACTACAACCTGAATCCACACACCAGGAATCTGTGGGATTTTGTACCAAACATATTTCAAGGAGGAAAGCACTATTCATACCCTTATTATTGGCAGCCTTGAATTTTGGACAATTCCTCTTCCAATGTCCTTTCTCACCACAATGGAAACATTTTCCTTTGATCTTCTTTCCTTTGTCAACAACCCCTAAGGCAATTTGTTTACCCTCTTGCTTGGTGAAGTCCTTCTTCTTCTTCTTCTTACCCTTGCCTTTCAACTTGGGTTGAGAAGTAGAAGCTTCAGCCATATTAGCATCTACACTAGAAGTACCAAGGATGCCTTCTGCCGCTACCAATTCATTCATTAATTCAGACAAAGAATAAATCTTTTTGTTCATATTATAATTGAGTCTAAATTCCTTGAATGATTCTGGTAGTGACTGGAGTATCATATCCACTTGGGATTCTCCATAAATATCGGCACCTAAAACCTTCAATGTATTCAGATTAGAGATCATTGTAAGACAATGCTCCCTCACTAAACCACCTTCAGCCATTTTGATATTATAAATTTGCCTCATGGTTTCTTGCCTTGCAGATCAGCCTTGCTCACCAAACATCTCTTTCAGACTAAACATTATGTCCAAAGCTAGTTCTACATCCTGCATTTGATGCTATAGAACATTTGAGATAGATGCTAGGATGTAGCACTTGGTCATCTCATTAGATTTCTGCCAATGATCATATCGCTTTTTTTCCTCAAGAGGAGCATCTAATGAAGGAAAGCTGGGACATGGTTTAGTAAGCACATATTTGTGCTCTTCAGCAATAAGAACAATGTCCAAATTTCTTTTCCAGTCAACATAGTTGGATCCAGTCAGTTTGTTTTGATTAAGAATAGTAACAAGTGGGCTAAAAGATGCCATGTTCAAATCTGAAATTAATAAACACGAATATAATAAGTAAACTGGACATTATCAATTTAGCATATAAACATATAGTATGGAACCTTAATAAAACCATAATATAATATATGCAATGACAACCCAATATCATATTGAATATCCCTCAGCATAGAGTGAATATAAAATACTATGATTGATTAAGAACTATTCTCATTATTAATCTTTTCATGATAACTCTTATCAAACACTAATAATATGTCGTTATACATTTGGCCTCTAAATAGTTATAGTAAGAACTCAGCATAGAGGATACTATAATATTTAGTCTAGTGTATACCATTGTCTAGAATCATGTGTAGCCACATTTCATCCCCTTAACAGGCTTATTTTGTAGTACCATGATACAACACCCTCCGCATGGAATGCAAAGCTCGAAGCTAAGACAAGGTGTTAGATCAAACCACTATAAACCAAGAAATTCAATCCTGTAGTACCATGAAATAAATACTCTCAACATGGAATACTAAGCTCGAAGCAAAGACAAAGTATATATTTCACACTACTATGAACCCACAATGGAGGCCATGAGATCTAACCCTTGTATCTCTCTCCCACTAAATGTTTTAAATTAAAGGTTTTTATTTTGTAAACATGTGTAAACTAATCACACACAGCCTTGCACTTTATACATTTAAAAACACTTAGAAAAAATTCAAAATTCCCTTTAGTAGCATTTTCGCAAGAAGCTCGCGATTAAGCTCTTCCCGTGAAAATGCTTTCATGCAAAAAAATGAAGACATAAAAAAACAGACAGAAACTCTCGCTACTGTCTCGCAACTAAGCTCTTCCCACGAAATTGAGTTTTGGCAAAATAGTGAAAACTCAAAAAATCAGACAGAAACTTTTGCTACTGTCTCACGACTAGTAAAGCTTACCCGCGAAAGGTTTTGTGCTTCAGAAGCATTTCTCGCGAGTAACTTCGCAGGAAGCTAGCCCGCGAAAAACCTGTGTTTTCAGTTTTTTAAAGGAAAAATCTGAACAGTTTTCTTCTGTTTTCTATGAACAAACAATCACCATATGAACATGATAGATAGAATTTGATGTCAAAACTGAATTTCATTGATGCTATAGCCTTAAAGTTCAATTTAACTTACTTAAATTCAAATTTAAACAACATCATAACATCAATTTCAATTTTCATCAAATCATAGTTTTAACAATCATGCAGAAAATTAAATACACAAATAATCTTCTAACATCATGAAACTATTATCTCTAATTCCAAAACTCACAAAACATGTTAAACAGATTGGAAATTGAAGACCGCTCTGATACCATTGATGGAAATAAGAGTCTACGCAGTGGAAAAAATTAAATTAACGGATCTACTTCATTCACAATTGTCAACATGTGCCATATAAGTTTCAGAATTAGAGAATAAGATAGTGTACCTTGAAGCAGTGAAATTCAAAACCGATAATTCAGAATTTCTTGAGAAGACTTTCAATCTTCACTCCAATTCCACTAACACCCAAGATGTGTGGTCTCTCAATCAGTTATATGAGTTTGTTCTAGAGAGAATTGAAGAGTTTCCAACACTCTCATACATACCAATTCATTGTCTCTCAAAATCTATATGTTTCTCTCTATATATTTGATTATCTAATTGGGCTAGACTTCTGGGCCTTCCTAATTGGGCTTTAGTATGTGGCTTGGAGTGGGACCAAAAGAGAACAAATAAGACACTAGCACCAATGGGCCTTGGGCCTTTCTGTCAACTCTTGACAAGTCCAAAGTTACCATTAATTATATTTAATACCACTATATAAATATAATTGTGATAGACCACAATCTGAATGACCCCTTGTGATTAAACCAATTAATTAATTAGCCAAGTTATTAATTAATCAATTTATCATGCAATTGCGTGGAAGCACAAACAAATCACCAAAAACTAAATATGCAGTGGAAATAAAATAACACGGTGATTTGTTTACGAATGGGGAAAACCCTAACGGCAAAAACCCCACCGGGTGATTTTCAAGTCACCACTCCCGAAACTCCACTATTATCAAATCAAGCGGTTACAAGTAAAGGAATCCCAAGTACCTTACCAACCTACAGTTGAACCCTTACCCCAATACCCAATTGGACTTGATCTGTAGTGACAATTTTCACCTTTGATGCACGGCTCCTAAGTACGTGACTAACCAATGTGCGGATCCTAGTACGCGACTTTAAACACCAACTAAGAAGGAGAGGTTGGCTGCAAAGTTCTTCAGTTCATCATACACAATGAAGATCAGGAAGATGCTTGGTTACAAAACCCTATGGTGCAAATACACAGCAACTTCTAGAGAGAAGATGAACTAGGTTAAGAACTTCGTCTTTTGATCACAATTTGCTTGAACAGAGATTGCTCAATGCTTTTGCAACTTGTGTACTATTTGACGACTCTTAAAACAATCCTTTTATATGTTTAGGGTTAGAAGAAAAGAAGGCCCAAAACCATATTCACGGATCCCAAGAAAATCAGATCAGAAAATCTGAAATTATAAATCTCGACAGATAGGAGGTGTCGAGGTAGCTATCGAGCAGGTGTCGAACTTTAATGAAATTGCACTTCAGCTTGCTCTTTCTTGGACAAACTTGATGACTTCAACACTTGATCTTGAAACCTTATTTCTTGAAGTATTAAAAACACCTAGAACTACCTAATTACAAGTAGAGTGCGTTTTGTCAAAAGGATTAGCCAATTTACATAAACAAGTGACATATGTTCTTAACAAGTGAACACATATATGTCCTAACAAATTGCACTCTAGGCCTTATTAATAAATTATATCCCAAGACTTTATTGTACATGCAACCCCTTCATAAAAAATTCGTAGTAACACAAAGTTATGAATGAAGATTGCCACTTTGCGAATTACTACATCTTAATCCTTGAGTACCCGGTTTAATCCTTCTAAGTTATTCATCATATATTTATGAAATCCAATTTCATAAATATATACTTTAGTCTTACTAAAGTGGTTAGGCCTAACTCTCTGAATAACAAATCCATTAAACTTATCTCAAGGCAATATTTTGTATCTCCGTTAAGAGACTATAAATTCCACCTTGAGAATATATGTTCCATCAACACTAAATGTGGCTGCCCAACATACTGAGATTTTGACCGTTACTTTAGATCTCACTCCTGATATATCAAAGCAACTTACACTTCATGATTAGATCCATTATTCTCTCAGGACTAAGAGTTCATGTAAATGAAAGTCGTGAGATTTATTATTCAATTGACAATCATTAGGAGAATAATAAATCTCATAGTAGTCCAGTTCAATATGTTTTAACTCTTAAAACATATCAACACATCAACTAGAAGTCACCACTTCCATGATCAAGACAAATCATCTTAATTGATATGTTATAGTCTTCGCAGATGAAATGCCCAATTTCATCACCGAGTACGAACCAAATTCTGAGTTTACAAAGAACTTGTGACTTATATCTTCTAAAAGTTCAATATGTGTCTAAAACAAAATTACTAATTCATGCTTTATATCAAACAATTAATGTACGGAACATGATAACAAGCTTATAACAGAATTGATAAACAATCTAAGCCAAATATAAACACATCCACAGCAGTAAATATAAAGCAAAGATAAAGGGAAGGAAGATGCAAACACACGGACAACACACGATGCGTTATCGAAGAGGAAACCGAAGTCCTCGGTGTAAAACCTCTCCGCCGCCCTCCAAGCGGTCAAATAATCCACTAAAGAATATAGTTGGGATACATGAACAGCAGAAGACCCTCAAAGCCTAATCTACCCAAGTACCTAAGCCCTCCAAGCTTCTTGCTCCAACGAGGTTACGCCGAACCTATTTCTTCTTTAGCTTCCCGAATTCCGCTACTAGACCATAGCATCAACCAATGTATATTGGTTCCTTCCAAACTGCTTCCCTTAGCACCAAATGAGCCTTTTCACAAACGTAGGTGTGGTGAGAAAAAGATTTGGTCAATAACCTCTCAAGGGTATGACAATGGAGAGGAAGAGAGTAGAGGAATTTGTAGAGTCTCTAAGGTAAAGATTGGGGATGAGGCAATCTTGTTTTGCTCTAGGGTTTCTCTCACAAAATTCTCTCTAGAAGCTCTCTCAATTTAGTGGGTATAAGGGTCTATATATACTGGTGTGTGTTTGGAATACGAAGAGACAATTTTTGCCAAACAGGGCTGGTTGGTGGCTTGACCTCGCAGCTTGTCCAAGTCGCGACATAACGGCCTGGCCAGCCTAGGACTTTTGTCCTATAGTACGACAGCTGGCGCGACCCTTCAGCTCCCCTGTGTGCAATTTACGTGCCAGCATTTGACGGCTTGCAAGCCGCGAGTCAATCGCGAGTCCTAGCCGCGAGTCTCTGCTTCTTTGCACAAAGATGAGCTTTTCTTCACACTCTCTTCACACACTACCCTTACATGAAATCCACCTAAATACAGGGTTACTAAGTGCTTGAATTATAAGCAAATTGGCACGGAATAAAGCCACCAAGATGGTTGATAAATTTCAACCTTAAAATCTCCTCCTTTGGCTATTCTGTGACAAAACCCTAAAACAAACTCTAGACTTAACGTGTGAGTTGGGACCAGTTGGAAAACTCACTCACACCTAACTCTAGAATCTGTGAAGCTTTAGAACCATCAGAACAAGTAACTCCTGAAACATAACAATACAATAAATTCATTGTATGCAGCATGCAATGCAAATGGAGCAAGCATAATGCGATCAAGCACAATGGAGTAAAGCAATAAACCATGGCAAGACCAAAACATGTAATCACTATAACCAAGTGATCACAATGCTCATTCACACTTGGAATGAACATCCGGACATTCAAGTTGACAAACACAGGGCAAATCACTTGAATGACCAACACTCAACCAATGCACAATACATGAAGTATGTGCATCTAGGAAAAATCCTACACGGGCATAAGAGTGACAGAACAGTACTTAAAAAGGGATGCATAGCATTAGGTTAGAAGTACTGATTAAACAACACACAAAGGCTGCATAAAGCATGGCACAAACCGCAAAGGCCTACAAGTGTGCATAAGAACAAACCCTTAAAGCTTACAAAAGCAACATGGGTACAAGCAGATAACAAATCAGAACACATAAACCAAGGTGTTAGAAACATTCAAGAGATATGAGTTTAATTCAATCTTAAACCACAGTGTATCAAACCTATAACAACAGTAGTTATCCAAGCATAGTATCAAAATTATAAACAAAAACAGCATATAATAATGAGACTCCCCCTCAAGAACTGCCCCAAAAATACTCCCCCTTTTTTACTGGAATGGCCAAAGGGTCACTGATCCTGGTTGGTGTGAATGCTGTCAAACTTGGCTGAGAGTACATCAAGCTGGTCCTGCATTGTTGTCATCCTTTCAGTATGCTGATTCTGAACTTCTCTGAGTGTATCAAGTCTTCCCAAGATGATCTGAAATGCATCAGGAGGTACAGCAGATGAAGTAGAAGCCCTGCTCCTCTTGACTTTTCTTATTGGTGTGGAAGATGGTTCTGCAGCCTTTACTTCAGTCTCCATTGGATCACCTTCTTCTTGTAGACCCTCCTCTTCTTCTCTTGGAAGACGACTTTGTATCCTTGTGAGAGTAAATTTGTTAATGGCTAATAGAGGAGGCAAAAGACTAATATCCTGAGGGATTGCAACACCTTTTTCTCTGAAAATCCTCATGAGAAGACTAGGAAATATCAGCTTGGGTCTTGAGGTGGATCTAGTCTCCTCCACTATAGTATCAAAGATGTGAGAACTGATGTCAATGAAGTTTTTCTCCTTAAGTTCCATGAGAAAGATGGCTCTGGCATTTGTCAATGTATTCATCTTTCTTATAGGATACAGATTGTACATCATTATGGTGGTCAGACACCTCATATCTTTAGGAAAATCAGAAGTGTTAAGACATCTCTTTTCTATAACCCCACAAATTCTTTTCTGGACAATTTCTAGAGAGAGCATTATGTCCTTGTAGTTAGTGAATTCATAATCTTCCAATACCTCAAGTCCTAGAACCTTATCAATATCATGAGCATCTAAGGTAAATTCCTTTCTTCTCACCCAACAACTCAACTCCTCCTCCCTTATCACAGCATTTGCATAGAATTCTCTGATTAGAGGGTCACACACAGGTGGAAAGTCACTCATCAGATTCTCCTAACCTCTACCCTCAAAACAGCCTGGAATGAAGGTGTCCTTCAATTCCCTGAAATTTACAAATCTCTCCTGAATGATGGTTCCTTTTGAAAAAGGATCCCTATATCTTTCAAAGTGTTTAATAGACCTAAATAGGTTAGGGTCCATTTTCATTCTCTTGTCAGATTTCTGAGCGGGAGTCTTCTTCTTTGAAAGAGTAGGAGGCATCTGTAAAACACGCAGAAGAGGCCACAAACAAGAGCAACAACACAGTATGTGGAAGTGGACACATATTAGTAACAATATAGTGTAAAGACAATAACAGAGAGTGTCAAACCAACCCACAAACCAAGAGCAGTTAATAACCAGTGATTTGAAGAACAAGGCAAACAAGATCATTCAGTATAGATGCAGATTGGAGCAAGCACTAAATAACAAAAAATTGGACAGTGTAAACCACTATCAGACAGATAAGGACATATGACAATGAAACATAACAAAATGTGTATGACAAGTGCAAGATAATCCCAAAGGCAGCTCCACAATCATGATATGATGGCTAAAAATCAAAGCAAGTCAAGCCACATAATCCAGAATTTCAAACAAACTGAAATGCCTCATTTAAATACAGACTAAAACACAGAAAAACCCAGACTCATAAGCCTAAAGAGTATAAAATGTATCAAAAACACTTCACAGAACTAATACTAGAGTAATGAAGCAAAAAATATGATACGGAACATATTCAGCACCAAAAAAAACTTTAATGAAACAGACCCAAACTTTGATTAAAAATACATTCGTACATCTCAAAAACTCAATCCAACATCAGAACACACAGATTCAAGAAAATAACAGTAAAATCATGAAATGTGAAGGGAAAACAAGAAAACCCATACCTTTTTCTTGGTGTTTGATGAAGACATGATGTAGAAATGGAAACTTTTTCAGTGAGACTCGGAGTGTTTGAGAGAGAGAAACGAAGAAGACAATGAACAGTCACTGATATTTGAGGGAAAAAACTGAAAAACCATTTTAAAAACTGTCTTCAAAACGCAAAACACGCGTTTTTCGCGACTGGGTTAAGTCGCCAATAAGTCACTAGGGTAAGTCGCGAAACACTGTGAAGGTAAGAAAATTGAAAATTTTCTCCAAGTGTTTTTCGCGACTAGAAGATCTACCCACGAGGGAGTCACGAGCTGAGCCGCGAAAATCTCTGTGTATGCCTCGCGACTGGACCTTTCACCCGTGAACAAGTCGCCATACTGAGTCGCGAAATATGCAGAAACACAAATTTTGGAAAATTTTCTAAGTCTTTTTCGCGACTGGGATGCTGACTCGCCAGTGACCCGCTAAAATCTCTGAGAGAGCTTCGCAACTGGAGCATGCGACTAGACCTACCTGCGACTTAGTCGCCAAAATAGGGTAACACTGTTTTTGAAATTTTTGACATTTTTGTAGAAACAAAACACTTTCCAAAAACAAACTAAAACACTCAAAAATCTTTTTGTGTTTGATCAACAAAGATTGAGTATATGAAAGCACATTTAATCAAGTACGGTCACACAAATGAATATGGCTTTCATTGAACATAGACTTGTGTGTTATGTGTGGATATCAAAAATGAGATATTCCTTATTCCAATGTGAAGCTTCAATGATCAATTCAATCGAGGCATACACAACTAGCATTAGATAACGTGACCTATCTCAATTATAGAAACATGCATATATGACCTCCCACAAGCACTTGATAACAATTCTTTGAAGCTTTTCATTTGGCTCCATATTCAACATATCATTTGCACTTTTTGAGCAAAGAAAATCTCATTGAGAGATAGATGCCTGAAATTTTTGATATTTCAATTGATGAGTTAGCCTTTGGCTTTTTGAGCATCATACATTTTATTTTGGTCGCTTTCCCTTTTTCCTAGTCAAATACTAGTATGTGCGACAGGCTTTTGCAGTTATATATCTCTTTTCATTTGGATATTTACATTTAGAGAGCTCTTTAAGCATAAAAATAAAAAATGGGAAGATATATAGGCATGAGTCTATGCATGTCTCAAGATCAATAAAACCATTCACTAATCATTCATGACAAGGTTGAAGATCTATTTACAACAGTCCCATAGATTTCAGAATTTCTTCCACAATGATATGAGTGCATGAGAGACAAGCTACGCTTGTTAAATGCACAAAGCCATTAGTCCAAAGGTACAAGGCAAAACATGCTTTGAGACAAAACTCAACAAAGTGATCAAACTTTTTGGATTTTCTACTTTTTATGTGTTTTTAGATTTTTGACACACAAGTAGTAAAAGAATGATAAAAAACATAACATAAAGAACAATGTAAAAACATTTGAACCAAAGACAAACACACACAGACAATAACAACCTAAATACTATCAAGAAGCACACAACCAAGCATATTTACAAATATGGGAAGTATTGATGCATGGACATGTTGTAATGCTTATGCATGAATACCCTTTGTCACCCACACGTCACATGCATTTGGGGTGATATCCTTGACGGATCGGGTACGAGAGTTAGGAGTGTCAAACCTTCGTGTGAAGCTTTCCAAGAAATTGGTGAACGCACCGATCATCTTCATCACGTCCATCATTCCTGGATCACGGTTTTGACTTCTTGGTTGCTCACCACCCCAAGACCTCATATCATTTCTTCTTCCTCGTGACTGAGGTGCACTTGCATTGTTGTCTGCTCTCAGCTTTTGACAGTTGGGTCTAGTATGTCCTTGCAATCCACAATAGTGACAAACATAATCCGTTCTAGGACCCTGCTGCTGTCTTGGGAGTGATCTTCCTCTAGCTCCAAATCTGGCTTCTGATTGATTACGGGACTTGTTAAGCACCCGTTGATTAGCCACATTCTTCTTCTTCTTAGCCTGAACTATCTCAAGAGTAGGCTTATCAACAGCCCATCTCTTTGGTCTTCACAAACTTTACTTCTTTGGTGACATTGGCTAATAAGCTACTTCCTCCGGTATATCCCAACCCGAACTTGTCTGAGGCACGTTTTTGAGATTAAATAACATCATCTAGCTTCTTGGAGGAGACCCTATCTATCTTGGCATGAGCTTGCACTACCTCTTGCTCAAGGAATCTCACTTTCGTGTAAGCTTCTGATAGCTCACCATTAAGTGCTTCAATCTCACACTTTACCTCCTTATATCGTGCCAGCAGACTTTTGTAATCTTCCTCAGCCCTCTTCATCTTCTTAATGGCTGCATTAGCCACTTTAGCATATTCACCGGTCTTCTCAAGAAGTGAGTTGTAAGTCTCTTGCAATCCCACTGCTTCTCCAACTTCCTCATCTTCAGACTCCTCAACTATTCCAATAGACTCCAAATCAGAATGTTCCCCAAGCTCCTTCACAGGTGTACCCAAATCATCCGAGGTCTCTAAATGTGCAATGGTCATGAAAGCGGAGTAATTTCCTTCTCCGTCACAGCTATCTTCAGAGTCAGAATTTGATGAATCACCATCACTCAAGGTAATGGCATAGACCTTTCCTTTTGTCTTCAAATAATTGGGACACTCCTTTTTGAATTGTCCATGTCCATTACACTCAAAACACACAATATCCAAAGAAAATTGAGATTCCTTCCCTTCTTTCCTCGTAAACTATTTCCTATCACCTCTTAAAGATGAAAATTTCCCTCTGTTAAATGTTTTCCCACTGTTCTTCATCTTCAGAAATTTGCGGAAGTTTTTCGCAAGGTATGCTACTTCCTTCTCCACTCCATCTTCTTCGAAAGGATCATCCATTCTTTCGGTGATGGTTTTGAGAGCAAGTGATTTACTCGTCTTGTGGGAAGGCAGTCCCAGTTCATATGTTTGGAGAGACCCAATCAGCTACTGAATTTTGATCCCATCCAGGTCTTTACTCTCTTCTATGGTTGTGACTTTTGCTCTAAAGCTTTCAAGCAAGGACCTCAAGATTTTTCTCACCACCTTAGTATCTTCAATCTTCTCACCAAGATTGAGCTTAGCAATGACAATTTCGTTGAGCTTCCCATAGAATGAATCAAACGATTCATCTTCACCTATCTTGAGCTCTTCAAATTTGGTGGTAAGCATTTGGAGCTTTGTGTCCTTCACCTTCTTAGTCCCCTCATAAGTTGTCTCCAAAATCTCCCAAGCTTCCTTGGCCACTGTCATGTGAGATATCTTGTAGAATTCATCTGGAGACACACCACAGAAAATAGCATTTAATGCTTTACTGTTAGCATTGGTTGCCGCAAGAGCTGCCTTATCCTAAGTAGATTTAGCAGCCTCCGGCTTAGTCCAACCTATTTCAACCGCATCCCACACGATGTCATCAATAGAGCATAGGAATGCCTCTTATTCTAACTTTCCGGAAGGAATAATTATTACCATCAAAAAATTGTGGAACATTTAAGGATTGAGACCTATCCATCTCAACAAGGGGTTAAGGATCACACTCAGGTATTAAAACCATAACAAGTGTACCCGCTCTGATACCAATTGAAAGTTCAATATGTGTCTAAAACACCCTTGAACGTTTAGACCCCAAATTACAAAATTACCAATTCAAGCTTTATATCAAACAATTAATGTGCGAAACATGATAACAAGCTTATAACATAATTGATAAACAATCTAAGCCAAATATAAACACATCCACAGCAGTAAATATAAAGCAAAGATAAAGGGAAGGAAGATGCAAACACACGGACAATACACGATGTGTTATCGAAGAGGAAACTGAAGTCCTCGGTATAAAACCTCTCCGCCGCCCTCCAAGCGGTCAAATAATCCACTAAAGAATGTAGTTGGGATACATGAACAGCAGAAGACCCTCCAAGCCTAATCTACCCAAGTACCTAAGCCCTCCAAGCTTCTTGCTCCAACGAGGTTACACCGAACCTATTTCTTTTTTAGCTTCTCGAATTCCGCTACTAGACCATAGCATCAACCAATGTATATTGGTTCCTTCCAAACTGCTTCCCTTAGCACCAAATGAGCCTTCTCACAAACGTAGGTGTGGTGAGAAAAGGATTTGGTCAATAACCTCTCAAGGGTATGACAATGAAGAGGACGAGAGTAGAGGAATTTGTAGAGTCTCTAAGGTAAAGATTGGGGATGAGGCAATCTTGTTTTGCTCTAAGGTTTCTCTCACAAAATTCTCTCTAGAAGCTCTCTCAATTTAGTGGGTATAAGGGTCTATATATAGTGGTGTGTTTTTGGAATACGAAGAGACAATTTTTGCCAAACAGGGCTGGTTGGCGGCTTGACCTCGCGGCTTGTCCAAGTCGCGAAATCAAGTCGCGACGTAACGGCCTGGCCAGCCTGGGACTTTTTTCCTGTAGTGCAACAGCTGGCGCGACCCTTCAGCTCCCCTGTGTGTATCTCACGTGCCAGCATTTGGCGGCTTGCAAGTCGCGAGTCAGTCGCGAGTCCTAGCCGTGAGTCTCTGCTTCTTTGCACAAAGATGAGCTTTTCTTCACACTCTCTTCACACACTACCCTTACATGAAACCCACCTAAATACAGGGTTACTAAGTGCTTAAATTACAAGCAAATTGGCACAGAATAAAGCCAACAAGATGGTTTATAAATTTCAACCTTACATCTTCTGTGACTAAATCACATAAATCACATACTATGCATCTCATGGACTATATGATAATGTCCAAATATTCATGTTACCATTATTTCAGATAATAATAAAACAACTTTATTAATTGCAATATTAAGTCATACATCATGTCATACATAATATAATACATAGCATTATACAATAGGATTCTAGGGCACAAATCCTAACAAGACTTACCCCTTCATGAACCATGATCTTCATGACAAGACTACAAAATGGATACATGTTCGTGTTGCTGATCGAGCCGCTGTTTTCCCAATGATCTAAAAAATGTGGGCACATATGTCAATTGGAGCTCCTGTGATTAGGTCACATAGAAATTGCGCTCTCCCAAGGTTGATGAATGCAGTGTTTTTCTTCTTGGTAGGAGTCATCTATAAACATAGCAAAAAAGGCCACAAAAGACAGAGCACAATGGATGAAATTTCAAACATTAGTAACAAGTTAGTATAACTGAAAAGAACAATACCACCATTAAGTCCATATTCAGTTGAGATTCAGACATTGAAAGGGATATCTCAAAACAAAAATAGACCCACCTATCAACCATAGATAAGCATAACCCATTGTGACAGTGAGCACAATAGCTTAAACACGAACATTCTAGAGCACATCCCTAATGACAGACTTCAACATGCAATAATATGTCTATAAGAAACACCCAAACTCACAAACATGAACTCACCCCAAATCCGAAACTACAGATTATCACAAATTAGAACCACAACTCACAGATTCAAGAAAACATGAAATATGTAGTGAGAAAAGAAAGCCCATACCTTTTCCTTGAAGATTTGAGGTTGATATGATGCAAAAATGGAGGTTTTTCGAGAGTGACACGGTGAGTTTGAGAGAGAGTTGAAATGCGGAAGACAATGAACAGTCACAAAAGTTCGAGGGAAAAACTGAAAAATTTTAAAACCTACCTTTAAAACGTAAAACACGCGATTTTCGCTACTGAGTCAAGTCGCGTGCAAGTCACCAAGACCAGCCGCCAGAACACTTAAACACAAAAATTTGAAAAATTTTCTAAGTGTTTTTCACGACTGGAAGGTCTACCCGTGAGAAAGTCGCGAGGTAAGCCACGAAAATCTCTGTGTACCCTTCGCGACTGGACCTTCCACCCACAAACAAGTCACCATAATGAGCCACGAGAAACATAAAAACCAAAATTTTAAAAAATATTCTAAGTATTTTTCCCGACTAGGACATTGACCCGCCAGTGAGTCACGAATACCTTCTGAGTAATGTTTGCGACTGGGACATGCGACTAGACCAACCCGTGACTGAGTCGCCAGAACAGGGCAACACTGTTTTTGAAATTTTAACAATTTTTGTAAAAACAAAGAACTTTCCAAAAACAAACTAAAACACTCAAAAATCTTTTTGTGTTTGATCAACAAAGATTGAGCATGTGAAAACACATTTAATCAAGTACAATCACACAAATGAATATGGCATTCATTGAACATAGACAAGTGTGATGTGTGTGGATATTAGAAATGAGATAGTCCTTAGTCTAATGTGAAGCTTCAATGATCAATTCAACCAAGACATACACAATTAACACTAGATGATGTGACCCATCTCAATTATAGAAATATGCATATATGACCTCCCACAAACAACTTGATTATCATAACTTCGAAGCTTTTCATTTGGCTTCATATACATCACATCATTTGATCTTTTTGAAACAATACATCTCATTGAGAGATTGATGCCTGAAATTTTTGATATTTCAATTTGACGAGTTAGCCTTTGGCTTTTTGGGCATCATACATTTTATTTTTGGTCGCTTTCCCTTTTTCCTAGTCAAATACTAGTATGTGTGACAGGCTTTTGCAGCTCAATATCTCTTTTCATTTGGAGATTTATATTTGGTGAGCTTTTTGAGTAAAAACAATAAAATAAAATAGTGGGAAGATATATAGGCACAAGTCTATGCATGTCTCAAGATCAACAAAACCATTCACTAATCATTCATGACAAGGTTGAAGATCTATTTACAATAGTCACAGATTTCAAGATTTCTTCCACAATGATATGAGTGCATAGGAAACAAGCTAAGCTCGTAGATGCACAAAGCCATTAGTACAAAGGTACAAGGCAAAACATGTTTAGAGACAAAACTCAACAATGTCGATCAAACTTTTTGGATTTTTTACTTTTTATGTGTTTTTGGATTTTTGACACAAAAGCATGAAAAGATTGATCAAAACAAAAATGTAAAAACATTTAAAAAGAAACAAATAAACAACCAAAAAATTTTCAACTCAAATAAGTAAAAAGCACACAACCAAGCATAGTCACAAATCATAGGAAGAATTGATGCATGGACATGTTGTAATGCTTATGCATGAGTACCCCTCTTCACGCACACGTCACGTGCATTTGGGGTGATATCCCTGTAGGATTGGGTGCGAGAGTTAGCACTTTCAAACCTTCTAGTGAAGCTTTCCAAGCAGGTGGTGAATGCACCGATCATCTTCATCACGTCCATCACACCGAAATCACCATTTCAACCTCTCGATGACTCAACAGCCCAAGTCCTCTTGTCATTTCTTGGTCCTCTTGACCTTTGATCAGTTGCATTCTTCAATGCTCTAAGCTTATGAAAATTTGGTTTGGTGTGTCCTTGAAGTCCACGATGATGACAAAAATGGTTTGTTCTCGGACCTCTTTGTGATCTTGGAAGAGATTTCCCTCTAGCTTCAGGTTTGATCACTGACTGGTTACAAGACTTGTTCAACACCTTTTGATCAGCCACGTTCTTCCTCTTTCCATCCCCTACTTTCTTAGGTGTAGAGGCAGCCACTACAGGTTTTTTGGCTTGCATAAACTTCACTTCTTTAATGATTTTGACAGTTGAACTACTTTCTCCGATATATCCCAACTCAGACTTGTCTGAGAATTGTTTTTTAGAGGAAATGACATCATCTTGTTTCTTGGTGGAGACCCTCTCTACCTTGGCATTTGCTTGAACTACCTCAAGCTCAAGAAATTTTATCTTTGAGTAGGCTTCGGTCAGCTCTCCATTCAGTGTCTCTATCTCACACTTGGCCTCCTTATGTTGCACTAGGAGACTTCTATAGTCCTCCTCTACCTTCTTCATCTTTTTCACGGCTGCCTTGGCCACATGTGCATACTCTCCTGATTTCTAAAGGAGTGAATTGAAGTTTTCTTGAAGGCCCCCTGTACTCTCATCTTCTTCAACATCCGATTCTTCTACAATTCCCATTGATTCCTCATCAATATGCTCCCCAAGCTCTTGTACAAGCAAATTCAAGTCCTCCAAAGACTCAACATGAGCAATAGTCATAAAAGCGGAGTAATTCCCTTCTCCGTCACAGCTTTCCTCAGAATTAGAATTGGATGAATCCAAGTCACTAAGAGTTGTGGCATACGCCTTGCCCTTCGATTTCAAATAATTGGGACATTCTTTCTTGAAATGTCTGTGTCCGTTGCACTCGAAGCAAGTGATTCCTTGTGTAGATTGGGATTCAATTCCATCTTTCCTTTTGAATTCCTTTTTCTCCTTCTCGGAACTTTGGAATTTCCCTTTACCACCAAATTTTCCATTGTTCTTGAATTTCAAGAACTTTCAGAAATTCTTCACCAAATATGCCACATCTTTATCACCAACATCCTCATCCGATGAGTCGTGAGTTTCGATCCTTTCATCAACCGTCTTAAGAGCAAGAGATTTGCTCTTCCTTTGTGTGGGCAATGACAATTCATAAGTCTGAAGTGAGCCAATCAGTTCTTGGACTTTGATATCATCAAGGTCCTTACTCTCTTCAATCGCTGTCACCTTGGCACGGAAGCTCTCCGGCAACGAACGAAGGATTTTCCTTACAACTTTAGAGTCCTCCGTTTTCTCCCCCAAGTTGAACTTGCCGATGACTACTTCATTCAGCTTGCTATAGAAAGAGTCAAAAGACTCGTCCTCACTCATTCTTAGCTCCTCGAAATGAGTGGTCACCATCTGCAGCTTGGTATCCTTCACTTTCTTCGTTCCTTCATACGTGGTCTCAAATATCTGCCATGCCTTCATGGCAATAGAAATGTGAGATATCCTGCGGAACTCTTCTGGAGACACACCAATAAATATAGCATTAAGTGCTTTGCTATTTGCATTAGACGCCGCAAGGGTTGCCTTATCCCACGTGGATTTGGCAGCCTCCGGCCTAGTCCATCCAATATCCACCGCATCCCAAATGGTTTCATCCATTGAACACAAAAATGCCCTCATCCTGACTTTCCAAAAGGCAGAGTTGCTACCATCAAAATATGGTGGCGCATTTAAAGATTGAGACAGGTCCATCTCAGTAAGGGGTCAAGGACCGCATTAAGGTGTTTAAACCACAAACAGTGCACCCGCTTTGATACCAATTGAATGTTCAAACAGCATGTAAAACACTATGAACATTTAGACCCCCAATTTACAAATTACCAATTCAAGCTTAATATCAAACAATGTATGTGCGGAAAATGAACATAAGCATATAACAGAATTGCTAAACAATCTAAACCAGATAAAATCACATCCACAGCGGAAATTAAATGGCAAAGATTAAGGGAAAAGAGATGCAAACACAAGGACAACACAACAATGTGTTATCGAAGAGGAAACCAAAGCCCTCGGCGTAAAACCTCTCCGTCACCCTCCAAGCAGTCAATAATCCACTAGAAAATGAAGTTGGGATACATGAACAGCAATAGACCCTCCAAGCCTAATCTATCCAGTGTACCTAAGCCCTCCAAGCTTCTTGCTCCAACGAGGTTACGCCAAACCTTTGTCTTTTCTAGCTTACTGGATTCCGCTATAGCCCATAGCATCAACCAATAACCATTGGTCCCTTCCTAATTACTTCCCAAAGCACCAAATAGCCTTCTCACAGATGTGGGTATGGTGAGAAAAGGATTTGGGTAAGAACCTCTCAAGGATGTAACAATGGAGAGGGTGAGAGTAGAGGAATTTGAAGAGTCTCTATGTAAAGATTGTGGATGAATCAATCTTGTTTTTCTCTCAGGTTTATCTCTCAAAAATCTCTCTTGAACCTCTCTACATTTCATGGGTATAAGGGTCTATATATAGTGGTGGGTGTTTGGAATGTGAAGAGTCATTTTTCCAAAATAGAGCTAGCTAGCGACTTGGCCTCGCGACTTGACTGAGTCACAAGTTCAAGCCACGAGCTAGCTGAATGGCCAGTTTGGACTTTTTGTCCTGTAGTGCAACAGCTGGCATGACGGTTCAGCTTCTCTGCATGCTTCACTCGTGTGCATCATTTAGCGGCTTGCCAATCGCGAGCCACCCGCGAGTTCTAGTCACGAGTCCCTGCTTCACTGCATAATCTTGAGCAATTCTTCACACTCTCTCACACACTACCCTTATATGATTCCCACCTAAATACAAGATTTCTAAGTGCTGAATTACATGCAAATTTGGTACGGAATAAAGCCAATAGAATGGCTAATTAAATTCAACCTTACAGGTGAGATTCATGTAAGGGTAGTGTGTGAAAAAGTGTGAAGAAATCTCAGAAGTGTGCAATTCAAGGGAGTCCCGCGACTGTATCTCGCGACTAGGAAGTTGCTAGAATGGCACACGTGTTAAGCATGTAGGGGGAACAGAAGGGTCACGCCAGCTATTGCACTACAGGACAAAACCTCTAGTCTGGCCAGGCAATTAGCTCGCGACTCAAACTCGCGACTCGTTCCAATCGCGAGCTCGAGTCGCTAGAATGCCCTGTTTGGTTGTAACTGACTCTTCTCATTCCTCATACACCTTACTATATACGCCCTTATACCCACGAAATGTAGAAAGCTTCCAGAGAGAATTTTGAGAGAGAAACCCTAGAGAAAAACAAGATTGACTCATCCAAAATCTTTATCCTTTAATTCTCCAAATTTCTCTACTTTCACCCTCTCCATTGGTATATCCTTGAGAGGTACATTAGCCAAATCCTTATCTCACCATACCCATATGTGTGAGAACATTTTTTGGTGCTTGGGAAGTAGTTTAGAAAGGACCAATTCATTTTGGTTGATGCAATAGGCGACTGTGGGATCTGGTAAGCTAGAAAAGACAAGGTTCGATGTAACCCTGTTGGAGCAAGAAGCTTGGAGGGCTTAGGTACACTAGGTAGATTAGGCTTGGAGGGTCTTCTGCTATTCATGTATCCCAACTTCATTCTCTAGTGGATTATTGACCGCTTGGAGGGCAGCGGAGAGATTTTACGCCGGGTATTTCGGTTTCCTCTTCGATAACACATCGCCATGTTATCTTTGTGTTTGCATATTTCTTCCCTTTCTCTTTACCTTTTAATTACTGCTGTGATTGTGATTAATTATTGTTTAGAGTGTGTTACCTATTTGGGTTTAGCTTATATTCATATTCCACACATATATTGTTTGATTATAAGCTTCTGTTAGTATTTTGTAAATTGGGGGTCTAAATGTTCATTGGCGTTTTACACACTATTTGAACATTCAAAGAGTAAAGCCCTAGTTGCCATCTTGAGTGATACCAAACCAGAAGTAGACTTAAAGGATAGTGATCAAGAAGGGATAGTCAGCGCCTTCACAACCATTGTTGATTTATCCAAGGAGTCCGAAGAACTGGTTGATGAGGAAGAGGAATTTATGAGTCAAAATTTGAAGAGAAGGATGACAAAGATGAAATCCATACTGCCTACTCAAAGGTTTTCAATAATTCGAAGAAGCATAAAAAACTTTATACGCTAGCCACAAGGAAGCTGAGTGAAGTGGAGTTGGAACAAGAAGAACTCTCCACTAAAGTTGATGAAGCAAATCTAACCATCGGTACATTGTGGTTTGAAAACAACTTTCTAGCTGAGAAGAGCAAGAAACTGGATGCTGAGCTGTTTCAAGTAAGAGCTCAATTGGAAAGGACTTCAAGTGCTAAGCTAGATGAAATGCTATATTTCCAAAAGGCCGCATTTGATAAAACTAGTCTCAAGTATGATCACTCTCTCTCTTCTTATAGTACTTCCTCTAGTGCTTTGAATAATGTTGTGTTTGTTTCTTCTACTTCAAATGTTCAACCTGAGAAAATTGAAAATAGAAGTGAGGTTAAATATGATGTAAGGTTGAATTTTATCAACCATCTTGTTGGCTTTCTTCCGTGCCAATTTGCTTGTAATTTAGCACTTGGTAACCATGTATTTAGGTGGGATTCATGTAAGGGTAGTATGTGAGAGAGTGTGAAGAAATGCTCAAGATTGTGCAAAGAAGCAGGGACTCGCGGCTAGGACTCATTGCTGACTCGCAACTGGCAAGCCGTCAACTGCAGCACACGTGAGAAGCATGTGGGGAAGTGAAGGGTCACGCCAGCTGTCGTACTACAGGACAAAAGTCCCAGGCTAGCCAGGCCGTTATCTCGCAGCTTGAACTCGCGACTCAGACCAGTCACGAGGCCAAGCCACCAACTTACCCTGTTTGGAAAAAACTGTCTCTTCGTATTCCAAACACACACCACTATATATAGGCCCTTATACCCACGAAATGGAGAGAGCTTCCAGAGAGAATTTTGAGAGAAACCCTAGAGAAAAACAAGATTGCCTCATCCCCAATCTTCACTAAGAGACTTTTCAAATTCCTCTACTCTCTTCCTCTCCATTGATACATCCTTGAAAGGTTCTTGACCAAGTCCTTTTTCTCACCACACCCACGTCTGTGAGAAGGTCTTTTGGTGCTAAGGGAAGCAGTTTGGAAGGGACCAATGGTTATCGGTTGATGCTATGGGCTATAGCGGAATTCGATAAGCTAGAGAAGAAAAAGGTTCGGCGCAACCTCGTTGGAGCAAGAAGCTTGGAGGGCTTAGGTACCTGGGTAGATTAGGCTTGGAGGGTCTATTGCTGTTCATGTATCCCAACTACATTTTCTAGTGGATTATTGACCGCTTGGAGGGCGGTGGAGAGGTTTTACGCCGAGGGCTTCGGTTTCCTCTTCGATATACATCGTGTGTTGTCCTTGTGTTTGCATCTCTCTTCCCTTTATCTTTACCTTTTATTTTCTATTGTGGATGTGATTATAATTGGCTAAGTTTGTTTATCAATTCTGTGTTTGGCTTATGTTCATGTTCCGCACATTAATTGTTTGATAATAAGCTTAAATTGATATTTTGTAATTGGGAGTCTAAACGTTCATAGTGTTTTCAACACTATTCGAACTTTCACATGATAAGGGAAAATCTATTCTAGGAGCACCACCTAAGGTTGTTAAAGAAACTAAGCAGAACAATCATCGCTCTACTAATAAGAAGTCTCAATCTAAGAAACCTTACTTCTGTCATCACTATGGAGCATCAATACACACTCGTCCAAATTGTTATAAGTGGCTTGCTACTCAACAAAGCAATAGTGTGTTATCTTTCGGAGGCCAAAATCAACTTCAAAACTCTTTGGCTCCTCTTGGGGAACTCTTAAAAGCTGTGATGTTCTTGAAAAACTTCAATGCGTTTAATCCTCCTTCATATTCTCCTCATCAGAGGTCTCTAAACAAGAAAGGTTCACCTCCCTCTCCTGTTTGGAAGGAAAAAGACTCCTTCAAGTGATTCCATCTTTGTTCTTGCATCTCTTATGTGTTTAGTTGGCAATTTTTGAGTCAGTCTAGTCTTTATTTATTTTTTTTTTTTTTTAATGTTTGTTTGTGTGTTTGTTTTGTTCGTTTTTTTAATAAAAAAATCTAAAAAATATAAAAACTGTGTGTGTTTGTGTATACTAATACTTGTGTACCTTGGATGGCCTTTGAAACAAAATTTCTTAACTTTGTATCACTTGTAGCTTAGATAAGCATCTTCATGCACAACTAAGCAATGTGAGCTTTGTGACTCGTTTATGTGATTTGTATGATTTAGTTTATCTTTTATCATTCATATTTTTAGGCAAAACTACACTATTAGTCCCTAAAGTTTACCCTGTGTGCACAATTGGTCCCTCAAGTTTCAAGCGAGTGCAATTGGTCCTGCAAGTTTTCAAAATGAGCAATATAAGTCCTTCGGTTAACTTCCGTTAGTGGTGTTGCTTACGTGGCTAGCGAAATAATGACCTGGCATTTTTTAAATGATATGACATTTCTTTTTATTAAAAAATTAAAAAATTAAATTTACAGAGAAGAAAAAGACTAGACCCATTCCAATTCAAATCTTTATCCTAATCGGTACAAAAAATATCTATTTACGGTGAAAGAGCTAAATTGATGAATTTCAATGGAAGCACAAATCCATAAATTTATTTGCATTGTTTTGACTTGTAAGTTAACACTCATATTATGAAAATTTTTGTTTTTCAGCTGGGTTTGGACCCAAGAGCCACTGACATAGCCAACTTATTTATGGATGCAATGTGCATTGGAGAAAAAATCATTAATGACAAATACTGCTTTATACTAAAGATAGAGACGGGCAGCAATTCGCGAGGCTCAAAGCAGTCCAAACTCTAAGATCATGCACCATACAATATGGGCTTTTTGATTCAATTCAAAGTCTCAAGGCTGCTTAGGATGAAAACTCAAGATAAAGAGGACGTGTTTTGGGAAACCAGCACTGAATCAGTCATGGAGGTGGGTCAGTGGCTGTGCGAGAGAAGGAGGGAGGCAGGTCAGTGGTTACCGGTTGGAGAAGGATGTGTGAAGCAGGAGGCCACAGTCTCCAGTGAAGGGCGGCGACGTCGCCGGTGGCTAGGTCTTGGATCTGTTCATTGTCTCTCTCCTCTCTTGTGGTTTGTAAATCAGATTGCGAATGGAGATTTTTTTGTACCGGGTTTAGGATAAATATTTAAATTGGAATGGGTCTAGTTTCTTTCTTATCTGTAAATTTAATTTTGGAATTTTTTAATAAAACTAAATGCCACATTATTTAAAAAATGCAAGGTCATTATTCCGTTAGCCACGTAAGCAACACTACTAACAGAAGTTAACCAAAATATTTATACTACTCATTTTGAAAACTTGAAAGACCAATTGCGCTTACTTGAAACTTGAGGGACCGGTTGCGCACATAGGATAAACTTCAGGAACTAATAATGTAGTTTCGTTATATTTTTATCACTCTTTTTTATGGGAAGGACTAAAAAATCCTAAGAGAAAGACATAAATAACCATCTCACCACTAAAACTCATCAATCATAAAACATCTGTGTACAATTTATAAAAGTCGTGCTCAGTAAGGTGTAGCACTTACACAGCAAAAGCAAGATGTTTGGCTTACATAATTGGGTAAGTCTTTTCTTTTTTATATACCCATGCAAGTTATGCCATTTTATACTTTAAAGAAAAATATGCAAAGAACATGAAAAGAAAAAAGAATCAAAATACTTTTAAATATGGTTGCAAGCGTGTTTCTAGGAGATGTGGGAGTTATATGATGGACCTCAAAGGTGATGGTCCCCATCAAACAGTAATGATTGTGTATGGATGTATTTGATTCTCTTATATCATTACTCTTCATATGATGAGACACTTATGCTTCTTGCAAAAGTTTCACACACAACATGCATACTCTTTGTTACTCTTGATACTATTATACAAGTAAAATGTGATTTGGCCATCATAACGAATACATGTGGTAGTATAAGCTTATTAAACTATCTTAACTTGTTTTTGAAAATAAAATTGGCTAGACTTATTTAGTGTGTGTTTTGATCTAGGAATGCTTTGCATCTAGAGTTGTTGATGTGTTTGAATGCTTAACATGCTTCCTTGTTGCTGGGTTTGTTGTCTATCTTGGTTGCATTCATCTCATATGGAAAAACCTTGTTTTTGTATGCTCGATAGTAGCTTGACAGAGGCTTGGTACCTTTCGACTCAAGCTTCTTCTATCGAGGTTTTCTAGGTTTTGCTCGATACCTCTCGATAGATAACCCGATCCATCGAGCTATTTTTTTGCACTCTTTGTCTGGTCGATAGAAGCTCAATACCTCCTAGATCTATCAAAGATTTTTGCCGTCGATACCTCCACGATACCTCTCGATCTATCGAGATTTTGTTCTCAACAGATCCTCAATACCACTCAATCTATCAAGATACCTGATTCTATATATACTTGAGATTCGACCTAGTCTTTTCTCTCGACCCAAACACCTCTTTTTCTCTAAAATCCTTTCTCCCTTCAAGATTTCAGTCTCTTCCAAGCCTAAATCCTTTGGTATGTGTTCTTAATCTCTTATTTTTCTCATTCTTCATGCATTTCATGCATTTTAGACCTATGTTTTTTATTTTGTGGGAAATTTGGGGTTTTTATGGTTTTACTAAAATTTTTGGGTTGGGTTTTGTAATTTTGTTCTCACATGATCATGCATTGCATTCTCTAGCATTATAATCATGTTTTCATGCATTCTAGGTTGTGTGCTTAATTATTCAATATGAGTGTTGTAGTTTGGATTAGGTTTTTGTCCATGATTCTTTTATTTTTGCACGTAACATGTTCATGCATTACCATGCATTGCTCTTTTTTCTTTTTCCTCTTTCCTAAGCATATCTTCTATTGTGTTTCTTTTTGTTTCTCTCCTTCCTTAGCTTCTGTCTATGGCACCCAAAAAGTCTGTTCCTTCCAAGAACCCGATCACTCGTCGTGGTTCTTCTTCTTCTTCTTCTCTTCCCTCTATTCTTGGTAGAGATAGGTTCCATGATTCAAAATCCCAAAAGGATTTTGATGAGAACTGTAAGGTTGAATTTAATCAACCATCTAATTGGCTTTATTTCGTGACCAATTTGCTTGTAATTTAGCACTTAGTAACCCTGTATTTAGGTGGGAAAATTGTAAGGGTAGTGTGTGAGAAGATGTGAAGAAAAGCTCAAGAGTGTGCAAGAAAAACAGAGATTCGCGGCTAGGACTCGCGGGTGGGTCGCGACTGGAAAGCCGCCAAACTCTGGCACGTGAGAGGCACACTGGGAAGCTGAAGGGTCGCGCCAGCTGTTATGCTACAGGACAAAAGTTCCAGGCTGGCCAGGCCGTTACGTCGCGACTGGAACTCGCGACTTGGACAAGCCGCGAGGTCAAGTCGCGAGTTAACCTGTTTGGAAAAAACTGACGTTTTGCATTCCCTTCTCACCCTACTATATATACACCCTTATTCCCACTAAATTGAGAGAGCTTCCAGAGAGAATTTTGTGAGAGAAAACCCTAGAGAAAAACAAGATTGCCTCATCCCCAATCTTTACCTTAGAGTCTCTACAAATTCCTCTACTCTCTCCCTCTCCAATGTTGTACCCTTGAGAGGTTCTTAGCCAAATCATTTTCTCACCATACCCATATCCGTGAGAAGGTTTATTTGGTGCTTTGGGAAGCAGTTAGGAAGGAACCAATCTAATTGGTTGATGCTATGGGCTATAGCGGAATCTGGGAAGCTAAAGAAGAAATAGGTTCGGCGTAACCTCGTTGAAGCAAGAAGCTTGGAGGGCTTAGGTACTTGGGTAGATTAGGCTTTGAGGGTCTTCTGCTGTTCATGTATCCTAACTACATTCTTTAGTGGATTATTTGACCGCTTGGAGGGCGGCGGAGAGGTTTTTCGTCGAGGACTTCGGTTTCCTCTTCGATAACACATCGTGTGTTGTCCGTGTGTTTGCATCTTCCTTCCCTTTATCTTTGCCTTATATTTACTGCTGTGGATGTGTTTATATTTGGCTTAGATTGTTTATCTATTCTGTGTTTAGTTTATATTCATGTTCCGCACGTTAATCGTTTGATATTAAGCTTGAATTGGTAATTTTGTAATTTGGGGTCTAAACGTTCAAAGGTGTTTCATACCCATATTGAACTTTCAAGAACTTTTGTGACAGGGTGATTCACTCACAACGCCATGTCATTTTGTCTGATTTTCTAGACACTCCTCTACCCAGAGCATTTAGCTCTCGGGGTTGCAAATCTCTTTATGAGAAACCCTCGAAGTGTCCCAGTGTGTTCATACAGGAGTTTTACTCCAACATACACGCTATCAATACCTTTGTTCCTCAGTTTACTACGGTATTCAGAGGAACACGTATCATAGTTCCCCCAGAACTTATTCTCGAGGTACTACATGTCACTAGGGTAGTTCGTTCAAACTATCCTAGTCATCCTCGTCTCCACTCTATCTCTCGAGACGAGTTGGCCACATGTTTCTGTGAAACGGCCATGGTGTGGGGTAGACTTCAAAACTTTACCACACATAACTTTGCTAAGGGTCCAAGGATCCTTAATATGGTGATGGCCTTTATTCTTACTCCATGGTTTCACTATAACACTATCACTGAGCCTCGCACTCATTTTGTTTTCTCTCTCTTGGAGAGTCTCTCTATGGATTTTCCTTCACATATGATAGTATCGATGATAGATATCTATCAAGACACACATGTGATAAGCTAATTTTTCCTTCAGCTATCACATGCATCCTCACACACTTGCACATTCCTATTCCTTCTGCCCGTCTCTTCTCTTGCATGGATGCTATCAATAAGGAGTCTATCTGTAGAAGTGATGAACAGCTGGCTGCTAAATGACCTCATGTAGAGCCTACTCCAGCTCAACAAGAGGAGGCTACCTTTCGTGCTGTAGAGGATGCTGCCTATATCTCTCGACCCTCTTCTTCATCTGCTCCATCTTGTTCTTCTGGAGTAGAGGCATCTCTCACTGCCATCATGGATCAGCTTTAACACACGAGTGATGATTTTGGTAGTCGTCTTGACCATCTTTTTGATGAGATATGTCAAAAGAATACCAAGATTGGTTGCATCGCTCGCCAACGGTCTCATCTTGGCGGTTTTGCTCATTCTCCCTCTCTCGAGCCAACTGAGGAGTCTTCTGATGGTGGATATGATGAGAGTGATGATTCTTCTGGCTTTCCTAATGATGATGAGATGAATATTTCTCAGTGACTCATCCTTTGTCACTCATGACAAAAAGGGGGAGTAGTTTTAATTATGAGAGAGTAGTCATGTTGTTAGGGGGAAAGCTAGTGTAGAGATAGACTAGTTAGGGGGAAATATTTTTGAGAGACGTAGTTAGTTTGTTGTATCTTTCTCACTTCATCTACCATGGTCTTGTGACCACTTTACATTATATATATATATATATATATATATATGATGATGTATGTTTCTTCACCTCTATCTTACATGTGTCGTTTCTTTTCTCTCTTTATACATATGTTTATTCTTTTATATAACTTGTCTACATTTCACACTTGATGCCTTGATGGTAGTTTAAGTATTTCCGCTAAGACAGGTTGCAAGTCTTTCATGCCACCATCTCTCTTCTTGCAAAGTTTTTCAAGAGTTCATTGTATTCGTTAGACTTATGTAATTTTTGTGTAATAGTTATGGAGATTGTTGTTTTATACTTCTCTCATAATTATATTTGTGGTTTTATCACGAATTGCCAAAAGGGGAGATTGTTAGGGTCATATTTTATATGTACTTGGTTAATCCTTTGACACAACGCACTTTACTTGTAATTGGGTAGATCTAAGTTGGGTTTAATACATGTACTGACCCCTTGTGATGAATTAATTAATTAATTAATTAGCAAAGTTTATCAATTAATCAAATTAACATGCAATGGCATAGTAGCACAAACAAATCACCAATTAAACTAAGTATGCAGTGGAAAATAAATTGACACGATGATTCGTTTACAAATGGGAAAAACCTACACAGCAAAAACCCCACCGGGTGATTTTAAGGTCACCACTCTCGAGAATCCACTCTTATCACAACAAGCAGTTACAAGTAAAGGAATCTCAGTATCTTATACCAACCTATAGTTGAACCCTTACCCCAATATCCAATTGGACTTACTCTGTAATGACAATCTCTCCTTGTAATGCACGACTCCTAGTACGTGACTAACCAATTGCGCAGATCCCAGTACGCGACTTCAATCACCAACTAGAGAAGGTTGTTGGCTGCAAAGTTCTTCAGTTCATCCAGATGATGAAGATCAAGAAGATGATTGGTCATAAAACCCTACGATGCAGAAACACAGCAGCTTCTTCACAAGAAAGATGAACTAAGGAAAATTCTGTCTCTGATCTCAATTTACTTGAACAAAATTTGCTCAACACTTGTGCAACTTGTGTCACCTTTAACGGCCTTTAAAATAATCCTTATATATGTCTAGAGTTGTGAGAAAAGAAAGCCCAAATATACAATCACGAATTTGATGAAAAATAGACCACAAATTCTGAGTTTCATAAACCTCGACAGATACCCTATCTGTTGAGCTACTGTCGAGCCACAGGCTGGAATAGCTCTTCAAGGCTCGATAAATGCTAGCTGTCGAGCTTTAACGAACAGCACTTTTTACACTTGAATCTTGGACAAACTTGCATGGCTTTAACACTTAAACTTGAAACAAAGTTTCTTGAAGCATCAAACACATCCTAGATCTACCCAATTACAAGTAAAGTGCGTTTTGTCAAAGGATTAGTCAATTACATAAAATAGTGACATATGTTCCTAACATGTGAAACACATATGTCCTAACAATCGGGATTTGGCAATCTGTGACAAAACTACTACAAACAAATGAACATATAGGAGAAGTCATAAATCACTCAACTCATATTCACTTGTTACATACAATAAAATCTATCCTAACACAAACTCTTGAAAAACTTTGCAAGAAGAGAGTTCATGGCAAGGTAAACTTTGACAACCTGTATTTCTGAAACACTTTAAACAAAACTCATCAAGGCATCTTTGTGTAAAACAGAAATAATAAATTGCATACAAGTAATAAGAACCATGTGCATAAAGAGAGAAAAGAAACAACACATGTAAGGGTTGGTGAAAAGCATACATCAATATATAAAGAATATAAGCACAATGTATGTCAAAATGGTCATAAGACCCATGTACAAGAACAATGTATCTAAAAAGATAGAAAAGAAAAAGATACATAAAATCCTTACTACATCCCTCAATATCAACACTCCCCCTAACAAAAATCTCCTATACTAACTCTCCCCCTAACTATGACTACTCTCATAACCAAAACTACTTCCCCTTTTTGTCATGAGTGGCAAAGGGTAAGAGTGTCAAGTAGACATCTCATCAACACTGGAAGAGCTAGCATCTCCATCAGAAGCAGTAGCACCATCATCTTCATCCTCATCCTTAGAAGCCTCTAGAGTAGGTGGAGGAGAAGCAACAAAGCCACCCATGACCACCTGTCATCGTGCAATACAACCAACACTTGATACAATTCATCACTGAGAGTGTCGAGGCGAGTATCCGTGCGCTGAAGCTGTGCAATGATGTCCCTGAGAGTCACACCGCTCGAAGAAGTAAAGGGAGCAGGTGTGATGGAGCCGAAGGAGTGGGAGGAGCTACTGACCTCGACTTCCTCGACCGAAACTGTGCCTCTGTCTGTTTAACAGTAGCGACATCTACAGCACCCATAATAGAAAAGTGGTCGAACAAGGGAAAAGGAACAGAAAAATGGCGTAAAATCCTCGTGATAGCCGAAGGGAAAAATATGTTTGTTTAATAATTCTTTTAAATTCTTGAATCTAGGATATCACCATCCACACACATTCACTAGAATTTATCTTTCAATCCAAATGAAATGCTTAATAAATTGAATTAGGGTTTATCACATGCACACACTTTAAATTCAACATGCAAATTGATTGATAACATATTGGATGATGTGATATGAATGTTAGCCACCATAGTCTAGAAGACTGGTTTCACCGGGCAAGGTGGGTGCCTAACACCTTCCCACCTTGTAATATAGCCTCTGAACTTAGATCAAGGGTTGATAGACCAATGTTTATCCTTGTAATTTTCAATTTCTAGATTGTAACTAGAAAACAAAATTATGTACTTTATCTTAGATTGCATCTAGGACCAAAGCCATGTAATTTTCCTATGATCAATGTAAATTCAATTGAAAATTAATAAAATGAGAAATTTTTCAATTTTGGTTCTCTTATTTATCCCAATAATTAAATAAGTGGTGACTCCATTGTAAAACTCTTAATCTAAAGGAGAAAATATAACTAGTCGAACCTCCATTTTGAGAGGCAATAACACAACTCTACTCATTCGCATGGGTTTGGCCCAACATCCTAAAAAAGGGGGCCGGGGGTGCGGTCTCTCACATTGAGCCATTTAACTGATTTTCACCCAAGTGTAGGACCTCAAGATTTCTCAGCAGGCCAATCTGTGGTGGTATTTCCCTAGATAACTTATTAAAGGACAAAGTAAGATATATTTGCTTGGACAAGTAAGTAATTTCAATAGGGACTATGCCATAGAGTTCATTCACGCTAAGATCAACATATGCAAGGTTAGGGAGACATGAAAAGTAAAATTCATGCAGCGTACCTTTTAAGCCTGAGTTAGTCAGGTTTAATTTAATCACACCTCCTGCATGACTGCAAGAAATGCCAAACCAACTGCACGGGATTGAGATGGTATTTTGATCATTAAAAGAATTGGTAGCATTATTAGGATGGAAAGTCCATGAAGGCAGCAGTGACTGGATTTCATTTTGAAGACTGGCTTTCCAATTGAGTAAAGCATCTGTATCTGCCTCTTTATTTACAGAAACAGAATTAGTTACAAATGAGGAATGTAACATGGCCAATATGATTAGAGAAACAAGGGAAAGTAACTTTAAAGTTGTGATTTACAACTATGTTTTATGTTGGCTTTATTCCATGACAAAAGGTGTTGTAAGTGCATTAAATTATTTCCTTGTATTTTGTAGGATTTTATTGTATTGGATTTAGTATTAAGTTGGTGAAGAATCGAGTATGAAATGAAGATCAGTGCAGTTTCGAGCAAGAAATTCACAAGAAAGGTTCCCGCAAAAAGGGCATATGAGAAGCACATGTGAGAAGCACATGCTAGAAGCTGAAGAGTCAAGTGCCAAGCTGCATTTCGCGAGACACGCCATCTCGCGAGGTACCCGCGAAACACTTTGCCTGGAGGATTTTAAGTGTGACTTTCTTATCATTCACGCATACTATATATACCCTTATTACCCACAAAAGTAAATAAGATAATTCAGAAAGAAAGCCCTAGATAGGTTTCTACAACACAACACACCCACCTTTTAGAGAGAGAACTACTCATCCTTAGTGAGAAATCATTGTAGCTCCTTTTCCTTCCCTCTCCCATTGTCATACCTTGAGAGAAGATTTTTACCCAAACACAACTCACACCTATTCAGAGTGTAGAAGTGTTTTGGAACTTGAGAAGTTTTGAGGATTTGCTAAAAAAAGCCAATGAGGCTTGGCGGATGCAATCGGGCGTATTGCGGGATCTGGATAGTGAAGACAAGACTCCAAGAAGTCTGTTGGTAGCAGGAGCTTGGAGGGTTCAAGTACATTGAGTAGACTAGGCTTGGAGGGTCTTTTTTTATTCGTGTACTCCAACTTATTCACTAGTGGATCGATTTCGACTTTAAGGGTCGCTGAGAGGTTTTTCATCGAGTTCTTCGGTTTCCTCTTCAATAATACGTCTTAGTGTTATTTTGTGTTTGTATCTCTTTTCCCTTACTCTTGTGCTTTACATTTATTATTTATTGTTCATGTTTATGCACTAGAGTAGTTTCGATTTATTTCATTTCATTTACTCTTGTTTCACACTTAGATATAAGTTAGAGTAAAAGCAATTAAGCCGTAATTTTAAAATTGGAGTCTAAACAAGCTCGTGTGTTTTTAGCACAAATCTGAACTTTCAATAACTTTTTCAAGGTAGACAATGCCATGGTATTTCTTTTACAAATTGCATACATATCCTTACAATTATATATCAAATCTTCCGCAGGAATTTCTTACACCACTATTTACAGGATCTAAGATTTGGTAAGTCTCTGAGGTCAATTCCAGTGTTAATGGCGTAGAGAAACAGGGATCTGACATAATGGATGACTTACTTTTTGACTGTTTTGATGTGGAAAGACTGTCATTTTCCCAGTCAAGAAAAAGGAAAGAAGATCCAACGTGGAAAGTCTCCCAAGCCTTTTTCATTATATATTTATATCTCAATAACTGGGAAGAAATTCCAAGCAAACTATACAATACAATTGCCAATGGAGCATAAAAATGGGGAGGCTTGTATTTAAAGTCATGGCCTGGGAGTTCTCTCTGGAAAAATTGAAACCATATGCACTGGAGCATTGAAAAAGGGATTCAAATGACCACATGTTTCTTATAGTGCTGATTTTTGTTTCTATCCTTTTGCCTATATGATGTTGAAAGATATCATATATGTTTTGTGGGTTAGGTAGGTAGAATTAGAAGTTGAATCCACTCTATCGTCTAGTAGAATGTTTAAATTATTTAGTATTTCTTTTCATAGTGGCAACTGGCGAAATCGCAAAAGTGAATTTCTGAATATGATAATCCATCAGTTAGGTTGAGACCCTTATTTGTGTGTCTGTTCCACCACAAAATATCACACAGAAGTTTTCCAATGCTATTCATACGATTGCCAACCATAGCAGCAATGTTTTCCAATGACTATATTCTCATTCTTTAGGAGATCTAAAAGTAAAATGCTTGAGTGTTGAAACAAGAAGTTCAGAGAAATGTAACCACTAACTACCTTCTTCAACCTCTTTAAATCTTTAGTAAGAGAAACAAAGACAAACTACAGTTGTTTCAGTCATTAGAAGAGTTTACAAATTGACGTCTTCCTTTCGTCAATTATAAGTCTCTTATTCATTTAAAACCCCAAATTTAACATAATTAGACTTAGTATCCTGTCGTTAGTACCCTATAAATTCTAAGCCTCTTTACGCACGAAGTACAGTTTTCCAATGACTATATTCTCATTCTGAAGGACAGCAAAAGAAATATTGCAACTAAACAGAGGAGCCAAATTTGAGATTAGAAACTTATCGATGAGTGAAATAATCGGAAAGTGATAAGTGAGAACGAAAGTATATCTGTGGATAGTTCTGTAATTACAAGTTATTGATATGGGATATTGCTCTTACTTATAGGGGTGATGATGATTATGAGAAGTGATGTAACACCCCATAATTTTATAATTAAAAAAGGGAAAAAAATTAACATAAAATAAGAGGCCCACAGTTTAATGGATTAAAATTAATTGGGTCTAAGGAAGTTATTTGAGGATGAATGGTTTTATTTTGGGCCTAGGACAATAAGGAATATGGAAGATTTAGTAGGCTTGTATTGGTCAAAAGTACCCTAACCCATCATCTTGCATAGGTACATATATATATATATATACACATATATATATACACACGCATATATGTGTTGGAGATATTACACTAAATAATAATGGAAGAACAATATTAACATAAAAGACAAACAGAAAATATATAACTTAGAGGTACTATATTGTTTTTCTTAGAAAATATTTGCCCCCCACGCTTTTGTTTCTAAAAGGTTATCGCAAATGTTCCCAAGATACAACCAAGATGTTAGGTTCTACAGACAGTAATTCTAAAGAATGACTACAGGATTTCTTGTGTTTCTCTCAAACTTTCTCTTTTGTGGAGTTTGTTATTTTCAAGTGAACATAAGCATCTATTTATACTTATAGAGTTATATTTCATGAAAATGCACGTATAGAAAGTTAGTTATTTTTTCAAGTGAACATAAGTTTCTATTTATACCCATAGGGTTATGTTTCATGAAAAGGCATGTATGGAGAGCTAGTTATTTTTTTATAAAACGGTTAACAAAGATTAAAACCTCTTCAACCTTTCTGAACAGCCACCAAAAAATTCTAAAAAATTCCATAAAATTCAAATTTTCGAATTTTCACTTAGAAAATTCTAGAACTTGAATTTTTACTTTATGAAACCATATTCTCCAAACTCAAACATTATTATTACAACCTATCCTTGTATATACCTATATATACAACAATATATACAGTTTCTCTCTTTCTAGTGGTATCAAAATTCAACAAGTGAGAATCATGTCTGTAAAAAAATAAATAAATAAATAAAAACTACCACACATGTTAATCACTTATTGGATTTTGATACGGATGAGGCGATACCATTTGATACAAAATACTCTCATTAAACCGCAACACACATGACACATAGCAGCTCCTCCCCGTTATTCTTATGTTACACTCCTCAAATGCCACAGCCTACTTCTCCCTGAAGAACAACTTGTGACAGTTTTAAGGTTGGCCTTGCGGGATAAAAACGAGGAGAAAGGGTGCATGAGGTGAGACAATGAATTTCTTTTACCGTTTTGGGTTCCTCTTCTACCATATATGGAACTTACTTATGTTATTATTTATTGATGGAACTAGTGGTAGAGCCCAGAAGTTTTTCTAGGGGGCAAATTAAATATAACAAAATTATTGAATTAAAAAAAATTCAAGACCCAATAAAAATTTTTATTTTATGAATTAATATTTTAGCTTAATAATGTTGTGTCCTACGTTTTTTTTTTTTTTTTATTGTATAAAACTCATTTATAATTTAACCACTCAAGCCAAAATATAAATGCAAACAACAGTACATTGTAAATAACTAATTATATATAACGATATTTTATAATCTTATATATTATTATATAAGAGAAACTCAAAAATATTATAATATATTATATAATTAAAGTGAAAGACAGAAATCCAAACTTGTCAAATTTACAGCCACAAAAATGTCATTCTCACACTCAGACACAGTATTTTGAAGTGTTGTACAGCAATAACATAGCACACAGAGTTTTACAAAACACATAGTTAAAAAAAAAAAAAAAAAAAAAAAAAAAAAAAAAAAGAGGTAACAAACTCACAACAAGAGAGCGAGATAAAAAATGAGAAAGATACCAGTGATTCATAGAAGGGCGACTAGCGGTGTGGAGGATTGTCATGGAGAGGCGGCGTGATGGGAGCATTATACTCCTAGTAAATGTAGAGGAGATTTGTTTTGCTCTTTTGTTTATTTATTAGTATTATTTTTTTCATTGGTGATTTGGAATTTGATGGAGGAGAATGGGGTTTTTTGTTAGTATTTGGAGAGTGGGCTGAGGAATGAATGGGCCAGATGGGGTTTTTCTTTCTGGGTTTTCTTATATCAAAATTAATATTTTTTTACCTAATTGATTCTGTTGGGTTTTGCTTTTATTGGATTAGTTCCTAAATTTAAGGGTCAATTTTAAATTTTGAGATAACAAATTCAAAATCTGAGGGGGGCCAGTAGGAAAAATTTTATGTGATTTATAATTTTTATACAACTTTTAATAGAAGATTAGACAATTTTTTGAAAAGTCAACGGGGGCGTGGCCCCCCATCGCCACCCCCCTCTCCCCCTTAGCTCCACCACTGGATGGAACGAACATATCAGTCTCTTGGGCTTCATTGATTTAGAATAATTTCCGTTGGCTGTTGTTCATAACTTTATGTGTGGGGTTATGGAGATTAATTCAAATTGATAATATAGGATATAGTAACTAAGGTGTGAAGGCTTTGGCTTTATAAGCTAGTGGGGCTGATCCTTAAATTCAAATATGCAATTGCTTAAAGAATCAGGATTTTCTAATGTGGAATTGCACAGGGTAAAAGCTGATCTCTATATTGGACGCTACGGATTGAATATATATATCCTACCTAATCTTGTATACCTAACAGAGGCATAAGTAGATGGTTATTGACATATACAATTGTTTATTGATTGATACAATTCGAAACTGCCATTGTGTAAACCAAAACTTGTTATATTATTATATTTATCAGTTATATTAAGCATCGTTTTGAAACCTGGACCGAACCGTACAGTAAACCGCAAACCTCTTATTTTTGCGGTCTTTTAGCCTCAAGAGCAAAAGACCTCAAGAACCGCTCTATGGGAAAAAAGCAAGGACCCATGCAAACCGTGGTCGGACCTCACGGTTCTCGCGGTTCTCATAGGTCCCTTTTAAAAAAAAAAAATTAAAGCCTTAAACGGCACTGTACCGGAATATTTACTATTTTTGGTCGGAAAAGAAATATCTGTTGGTAAAGAATTTGAATAAAAGTAAAAAAAAATCAGAAGAGAAAAAAAATAAAATAAAATAAAATAGAGCTACGTTACCACCCGCTATTTTATATCTTCTCAAGTTTGTTTCTTGTTTCAGCCAAGGAAGACGATTTCGTACCATACCGGCCGGTACTGCTGAAATATTCCGTTCCGGTACCTTAACCATTACCGAAACAAGGTTGAATCGTACCGCTCCAAATACCGGGGTGTACTGGCTTGTTTCAACTGTTCCAGCGGATTTCGAAGCTTTTCGACAGTATTTGCATTTCCAGCCAGTACAAATTTAAATGGGTTTTTTTTAAAAAAAAAACTTTATACTTACAGCAACTAGTGGCCATCATTGAACCGTCAGCTCGCTAGATCATCAACAAAACCATCTTCTTCTTCATTTTAGCCACTTAGATCTTCTTTTGAGCCATTGTAATCTCCCTTCGTCTACTCAGCTTGCATTCTTTCTCTACACAGTACACAGGCTTTGAATGTTTTAAATTTTACATTGATGTTGTACTTGTACTAGTCAAGTTGTGGTGCTGCTCACCTCATTTTCTCTTGATTTCTCCGCCAAAAGCTTAAAAGGCTTTTATTTTATTTGCTTTTTCCAAAGCCCACGTGACTCCTTGGTCCTTATCTCTTCTCTTTAAGGGTGTTTGGTTGGGGTGAAAACAGGGAGGATGGAAAACGGGGAGAGGGAAATATGGTGGAAAATGGAATTTTCTCTTGTTTGGTTTAGGAGAGAAAACAAGAGAGACAGAAAATGGGGTGGAAAATAATGCCTCCGAGCCCACATTTTTTTGTCCTCCCAATTTGGGAGGAAAACTAAGGAGGAAAGATGATGAATGATGTAATTTATACAAACATCCTTGCTTTATTGCACTCACATACCCCTCTCACTTTCCCATTACACCTGTGACCTTATTAACCTTTTGCCTCTTCATCCTTATCACTTTCTAGCATCTTCACAACACAGCAATGTGAACTCCAGGTTCTCTTCTCTCTCTTTTCTTTTTCTTTTTCTTTTTTTTTTTTTTTTTTTTTTTTTGCCTTGTCCTCATTATATTCCTCATTCTATTGTTTCTTGTCCTCATCATATTCCTCAGTAATATAAATGTATATGTATTTGTGTTAATTTTTATATTATTTAATGAGTGTAAATATATCTATTTCGTATATATTATAAAATAAGGACATAATAGTCAATTTTTATAAACTACATTTTCCATCCTCCCCTTTTTCTCTCCAACCAAATAAAAAAGTTTTTCACCCTCCTACTTTTCCACCCCTCCAACCAAACACACATGAGGGAAAACCAAATCTTTTCCATCCTCCCACTTTTCCACTCCTCCAACCAAATGAACCCTAATGCTTATTATGCTTTTTATTTTTATTTTTTGGTTGAATGCTTATTTTGCTCTTTCAAATTTTCAATTACTTTTTTTTTTTTTTTTTGCGTCAATTGCTTAGATGGGCAAGTGTCAACTCCTAGTGGCATTTAGTTTTAATTTACTCTACTTAATAAATGGGTCATAAATGGAAATTTAGCTATTCTTAAAATATATTAACAAATTCTATAAGTCCTAAACAACATAAAAGGTATAGGCTAAGAAAATTATTATTATTATTATTATTAGTAGTAGTAATTCTGAAATGGTACACCGATACCAAAATATTTCGTTCCAATAACCAAACTGAAACGGCCTCCGGTACGGTATTAACTCCCTTAGTTTTAGCTAGATACCAGCTTCTCCTTCTTCTTGTCCTTCTTCTTCTTTCAGCTTCTACCTTCTAGAGCCGTTTCTGACTCAATGTTGTTAAAAGCGCGCTTAAGCGCAAAGCGTAGAGCCCTTGGGGCTTTTTCCCTCTAAAGCAAAGTGCCCTCACTAAAGAGCGCTTTTTTGAGCTTTTTTATTAAGCACAAAGCGCGCTTTTTTGAGCTTTGTTAAATTTTTTTAAAAAAAATCCTAATTTGATTTTTATCCATTAGATATAAATATATTTGATATAAGCCACTGATTTAATATATAAAAACTAATAGTGTGGTGTGCTACCATACACCTAAACTTATCTCTTTATATATTTTTAAATTTTTAACCACAACCACACAAAATAACACTAAATCAGACACTTACAAAGATAACATTACTTAACATTCTAGTACTTTTTAGCCTTTACCTTCTTGGTTCTATACTTCGATTTTGATTCAACCATGTTTTGTAATCATAGCCATCAAATCTTATGGTTGCATATATTTTGTAAAGCACAAAAAAATTATATAAATTATATAAAATGTTTTATTATAATTTATATGATTAATTGATCACTTGATTGTTGTATTGATCATTAATATATTTTTTTAAATTTTTTTTTTAAATGTGCGCTTCACATCGATCAGGCGCGCGCTTGCGCTTTGCACCTAGGCTCCAGGAGGCCTTTGCGCTTAAGTGCGCTCAGTGCTTTTAACAACACTGTTCTGACTTCTTCTTCTCTCATCCTTTAATTTCATCTGATTTTGTTTATATTACTTTTTTATCTCTTCCTTTAATTTCACCCACTTTTGTTTGTAGTGCTTTTTTAGGTTTGTGAGCTAGTGAGCTAGTCCGGGTCTGAAAACTATGATATTAAGTAGTGTAAGAGAATATAAGGCTATAAGAGCATTACCATCAGGTCTTTTATAAAAAATGTCATTTTGACACACCAAAAGCCTACTTTATTATTTTAACACATCATTTTACAATTCACCATTTATCAGATGTTCTATTCTACAATTCAATACATTAAAATAATATATACAATAAATTAAAATAATATTAACACAATACCAGTCCAAACAACCACCAACCAAGCACCACTGCCACGACCAGCTGCGACCAACCAAAACTACCAAAACAAAACCCCAAAATCAACCCCCCACCACACAGCCTACCAATAACACCATCACCATCACCACCCACAGCCCACCTGCAACCACCACCACCCAAAACTTCCAAATTAAAGCCCCAAATCAACCCACCACCACACACAGCCTGCCAGTAACACCACCACCTCACCACCCACAGCCCACCCGCATGATCGACCACTGTTGGCGAGATCGCCCTCGGGGCATGATCGACCAGTGCTGGCAAGATCGGCCTCGAGTTGAGTAGTGGCGGCGAGATCAGCCTCGGGGCTAGGCAGCGGCGGCTTAGTGAAGTCTGCTACCCGATGAGATCAGTGGTAGATGAGGATGACGGTGTGCTCTAGACAAAGGAAGAGAGAAGCTGAGAGTGAGAATGAACGAGGAAGAGAGACTCAGAGATGGGAGAGAGAAAAGACAGGTAAGAGGGGAGAGAGAAAAGTAAGAATAAAAAATGAATAATTACAGTAAACCCACCTAAGGTTTGGCCCGTTTGCGCTTTGCCTACCCTTGGTTTAAAACTTTACACTTTGCCCACCTGAGATTAGTTCTGTTAGCCTTCCGTAACTCACATCTCCGTTTACCGTTAGAAAAACACATTTTTAGGCTAAAACAAATATAACAAGAATAAAAAAGCTAGGGTTTTTCATTGCTCATGAACTTCAATGAGAACAAAGTGGAGGAACAACACACCAATCAAATGACTCAATGAAATTATTTTTAATCTATAACAATGTCAACAATTTCACAATAGGCCAACTATCACAACAGCCCAACTATCACAATAGCCACAATCACACCAGTACTTAACCCTTTCTTCGAAGGCAATTTTCCTTTTGCTTGACTCATTACAGGCGCTTCTGGTAACGAGCTCGGGTTCAATGGCACTGTCTGAGCCAATGCAGTCGCTGGAGATGTATTGGTGAACGAACAAGCAAGCAAAGGACTCGACCCACATAGCCCTTCGTTCCCAGAAAAGCTTCCTTGACCAAAGCACAGCGATGGGTTTCATTTTCCTTCATTCTTGCTTCATGGGTTTCATTTTTTTGTGGTTTTGGTTGTGGGTTCATCTGATTTTTGTGGTTTTGGTTGTGGGTTCATCTGATTTCCTTCGGTCTCGCATCCGTCTCGGTCTCAGCCTCCATCTCGGCGGTTTGGAGCAGATCCAAGAAGAGGGACGTCGGTGGTTTAGAGAGAATGGAGCTCGATCTCGGCCTCCGTCCCGGTCTCGGCCTCCATCTCGGCCAAAATGGAGCTCGATCTCGGCTAGCGGTGGTTTTCTTTTTTTCTTTCCTTTTTTTGCTTTTGGGTTGTGGGTTTGATAATGATCTGATTATGGTGGGGTTATGGGTTGTGGCTTGTGGTGGCTGTGGATTGTGGGCGTGGTGGTGGTTGTGGAGTGGGTGGCAACGCTTTGTGGGTTTCTTTTTTTTTTTTTTTTTTTTTTTTTTTTTTTTTTTTTTTTTTTTTTTTGCTTTTTGATTGTGGGTTTTATTTGATTTTGGCTTGCTAATGGTGGTTGACCTCCATGGACATCGTTAGCACCACTATGAGCCACCGCCACGACATCCAAGCCGTCGTACAAGCCACCATCAAACTTTAGGTCGAAGCACTCGACCACCACCATCGGCAAGATGAACAATGGTGTTGTTTTTCTCTCTTTGGTTTGTTTCTATTTTCTGTTTAATCTATGATTGGGTTCTAAAACTTTTTTTATTACAATTTGGGTTTGAAAAATGAGAGATTTTGGTATGGATTCAGAGGATTTAATTGGTTTTGGATGTGTGTAATTGAAAATGTTGAACTATATTTACAAATGTTGTGTTCTTGTGTTCGTGAGGAAAAGATTTAATGGTTCATGTTTGATCCGTGTTATGTTCTATTTTTAATAAAATGGTGTTTTTCTAACGTCTGAGGGTGAGGTGGGTAACGAATTGAAGTTCAAGTGGGCAAAGTGTAAAGTTTTAAACCACGGGTAGGCAAAGCGCAAATGGGCCAAACCTCAGGTGAGTTTACTGTAATTATCCCAATAAAAAAAATTAAAAATTTATACCATTTTCGTCCGTATCGTGCCAAACATATGAGGGTACTGTAGCATGTCTCAAAATTTTGACACATTTAACACACCTAATGATGCTCTGTTTTTGGTGTTTGGTGTGCCAAATGCCAAATATTATAGCATTTAACACATTTAACACACCTGATGGTGATGCTCTAAGAGTTAGATATGAGATTACCTATGGGGTTTCCGATGAGTTTCTGCATATATATATATATATATATATACACACATATTTTATAGGTAAGAAAAATTATTAAAAAGAAGCTACTCTATCAAAGGGATGAAGTAAATGAAAGAAATATGTACAAGCAACAAAGGAAAACAAAACAACTTATGTACAAGAAAAAAGTGAATCTAAAAATAGTGGAATGGATTTTGAAGAAGTAGAACCTCACGCACGAGACCAATCAAACAAAGATCTAAGGGCAAAGCTCCATAACCGAAAAACCTCACCATAGTGTAGAAGCAAATGATCCACACTCTCTCCATTACATTTACACAGGCAACACCAATTCATAATAGTGCAGCCCCTTTTCCTCAAATGGTCCATTGTGAGAACCCTCCCCCATGCAGCTATCCAAACAAAAAATAACACACGACATGGAGCCTTCACACCCCAAATACTCTTCCAAGGAAAAGTAATAGAGTTTGATCCCCTCAATACACCATAAAAGGATTTTATATCGAAAACCCCCCTTTGACCCCAAACACCACTTCATCTTATCTCCACCCTCAATAGGAGGACTCAGCGACTCCAATGTACGAGTAAAGGCCCCCATCAACTCCATCTCCCATTCATTAAAACCATGTCGGAACTGTATATTCCAATTCCATTCTTCTTTCAAAGTGTGACTCACCATCATATCTGCCATAGATGCCTCCCTATAAGTAGCAAGTTCAAATAGCTCCGGGAAAGTTTCGTTCAACGATTGATATCCACACCAATGATCATGCCAAAATCGGATTCTACTCCTTAAACCAATCTTAAAGGAAAGAAACTTACTAAAACTCTCCTAACATTTTCAAATGCCCTGCCATAGACCACACCCATGTGAACCCCCACGCAACTTTGAAGACCAACCCTCCCCCCATTCCTCCCCAAATTTCAATGTGATCACATGCCTCCATATTCTTGTCTCCTCAACCCCATAACGCCACAACCATTTACCCAAAAGAGCTTTATTAAAGGTAGTATTTTTCCTAACCCCAAACCCACCATCAGAAAAAGGATAACACACCTTATCACACCCTACCAAATGAAGTTTATGCTCATCTGTCAAACCACCCCAAAGAAAATCCCTCTGTAACTTCTCAATCCTATTAGCCACCCTAGTAAAAATAGTTAATAGAGATAAGAAATAAGTGGGGATACTCGAAAGCGCACTCTTAAGCAAAGTCACTGAGATATGTCACAGGCAGAACCCCAATCTTGCAGCCTAAAACTTCTGCTAACTCGTCCAAATTATTCACCTTACTAACCAAAACCATCTCACTTTTACTAACCTTAATCTTTAGCCCTATAACTGCTGTAAAACAAGTTAGTAACATCCTAATATGAAGAAATTGTTCAACACTAGGTCACAGAACAAAATGGTATCATTTGCAAATAACAAATGAGATACGCATAACTCATCACCTCCCACACCACGCACCTTAAAACCTCTAATAATACCACCCTCCTCCATATGTCTAAGCATCCTAGAAAATACTTCCATCACCAAAAGGAATAACATAGGACTTAAAGGATCTCTTTGCCTTGAACCTTTCGAATTAGGAAAGAAACCAGTTGGAGAGCCATTAACTAAAACTGAAAACTGGACAATAGAGATACAAGTATGGATCCATTGTAACCATCTAACTCCAAAACCCATCCTTTCCAACAAGTAAAGCAATGCTTCCCAATTTACATATTACCCCAGGTATCTTACGACGAATACGACTATCAACATACTCATATAGCACCCCTCTCAATCGGTATGCCAAGACCTTAGCCAACATCTTATAGACACTACTTAGTAGACTTATCGGTCTAAAATCTCTAATGTTAAAGGCTTTATGTTTCTTAGGAATAAGAGCAATAAACAAAGCATTCAAGGACTTCTCAAATTTACTATAACCATAAAATTCATCAAAGAATGCTAAAATATCACTCTCCACAACCCTCCAACAATGATGGAAAAAGGTCATCATAAATCCATCAAGTCCTGCGGCTTTGTCGCCCTCCATATCACATACAACCTGTAAAATTTCTTCATTCTCGAGTTCCAGTTCAAGCAAACCACTCTCCACTTCCCCAATAGTATCCAAATTCAAATCATCCACCACTGATCGCCATGTTTCTGTCTCCATATATAACTTTTGATAAAAGCCCACTACTTAAGCAACCACCTTAGCCTCATCTTCATATATCTCACCATCCACCTCTAAATTACCTAAATAATTATTTCTTCTATGGGAATTAGCCATCCGATGAAAAAACTTTGATTTATTATCTCGCTCCTTGAGCCATAAAACTCTAGACTTCTGTCTCAACAATATTTCCTCCAACAAAGCCAACCACTTCACCTCTAAAATCACTCTATCCCTCTCCCTCTTCTCCTCAATTGTGATCCCTGTAATCCCTTCCTTCCTATCTAACTTTGCTAACTCCTCCAACAACCTCTTCTTCTTCACTTCTACATTTCCAAACTCCTTTAAATTCCACAAGTGAATATCCTCCTTCAAGGCCTTCAATTTCTTAGCTAACACAAAACTAGGAGTGCCATCGAAAGATTAACGATTTCACCAAAATTGCACCTTTTCCACAAACCCCTCTATTTTTAACCACATATTCTCAAATCGGAAGGGATTTTTCCATCTTGCCATTCCTCCTGCCTCTAACAAAATAGGGCTATGATTTGAAATCGGATGTGATAACACCTACTGAATAACATCAGGGAATTGCTCTTCCTAATCCGTAGACACCAATGCCGAAGATGAATTTGAACCACTCGTCCATGTGTAAGGCCCTCCTTCAAGAGGTAGATCTATCAAGTGCATATCCTCTATGAACTCAGAGAATTTTAACATTGCCTAACTAAAGCTACGACCATCAAATTTCTCGCTAGGAAAGCGAATCACATTATAATCCCCTAAACAACACCATGGTACATCCTAAGCAACTCTAACTCCAACCAACTCATCTCACAACAAGCCTCTTAAACTATCTGCATTCGGGCCATAGACCCCTAAACATGCCCATTCAACCCCACCATATCATCCACTTTTTCCAAAACCCTCCTATCCCACATAACCAGAATCCCACTAGACATATGATCAACATCCAAAGGAACCCAGTCCAAATAAGGACAATTCCACAAGCTACCAACCAAAGATCTGTCCATCACTCCCAATTTAGTCTCTAACAAACAAACTACATCACACTTCCAGTCCCTAAGAAGATTCTTCACTACCAAATGCTTTTTAGGATTATTCAAACCCCGAACATTTCAGGAAATAATTTTCAACTTCATTAAAAACTATAAACTCCCAAATTAAGGCACAACAACTAAAACTACTTCCCCTCATAATTAATTGAAGTAACCAAATTTCGCAATTCCCTCGCACCTTTCACTTTTGTAGTATTCACTTTACTAGCACCAACAGCCCCCCTTTTCATCACCCTAACTGCCTCCAATTCCAGCTCATTTTTTAGTAACAAAGTAATACAAAGTCACTCATGTTTGGCCACAGATAACCTAACCAATTTACTGAACCCATAGATTCTATATTTAACTCATCGGGATGCCTCCAATCTGCCTTCATCAATCTCCAAAATTCTAGTAGCATTGTCCTGCAAAAATAGATCGACTGCGTTTAAAGGTGTACACAGCATAGGACTTCCCTCACCATTTTCTTCAACTTCCCCCAGCCCAGCCCATTCAGCACCAAGTAGATCCGAGCCCAAATTTAGCATCGGCGATGAGTCCACCAACTCTAAATTACCCCTTTTTGTCTACGCCTCCAACCCCGAAGCCTGTGACTCCATGCTATCACCTACCACCGCTAATTCTGTCACTCTCATCCAACCCATCAACTCTCTAACAGTATAGAAGATTGAATCAGTCCATAGAATAGCCCGATCCAGCGACATCAACGAGTAAGTAAACTCCAGGGTAATTCCCACCAAATCCGATCTCAACTCAACACCAAACACCCAACCGAGACAATCACTCTACTCAATTGCTTCGATTGACTCAAAGAACATTGCTGAAGAGATAAAACTCTAGTGCATGATCATGAAATTGCTGCCTTTGAGGATTCTCCTCGTTCCCAACTACTCTGGGCAACAAACGGTATAACTAGATGTCCCAAATCCATCTGGATTTCACAGTTATCATGGGCCACAATAACTTCCCCAACCTGTAGTTGATCTTAAGGTAGGCTCAGGTTATTATTGTGATTGGGCTTAACTGAACCCTTAATCAGTTCTTTTGTTTTTAACACTCCTTGTTCCATCTGGGTATGTGTTGTGAGTGACATGGCTGATCTAGCCTTTAGTTAGGCTTGAGATAGACCCATGTTATTGCTGTGACTGGGCTTAACTGAACCCATTACCTGATCGATTGTTTTTAGAACTCCTTGGTCCATCTAGGTATGTGTTGTGAGTGGCGTGGCTGAATAGACTAATTTGTCTATTCCTTTATGGAAAATTTGTCTATTCCTTTATGGAAACCCCACTGAACCCGCCTCTTATTTCCTTCACTGCACACAATTATTAATCCCCTCCTTAATACTTGGGATTCCCATGATTTTTGCACTTGCTTTCCTTTTGATTTTGAATCAAATCGTAACGTTGATCTTGTTTGAAAATTTTCCACTAATTTTGGGTGAATTTTAATGCTCTGAACCTGCCCCTCACCACTACTCATCCGTTTCCCCTTTGGAAAAATTTTATGGTTTCTTTCCTTCTCGTCACGTACTGCTTTCACTAGATTTTGTACAACTAACGAAGGATCTCCAATGATACTTTTTCCCTTGTAAATGGCAAGCGGCCTAGAATCCGAAGCCATAACAGTCTTTTGCTTCTCTCCTCTAATCACTGCTACAAAAGAACAAGAAACATTCACATTAGATTGCGGCTGCTTGTGCATCCCATCTGAGATTTTCATTGGTTTTTTGGGTGTTATTAAACTCTGCAACTCAAAGTCGAACCCCTTCCACCCATGCATCACCTTTCCTTCTAGTATGATCACCTATCTCGTACGACCCCCAGCCTTAAGTTCAGTCGCAACAAATAATTTCCAAAAGAAATGTTGTGACACTTCTAGAATGTGTCACGACATTTCCTTCTAGTATGATCACCTTTCCTTAGAACACTTCTGGAATGTATACACAATATCGCCCTCTCTAAACATAAAGAAATGTCTAGAATTACAATCTAACACCATTCGCTCCAATTTTGATAGTAACTAGTGACAAGCTTTTTTTCCCATACAAACTGATCTCGAATAATACGAACCCCTCCCAAAAATACGTAACTCAAAAAAGGTTCCCCCTTCCTCCACCTCCAGTTGAAAAAACTTACCTTCAATTGAAAAATTGCAAACACCCCTCATCTAAACGCAACACCAGATCAAGAAGAAAATCTATGGTTGATCCAAGGTAGCCGGGCCTCATTTATGGCTAATTCTAGGTAGCCAGGCCTTAACATGAAAAGAATATGAAATAACTAAATCCTACAAAACCAACATATTGACAAGTAATGCAGTTCGGAAACTAGTATACAAGGGCAACAACCTGACCCTCCTTAACATTTGATGACATGCAAAACATAGTCCCTTCTTAAAAACTCAAATGAATTTTAAATTGAGTCTTCCAGAAAATCATCTATGAGTGAAATGGTTTCTACGGGGGAGGTGAATAACGTGCATGCTTTGGCAAAGATCTTTATATGTGTGTGTGTGTGTGTGTGTGTTAAACGATGAGTTTGGAATTTCATAGGTTAGAACAATTGGATATTCACGCTGAAGGTGAATTGGATAGCGTGTAAATTAATGGAATATTTGGAAATATTAGTATTTTCGAGATTTATACTATTAATTAAAGCATTAGACCAGATATTACAGTGGTGATTCGTGTGAAATAATATTTTTGTAATTGTTAGGTTCTAATTAGTGACCTTTAAGGAGCACAAAGTTATTGGTTTTGCAGGATGCATAAGGAAAGTAGTATTTACTAATTTGGGGGGTTTCATAAAGATGGGTTTGACTATCAAACTATATTTATAACTTATAATAAAGAAATATTTGCGCACTCTATAGATGTTGAGAAAACCTTGTATACTTGTTTCTTTGAAAATGTTGTGGGATGAGCACTTTGTATACATATACGTGTGTGATAATGTATCTCTAAAGCTTATGGTTTGACTTGTGTATGATTGACTTTGAGGAAATATTATTGGATCCCATTCATGAAATGTTATATGATTTGATTTGAGTTATTTGTACTTACAATGGTTGGAAAGCATGTGTCTTGGAAACTTTAGGAAACATATTTGAAACTGATTTGTTCTTAAACCTACCTTGTTGAGCATCATTGGAATTGATTTGAAACCCTATGGTAAGTTGTGAATAGAATCACGGTATCGTATTTAGTCCTTTGCAAGGGATAGTCATACCGTAGCTAGTCCTTTGCGAGGGAGAGTCCCAAGGAGAGGACAATGCACATTTGGTAGCTCCTTAGCAAGGGAGTTTATCAATTCTGGTTCAAAAGAGGGGGCTCCTTAGCAAGGGAATGCACCATTAGGTTCCAAAGAGGGAGCTCCTTAACAAGGGGGTGTACCCTTAGGTTCCAAAGAGGGGATCGCACAACCCTATCAATGGGGCGTTACACGTGAGGATTCATGCTCTCTAGACCTTATCTAAGTTTGAGGCGTTACACGTGACCCCTTTGTCCATCATGGCAGAAAGGGGGAGATGTTGTGTTGAGGGGGAGACTTTTATTTGATTATGTTATTTTATTTCTAAAACTCTTGTTCTTTTCTATTTGGGACTTGTACCTTTTTTTTTTTAATCTTTGATACACTATGCTTTATGTTTAGTTTTTGGTTGTTGGTTTAATAATTGGTATCTGGCTTCTTATGTTGACTCACATGCTTTTATTTATGGTTTTTTTGTAGTATTTATTTATATATCATTGTAATCAATATTGTTTATCTATCTTTATTTCCATATATGTGTTTATGCTTTATTTTATTGTTTGAGGAAATGGTAAGTAATCTCTACACAAGACATTCAACCTCCTTGCAGCTTCCTAGGATTGTGTAATTTATAGGGATATAAATTTTCTTTGAGCTGTATTGTATTTGAGTATTTTGATGAAAATTTTTTTTGTAAGAATTGTCAAATGGGGAGATTGTTAAGTCCATATTTTTAGGTTGACAAGTCATGAACATTTGTAACAGTTATAATCTAGGTTGTCTCTTAAATCGGTATTGAAGTAATTCATAGTACAAGACAAACCAAGGTTCAAACGAATAAAGAAACATAAATTGGATTATTATTGCACAGGATTTTGTCACCAACTCGACCTGTCAAGTGTTACATAAGTCGACCGATTGACTGCATATCTCAACTAATCGAGAATCACGCTGATTGGATTCGCAGTATTTTCTGTCAACCATTTGATCTAAAGCAACTTGCATCTTAAGTACACTATATAAGCAAGCCTTAGAGCATGTTTTCTAAGACTACAGGAGAGTAGTGTATTGTACATAGATTTAAAATTTCCCAACCACTCTTGAATAGGGGTGTGCGCCGTTCGGTAGGGGCGGTTTTTTTCCAAATTTATTACCGAACCGATAGAGATCGGTTTTTTCATAATTGGAACCGATGCATACCGCTTAGGGTCGGTTTTCCGACCTATAGCGGTACAGTTTTTTGCGGTCGGTTTAGTCGGTTTGGTCGGTTTGAAATATTAAAAAAAAAAACTATTTTTTTAAAAATAAAAAAATTGGGCTTTCAAGCCCAATATCAATATATCAACCTATTCAAGATTTCAAGTAAATCTATTCACATAAAAAAAACATGTGCAAAAAATATGTTCACATAAAAAAAATCTATTCAACAAATAGTAATGATCCAAACTATCCAAATTTTTTCATTTCATTCACCATGCAAAAATATTTTGAAATTGCCTCAATAAGAGTTCAACTCTCAAAATACTATCATGTAGCATATAATATCATTAGTGTCACTATGTGTGTTACTGAGTAATTAGTGATTACCTTTCTGTGAATGATTGAAAGCGTGAACTCTCTCAATCTCTGTCTCCCTCAAAAATTAAAATGCTAAAGGAAAAAAAAAAAAAAGTTAGTACTTAGTAGACTAACAGTTACTATAAACTTACTAAAGTAACAACTAAGACTAATGACATATTATATTATTATTATATATAAACTAACTATAAAATTACTAAAGTAAGTAACAACAGTACTTAGTAGTATATATAATATTATATATGTAAGACAGCCAACCTTAATAGTTAATATTATATTATTATATATGCAACGCATCCGGTTCATCAAAAAAAAAAAAAAAAACAAACTAATGTAAGCATCCGTGGCCGTGTATATATAAATATTAGATTATATATGTAAGCAGCTACAGCCTACAAACAGCCAACCTTAATAGTTAATATTATATATATAAGCATCCAAACTTAATATAATATTATATTTATATATGTAAGCAGGCTAGCACACTAGCACAGGCAGCAACTACTTGGAGTTGGACAATGGACCCCCACAAAATAGAAAGCCACGGAGACAGACACACAGTCACACAAATGAAGTATTGCCTTCGCTGCTAAAGCCACGGACACAGTCACACCAGATTGAGAGATTTTAAAAGGTGCTAAAGCAGTAGTATTGCCTTAGCTGCTAAAGCTTTACTCAAACAAATCACCATGGATTGGTTTCTACTTTCTCGGGTTAGAGGGAACTGGGAAGTGTGTCAACAAAGGAAGTTTTGGTTTCTAGTTTCTACTTGATCATTCATGCTTTCAGCTTTCCCAAACAAATGAAAAGGAAAAAACAGTAAAACACAGACACAAAACTGAAAACAGACGAAGAAGCTTACCGTTGTTCACTTGTTCTGCGTTAGGCAAGACTTGAGAGCGAGAGAGAGAGTTAAAAGATTCTAAGAGAAAAATATGAACTTATACCCCTAAGAATCTGAAAACCTAGCCTAAAACGCAGCATTTTGCTTTTATTTTTTTAATAACACCCATACATAAGTTACATACGATGTCGTTTTACAGCTTCATAAAAAAAAAAATTTCAGAATGACAGATCCTGTTCCTCGTATCGGTTCGGTTCGGCATAGCATCGGCTTCAGATTTCTCAATCCGGTGATTTCACCGCACCGGCATCGGAACAGAAGGCGAAGTTCGAACGCCGGCCCCGGCTCATTCGGTCGGCGCTACAGTCGGGACGGTATTGTCGGCGCCGGTCGGTTTGGTCGGCTCCGGTAAAGTTTTGCACACCCCTACTCTTGAAGCATCAGCCAGAGACCTATGTTTATTCAAAAGATCCTATGATCAAAGTGAAATTGTTGCATCCAATTTACATTCAAGTTACTGGTACAAATCTTTTAGAGTTGTTCTCAGAATCCTGAGCGTACATTCACGTGTAACAAGTTGAGAATAGCAGAACTCGTAGTCTTGAAGCTGTGTGTGGTCACATTAGTAAGTACTACAAGAAGTAGCATTAAATTTAGGATTAAATCTTATTTTACACAATTCAATAATATTCTAGTGGATTTGTTGACTTGGGTATTGATGATTAAATCCCCCAAGTTTTTACCATGAAATAGTTTGTTTCATCGATTTTCTCAGGTCATCATTTTGGTGTCATTGTGTGATGCATGTTCATGTGTTGCTATTCAGTTCAGATCTAAAGCATAAGTAAATTAATTAATTATTTGGTCAAGAGTTGGTTAACTTTGTTACTATCGAGGCCAAAAACCCTAATAATAGCTAATCAAACATGTATAATCACAATGCCCTGAAATCTGTATTACTAGAAGCACATTATTAATACATGCAATTAAACATCTAGTAGTAATCTAGGCATTACATAATCTTAAACAAACAATTTCCTTCAACAACATAAATTTGATAGAATACAGTGTCTTATTTCATATCCTTGCTTGTCCTAGTCAGACTATGATGGCTCTAGGAAAGTGCACTTCAGCTTGATAAAATCTGAGAGACCATATACATAGTTGGTCTAGAATTTGGATTAGCATGCAAGCATGCAATTGCCAACTTTCTGACGAGTATTAGTTGATTCTCAACCTCAATAGTGGGAGGTGGAAGGCGTATGTCTAACAAATCATTCAATAAGAAATTATCCTCCACGGTTGAAGCAGATAGAATGGAGATGATTTCACCAGGATGCCTACCTTTGATCACTTCAATAGCCAAAACTCCAAAGCTAAACACGTCGCATTTCTCAGTTATCTTCATTGTATAAGCAAGCTCTAAAAAAAAAGTAGAATATTATGTCAATGTATTTATATGATCTAAGTTCTATATTGATTAAACAAGTACATTACCTGGTGCAAGATATCCATATGTGCCAGCAAGTGAAGTCCAATTGGATGAGTCTTGATTAAGAATCTTAGCTGTGCCAAAGTCTGAAACATGAGCCTTGTACTCTGAATCCAGCAAAACATTTTTGCTTGATATGTCCCTATGAACAATTGGTGGTGAACAATCATGGTGCATGTAAGACAAAGCATGAGCCACACCTTTGACGATATTCACCCTCTTATTCCAGTCCAATTCTTTAGCTCCTCCATCATTGCTCAAAATTGAGGTCAAGTTACCTTTTTCAAGGTACTCATAAATCAAAATTGAGAAACGTGAATGTGAACAAAAGCCATGCAATTTTACAATATTTCTATGCCGGATTTCTGTTAATGCACTTATTTCATTTAAGAACTCTTTTTGTTGTGAAATATTACCATCACACAAGGATGTGAGTTTCTTAACTGCAAATGTGTCTCCAGATAATAGCTGGGCTTTATAGACAGTTCCATATCCCCCTTTCCCAATGCAAAACTTAGCATCAAAACCCTGGGTTGCGTCAAAGATTTCCTTGTACATTGTTCTTCCATCAAAAGTTGATATTGTAAACACTTCTTCCTTGTCCATGTATGTGTTTTGATTTGTCTGTGGATTTTGCCCTTTTCCTTTTAAAATGAAGAATATTCCTAAGAATAACAATACAAGTGAAAGTGTTCCCAAGAGAGGGAAAATGATTTTATTTCCCTTCTCTGAGATATGTCCTGCCTTACAGGGTTGCAATCCCATAACGTTTCCACACAATTCTTTATTACCTTGTAATGCTTCAATGTGAGCATCATGAAATGCTCGGCTATTGGGAAGAGGACCCTCCAACTCATTATAGGATATGTCGACAGACGACAAGCCCCGCATCTTTTCGAAAGCAGCTGGAATGAAACCGGAGAAGTTATTATGGGATACATTCAACAACTCCAAGCTCTGCATATTGCTGATTTGTGAAGGTATCACTCCTTCGAGTGAGTTAAGGCTTAAATCTAGCTGGGACAAATGAGCTAATTCACACATTTGGGCTGGAATGTTAAGGATAAACTTGTTGTTGCTCATATTCAAGTAATGTAGTTTCAAAAGGTTCCCTATATTTCTCAGGATTGCCTTGCCAAACCTATTAGTGGATAGATCCAGATACTCAAGACTTATTAATGATCCAAGCTCCAAGGGTAAACCACCATAAAGTTTATTGCCATTCAACATCAGCTTCGACAAAGAAGTCAACTTTCTAAATTCCTTTGGAACCTCCCCAACCAAGTGGTTAGAAGAAAGATCAAGTAATTGGAGTTGAACTAAGTCTCCAATTTCAAGTGGTATGCGACCAGAAATATTGTTCCCAGCAATCTTTAGAGTGGTTAGTTGTGTGCACTTGCCCCAATTGTGTGAGATTTCACCATAAAATCTATTGTAACTCAAGTCCATGTACTGTAGGTTTCTGTAGACACCAAAATCTTCAGATATATTTCCAAAGAGTTGGTTTCTTTCAAGGCGGACTCTAATTAAGTTTGTACAGTTTCTCAAGGTTTTTGGTATTGGACCTGTGAGATTGTTGTTGTCTGCCCTTAGTAATTGGAGAGACCCACTATGGCATAAGTTTTGAGGCAAAAAGCTAGTGAAGTGGTTGGCATCTAGCAGCAGAGCAGTCAACTTCGTTAAGTTTCCGATCCCTTGTGGAATGGGACCAAAAAGTTGGTTATCACGAAGGAATAAAGCTTTTAAGCCACTCAACCTATCAATGGAAATTGGAATAGTACCATTCAACTGATTTCTACTCAGTTCAAGATCAGTTATGGACGTCAAGTTTCCTAATTCTTCAGGAATGGTACCAGAAAGTTGATTATTGTACAGGTGCAAAACAGTTAAGTTTTTAAGAGAACCTAAAGATGTGGGAATTAAGCCAGAAAGATTATTTGTTTCAAGGCTTAAGAATATGAGAGACTTTAGATTTCCAATTTCTAGGGGGATGGAGCCAGAGAACTGATTTTGGTTCATATGCAACAATGTTAGCTTTTCAAATTTTGCAATACTATAAGGGATGGGACCTTTGAAACTGTTGTTACTTATGTCAAGTTCAACTAAATTGGTAAGGTTTCCAATTTGTGGAGGAATGGAACCAGAAAGTTGATTATCATAGAGGTACAAATAAGCCAAGTTGCTTAAATTACCTAAAGATATAGGAATGGAACACGAAAAGAAATTACTATTGAGAGAAAAGTCAGTCAAATAGCTCAAATTACCTAATGAAGCAGGAATGCATCCACAGAAATTGTTGGCATACAAAGAAAGTTCATTAAGAAACTTTAAATGACCTATTTCTGGAGGAATTGAGCCACTTAACTGATTTTTAGCAAGGTGCAAGACCTCAAGGTTGATCAACAGGCCAATCTGGGGTGGGATTTTCCCCGAAAAGTTATTAAAGGATAGATCAAGATATATGAGTTTAGACAGGTAACTAATATCAAGAGGAATTGTATTAAAGAGTTCGTTCATGCTGAGGTCAACAAATGAAAGGTTAGGGAGTGATGAGAATGAAAATTCATGGAGAGTACCTTTCAAGCCTGAGTTAGTCAGGTTTAATCTGATGACACTTCCTACATGGTTGCAAGAAACACCGAACCAACTGCATGGATTTGAGCTTGCATTTTGATTGTTGGAAGAATTGGTTGCATTATTATTAGGAAGGAGAGTCCATGAAGGCAGGAGTGACTGGTTTTTATTTTGAAGACTGGCTTTCCAAAGGAGAAGAGCATTTGTCTCGGTTTCTTTATCCATGTAAACAGAATCAGAAATAAAGGAAAAATGTAACAGGGCCAACATGAATAGAGAAACGCGGGAAAATACTTTTTTGAAGCTAGTGAATGCCATGGTTTTTTTTTAAGCTAATGAAAATTAAGGATCCGATTCAGTATCTCTGTTTACCAATTTTCATCATTCTCTTTCTTTAAATACCAATCAAGTCAAGTGTTGTCCTTAATGGGAAGAGAAGGGTTTCAACATCATCATTGACTTTGGAAGGGGTAGAGCTAAGAATTTTTGTTTGAGGACCAAGTTTCGGCATTAATATATTTATCAAAACAATCTCATACTACACTGAATATACACACACGCATGCTTTTTTTATTATATACACCTTTTTTATTTATTTGATAAGTTATATTTATACACATACCCAACAAAAAAAAAAAAATTGTATTTTTAATCAAAATTATGTTTGATGACAGTATTTCATAAAATAAAATAAAATTTATTTTTACTATTTTCATAGTGAAATTCTTAAAAAGTTTCATTTTCATTCTAAATTATTAAATTTTATACTAAAGTAATTGAAAAATCTTTCAATTAAACTAATGAAATTTTCAAAAACTTGAATTATCTAAAACTTAAAAGAATAAGTTAAATTCTAAACATATTTAAAGTTATTTTACTCTAACTCATTACATGACAACTAAAGATACATCTCACGTGTAGTTTTTATGACAAATTTTTTTTAATGAGTTAATAACTTGTTAGTTGCTACCTAACGAGTTGAAAAAAATAGATTCAAATAAATTTGGTACAAACTTATATATATATATATATATATATATATATATTAAGAAAATTTTCAAAATTTGGGAGGGCATGGCCCCAGCCATGTATCACCCCTAGACTTTGGCTTTTCTCGCGTGGAAAAAAGAGTTTTTTCCACAAACAATCATAGAACTATTACTTTAACTCTCTTCCGTAACAGAGGGGTTGGTTGTCGGTTGTTACGGGTTGGTTGTCAGTTTCACGTTTGGAAAATTTGTGGAAAGGTTGTATATATTTGTTGTGGTTTCATTTTCCAAGTCAAGAAAAAGGAAAAGAGAAAAGAGCATGAACATAAATTCCAAAAGAAAAAAGAACCCGGGGAAGGAAATTAAGCACCTTTTGTTTTTTATTGCTGGAAAAGTTGCAATTTTATCAACTTCTTTTTATGGGAGGAATTCTATGCACTCTGAAGTTTGAACGTTGAAAAAATTGTATTCAAAGTTCTGGTTCTGGAGTTGATTTCATACCGTACTGTCGGTACGGCCGGAAATTGTCGAACCGGTATCTAGGCCGGTACCGAAAAACACACACACATTTAAACACTAGAATATACCCAAAAAAGCAACAAAATTGAGAGCATAAAGACATTCAAATGAAGCTAATTCAGAAACCCCAAATCTCCAAAATCTAACCAGATGTATCAGATCTGAGTGAAATTGAAAATTGCATTCAATAGATCCAGAATTATAGACATGGCAAAACGGGTCAGAATTTTCTGACCCGACCCGACCCGACCCGAAAAATACCCGACCCGAACCCGATTTTTTTGACCCAAAGCAAAAACGGGTTGACCCGTGACCCGACCCGTGTTTTTTGCGGGTCAACCCGACCCGACCCGCGACCCGACCCGAACCCGAACCATTTTTTTAAAACTTTTTTTTTTTTTGGTAAAAAAATAGTAAAACTAAGACAATATTGGTTTAATTGTTTATTGTGAACTTTAAGGAAACAATTGATACATTTACATAACTATATGCAAATTAATTGAAAGATAAATGGTTGAACATTCTGTAATGAGTAAATATTTTTAGATATCAAATAGCAAAGTACATGCCAAGATAATCTGGTTACAATAGAGTTAAAAACATAGATTTAAAATTGTAGACATGTGAGAAATATTCACAAGTGTGAAAATAGTGTAGCTAAAGTATCAAATTAGCATAAATTATGAATATTTAGACCTATTTTTTAATAATTTATGTCCAAAATTAACGGCTTTTCAAAATAAATTATGATATTTCCTAGAGTGTGTGTTTCTTAACAATAATATGATATTCATAAAAGAGACCATGTATAAATAAGTAAGCAATCAAATTTTAAAGTATATCTCAAATTGAAATAAAGTGTCAACCACAACTGATAATAGATTATAAAATTAATTTTCAAGATTGTAAATTTCTTATATATTTTTATTCTTTATCAAATGAGTTATCCAATAAGTCATTTGTAATTTTATTTTATATTTGGAATGTTGATATTGTGTAGAAATAAAACTTGTGTATTTGTTTTACTTATCTTTGTGTTATTTTGTTTTAGATAGTAATGTTAGGATTTGTATAATTTTAAAATTGTTGAATAAGTATTAATAAGTTTAACTGAGTTCATTCTTGATATAAGTGGTGAATTCAAAATAATGCATTTTACATTAAGTAATTTGTTGCATAACTTTCCAAATGACAGATACATGTTGTTTTCAATATAAAAATAAAAAATAAAAAAAATTCATGTGAAAAATACGGGTCAACCCGACCCGACCCGAACCCGATTGACCCGAACCCGATTTTGACCCGCTTAAAATGACCCGTTTTTGACCCGTGACCCGTTTGACCCGCAACCCGATTGACCCGACCCGAACCCGACCCGACCCGCCCGTTTTGCCATGTCTACAGAATTATGAATCAAATAATCGTAGATCTCGGAAATTGAATATCAAAAAATTGAAAGTAGAGAGAAAAGGGGGGGTGAACTCGCCTGAGTCGACTCGGTGATTGAGAACTCGCCGGTGTTATTCGAAGATCTTAGAAAGTGGTTTGGGAATGAAAGAAGACTCTCTCTAGGATTTGTTTACAGAGAAACTTCGTCGCCACCAAGTTTTCAGTGTAGCCTCCGTATATCCGATCGTCCCCGCCGCCCCTTCTTCTCCTTCTTCGCGTTTGCTTTACCCAGACGTTACCTCTCTTTTGCTTATGAATTTTCTTATAACGATGCCTCTGTTTTCTTTTTTAATAGGACTCTGCCTCTGTATTTTTTTTTTTTTTTTCTTTGACAAGATGCCTTTGTTTTTTTAAATTGTGCTTAGTTGTCTTTTTGTTTAATTAGTGTGCCTAACCCTTGTCTGACACCCTTGTGAATGGCTGATGGCTCATTTCATCGTAGTTCAAAATATTTTGAATATTCTATCCAAAAAAATATTTTTAATACTACCACTGCCATGTGTCAAACATACATTTAACTTTGTTGTATCTTTTTTATTATCTCTATATATTAATATGATTCTAAAAAGTTAATTACTCCTTCTTTCTTTTCTTTTGTTTAATGTTTTGAATTGTGTTTCTGTAGTTATTTCGGTTTGGTAATTGAAACTAGTGTATTAAATCCGTTCCATTTTGACCGGAGCAGTCGGAGTATCTCATACCAGGATGCAATTCAGAATGCTAATACAACCTGTTCCATCTCGAGTCCAATTCCGGACAGTTTTGGGTTATTCTGGCCATTCCGGTCAATTCGGCTAAAATATAAATTTCGGCCAGTACTGGAGAGTGAACTGAGAGAGAGAGAGAGAGAATGAAAGAAATGGTTTAGAAAATGAAACAATGAGATCACCTGTCTTTACTCTAGATGTGTTGTTGCATGCTTAAATTGAAGGGAAGAAAAAAAAAAAAAAAAAAAACTGGTGCGAATTGCAAACTGGAAGTTGCAATGAGGAAACTACTTCGGAAATGTGAAGTAAACGGAAGAAGAAGAAAAAGGAAAAGAGGGAGAGAGAAGTAGATGCAATGTAGATATTTTTAAAGATTATGTGGTGTTCATTGAACTTTGGAAATTGGAGCTTTTGGGAAAAAAAAATAATAATAATAATGTTTCGTGGCCTATTGTTGGCAGGTGAGGGGGATGGAATGAAAAAGTAAAAAAATACTTTTTATTTTTTAGAAACAAATTCAGAATGACAAGGAAAAAAATTCTAACATAAAGATATAAACACATATTAAAACTCCATTTAAAAGTCATGATAATTTTTAAAGAATAGTGAGGTAAGTTATATTACATATAACATACTTTTTTAAGTAATGTGGAACAATTATTTATTTTTTTTTAAATTTATATTTGGTAAGACTTAGGTTTAAATAATGCTACATTTATAAAATTTTTATAATAAATTTTATATGGCAACTTTAAAACGGTATGATGAAATTGATCAGTATCGAAATATATCATTTTTAATAGACAAATTGAAACAGATTGAAATGATATTCATAACATTGACTGGAGCAGAATATTTTGGTACAGGTACATACCAGTGTACCATTTCAAAATGTACCATAATATATATTTATATAATATATATAATAAAAATATTATTATATTGTAAAAAATAGCACAAAATTTTATAAGTTAAGCAAAAAAAAAAAAAAAAAAAAAAAACAATGTTGTTTTATTTATTAGGTTTTTGTGGAAATGAATATGAGACAAAATGTTGCGTCTTTAGTTTAATTTGTGTTGTATATATAGGTATATGCACGATAGGTTATAATATATATACAAAAAGTTGTCTATTGAAATGTCATAACCTTTCAAATTAGATGTATTTAAAGGAGCCTATTAAAAGGTCATAACCCTTCATATTTGATATATATTAAAGGTGCCTACTGACTGAAAAGATGCCTATTGAATAAAAATGTGTCTATTGACCGAAAATGTGCATATTGAATGAAAATGTCCTATTGAATGGTCATAATCTTTTGGATATAAATAGTAGTTTATAGTCATTTGGTAACTTTTTCTCTTTCATCTTCTTAGAAACACAAGAAACTTGTGGGTTTTCTCCAAAATTGATATTTGTAGAACCCAATAAATATGGTTGTATCCTGAGGATAAATTTGTAGTAACCCTTGAGCAATTCTTGTATAAGGGCAAATATTGTCTAAGGATAATATTCAATTGTGCCTCCAAGTCAATCAAATTTTCTGTTTGTCTATTGGATCATTTTGTTATTTCATTATATTACTCCTTTAAATTCCCAACAGTTTAGGCAATTCATTTTTTTGTAAATCGGTTTTTTTGGGCAGTTTATAACAAGTTATATTTTCTATTTTAACATTTTTCAAGTCAATTTAGAATCTATTGGGCCTTAAACGAACCTTGGGTCTTAAAATTTCAATATCATTGGGGAATGGGGGCCCAAGTCGTAAGGGGTACAAAATGTGGTGTTTACATGTACCTTAAAAAATTTAAATTTTTTTAAGGGGAGCAATTACATGTACTTTGAACATTGAAAAAAATGTATTCAAACCAAGGAAGTCAATATCGTACTAGTACTAATTGTATCGGGGAAATATACCATATTCGCCATTAAATCGATACCAGTACTCCTTCAAAACGTACCGGAAAAAATACCGGGTTGTACTGGCCTATTGCGGTTGTACCGGCCTGAATCGACTCGTACTAGCCGGTATTGGCATTTCAGCTAGTACAATAAAAATAAAAATAAAATAAAAAATTATTAAATTTTTTTATTTAATCTAATATATTGGTTAATATACTTAAGCTAATATGTAGGCTTATAAAATATAAAGACTTTAAATTTTATGTTGATAAACGTAAAAATTAATAAATTCATACTTACATAAATAATACAAATATATATATATATATATATATTTATGTATAGAAATATATAAATAGCGGTAAACTTGAAATGGTACATTGATATCAACGGATACTGAAATATTTCATTCCCCTAGTTAAATTGAAATAGTCTCCAGTACGAAATTGAATCCCTTAATTCAAACTAGCACGTCTAAATTTATGCATTAAGTATAGACTTGATAAAGCATAAAGTAGAATACAAAAAATGAGACAAAGCATTTGTAATCGTCCTAATTTCTGTCTAACTTTTTGGTGTTACTTTGTACATGAGAACTTTGACTATTCAAGTGAAAAGAATTCTCCATTTTTTCAGTCAAGAAAAAGTATAAAAAAAAAAAAAAAAAATCCATGAATGTAAATTCCAAGCACAATAAATAGATAATACGGGAAAAGAAATTGAGGAGCACCATTTCTTTTTCTTTGGTGGAAAAGTTGCAATTTTATGCCCTTTGAACATTGAAAAAAAATGTATTCAAACGAGTACGCCAAGATTCATATGTCAAGTATAGTCCTGATGGAGCATAAAGTAAAACACAAAAAGTGTGACAAATGATTTTTATTTGTCCTGATTTTTTTTCTTCTAATTTTGTGGCCATTACTTTGACTCTATAGCTCAAACTAATCCCCCTTAGTCCTCGGGCACTTCATACATAGGAACTTCGTGCATAGGAACGTAAGTTCCGAGCACAATAAATAGAAAATACACCTATGAAGGAAATTGAGGAGCATTTTTCTTTTTATTTGGTGGAAAAGTTGCAATTCTATGCACATTGAACACTGAAAAATGTATTCAAACGAGCATGTCTAAATTTACATGTCAAGTATAGTCTTGATGGAGCATAATGTAGAATAAAAAAAATAAGATAAAAGATTTGTATTCATCTTGATTTTTGTTTCTAATTTTTTGGCCGTTACTTTGACTCTACAGCTCGAAATAATCCCCCTAGGCCCTAACCCCCCAAACATCTTGTGCATGCAGAAGTACCATCCCACTTATAAGGGTGGGTGATCATTAAGGTCTATCAAATTTTATCACGTTATATATTTACTTAAGAAAATAATCCCATTTCTAAATTGAATAATGCTAGAGATACAAACTATTTTACAAAAAAATTTTACAAACTGCTGATGTGATGAGTGATTATTGGTAAATGAAAAAATGATATTAATTGTGGGTCTATGTGAAAACTAATAAGAAGTTGGTCACATCAACATTTTGTAAAATTATTGTAAAATAGTTTGTGGCTGTAGCATTACTCTTCTAAATTATTCATGATGTCATTGAAAACATGTATAACCAATCAATACTTGCAAAAGTTTAACATAATATGATTATTTTTCTTTCTTTTTATATTTTTGGTGTAAATATGAAATATGATAATTATGGTAGTTATTAATTGTGTTTATATATGGATATCATTAGGCATTTACTAGGATTATGTTTCTGTATTCTACCATTTAAAAAAAAAAAAAATGACATAAAGGATTTTAATGAAAGATTTAATGATGGCAAAGAATTTAAATTCAATTAAAAAAATACATATGAGAGTAATGGCATTTAAAATTGTGAGTAGATTATAAATTTCATTTCGTAAAATTTATCCTCTTTTTTGATACATCGATAGTTGGGGGTGGCAGATTTGAACCCCAAAGGTATATTGGTAGACTGTAATACACAATATAATGTAAAATAGTTATTCATATGATTTAGCTTTTCTGTAATTTAGTTATATTTATATTAAAGAGAATAGTCACTGCTTATGAATATCTATTGAAAAATGCTAGATATACATTTTTTTTTTTTACATTTCTTCCTAAAAGGGTTGTAATAGCTATTTCTTAGTAGGTGTAATAATTCCTAAAATTAATATATTTTCAAATAAATAAACTCTCCATAAGCACATAAAAATTATGAAAATAAAAAATCATATGAAAAATAACTCATCTCTCTCTCTAATTTAAAAAAAAAAAATATTTTATAGGAAATATAATTGTATGAGTAAAATATTTCCTAAAATAGATATCTTTACTTTTATTATAATGTTACAACTCACAACCAAACTTATGAATATGCTTAATTATTCCATTACAACACTTTTTATTCCTAGTAATAAAGATTACCATTCTTGTCGCAATCCTCATTTAATGTATCAAACGTGCTCCAATACAAGGCTCTTGGCGATTATAGATTATAGATTATGTGATTCAATTTTTTAATATAGAATATTAACATAATTTTTTATTTATAATAAACCTAATATTGTGGGTTTCAATTAGCTCAACATTAACAGTTGGTAAAATCTACTGCCATCTCATAAGAGACTTAAGTTTGAATCTTGCCTATACAAAAAATCAATTGGTTTTTGATCCTAATGTAAAGATCAATAGTCATAAAATAGGCATAGAATAGATTTCATGGTCCTATTGTCTCTATTGGAAACTTAATATGAAAGGAATGAATTAAATTATGAAAAATAAATTACATTCTATTCAGTATAAAGAAAATAAAAACAAAAAAAATTAGTTGTTATACATTTCAAATCAAATCATTTATAAAATGTAACGATTTATTTTTTAAAATCCCACAAATTACCTATGATTGATTTTGTACTAAAGTTTTGTAGTATTTATTTTTCATTGTAAAAAAAAAAATATATATATATATATATATATATATATCATTTTAAAGATCTTCTTCCTTTTTATTGTGAAAGATATTGTGAGTAGGCCGCAACATACATAAAAAAGATGCCTTTTTTTTTTATCCACACGCGTAACTTGTAGGCAATACAAGTCATGGACTGGTTGCATGCAGGTTGTGAATTCCATACTTAACAACTTTGACCAACTTTAAACAAGGCTCAAGTAAGTACTTGTAAGATTGAATTTATTCAACCATGTGTTGGCTTTATTCTGTGCTAAATTTGCTTGTATTTTAGCAATAGATGTCATGTATTTAGGTGGGAATCATGTAAGGGTTGTGTGTAAGAGAGTGTGAAGAATTCAAGTGTGTGATCATTCAGAGAGGTTCTCACGACTAGATCTTGCGAGTCACTCGCGACTTACCAAAATGCCACACGTGTGAAGCATGCAAGAAGCTAAATGGTCACAACAGCTGGAGCACTACAGGACAAAAAAGGACAATCTAGCCTGGTAGTTATTTTATGACTCATCCCAGTAGCGAGTAAGTCGTCAGAACACTCTGTTTTGCAGAAAACTGTCTTTTCATATTCCTCATGCACTCTACTATAAATACCCTTATACCCACAAAATGTAGAGTGTTTCCAAAGAGAATTTTGAGATAGAAACCCTGGAGAAAAACAAGATTGACTCATTCACAATCTTAGACATTTGATTCTCACATTTCCTCTACTTTCACCTTCTCCATTGACATACCCTTTAGAGGTTCATTAGCCAAATACTTATCTCACCATACCCATATCAGTGAGGAGGTAATTTGATGCTTGGGAAGTAATTCAGAGATGATCAATTTATTTGATTGATGCATTGGGCTTATTGCAGGATTCGATAGCTAAAAAAGACACGGTTAGGCTTAACCATGTTGGAGCAAGAAGTTTGGAGGGCTTAGATACATTTGGTAGATTAGGCTTGGAGGGTCTATTGCTATTCGTGTATCCCAACTTTATTCTTTAGTGGGTCATTTTACCGCTCAGAGGGCATTGGAGAGATTTTTCGCCGAGTTCTTCGGTTTCTTCTTTGATTACACGTGCCGGTATTATCTTTGTGTTTGCATCTCTCTAACCCTTACTCTTGCCTTTTAGTTGCTGCTGTGTTGTAATTAATTATGGTTTAGAGTAGTTTGTTTATTTGGGTATTGCTTGTACTTATCATTCTGTACATATATTGTTTGAGTATAAGCTTGTATTGGTTATTTTGAAATTGGGGGTCTAAACATTCACTAGTATTTTAAATACCAAGTGAACTTTCAGTACCCAAAATACATGCAATCCCCCAAAAATACATCCAAATATAAGCAGAATTACAAGTAAATTTGCCACAGAATAAAGCCAACAAAACTTGGACTTTACAAAATATATCCAATTTATTTTGATTATCTCCTTGTTAGAACGAAAAAGGGGTTGTTTAGAATTATGTTTTGAATCTTGATCTTTGTTCTTGTGTTCTATTATGTGTATGAATCATGGTCATCATCTCATTAATTGAATAGGGTGGGTTTTGTCAATGGTTATTTTGTGGGATAGCTTGAATGCTCTCTCTCTCTCTCTCTTAGTGTGTTGTGTGTCTGGTGCTAAGAAAGTGGTAGAAAATTGAAGCATGGTTGGAGATTTTCAACGTATTGATATTTTCTCCCTGCTTCTCTTGCTGTTCTTTTTAATTAAGCATTGTTTGGTTCCCAAAAGAATAGAGAAAAATCAAACTATTACTATAAGCAATGAAGGAGTTAGGATTTCAATTTAGGGGGACAAGATTAAAAGGAAAATTAATTTAGAAAATATTAATTGATATTAACAACAAGATAAATAAACAATTGTAAACTAATGTAATTGTCAAACAAGATATAATATAAATGTAAAATATTGTTCACTATGTTTTTTTCATACCTAGTTTAAGTTATTCAGTGTTTTTTCCCCCTCTTCTCATTTTGAAACTGCTGCATGCTTTCATTCCTAATAGTCTTGATCTCAATCTGTACAAAGATTTAAAAAACCTATCTCGATACGAGTTTGTTTAGAATTCACTATGAACTTATTACTATGCTTATGTTTTTCCATCATCTCAATTAACTATGTATATGTATATATTTCATATGATTAAATATATATAAAATAACAATCAAAGTTAGAAATTAATCTAAATGCATAAAGTTTATATATCTAATTTGATTCTTCAAAATAAATTGAGAAAATAAAGGTATTAATAAATTGTAAGAGATAGAGAAAGCAGAGGTATAAAAGAGTAACACAAGGAATGCACAAAAATGACTTGGTGTAAAGCCCTTGACAGCTACATCTTTAATATATGAGTGGAGTATAAAATACAGAGAACCTTAGTAGGATTTATAAAGAGTAGAAGAGTCTAGGGTTAGATCTAGAAATATTATATGCTAAATTGAGCCTCTTGGGCTAATACAATATTAAACTAAATAACCAAATATCTTTAACAAAAGGAGTAATGCCTGAGTAGCCATTGAGGAGAGGGGTAAGTTAAGACTCGAAGTGCATGTTTTGTAAACTGTAATAAACACTGTAATGTAATAGTTATTCATGTGGTTTAATTATTCTATAATTTTATTATGTTTTTTACTACATAAATAATCAGTTTTTATGAATAGCTATTTTTTAAAACAAGGAATAATTATTCATTTATAAGAAAATTGTAATAGTTATTCCTTAGTAGGTATAATAATTTTTAAAATTAATATATTTTTAAATATACAAACTTTCCATATGCACATAACAATTATAAAATTATATATATATATATATATATATATATATATAAACCAACGTGTGTGTATGTTTAGTCTTTCAATTATGACATATTTTATTCCCAGTAATAAATATTATTATTCATGTTGCAATTCTCATTCAATGTACCAAACATGCACTTAATTCTCTCTCATTTGTGAAGGGAGATCCTCAAAACAAGCAAAATGAATTCAAGTATGAACACTTCCCCCATATCTAATGAAAAAGAAAAAAAGAGAAAAAAAGAAAAGAAAAGAAAAGAAAAAAGGCAAATGGAATGTCATGTATGAACCCATATCCAATGAAAATGAAGAAAAGATTTATGAATTTCAAGTATGAACAATGGAAATTCACGAGCGAGGAAATGTAGTTAAATCTTAATCTCAAATATTTATAACCCTTCTGTTATACACTAAACTTTTTATTACTAAATAGCTTTGTAAAGGAGATTTCCACATCAAAGTCTCACATTATGTAGTAATTATTACAAGCTTTCCATGTTGACATATGGACCTGAATGTTCAAATAGTGTATAAACCACTATGAACGTTCAGACCCCCAAATTACAAATTACCAACTCAAGCTTTATATCAAACAATGTATGTGCGGAAAATGATTATAAGCTTATACTAGAATTGATAAACAATCTAAACCAAATAAAATCACATCCACAGCAGAAATTAAATGGCAAAGATTAAGGAAAGAGAGATGCAAACACAAGGACAACACAATGATGTGTTATCGAAGAGGAAACCGAAGCTTTCGACGTAAAACTTCTCCGCCGCCCTCCAAGCGGTCAATAATCCACTAGAAAATGAAATTGGGATACATGAACAGCAATAGACCCTCCAAGCCTAATCTACCCAGTGTACTTAAGCCCTCTAAGCTTCTTGCTCCAACGAGGTTACGCCGAACTTTTGTCTTTTCTAGCTTACCGGATTCCACTATAGCCCATAGCATCAACCAATAACCATTGGTCCCTTCTTAACTGCTTCCCAAAGTACCAAATAGCCTTCTCACAGATGTGGGTATAGTGAGAAAAAGATTTAGATAAGAACCTCTCAAGGATGTAACAATGGAGAGGATGAGAGTACGTAGAAGAATTTGAATAGACTCTATGTGAAGATTGTGGATGAATCAATCTTGTTTTTCTCTAGGGTTTCTCTCTCAAAATTCTCTCTAGAATCTCTCTACATTTCGTGGATATAAGGGGTATTTATACTGGGGTGAGAGTGGAATGCGAAGAGTCAGTTTTTCCCAAACAGGGTGGTCTGACAACTTGGCCTCGCGACTGGACTGAGTCGCGAGTTCAAGTCGCAAGTTAACGGCTTGGCCAGCCTAAGACTTTTGTCCTGTAGTGCAACAGCTGGCATGACGCTTTAGCTTCTTCGCATGCTTGGCATGTGACCATCTTCTAGCGGCTTGTAAGCCGCGAGTTACTCGTGAGATCCAGCCGCGAGTCCCTGCATCACTGCACAATCTTGAGCATTTCTTCACACTCTCTCACTCACTACCCTTACATGATTCCCACCTAAATACAAAGTTACTAATTGCTAAATTACAAGCAAATTTGGCACGGAATAAAACCAACACAATGGTTGATTAAATTCAACCTTACAGGACCAAAACACGGGACACTCTTGGACTAGCTTATTGATTTCCATTATTTCCATCCTATATTACAAGTATTGTACAAAAAAAAAAAGAAGACAAGACAATCTATATACCATTAACGTCTCAATTTTATTTTCTTCATTCGATCGAATGATATAGATCAACTTTTGTTGCAGATTTGACAACGTGTCTGGTCAGGCGGGGAAGGTTTTGCCCCAGAACTCCCACCAATTTTCATTTGGACAATATTTCCTTGTAGGATACTGTTTTTCTCTGCAAACATGACAAAGATATTGCATGAATATGAAACCTAACTGTGCATGAAAACGTTTACATCAGTCTAGCACCTGCATGCAACCATGGGAAAACAAGGGACTTACTGGCTCGTGGGATGACATTGTTGGGTTCGGGCCTTCGGCAACCACCATCATGTACGTAGATGAGAGAAACAAAAAGATAATAAGCATCCGAATGATGATAACCCTGATGGAAGTCTTGGCATCCATTTTTGCTAGCTACAAGAGACACGAATAATTAACACATTATTTCTTCTGACATATATATAGTCTAAATAGGACAGCACTGTCTATTCGATCCAAGTCAATTCAATGGAAGTCAAACACGTTATTCTTCTTCTTTCTTCTTCTTGTTGATTTTTTTTTTTTTTTTTTTTTTTCCCCTTGAAGGAATCACACGTTATTCTTATAAGATCTTTCTTAAACACCAACGGTACGGTAGAGTTAATATTTTTCTTCAAAAGACAAGGTTTGATAATAGAAAAACTGGTTTAGATTGGTTTTCAATAAATCATATATAAAGAAAATCAACTTTGGATTAATGGTTTGAGTGTGTCTAAACGTATCATCATTTTCAATTTATTTTTAAGACAATTACACAATATACATAAAAGTTTGATTAAATAGGGGCGCATAGATCAGAGTACACTGTTGCGAGAACCACAGCCTAAGGGTGAAGGGTCTAACAGGTACTGCTCCTCAAAATAGTTAACGGACAATGCCAAATATAAGCACCAATCGAAGCTAGGTTATCGAATGGAAAGATGTTAGACACTAATCCATCCAACTAAAAAATAAGTCTTTTAGAATTTAATGACCATATATTATGTTATGCATGTTCATACATTTCATCCATTCTTTTATTTATTTATTTTTTTTTTTTTTGATGAACAAAATATGAGTAGATGGGGGCGACTTGAGTTCGCATCTTTCACCTAGGCGTGACCATAGTGACACTTTATCCTCTAAACCCAAGCTTACGGGAGCAGAGGATCCGGATGAGTCATAACTATACACCCAGTTCCATTGATGACGCTGGTGAGCATGAACCGAGAGCATGAAGTTATTTCCCAAGTGCTTCTCATTGTGAGATTCGAATTTGGGACCTTCACCTCCCAAACTCTTAAGAGTGAGCCTATGACCACTAGACCAACCATCCCCAATAGTATCCATTCATGATTTCATGTCATCAACACATAATATGCATTTCATGCAATGAATTACCGTCACCATATTTTCCATCTTCTTGCTAAACATTCATGCTCATATTTCATCATAATAAGTTCTAGTCCTGTCATTTTTTTTAATCATATTTCAACCCAACAAGTCTTTATAGTCAGATTTCAAAGCATGCCTAGTCATAATTAACCCATATCATCGAAATTTAGTATGTTAGTATATGGAAATTTAATAAATAAAAAAATTATGTTGACTATATGCAAGTATGGCTTCCAGTCAACATATTCTTTTTGGAGTAAATTTAAAAGATTAAAAAAACAAAAACAAAAGCAAAAACAAAGTTTTTAGATATTATCACAAGTGCAAGTTTTTTCTTTTTTTCTTTTTTGGTTGAAATACAAGGGTAAGTTAATCTTATGAATAATATATTGATATTGCTCGTAACAACTCATATCCTCATATTGTTCGCGTCTTGCCTCACGGTTTTGAAACGTGTCTTACAATTTTTTGTATATTATATGCATGGTCTTTCCATTTTCCTTCCCCAAACAATTTGGGACACCCAAATCACGTTGTCGTTAACTTTCTAAATCTTTTGAAATTTCTTAAGAAAGTCAAGAGTCTTATAGATTAACTAGTATATTTTGATATCTTTGATTGAAAACATTTAAGATTCAAATCATCAAACTATCAAATTATTAAAATAAATTCAATAAAATAAAATTTCTTAAGAGGGAGTGTCGTTTTATAAAGATATATAGCAGTGGTGTTATTATTTTGCAATACCTCAACGAAGGAAGAAAGATGTTATAAGGAGCAAAAAAGTATAATAATAATAATAATAATATACGTAAAAAATTGTAGTGTAGTGTCCCATTGCCATTGCCCAGGATATGTGCAATTTCATTGGTCTTTTTGCTTAAAATTTTCTGCTGTGGATAGGAGGTCTGTAAGTCTTTTCAATGAAGTGTTTTATAGGCAAGAGGGAGTGAGGAACGTTCTTGTATGCATTATCTCTAACTCTTTTGACTTGCTCCACTCTATATCATTTGAAATTATGTTCAGATGTCCAAGTGTTCATATTCATATTTTTATCTAATTTTTCCAGAAAAAATTCAAGGTGATTTTGATAAGTCATTTGGAATAATTCAAAATGCACTAATTCCTCAAAGCAGGCATAGTTTGTGTGATGTTCTAGATTCAATTGGATGTTGACTAAGTGTGTGTTGTATGGGTGTGTGATTAGTCCCATATTGAATATATATTGAGTTGATTTGAGATTTATTAACAACTACAAAAATTTCGATTATGATTAATCGTTTTGAGGTACGCAAATGTTGCTAACTTTTTTCTTTGAGAAATGGTTCTAGGTTTTTTGATCCAATTGAGGTTAGACTAGTGGTCGAATTGTTAACATTATAAATATCAATTAATAATTTTATAATTATTAAAATAAATACATAATAAATCATTATAATTAGAAATAGAATATCTAAAAACATATAATAAAAAAATTAATTGATCTTGATTTTTATACCCTATGTCCAAATTAAATAAATAAATAAAGCAATGCATAAACAACCGAATTAACATTACAAAAATAATAATCATTTAATATCTTAATTTTTTTTATCATTTTCTAAAATATAATATATATTGATTTAATTGGACCCATCCAAACGCCAATAGGATTGATAGGCCATTCCTTTAGGAACCAATTCTAATTTAAAATGATCCAAAATCCTATTAATTAACTACTTATTTTTTCTAACGAAAAAAAAAAAAAAAAAAACCACACACACACACACACACACAAAAGGAAATAGAAAGTGGATGCCAGCTTCCCTTTGACCAATAACCATGCTCAGTGTTTTAAGTAAGGTAGGGGATAGACGGGGCAAAACGAGCAGGTCGGGTCGAGTCGGGTTCGGGTCGAGTAAATCGAGTTTGCAGGTCAATCGGGTTGCGGGTCAAAATGGATCGTTTTTAAACAGGTAAATCGGGTTCGGGTCAATCAGGTTGTGGGTCAAGTTGACCCGTATTTTTCAAACATTTAAAAAAAAAAAAAAAATAGATGCAATCTGTCAATTGTTTATGAGTTCCTTAACTATAATTAGATTCTCACTAGTGATACTGTTACCACTAAATACTTGATACCCAAATTTGGTACAACTCTTGTTCCAACTTTCTAGAAGTTAATCTTGGTATAATTTTCGATCTGTTTAAAGTAGGAAGAGAAAATGAAGATGACAAGTAAAGAATGACAAACTATAATGGAGTACATAACATATTAAGTAAAGAAGAATAAGTAAATATTTTATAAGAATTACACCTCAATCTCAATCTACTCTATATTTGTAGACGTGACAAAACAGGCGTGTCGGGTCGGGTTCGGGTTAGGTCAATCCGGTTTGCGGATCAATTAGGTCGGGACAGAAAATTCTGACTCGTTTTGCCATGTCTAATAGGGGAACACCTTGACTTGCAAAGAATATATATATATATATATGTGTGTGTGTGTGTGTGTGTGTGTGTGTGTGTGTGTGTTTTGTCTATGTTTTGACTATCTTAAAATAATAATAATAATAATAATTTGAGTGCCAAACTTGAGAATTCCAAAAATTTTGGTTTAGTAAAATTTTTTTTGTCCCCTTAAATATAATTCTTAACCCGTTAAACAAAATCAATAAAAGCCCAAATAACATAAATAATAAATAGGAAAATTTTATTGACACAACAAAATCTCACAACATTTTCAAAATATTTATTGTTTTCAATTGTGGTGAGTTCCAGTCTAATATTTTATTATTTTATTTTAACATATGAGAGATTAATAACTTATATAGTTGTTGTATCCTTAACACAATTCTAAAATTTAGCACAAATATTAGCAAATGTAGTCCAAACAACAACAAGATTTGACTAAATAATAGCAAATGAGAAAAATATTCAACAAAAAGCCCATTAAAAAATAAAATAAAAACCATAATTATTCAAATTCGTAGTCATTCAACTCATTCCATAAAAATAATATTTAATTTCATTTTTCTTAAAAAAAGTACCAAGGGAAATATTGTGGCCTTATAAGTTTTTCTTAGTGGCTCAGCTCGCAATCACAACAGGTATCATCCATTTCTCTCTCTCTCTCTCTCTCTCTCTCTCTCTCTCTCCATTTTTCTCTTCTTAATTTATCATCATTTCAGATTCTCTCACTTTATTACTCTCATCTAAGCATTCTCTATTTTCATCACTTTATCTTTGATAAATATTTTTCTTTGTTTTTTTTTTTAATAAAAAAAAATTATAAAACATCACGTAACTGTGTATTTTATTTGATAATATCGATATATTTTAGTTCTTTATTATATTAAATTCTTTATAATTTAAATTTCTTAATGACTATTCTAAGAAAAATTCTTAAAGCCGCCATTGCTCCGTGGTCCACAAACACACGAGTAAAGGTACACTAACCCCACAATATTATTCCGACATCGTTCATGTTCTCAAATTTGAATTTCTTCCTTTTCTGATAAACGAGGTTCACCACGACATTGTTTGTTGCGCACTGAGAGAGAAATAGTTCAATGCTTACGTTTCATTTTTTTGGTGTTACCTACCCAAGTTTTTTACATCGCCAACCCCACAGAAAGCTTGGACCCCACCCCATCTCTCCCCTCATCACAGTGCATCTAGTCCTTCCTTTCAACTTTCCAAATCTCTTGACTCTCAAAAAAGAAAATTTTAAGAACAAACAAAGAAGCTCACATGAACTATCATAGAAACCTCCAATATATATATATATATATATATATATGAAATAAGAAAACTATTCATTTCCATGAATAGTATTATGTAAAGTGTATACTGTATGTAAAAATGTGGCTAGCATTTGTCACTTTGAGAGAAAGTGGCTAGCATTTGTCTGTTTGGCATTGTCTTTAAGATTAGTTTTTTAGCTTTTAACTTTTATATACAGTTAATTAGAACCTTTTTTTTTTTTCTCACTTTTTCTTATTTTATCAAATTTTTTCAAAGTATAAGTGTATTTTAGTATATTTTCATAATTTTTTTAACAAATAACTAAATAAATTGTTTTCAAATCAACACAAATATATAGTCAAGTAAACTAATAATTATGGTTTATAATATTCACCAGCACAACCACATAGCGAGACAATGATCAAAGACCCAAACGGCAAAGCCTAAGGAAATCAAAGGAGGTTATGGGGGTAGGCCAAAGGCTAATGTTAAGTGGTACAAGAAGCACCAAAAACCAGAACACAAATAATCACCAGGTGTTGTCAACGAGGTGTAACACTTGGTCCATGCTCCTTCGTGTAGCGCATCCATTACTGCCATTGCTAAGTCCACGGTCCCTTATTGTCCGATCTAAAAAAAGCAGTGATTTGTTGAAAAACAGCACGTTCCTATCATCCTCACCTATTCTTCAAAACCGGCTAAATCTTACCCCCTTTTTTTATTATTTTAAATTTAATTTAATATTTTTGGTTTTTATATGAACCACACTAGATTGGTGTTCGGTTCATGGTCCAATCCAGTCCCATTTAAAAAAAGATAAGTATGACTATCAAATATCAATTAACTACAACCATATTCCAAAAAGTTGAAACATATCCTTCAATTCAAAAAAAAAAAAGAAAAAAGAAAAAAAAAGAAAAAAAAAGATAGAAGTTAAGAAAGGAAACAGAAGCGAGTAAATAAAAAAATAAAAAGGAAAAGAAAAGAAAGGAAGCGAAGAAAAAGGACAAGAAGATAGAAGCGTAGAAAGGAAAGCAGGACCTAACTAAAAAACAAAAAATAAAAGAAGAAGAAAAGAAGTCCAAAGTGAATAAAGGAAGTAGGTGGAGCAGAGAAGGAAGAAAAAAAAAGGAAGAACGAGTAGCGAAGCATCAAAGACCAAATATTCTTTTTCATATGCACCAAAGTTTTCTCTCTTGTTTTCTATTTATTTTGGAGAGATTGTAATTTGGTGGATCTGAAGAGAAAACAATCGGTCCCCACTAGTTTTCTTTTTCCCTCTGCCTTCCAACCAAACACATTTCCCAACTATTTTCTCTTTTATTTTCGTCTCATTTTTTTTCCATCTTTCCCAAAATCATCCTAACCAAACATACCATTAGTTAGTAATCATGAGAAAAATTAGAGAAAAGTTTTGAATGTGGGACATTGGGTAAGAGGTGCCTGACTCGAGGAATTAGTGCTATTGCAGTTATTCTAAACGAGAAAAGCTAATTAATGTCCTAAAGGAATTGGTTTAGTAAGTAATTTTATAAACTTTTGAGGAGAAAAGAAAAATGTAATTGATTTTTTAATAGATTTTTCTATTTTCTATAAAAATGATATTAAAACTTTCCTAAGAATAAAGTTTGGCTACAAACTAGGTTGTACACTAAGACTACAACTTTACTCAATATTTTTTTATTGGATGTGACAAATCCGTCATTGAGTTCCATTTTCTTCTTATATCCTTCATGTTTGCAAACTTTCCAAAAGATCAATAATTATGCCATCAATTAATTGTTTAAATTGCAAGTTTTTGTAGTCTAAAGTTATGTATTAAAAATAAGTTTATGGATCATATAATAAATAATATCCGATTATCACAAAATTTGATATGTGTGTTAAGAATATAAAAAAAATGTAATCAATGGTTTGATTTTCAAAATATGTAGTCATGTTAATTTTTTTAATGGAAGTTGTAGCCTTAGTCTACAACCAAGTTTGAAGCCAAATTTTGTTAATTTCCTAAAATGGATTTTTAATAAATGCCTTAAGAGTACCCATTAACCGAACCCTAAATTACTAAGGACAAAGTTTCTCTCCAAATTAGTTTGGAGAGAAACCTTTCAAACTCCTCATATATCTCTTTATTGGATGCGAATTTTGAAAATCTAACCGTTGGATTGTATTGCATTTTCTTTATGTTCTTAACATACACATATCAAATTTCGTTTAAATTGGATATTATTTACTATTCGATTAATAAATCCATTTTTTTTGCATAATTTTATATCACAAAATTTTAAAATTAAAAAAATTGATTGATGATATAGCTATTGATCTTTAATTTTTTTGAAATTTTGCATGCATAAAAGATATAATAAAAACATGATATCTAATGTTAATTTTTGAAAATTCGCATCCATTAAAAAGATATAGGAGGAGTTTGAAGAGTGTATCTCCAAACTAGTTTGGAGAAAAACCTTTTCAAATTACCAATCAAATTACTTACTTTAAGATTGGATTTTTCTAACTATGTGTACAAAAAATCAAGTCAAAATTGGAAATTTTTCTTCCAAAAAAAAGACTTTTATGTTTCCTCTTAGTGATCTTTTCTCCTAGACACAATAAAAATGAGAGAAAAGCTTTGAATGTGGAATATTTGGTAAGAGGTTGGCTGGAAAAATTGGTGCATTTGCAATTATTCCAAATGGCTCACAAATTACCCAGACATTTAGTTGGTATACTTACAAAAAATTAGAAAAAAGCTTTGAATGTGGGACCTTGGACATTTAAACATGATGAAAAGTAAGACTTGGAACTTGGAAGTTACCACGTGTGTACAGGAAATTGATTTAGTTTTAACTTTTATGTAAATTCTGCTTCACCTTGACTCTCTGCTCAGATTCGCATGGAAAATTAGTAGCTAATTTTCTGTCTGCAAAAACACATGTTTCAAAAGACTGAGGACCTGTTAGGTTGTGTTATTTAAATAACATTTTTTGTTGTTTAAACAACATAATATGTATTTTCACAACACTTTTTCACCCACACCTATTTTCACAACATTGAAACAACGTTATTATTAGAACAATATTACCAAACGGGCCTTGATATTTCAATTTTTGGAACAACTATCAACAAGTAATCTAGAATTAAAAAAAAAAAATCATAAAAATTTAACGAATCGTCAAAATATTAAGTTGTTATTAGTATGCAAAAACATTAGTCAGTATTGGCCATATAATAACTAGTGAAAATTTTGTCAATTCAACTATTATGAAAATTATAACTCCAAGTGGTTGACTTAGTAGTTCCTCGGGTCTTATTATATATATCTATGAGATTCTGAGTTCGAAACCTCTTGCCAACATCTTGGGGCCATTCCCATGAAATTTCTCCTTGTAATAACCTGATATGTGTGGGACGGGGAGACTGCACATGCCCAAGGGATTAGTCAGATACTCAAAAAGATTTAGATACCCTTGTTTATTTTAAAAAATAGATAAAAAACCTTGTAACATTACTCTATAAAATATAGGATAAGTCAAGTCAAAAGAATTAGAGGGTGCATAGGAATGGTGAAGTTTTACTTTTAATTCAATTTCACCCTAACCCTGTGCTTGGAATCAAACGAGGACATCGTAGAGTTTTTTTTTTTTTTTTTTTTTTTTTACATGGAGTGTTTGTTTGGCTAGTTTATTTTTTGCTAACTTATTTTACTATTCAGCTTATTTTTGCTATTATTAATGGGTTTCACTGCATTTTTGATACCATTCATGGGTCTCATTGTACTATTCTAACTAACATTTACTTTTATTTACAGCACTTTCAGCGAAATAAACATATCTTAAACAGATCCGGAATATACTAATTTATCCTTTATAATTACTATATTTTCTATCTTTTTTTATATAATAACTAGCAAGGGCATATTAGTAAATTTATTCAAATAATATATGTTATCTTTGCCACTTATTATTATTATTATTATTTTGAGATTAAATTTAATAAGAATGTGGTGTAAACATCTTTTTTTTAGGCCAACTAATCAAATGGTGCCACCTCAGTTTTTTAAACTTGATTTCACTTAAAAGATTACAGTCTAACACATATGATTGCTATACCCTTAAATATATTCAAATATTAATTTTATATATATATATATATATAAAAAAAAAGATAAAACAAAAATTTCGAATCCAAACAACTGGAGACTTCACCGGAGTAAGGAGCTGCCACCGTCAATGATGTCATTCATCCCAGCCCAAGAACAAACCTTATAACCAAAAAAAAAAAAACAGAGAGAAATTTCACACACAAGAAAGCAACTGACTTTACTTAGTTGAACTTGACATCAAAAATCTTGATACCCAGATCAAAATTCAAAGAACCCAGTTGTCGAGGTACACAAAATCTGAAAGAAAAAGATGGAGGATCTAAGCTTCTAAAGGAAAAACGTTGACCAATCAAGAGAAAAAGTATTCATGGAAACTAAAAAGTGAAGGTGAAGACTGGGAGTTGAAGAAGGGATCTTTTTGGGTTTTCCATAGAGAGGCAGCAATTGGAGAGGACTTTGAGAGTCAGTGGCGGCGGTTGTGGTGGCAGCGAGTGTGGTTTGGTGATGATGGTGCAAGAGATGTGGTGGACATAACAGAGAAGAAAACAGGGAGACCAGAGCACATTTCTTTTTTATAAAATTAATATTTGAATATATTTAAGGGTATAGTAATCATGTGTGTTAGGCTGTAATCTTTTAAGTGAAATCAAGTTTAAAAATCTGAGGTGGCACCATTTGATTGGTGTGTGTAAAAAGGGTGTTTACACCATGTCCTTATTAAATTTAATCTCTATTATTTTTAAGGTGAAATGTATTTTTAAGTACTAGTTGTGTGTGTTAGAGTTTCGGTCTTTATAACCCTAAGCTACTACTATAAAGGTTAGGTCATTTTGTAATGGTACTTTGGTTATGTAATATATTATAAGCCTGTTTAAAAAAATTTATATATTACTTTTGTGTTCATGTATTCTAATAAGTATTACTGTTTTCTCTAAAAAAAAAAAAAAAAAAAAAATTACTGATTTGCTTAAATTCCTAAATGAAATCTTGTGGACAATAAATGTTACCATCATTGGCCTCGAAGGGATTGATCTGCATCCAAATATGTGATCCTTTTCACAAAAGCGATATACAGAGAGAGCATATTAAAACTAAAATCTTCCCGATTTTTTTTTTTTTAATTTTTAATTCCTTAACTAAATCAGTTGGAATATAAATGACTAAAACCGAAGATCACTATAATAGTAATACGTCCCTAATATTTATTTAACACTCGAAATCTTTATAATGCATTCTAAAACAACCAATCAAACATGTACAGTGCCCTGTGTTACCAACAGCAATTTATGAATGCTTGCATTTAAAGATCTAGTGGTACTCTAGGCATTATATAACCTTAAACAAACAATTGCCTTCAACAGCATAAATTTAACAGATTATATTGCATTCCAAACAATTCACTATATCCTTGCTTGTCCTTGTGAGAGACTGTTGGCACTAGGAAGTGCCTTTGGGGTTCAGTTGAGAATCCGCATTATCTATTTATCTCTGTCTCTCTCTCTCAGATTTGTCACACCATATAAAAGGAATTCACAAGATTTCCCAGATTCACTATTTATAGAATTCTAGCTTAGAATTCCATATAGGAAAACCACTTAATCTAAAAGCTCAAGCTTCAAATTATAGCAAAACGATCCAATTTTTGCACCCTACTATCATGTGCTTGAAGACACACCTTGGGGGATGGTATAGAGATGTTACTCCACTTTTTCTCACGTAAAATGCAATGGCAATGCCATTCCTCATGCTCTAGCTAGGAGGATTATTTTTATTTTTACTCTTTGTTTCATATCTACAAGTTTCACTTGAAGATATTCCTGAGTAGAGTTCTTGTTTTGTATAATATTTCATTTAGTAGGAATAAAAATCAAAGGATTCTTTTTAATTAAAAAAAAATTGTTTTAACTATCAGCATTATTATTCAATGTAAGACTTTATTTACACTGAAGTCCTACTAAAATATATTTTAACTATTTCCATCACCATCATGCGATAGGCATTCACTCAGCAACTGTAAGGTCCCTCTAGCTAAGTGCTGCCCTAATTGTTCATTTCAACTTCGGTCTAATTTTGTTACTATAAAGTTCGTTATCTACTGTGCATATATTAGAAATCATATGGCAACTAAACCACTGGATTAATTGTGCAGTTGTGCGACATGTAGCTTAGGCTCAATAATGTTTGATTTTTACTACAAGTCGACCGTATTAGTGTAATATTTTATACATGTTCAGATCCGTGATTTTCAAGTCCTTGATACACATGCATGTCAGGCCCTAATTGGAAGTTAGTGGAGTAAGTTATTTCCGTTAATACTGTATAACGGTTAGGAAGGTTGTTAGTTTCGTTTTTTCTGTTTTTGCTTGATCTCTCTTGCTCGGTTTCTAAGTGTATATAATCCAAGCACCTTGATGTATTTTATTTCGACTAATCAATAAAATTACTCAGCAAATTTCTTGCACAATTGCTCTTTTAACAACAGTTTTTTGGTTTCTCTAATGACATCTTGCAGACATTTATTGACAATTGGCCTTGAAGGGATACTGAATCTTGCATCCAAATGTCTGATTTTGAACACAGGGCTGTACAAAGCGCAAACTATAACTAGAATTTTTCCCATTACTTTTTTTTTTTTTTTTTTAATACGCCTCAGTTGGAATATATAAGAGTGAATGAATAAAAACAAAAAGCATAATATACGTCCCTAATCTCTATTTCACTTCATTTGAAAATTGAAATCTTAATGCATTCCAAAATAGCCAATCAAATTAACATATATAATCACAGTGCCCTGAAATCTATGTTTCCAGAAGCACATTATTAATACTGGCAATTAAACATCTAATACTAGTAGTATACCCTAGGCATTACATAATCTTAAATTAGCAATTGCGTTTAGCAGAATAAATTTGACAGATTATATAGCATTCCAAACAATTCAGTATATCCTTGCCTGTCCTGGTGAGACAGTGTGGCCCTAGGGAAGTGCATTTGGGGTTGATAAAAGTTGCGAAACCATGTGCATAGTTGGTCTACATTCTAGATTAGAATGCAAGCATGCAATTGCCAGCTTTATGATGACTATCAGTTGACTCTGAACCTGAAGTGTGGGAGGTGGAAGGTGCATGTCTAACAAATCTTTTAAAAACAAATTCTCCCCCACAATTGAAGCAGATAGAATGGGGATCGTTTCACTAGGATGTCTTCTTTTGATCACTTCAATGGCCAAAACTCCAAAGCTATAAACATCACATTTCTCAGTTATCTTCATTGTAAAAGCAAGCTCTACAAACAAACAAAATATATATTATGCCAATGTGTTAATATGCTCTATGTTCTACGTTCATTAAAAAATGAAGTGTATTACCTGGTGCAACATAACCATATGTGCCTGTAAGTGAAGTCCAATTGGATGAGTTTTGATTAAGAAGCTTAGCTATGTCAAAGTCTGATACATGAGCCTCATATTGAGAGTCCAACAAAATATTTTTGCTTGATATGTCCTTATGAACAATTGGTGGTGAGCAATCATGGTGCATGTAAGACAAAGCGTGAGTCACACCTTCAATGATATTCACCCTCTTATTCCATGTATAGTAGCAAAAATAAGTTGAATAGTAAAATAAGTTGGCAAAAATAATTTGTACCAAACACACACTCAATTGATCAAATATGATGTTGCTGAACAAATGAAAATGGGGATATGTAAGGAAACAAGGTTGGATTTGTTGTTGTTCCAAGCTTCAACGCCATCTAGCCATCTTCATCCTACATATCCCATATATTTACATGAAAACCGCTTATACATTTTTAATTATACTAAACCAACCATATTTGAAACATGAATTTCTCTATTGGTATTTTTTTTTTTTTTACATAAAAACCTCAACAGAATGATCAAAAATCAGTCATATGTATTCTTTTTAACCATTGTATTCTCCCTGAAGTTATACTTTGTCACCTCATTAATTAATTTTTTATATTATTTTTACTAATACTATTTTAAGTCTTTATCTACCATCTTTTTTTATTCTTAAAATCAACTCACATTTCCTCACTAGTGAGTTAACTATTCTATTTTGCACATAATCAAGCCATCTCAAGCAACTCTTATCTTTTTATCAATGGGGATCATCTTTATCTTTAAGCAAATTTTCTTATTTTTAATCCTATTAAAATAGGCAAAATATATTAAATCTTGAATATTAAATATGTAAAATAAAGAATGGACAATATTTATTAAAACAAAATCCAAGTACAATCCAAAATCATTACAATTCTCTATTAATTAAAGTTTGTTTGCTCGGTGCAATCTGTATAGTATTATAAGCCAATTCTTTAAATTTCTTTCCTGCATGTTCTATTGCACTTTAAATTTAATCTTCACTGCAATTTATACAATATACCGGCGTCGCATAACCAATAATCAATATGTTACAACAAGAAAGGAATTCAAAGGTAACAAAAAAAAATTCACCTTTTCCATCCAAAGAAATGCTAAGGTTTCAATGTCAAAGAAACAACTGAAGACGGCTTGAATTTTCGGACTTTACTTGGATTATCTGGCTGAAAGAGAACCTCAGTACTCGATCTCCACTCTGAAGCTGAAGTCCCTTCACGTTGAGTAAATCGTATGAATCTTAGAGAAACCATAGGTGAGAGATAGATGAGACAGCATCTAAGAGATGTATGTGTGTGCATGCATGCATATATATAAGAGAAGAATAAGGCCTCACTTATTAAAGGGCATTAACTCATCACTGTGTATTCCTTCATACAACTAGTGATTGGCAAAATTCGGGGAATATACAGTCATTTGCGTAGTCTTTTGATAACCTTTACAACAATAACGACTGCAAAAAACTGTTAATCTTGTTAAAAAAAATTATTGGTAAATTATGCAAGCACCTGGTGGGTATTGAACTAATTGAACACATAAACTCACCCTCCACCCTTCTTTTATAAGGGGAGGACATGCCAACTGAGCTAAAGCTCATTGGCCTTCATTAGCCTTGTTGGACAATGCAAACTACTCCATAAATGTAGCAAAGTGTACAACACTCAGTGTTTTTATCTACATATCATTTAGCATTTTTTTAATAAGTGGAAGACCCATTGAATGAGATGGCCTGAGTAGCAATCTTTATTTCTTGATACTGCATCCCACAGCTTATTTTTTACTTTTTAATCACACAGGAACAGGTAACTGTTAATATGATTTTAGGGCCAAGGCAAATACAGAAATTGAATTATCTATTCTTCTTTCTTTTCTTTTTTTTCTTTTTTTTATAATTCAATAACAAATTTTTTTTTTTTTTTTGGTTATTGAATTATTAAAACAAAATTGATTTTAGGGCTAAGGCACGTGCAGAAATTGGCCAACCAATCAAATTTATGTGCCTGGAAAACCGACGTAAAATGGAATAATCTTAAGCCTTCAATATCTCTGCATACCAAATATCTAACCTTAACTATGAGCTATAAGACTCTGGTTCCTTCCTTAAAAATACCAGATTTTCAGGACTCTATCATAACTATGCAAAAAGTAAGCAAAAACTTGCAAAAAAATGGGAGATCCAAACATGCTTGTCTTTTGGATGATCAGGCAACTAACTTTTGATTTCCTGATATTTCTCAAAGCATGATGATGTCTTCTTGTTTACCCTTGAATTCCAAAAATTCCTCAAGGAAATTTATTTCCTTTAAGCTCCAGCCTGCAGAAACTATTAAGAAACAACTGTTCGACAACCATTTAAACTTTAGTGCTGAAAGGGAATATAACCAACTATTTAGCAACTTAATTCTGTATAAGGCCAGCAACTTAGAATTGAAATAACTTTTGCATGATTAGATCATACGAGTCTTTTTTCTTCTCATTAGAGATATTATGTGAATGAACCTACGAATGAATCTAATGAGCGCAAATTGGTTCAGGGCTGTCTGAAGCCCTACGAAATGGTTCCCTGAGCCCATCAACCTCACTCAAGCTGCAAGAAGAAGCACATTAGTGGTCACGAGAGCACTTGAACAAACAATCACAAAAGTACTAATGTCAACTCAATGATAGACAGCTTCACACCACAAAAGATAAAATTATTTCATTACCTCCAAAAGTCACCATGAAATGCATTTCAAGTAATCAAAACAAATTTCCTATCACGATCCAAGCGCACAGGCAGGTTCCAGCATCCAGGCAATAAATGTTTCAAGCGAAGTTTAATATCATCCACCAGACATTTGACATTACACACAAGTATATAGGAATATGCAGACGACATATGCACCAAAATTTTAATGTATAAATAGCAACACACCTATCCCACGTTGGCGCTGTGCTAAGGGTGAAATTTGGCTTCTGATATCTGGATTCTTGCATCTCTTTCTTTCCAACATGAAAGGTACCCACTGCTCAAAGGTAATGACTTCAGAAGGAAAATAGCTTGATTGGATGGCACAAGAAGGAGATTTTATAAAAATATTCACATAAATAAAAATTTAGCTAAAATTTAAACTATGATGAAATAATTTAGTATTAGCAGACACTGAAATAAGGCAGTATTTATTTTTCCCGGTAGCAAACAAATTTTGGCATATCTAGTGAATAGAATTCTAAATTATGTGAGCTTCGGTTCTGAACCCTTCCATCAGCTTCCAACCAAAACACAACTTAGTAAAAAATTCTGCTCAGACTTCGTAAGCAAGAAATGCTTGAAAATATGCAAAGCCTTTGAAGAAGAAACAACAAAAAGATGAATGTGCAAATGGTTCCATGAAGTAAATTACACCCAAAAGTAAAAGTCCCTGAAGATCCTCTCAAAAAAGCTCAAGAAATGAGAATAATCGCATATTAACCATCAACAAAGATAATGTTCTCACACGATTTCCTTGGCCAATGAAATTATTAACAGAAAGAAATATAGCAATGGGGCACAGACATAATACTGCCTAATCATAAAAATCACTATTGTAGAGATTGATAGTTAGAACATATGAGTACACTTCAAACTCGATTAGATGAACTGTGAATCTATTTTAATAATCGCACCATTGGGGAAATTTCCATGCATACGTAAATTATGGATTAGGCAGATCAACTTTACAACTTATTACAAGGGAAGGAGCTCATATTATGGCATTGCATGCTGCTCAGTTAAGCAACCAACATAATTAATTTTTTTTTTTAATGTTCCTTTCAATGTTTCAAAATATAATCTTGGGAATACAAGAAGAGTTTTCAAAACACGTTCTTTATTGGTTAATTACACACATACCCAGTTATAGTTTTGAACCAAGAACCTCACCCCTCTTCCCATTTTTAGTATATAGTATTATCTAAAATTTGATCCATACATTCAACCATGGAATGCTCAAAATTTCAAACAGGCAGCAACAAAAGTTCTGTACCTTAGGTCCCAATTAAATTCAACCATGTGGCTGAATTAATCAATGCATCACATCTTCTTAAAAGCCCAATCAAAGCAACTTATTCACAAAAATATACCTCATGAGAAACTAAAACAATAATACCAACAAGAAGAAAGATTAATCTAATAAACCTTGCAATTGAATCTCAAACAAGCAAACTCATACCTTGCAATGCATTTAAATATCTATAAAATTTGTAAATGTGAAAGAAATTTGACATCTACTAATTACTTTCACAGATTTAAATTACCAAAAAATAGTTCAGGCAATCGAAAATAGAAAAGATAAAATCGAACAAAATTAGAAAATGTAAACTGTTTGGTAATGGAGAAAACGAAGGAAAGCAAAAGAAAACTTTTGAGTAACTAAAGAGAGGAACCAAATCCGAGATTCGAAGCTTACCAATGAATGCTGGAGTGACCGAAAAGAGATAACGTGAATATTGCAGCAAACAACTCAAAAATCTAGAAAGAGAGAGAGAGAATGACTAATAAGTAGGTGAATTCAATTGAGAGCGAAAATATATCTGAGGATAGTTCTGTAATTAAGATTCAATATTTTAAATCCGAGGTTAAAAAAATTAAAACGAAAGTTATTGGTATGGAAAATTTTATCATTTAAATAAATAAATTATCACACCTATAGGAATTTTTTTTTTTGGGGGGGCTAAATCTATAGATAGATAATATTAAAAATATTTTTTAAAATTAAAAAATTAATTTTATTTTTTATTTTTTAATGGAAAATAATTTTTAACCAAAAAATAATTCAAGATAAGTGTTTATTCCAAAACATGTCCAAAATTTTATGTACACGTAGTGGTGGCTCTAGGAAATTTTTCTAGAGTAGTTATCAATTGACTTAAATTATACAAAATCTTATAAATAGAGAACTTAAACATATTGGCATTACAGATTAAAAAAAAAAAACATATTGACATTACAAAAAGAGCGCGCAACATACACACAAATATATGAAGTTTTACAATATCCTTTTTTTGAAATGAAAATTCAGCTCAAATTTAATTTTGTTGTTGATTTTTGTTGTATTTATAATATTACTCTATTAAAAACAATTTTTCTTAATACTTTAATTTTATTATGTCCATTACTCTATTAACAATTTAACTAAACTCAAATTTTTTGTTGTTGCATTTTTATTGTGTTAACAACATTATTTTTGTTGTTACTAACTTATTGGTCTTTGTAACCGTGTTTTTATTTATTAGCCTTTGCTTTTAACTATTTTGTTTAATAGCTAGCCATAACATTTTGCTTTGCTATCATTTTTCTTGGGTAGTTTGGACTTTGGACACGAGTCTACCAACTACAATGACTGTCTCTGTCAGGATTAGGAAGACTGATGTGCACAGCCTCAGCATATTCTTTGTTTTATTTTCAAATTGTGTATGCTGAGGGTCATTTCAATTTTGATCTAATAAAGTTCGTTATCCACTGTACATTTGTTAGAAATCTAGCTAACTAGCAACTAAACCATGGATTTAAAGAAAACATGAAGAAGATGAATTGTTAGGCTCAATCATGTTTTTTACTACAAGGAATAAGTAAGTGTAATATTTTATACATGTGCAGATCACGTGATCCTTTAAGTCCTTGATTCACATGCGTGTCAGTCCCTAATTGGTAGTTAGGAAGATTGTTAAATTCAGTTTTCTGTTTTTGCTTAATCTCTCTTGCTCTGTTTCTAAAAGTCTATATAATAACAGCACCTTGATTTATTTTATTTCGGCTGACCAATAAAATTACTCAGCAAGTTTCTTGCCCAATGGCTTTTTTAAAAACATTTTTTGTTTCTCTAATGGCATCTGGTAGACAAGAATTGTTACCATCATTTATTGACAATTAGCCCAGAAGGGATACTGATTTTGCATCCAAATATCTGATTTTGACAACAGGGTCATACAAAGTGCAAACCATAACTAAGAATTTTCTCATTACCTTTAATACGGCTCAGTTAGAATATAAATGGCTAAAACCCAAGATCACAATAATACGTCCCTGATATCTATTTTACATTTGGAATCTTTATAATGCATATCAAAATAACCAATCAAACACGTATCATCTCAGTGCCTGGAAATCTGTGTTACCAAAAGCAATTTATTAGTACTTGCAAATAAAGTTCTAGTAGTACTCTAGGCATTACATAATCTGAAACAAACAATTTCCTTCAACAGCATAAATTTAACAGAATATAGTGTCTTATATAATTCATATCCTTTCTTGTCCTAGTCAGACTGTGGATGGCTCTAGGAAAGTGCAGTTCATCTTGATAACACTTGAGAGACCATGTGCATGGTTGGTCTAGATTCTGGATTAGCATTCAAGCATGCAATTGCCAACTTTACGATAAGTATCAATTGATTCTCAACCTCAAGAGTGGGAGGCAGAAGACGTATATCTAACAAATCATTCAGCAATAAATTCTCTCCCACTGATGAAGCAGATAAAGTGGAGATGGTTTCACTAGGATGCCTTCCTTGGATCACTTCAATTGAAAGCTCGAAAACGTGTTGAAAAACACAAGAGCTGTTTAGACCCTCGATTAAAAATTACGGCTCGATAGATTTTACACAACTTTAATATAAAGTGCGGAATAGTGTAAAAGCGAGCGGATGAACAATATAGCTACTCTAATCCATAAACTAAACAACACAGCAGTATAATGGAATATAAAAGAGTAGGGAAGAGAGATGCAAACACAGAAAACACCAAGACGTGTTTTCGAAGAGGAAACCGAAGAACTCGGCGAAAAACCTCTCCGCCGCCCTCCAAGCGGAAATCGATCCACTAGACAATTAGTTGGGATACATGAGTAAGCAAGAGACCCTCCAAGCCTAATCTACCCGATGTACCTAAGCCCTCCAAGCTCCTACTCCAACAAGGCTTCTCGGAACCGTGTCTTGTCTTAGTTATCCGGATCTCGCAACAAGCTCCATGTTGCATCTGCCATTTCAGGCTTCTTCCAATGCTTCCCAGCAGCACCAAAACGTCACACAACACTCTCAAAAGGTGTGGTAAGTGTTTGGGCTATCAACCTCTCAACGGTGTGGAAAATGGAGAGGGAAGGGTTGAGGAGATACCACAAGCAAGCAAGTGTATAGAGAAAGGTGGGGATGACAATCTCTAATTGCAAATGTGTTTGGCTAGGGTTTTCTCTCTGAAGCATTCCTCAACATTTGTGGGTAATGGGGGTTTATATAGGATAGGTGCAAAATGTGTGAGTCAGTCAGTACAGGCTGGCAGAACAGCATGTCTCGCGGGTGTCTCGCGGGAAGGTTTTACCCGCGATATACTCGCGAGAGACAGCTGTCTCCATCTGTAATGACTCTTCGCATTCCAGCATGTGCAGGGCACATGCTTCACTTCGCGGGAAGCTTAGTCGCGAGACACCCGCGAGATTCCATCAGCTTCCAAATTGCTTGAGTCTTCACACACTCTCTATCACACACCCCTTACAACAATTCCCACAACAAATACAGGGTATAAACGATTGATGGAAATTACAATCAAATTTGGCACGGAATAAAAGCCAACAAAACACATAGTTGTAAATCACAACTTTACAATCTCCCCCTTTGGCTATTCCGTGACAAAACCCTAAAACAGACTCTAGACTTAAACGTGAGTTTGGGAACACAGGCAAAACTCACTCACACCTAATTCTAGATTCTGATAAGCTCTTTGAAACATATGAACAAGTAACTCCTGAAACATAACAACAAAATATTATCATTGTATGCAGAAAACTTGAAAAACATATGGAGCAATAAGCACATGATCAAGCAGAATGAAATAGGAACACTAAATCATGGCAAGATCAAACGAGTAATCACTATACACAAGCAATTACTTTGCTCATTCACACAAGGAATGAACATCTGGATATGCAAAATGATAGGCTCATATGAAGAGTGTCATTTGCACATCAAACACTCAACCAATGCAAAATACTTGAAGAACTTGCATCTAGGAACAATCCTACTAGGGCACAAGAGTGTTCATCACTCAACCAATGCATAGAACGTATATGCATCTAGGAACAATCCTACACGGGCACAAGAGTGATGTAGTGAAGTAAAACTATGACATTTAACTTCAATAGCACAAGCATAAAGGCTGCATAAGCAAAGTATTGCAAATACATGGCACAAACCATAAAAGCCTACAAATAACATGCAAAGAAACAAAACAACCCTTAAAGCTTACAAAAGCAACATGGGTACATGCAAAGTACGCTACAAAGCATAGAGAGTAACACAAAAGAAACATCTGAAACTAATACTTAAATGAAGCATAGTATCAAAGTATTAAACACAAAAGCTGTAAAAACATTTATAAGAACTAAAAAATACTGAATAGAAACCGTCTGAAAGACCAATAACCAATGTTACTAAGATGCTAGACTATGCTCCCCCTAACACTGTGCAAGCTCTTCTCTAGCTCCCCCTTAGAATTTTCTCCCCTTTTTTGATCGGAATGGCCAAAGGGTCAGAACTGATCTGACTCGGAATCTGAGCCGTGCTCCATAGATAAGTCTTGTACTTGAGAGGAAAGTGCGGTGATCTGTCCTTGAAGATATGCAAACTGGTCCGCGGTGTACTGCACATGTGAGTCAAGCACTGTGGACATCTGATCCATCTTAGCAAGCAACTGATCTAGTTTGCTTAAGCCTTGTGGAGGAGCCGAAGATGATGGCTGTGTAGAAGGCTCAGGAGCCGAGGTGAACCTATCAATCTCTTCCTCTGTATCCTCGCCTTCATCCTGCTGAACTTGTCGTGGTGGTGGTATGGTATGCACACCGGTCTTCGATCCCTTGATGTGTGCAGTGCTTCTAGTCAGTGTATGACCACCAATGGGATAGTCCCTCTGAACAACCGTGAGGCCACTAGGGAGCTTGAGCTTTGCCTTGGCAATCAATCCCATAATCAAAGAGGGGAACGGCATCACAGTCCGTGAATTCTGCTTCGTGATGCTCTTCTTCAGGACATGCATGATATGGCCACAAATGTCAATCTCCTTATGTGTGAAGAGATCATACAGAAATCTGGTTCTTGGAGCAGAGAGAGTGGTGAGATTGGTGACCGGATAGAGATTGTGAATCATCACATAGCTTAGGGTCCTCATTTCTGGAGAGAACTTGATGGTGTTCATGGATGATTTCTTTGGCTCACCACCAAGGAGTTTAATCATCTCATCAGTGGAACCCATTCTGTCCTCATAAGCAACAGTGATTGGCTGAGATGGTGGCCGAGTTTCCAGAAAATCTTGAATGCTCTCTCTTGTAATCACAAACTCCTTGTGTCTTACCCAGCACTCAATACATTCTCCATTGACATTGGCATTGGAGAAGAACTCTTTGATGATCTCTGCATAGACCACTCCAGTTGGGTTCAGCAACTTGGTCCAAGTTCTATCTTTGAACATTTCAGGGATGAAAGTGTCCTCAAGAGTTTCTAACTGGACTACCCGTTCCATGATGATTGTCTTGTCCTTGTAGCAATCATTGTACTTCATATCAGCTTCTATAGACCGGAAATGATCAGAATCAGTTCGGGCTCGCTTTGAAGACGACTTCTTCTTAGCAGCATGTTTGGTGGGAGACATCTGCACATTTTATAAAGTACAGAGAAATGCACAAGCACAAACCATAAGATAAACTTCATTAGATTCAAGTTAGTTCCAAATCATACTTAAACTAACTCAAAAACAGAGCATGGTAGCCATTAAACATCATTCAAAACAACTCCAAATTATAAAGCACTACTACATTGCATCAAATTAAGACAGAAATGCAATAGAGGGTGTCTGTGTGCATGTGCTTATGAGTGTGTGCGGCATGAGATGCATGAGGGTGCCTAAGTGTGCCTATTTGTGTGCCAAGAGTGTGCAACATGCACAAAGTGAGTGAAACACATAAACAATGACCAAACCTAAGTAAAATAAGGGCAAACAAGTGAAAAACAATTTATTGAAATCACTTGATTCCATTTTGTCACAAAAATGTCATTTGGACATTTTGACAAACACTTGGCGTGCACACAAGTAAGAATTATATGAATAATGCATGAACATGTGAAATTCTACCCTCAATACATAATAGAATGCCACAAGGGGCCAACACAGATACAGAAACAGCAAATGGAACACAGCCCAATCAAAAAATTAGAAGAAACTTCACCCAATTTGAAAAACAACCCAAAGTTTCGTAAATCCCCAATTTTTAAAAACCCTAACAAAAATTTCTGCATAATCTAAGTAAAAACTTAAAAAGAAATGGTTAACAAACGTACCTTGAAGAAGAAAATGCAGAAAAACTGCTTGGATTGAAGGGAAATGAATGAAATAGTGATTTTGGGTTGAGAAAGTTTGAGAGAGGTTGAGCGAGGGAAGTTTAACATGTTTGAAAAACTGTCACATCAGTTATTTAAAAACTGAAAACACGCGTTTTTCGCGGGTTAGAGAGGGGCGAAACAGTCGCGAGACAGTCGCGATAAGTGCCACTGAAGCACAAAATATTTCGCGAGAAGCATTAAGTCGCGACACAGTCGCGAGACAGTCGCGGTAGCTTCTGTCTGAAATTGGAAAACTCCAATTTTTTAGCCAAACAGCATTTCGCGAGAAGCTGTTGGTCGCGAGACAGTCGCGATACAGTCGCGAAAGCTTCTGGGTGACATGATAAAATAAAAACTTTCCTCAGCTCCTTTTCGCGGGAAGCTCTAAGTCGCGAGCTTCTCGCGAAACTACCTCTGAACCAGTTTTTGAAGAAACACAAGAACATGCATTTTAGTCAAAAACAAAAAGACAAGAAAGTATAAAATCACTTTCAAAAACAAATAAAACACTCAAAAATCTTTTTGGATTTGATCACCAATGATTGAGCATGTGAAAACACATTTCAACAAGTACAATCACACAAATGAATAAGGCATTCATTGAACATAGACTTGTGTGTTGTGTGTGGATATCAAAAATGAGATAGTCCTTAGTCCAATGTGAAACTTCAATGATCAATTCAATCAAGGCATACACAACTAGCACTAGATTATGTGACCTATCTCAATTATAGAAACATGCATATATGACCTCCCACACGTACTTGATAACAGTTTATTGAAGCTTTTCATTTGGCTCCAAATTTAACATATCATTTGCAACTTTTGAGCAAAGAGAATCTCATTTAGAGAAAGATGCCTGAACTTTTTGATATTTCAATTTATGAGTTAGCCTTTGGCTTTTTGGGCATCACACATTTTATTTTGGTCGCTTTCCCTTTTTCCTAGTCGAATACTAGTTTGTGCGACAGGCTTTTGCAGCTCTATATCTCTTTTCATTTGGAGATTTACAATTAGAGAGCTCTTTCAAAGCAGAAAATAAAAGTGGGAAGATATATAGGCATGAGTCTATGCATGTCTCAAGATCAACAAAAACATTCACTAATCATTCATGACAAGGTTGAAGATCTATTTACAACAGTCACATAGATTTCAGAATTTCTTCCACAATGATATGAGTGCATGAGAGACAAGCTAAGCTCGTTAAATGCACAAAGCCATAAGTACAAAGGTACAAGGTAAAACGTGCTTTGAGACACAACTCAACAAAGTGATCAAATTTTTGGATTTTCTAATTTTTATATGTTTTTGAATTTTTTGAACACACCCAAAAACAGAACAAGAAAAGAAATTAATAAAAACAACCGGTACAAAACACCAACAGTAAAAATAGAGCAATGCATGAAACAATGCAACAGCAAAAGACCCTGAGCATGGAAAGAATTTATGCGTGGACATGTTATAATGCTTATGCATGAGTACCCCTCTTCACCCACACGTCACGTGCGTTTGGGGTGATATCCTTAACGGATTGGGTACGAGAATTTGGACTGTCAAACCTTCTGGTGAAACTCTCCAAGCAGGTGGTGAAAGCACCAATCATTTTCATCATGTCCATCATGCCAGGATCACGATTCTGACTTCTCGGTTGTTCACCACCCCAAGACCTCATGTCATTTCTCCTTCCTCGTGACCGAGGTGCGCTTGAGTTGTTGTCTGATCTCAGCTTCTGACAGTTAGGTCTGGTATGTCCTTGCATTCCGCAGTAGTGACACACATAGTCCGTTCTGGGACCCCGTTGAAATCTTGGAAGAGAACTCCCTCTGGTCTCATGTCTACCTATGGACTGATTTCGGGGCTTATTCACCATCTGTTGCTCACTCATATTCTTCTTCTCAGCCTTGACATTCTCAAGAGTGGGCTCTTCTACACTAGGCTCTATGGCCTTTACAAATTTCACTTCTTTCGTGGCTTTGACTGATGAGCTACTTCCTCCGGTGTATCCTAACCCGGACTTGTCTGAAAAGGGTTTTTGAGATGAGATAACATCATCTAGCTTCTGGGAGGAGACTCTTTCTATCTTAGCATGAGCTTGCACTACCTCTTGCTCAAGAAACCTAACCTTCGTATAGGCTTTAGACAACTCGCCATTTAGTGTCTCAATCTCACACTTAGCCTCTTTATATTATCCAAGAGACTTCTATAATCTTCCTCAGCTTTCTTCATTTTTCTTATAGCCGCCTTGGCTACTCTGGTATACTCTCCTGACTTCTCAAGTAATAGGGAGTAATTTTCTTGAAGATTAGCTGTATTCTCTTCTTCTTCTTCAACATCTGATTCTTCCACATTCCCAATAGACTCTGAATCAGAATGCTCACCGAGCTCCTTCACAAGTGCACCCAAATTATCCGATGACTCCACATGAGCAATGGTCATGAATGCGGAGTAATTTCCCTCTCCGTCACAACTTTCTTCCGAGTCAGAATCAGAGGAGTCTGAATCACTGAGTGTCGTGGCATACACTTTGCCTTTTCCCCTCAGAAAATTTGGACACTCCTTCTTTAGATGTCCATGGCCATTGCACTCATAGCATATAATTTCTGAAGAAGGTTGAAACTCCCTCCCTTCTTTCTTTGTAAACTCTTTCCTGTCACCTCTTGAAGATGAAAATTTTCCTCTGTTGAATGGTTTCCCACTGTTCTTCATCTTCAGGAATTTTCGGAAGTTTTTCGCAAGAAATGCTACCTCCTTCTCCACCCCATCTTCTTCGGAGGAATCACCCATCCTTTCGGTGATGGTTTTAAGAGCAAGTGATTTACTCATCTTATGGGAAGGCAGTCCCATCTGATATGTTTGGAGAGACCCAACTAATTCTTGAATCTTAATCTCATCCAAATCCTTGCTCTCCTCTATGGCTGTAACCTTTGCTCTAAAACTCTCAGGCAAGGACCTCAATACTTTTCTCACCACCTTAGCATCTTCAATCTTCTCCCCAAGATTGAGTTTAGCAATAACAATTTCATTGAGCTTCCCATAGAATGAATCAAATGGTTCATCATCACCCATCTTGAGCTCTTCAAATTTGGTGGTAAGCATCTGGAGTTTTGTGTCCTTAACTTTCTTTGTACCCTCATAAGTGGTCTCCAAAATCTCCCAAGCTTCCTTAGCAACTGTCATATGAGAGATCCTGTGGCATTCATCAGGTGACACAGCACAAAATATAGCGTTTAAAGCTTTGCTATTCGCATTAGCTGCTGCGAGAACTGCCTTATCCCAGTTTGCCTTAGGAGCTTCCGGCTTAGTCCAGCCAAGCTCTACCGCATCCCAAACGGTATCTTCTATAGAGCATAAAAATGCTCTCATTCTAACTTTCCAGAATGCGTAATTATTCCCATCAAAAAATGGTGGAACATTGAGCGATTGAGACCGGTCCATCTCAAATAGGGTCAAGGATCACACTAAGGTATTTAAACCAAGCAAGTGTACCCGCTCTGATACCAATTGAAAGCTCGAAAACGTGTTGAAAAACACAAGAGCTGTTTAGACCCTCGATTAAAAATTACGGCTCGATAGATTTTACACAACTTTAATATAAAGTGCGGAATAGTGTAAAAGCGAGCGGATGAACAATATAGCTACTCTAATCCATAAACTAAACAACACAGCAGTATAATGGAATATAAAAGAGTAGGGAAGAGAGATGCAAACACAGAAAACACCAAGACGTGTTTTCGAAGAGGAAACCGAAGAACTCGGCGAAAAACCTCTCCGCCGCCCTCCAAGCGGAAATTGATCCACTAGACAATCAGTTGGGATACATGAGTAAGCAAGAGACCCTCCAAGCCTAATCTACCCGATGTACCTAAGCCCTCCAAGCTCCTACTCCAACAAGGCTTCTCGGAACAAGCTCCATGTTGCATCTGCCATTTCAGGCTTCTTCCAATGCTTCCCAGCAGCACCAAAACGTCACACAACACTCTCAAAAGGTGTGGTAAGTGTTTGGGCTATCAACCTCTCAATGGTGTGGAAAATGGAGAGGGAAGGGTTGAGGAGATACCACAAGCAAGCAAGTGTATAGAGAAAGGTGGGGATGACAATCTCTAATTGCAAATGTGTTTGGCTAGGGTTTTCTCTCTGAAGCATTCCTCAACATTTGTGGGTAATGGGGGTTTATATAGGATAGGTGCAAAATGTGTGAGTCAGTCAGTACAGGCTGGCAGAACAGCATGTCTCGCGGGTGTCTCGCGGGAAGGCCTTACTCGCGATATACTCGTGAGAGACAGCTGTCTCCATCTGTAATGACTCTTCGCATTCCAGCATGTGCAGGGCACATGCTTCACTTCGCGGGAAGCTTAGTCGCGAGACACCCGCGAGATTCCATCAGCTTCCAAATTGCTTGAGTCTTCACACACTCTCTATCACACACCCCTTACAACAATTCCCACAACAAATACAGGGTATAAACGATTGATGAAAATTACAATCAAATTTGGCACGGAATAAAAGCCAACAAAACACATAGTTGTAAATCACAACTTTACATCAATAGCCAAAACTCCAAAGCTAAACACGTCACACTTCTCAGTTATCTTCATCGTATAAGCAAACTCTGCAAACAAACAGAATATCATGTTATCATGTTCATATGCTGTATCTTCTACGTTGATTAAAAAATTAAATCTATTACCTGGTGCAATATATCCATATGTGCCAGCAAATGAAGTCCAATTGGATGAGTCTTGATTAAGAAGCTTAGCTGTGCCAAAGTCTGAAACATGAGCCTCATACTCTGAATCTAGCAAAACATTTTTGCTTGATATGTCCCTGTGAACAATTGGTGGTGAGCAATCATGGTGCAAGTAAGACAAAGCATGCGCCACACCTTTGATGATATTCACTCTCTTGCTCCAATCCAATTCTTTAGCTCCTCCATCATCGCTCAAAATTGTGGCCAAGCTACCCCTTTCAAGGTACTCGTAAATCAAAATTGAGAATTGCGAATGTGAACAAAAGCCATGCAATTTTACAATATTTCGATGCCGAATTTCTGTTAATGCCCTTATCTCATTTAAGAACTCTTTCTGCTGCGCAATCTCACCATCACACAAGGATCTAAGTTTCTTCACTGCAACTATGACTCCTGATTTTAGCTTGGCTTTATAGACAATTCCATTTCCTCCCTTCCCAATGCAAAACTTAGCATCAAATCCCTCGGTTGAGTCTATGATTTCCTGGAACATCATTCTTCCATCAAAATAGGATATTGTAAACACTTCTTCCCTGTCCATACCGTTTGCTTGGTTTTTCTGTGGATCTCTCCTTTTTCTTTGTAAAACAATGAAAATTATGAGGAATACCAATACAAGTGAAAGTGCGCCTAGAAGAGGGAAAATGATTTTGTGTTCCTTTTTTGAAATATGTTTTCCCACCACACAGGGTTGCAATCCTGTAACATTTCCACACAATCCCCTATTATGTCTTAATGCTTCTATGGGTGCATTTTGAAATGCTTTGCTATTGGGAAGAGGACCCTCCAACTCATTGAAGGATATGTCAACATCTGACAGCCCACGCATTTTTTCAAATGCAATCGGAATGAAACCAGAGAGTTTATTGTGGGAGACATTCAAAACCTCCAAACTTTGCATTTTGTGGATTTGTGAAGGGATGTCTCTTTCGAGCAAGTTATAACTTAAATCCAGCTGTGACAAATGTGCTAAATTACACAACTCAACTGGAATGCCTTGGCTAAATTTGTTGTTGCTCATATTCAAGTAATTTAGTTTCAAAAGGGTCCCCACATTTTTGGGGATTGAGTTGGTGAATTTGTTGGTGGATAGATCCAAATACTCAAGATTTGTTAACAACCCAAGCTCCAGAGGTATATCCCCTGAAAGTTGATTTCCATTCAACATCAATTCCAACAAGGAAGTCAACTTTCCAAATTCTTTTGGAAGCTCCCCAACTAACTGATTAAAAGAAAGATCAAGTAATTGGAGTTGAATTGAATCTCCAATTACAAGAGGTATGCCACCAGTAATATTGTTCCCAGCAATACGTAGGGCGGTTAGTTGTGGGCACCTGCTCCAATTGTGTGAGATTTCACCATAAAATCTATTGTAACTTAGGTCCATGAACTTTAGTTTACTATAGGCACCAAAATCTTCAGATATATTTCCAAAGAGTTGGTTTCTTTCAAGGCGGACTCTAGTTAAGCTCATGCAGTTTCTCAAGGTTTTTGGTATTGGACCTATGAGATGATTGTCGTATGCAGTAAAGTTTCGAAGAGATCCACTTTGACATAAGTTTTGTGGCAATAAGCCAGTGAAGTGGTTTGTATCAAGCTGCAGCACAACCAACTTCATCAAGTTTCCTATCTCTTGAGGAATGGGACCAAAAAGTTGGTTATCGCGGAGGAATAAAAGTTCCAAGTGACTCAAATTACCCAAGGAAACTGGAACTGTGCCATTTAAATGATTTCTGCCTAGTTGAAGACTGGTTATAGACTTCAAGTTTCCTAATTCTTTAGGGATGGTGCCAGAAAGTTGATTGTTAAATAGATGTAAGAAGCTTAGGTTGCTGAGGGCACCTAACGATGAGGGAATCGAGCCAGAAAGATTATTTGTTTGAAGACGTAAAGAGTTGAGAGACTTCAAATTCCCTATTTCTGGAGGGATGGAGCCAGAGATTTGATTTTGATATATATACAACCATGTCAGCTGCTCTAGGTTTCCAATACTAGAAGGAATGGGACCTGTTAGACTGTTGTTTTTCATGTCAACATCAATTAAATTGGGGAGATTTCCAATTTCTGAAGGAATGGAGCAAGAAAGTTGATTATTACGGAGGTACAAATAAGCCAAGTTGCTTAAATTACCTAATGAATTAGGAATGCTGCCATGGAGATCATTGGCATGCAAAGAAAGGTAAACGAGTGACTTTAAATGACCTATTTCCAGGGGAATTGAACCATTTAACCGATTTTCACCAAGGCGCAAGACCTCAAGATTGGTTAGCAGTCTAATCTGTGGTGGGATTTCCCCTGATAACTTATTAAAGGATAGGTCAAGATATATGAGTTTGGAAAGGCCGCTAATTTCAATAGGAATTGTGCCAAAGAGTTCATTCATGCTGAGATAAACATATGCAAGGTTGGGGAGAGACAGGAATGAAAATTCATGCAGCGTACTTTCAAGCCTGAGTTAGTCAGGTCTAATGAAATAACACTTCCTGCTTGGTTGCATGTAATGCCGGACCAACTGCATGGGATTGAGCTTGTATTTTGATTGCTGGAAGAATTGGTTGCATTGTGAAGGAGAGTCCACGAAGTCAGGTGTGATTGGGTTTCATTTTGAAGACTGGCTTTCCAATTAAGAAGAGCATCTGCCTCTGTCTCTTCAGTCACAAAAAGAAAAGCAGCATTAAATGAGGAATGTAACATGGCCAACACGACCAGAGAAACGAGGTAAACTACTTTTCTCAAGCTAGACATTGGCATGTTTATGTAACTTATGTTTTACAACTTGCAAAGCTGATTCAGAACTCTTACTATGTCTACGGTGCCCCAATAATTTCTTGCACGCAACTTATAGGGCTAAAATTCCACCTGGTGTAGTCCTCCCCACCCTCACAAGTGTTTTGTGCCCTTCTTTCCACCTGGTGGAGTCCTCCTTACCCTCACAAGTGGTTTCGACCCTACTCATGGGTCCTACACAGGGGCCCACCCCTGTTAGAAGAAGCAGCCTGGCATAATAATTTTCCATAATTGGAAAGAATTTTCTATTTTCTCAACTGAAATTTTACCAAATTTTAATTATGGTAATGGTTTAGAGAATTCACATCCAGTGCAATAGCTAGGTTATTGGACGGGGTGCAATACCTCAATTCTCAGCCATAGATTTAATCTAATGGCTCAAGCTCTTGACACTTCACCAAAAAACAAAAAGACTATTTTGCCCATAAAAAATTTCACCCGCCCACTGTTTCAGTTTCAGCCCTAACTTTTCATAAACTCAAAATTTTTTTTTCTCTCTCTCTCTCCCCCGCGCAGCTGCGTCTCCTTCAATCCATTGTCACAGTAGCCCGGTACAAGTCTACACAAGGCCAAGCCTCTCTCTTTGCCATCACTGTTGCTTCGATTATCGAAACCCATGATTACCATTTTGTTTTAGTTTTGATTAGTTTGATATTGGGTTTTCTTGATGCGTGTAAATTCTGGTGATTTTGCTTGGGTTGGGTTTTTTTGGCTGTGGCAGAATGTACTGCGATTACATGAAAAGTGGCATGCTTGTAGGTTGCTGTATGTATGGGTCTCTTGGCTTTGCCATTTAAACATTTTGATATTAGATTTATGAATTTTATTTTTCTTCCCTTGATTTTTTTTTACCAAAGATCATCATTTTCTTTCATTTATAGGCACTAAAGATTATGACTTTCTTAGTTTCTTTCATTGAAACATTACTATGCTTCTTAGCTTAATAATAATTTCTGAAATTGGAATTTGTTACTATTGAGAAATATATTTGTTGCTGTATGTATGCTTTTTATTTTTATTTTTTATCTATGACTGAGACTTTGAATTATTATTGAAATTCCCATGTGTAAGTTTAGAAATTCCAATTTCACATTGATACTAGAACTCCAAGCAAATCGTATTCAAAGTTGAATTTTAATCTACAACTCTATAGTCTAGGACAGAACTAGAACATGATGCAGAGATGCACAACTACTGATATTCTCATTTATTACTGTTTCAAATGTTTTCTACTCCTCCACTGGTTTGTGTTAGTAAATCTTATGGATTGAGACTTCCTCGTGAATTTGCACTTCTCATGAAGCAGCTTCTATATTTGGACCGGTCCAACCGGTTGTTGGCTCCAAACTTCAATATGCTTCAGGACCAGAGGATCTCCATTGTTTCAAACTGAAGAAGCAAATATGGGGACAGTTTCAAATGAACCTTGTTTATGTAGATATACTTTCTCCTAGGTGAAAGGCTTTATTTTCGTTTCTCTTTTATATATATATATATGAAAATAAACACTCCACAGTTAGAATTAAACATCCAAGAGGAATATAGACAAAGCAAGAGAGATATGTACTCATTTTATTCAAAGTGCTATACATGATTTAGTAGCAATGGAACTTTTGATATTTCTGCTGTATGAGCATTTGGTTACCCTTGGTGTTGCTGTTGCACGCTGGATTTGATGATTGTACTAACTTTCATTGTATCCTTGGCTTTAGTTTAATTCCACTAGTCTCATTTTTTTTTGATAGTTAAGTCAACTAGTCTCATGTTATTGCATTATTCCAAATTTTCTAGCTAGTGCTCCATGGGGGCTCCATAGCTGTAGCTTGCTCTAGCATTTGGAATTTCGATCTATATTAGATCACCAACTGTGTCTTTTAGTATCACCCCCTTTGACAATCATAACAACACTCCATGTGCAACAGAAACATACTGCTTTAGTTACATTGCTAGAATGATAAGTATATCACTCTCTCTCAATATGATGGCTGGTATACTGGTCTGCCAGTAGCTCTATATGAGTGACCAATAAGCCTGACCTTTTAAGTTTTGGAACTCGTTTAGAGTTCCAGGAATGTGTTATGTATATATATATATATATATATATATTAAATAGGTGTCCCTTTATGCTATATTCTCATTTTTTTAAGGCCAAGGCTGCCTATATATATGTTATGTACATAATACGTATGCTGCCACCACTTCATTAAAATGGTCTGCCTATTTAAATTTGTTGTGTTTCCCCTGTCCAGTAAGTGAGCCAAAATTTGTCATATCAATAGAGTTCAAAAAATACTCATGCAGGGGCTGGTGTTGGACCAACTAAAACCAATACAGTTAATATAGTTGTTGCATACGATTTTCTTAGCTGAATAATGGTCTGACAGAATGCTATATTTAAATTTGGACTTTGAATATGATTTTCTTTCATTTTCTGTCATTGTCTTAGTTTTGTTACTGTTGTGTTGATTTTATTTTAAAGTTGATTTGGAAATGCATGGAAAATGTTTGTCAAAAAATCTATTTGAAACTTTGAAGTTAAGCTAAGCTATTTTATATGCATGTTGTGCAGTCTTGAGAGAGGTCATCAGATTGTGAAATGCACCGGGATGCTCCCCTAATAGGTTGATTCTTTTCACTTCCTGCTGACAAGAGAAGGATCTAGGCTCTAGCTAAGGTGAAGAAAAGAGTTAAAAGGTTGATTCTTTTCACTTCCTGCACCAAGAAGACTATCGATTCAATTGGCCAATTCCATTTCCAATTTTGGCTATGGGGAATCCAAGAATCAACTGACGGCTTTGTCAACAATAATGAGGACATCTTGTATTTATCACCATAAATCTTGTGTAGAGGGGAAAAAAAAACGTATGAAATGGACTTGTTCCATGGAAACAAAACACATGGTGTTGTGTTTTAGCCTTCTGTTGTTGCTACAGAATTGAATAGCTGAGCAAGTTGTTGCATTCAAGTTGTAGCTGATTTTGTGTTGACAAATATATGTAATGTATACAATTTTGTTTATGTTATAAGCTTTCTTAATGCATTTTGAATATTTATCTAGACTAAATGGAGTTGTTTTTTATGTATGAATTTGCTTGAAGCAAGTACTCATATTGATGATGACTCAAAAACACAGTTTACATGACTCTTATTCTTTTTTTTTTTCTTTTTTTCTTTTTTTAATAAGGTTTACATGACTCATTCTTTTGAAAAAAAGGAATACATATCAAGAGTCTTCAAAGGATGCTTGGCCTATTTTACAATCAACATTTAATTCAAGAGATTAGACAAGAAACGAATTTGATCTAAAAATCAACAAAGTTTTATTAGAATGTACATTTTGACCTCAAGGCCATGTAACAATAGTTTTGTTGAAATATACACTTTGTTAACAAGAAACAACTCTTCCCATCATCATAAATTCATAATACATAATTCCCACAAATTGTATGCTTCAAGATCAAATTCTTCGACAACCTTAGATAGCATGACCTACTCATTAAGTTCTACTTGGTGTGCCTCTTGCTTCTTGACTGTACATTACAAATATAATTATAAGTTTATAACTAAGCCACACATCACATGCATAGGAACACATCCGGAACATCATGCCGAACATCACAACGATGATTTACACCAGAATGCTCTTTCTTTGCAATAAGGTCTAATTCGTCAATGGTGTCCATAGTACCCTTTTCCCATTTTCGTGTATATGGTCTGATCTTTTCATGCTGGATTACCTCATCTCCCTTTTCATCACCATAATTAACTAAATCATTTTCGTCTCTTGAGGTGTAAAGGAAGATTGAAGAGGAAGCAGAGTGTGTTCTAACATCCCCTTTCATAACACAAATATCAGAACGAATATTGCTCCTATCACAGCATATTGTTCCTGCATATACATAATAACAAAAAGAAAATTCACTAATTAAAACCCATACATGTATTACAGAACAGTAACAATAAAATTAGTATCTTTCTAAACTTTAATAACAGTTCATGATTATATTGTTGGATCAAACTCAATCCAAAAGAAAAAAATCAGCCCCTGCTCTATTGCAGAGGGCTAAAGAGGTGGGGTATGTGGGGTTTCCCAAATCCCAAATTAAATTCACCAAACCTTAAACAGTTAAACACACAGCCAACATACAACCATTTAGGATTAAAATTAATTGTTCTCACCTACCGAAAGGAGATATTATGAGGGTTTTATAATCACATGATCAACTCCTTTCCAGTACATCAATACTATTGGATAAACTTAATTCCAGATTGGGAAATTAAAAAAAAAAAAAAAAAAAAAACTGAAGGATAGTAGTACTAACCATTAGAGACCAAAGAACACGGGAGTATTTGCACCCATATCAGCAAAGGGGTCTCCAAATGAATCTACAAAAGCCACAAATACACATCAAGACTCAAATAAAACAGAGAAAAACAAGAACAAACCAAAGGAAAATAAGGGAATCCATGAGAGAGAAAAGCTTACAGAGTAGAGAGAGAAAGTGGAAACAGAGTTAAAGAAGAGGTGAGGAACAAGAGAGAAGAGAGATGATGAGGAGAGAGAGAAGCTTAGGGATTTTCGATGTAGGGAGCGGTGATTTGAGGGATTTCCGATGAGAAAAAGGCTAGTATCATTGGAATTGGAGATCCGGACTAGTGGCTATGCCGTGAAGAGAGAACTTTATCAACTTCTCTACACCCGATTCTCTCCAAACCCCAACCTTGCTCTTTGATCTAGGTCTAAAAAGCGCTCTATGAGGCGTGGGGGTTTGGGTGAGTTCATTCTTCGATTTTGCTGATGGGTCTGAGTTGAGTATGCTGGCAGCGGTGACGACAAGGTTGAAGGAAGCGTGGAGGTGTTGAGAGAGTGGTGGAGGCGACAGAGATACCGATTGAAGTGGGAGAGAAAGAGAGAGTAGAGAGTGTTTTACTGAAATTGAAATTTGGGAAGCTAAAATAAAAAGAAAAGTGAGCACACGGATTGCCAGCGTGGATTGGTGAGGTGTCAAAAGCTTAAGCTATTAGATTAAATCTATGGCTAAGAATTGAGGTATTGCACCCCGTGCAATAACCTAGCTATTGCACTGGATGTGAATCCTGGTTTAGACACCAAATTTCAAAAATAAAACTAATGACATTTAAGCTAAACTAACAATTAACACCGAATTTAAGTGATTAACTAATTCAAGAGTACACGAACATTAAAATGCTTGTTTATTTTGTTCTCCATGTATTCCTCCTCACTGTAATCCCATATATTCTCTATAAATTTATGAAACTGATACTATGTTTTGTTTTGCCTCTGTCGGTTGTTCTAAAATCTCTCTACTAGAAGAAACATTGATCCCAAAAAATAGTGCTGAGCCTAAAAGGTAATAGTTGAGCCTAAATGGAAACCAAACAATGGCAAATCCCACGAATGTGAATTTTATTTGCTGTGCTGAAACAACCTTAGCAATAGTTATCTAAATATAGTGCGAGTGATTGGCTAGTTTTGAAGAAATCGAAGAGCTTTACAAGATTTACACAATGATAGTATCAATCAAGCAAGCTTTTGAGTAGAACAAAGGAATTAAACGAAGAAGATTGACTGGTGTTGTGTAACTATGTCAAAAGTCTTGTAGCTGAATTGGCACTTCTCCATGCACAAAGTGCTTGGGGGTCTAAGGAGGAAAGGGTTCGGTTTACGAGGTTAGCAGCATGTTGTAATTATTTTTTAAGGAAAAAAAGAAAAAGAAAAAAAGATTAGTTATAAAACGGTGTCATATGGATTTAGGTAGGCTTATGTGAAACGATGTCGTGTACATCTTAATTTACACGACATCGTTTTGTTGACTCTTGAGCAGCTGGGGGACGGTGTCGTTTCTTACTGTTGAATAGTCAAGCTTGTCTGAATTAATCATTTATTCTATACCCTTGACCCCAAACCAATTCATCTGCCCCATTTGAGTACTAATCAACTTTAATTTCAAAATCTTTTATTTATTTTGAACCTCCCTCACTCCTAACTTCAACCAAATATAATTTTATTTTTGTTCTTTTCTTTTCTTCTTCAAAATTTCTTTTTTTGAATTTTTGATGATTTACTTTTTTATAGATAATTATAATCAATACACTATAATCTCTTCTATATGTTAAATTCATTTGAAAAGTAGAAAGAAAACTAATCCTATTATATTAATGTTGCCTAAAGGCTAATAAAAACCATTATTGTTATCATTGAAAAGTAAAATAAATAAAAAATTAATAAGATTTCAAAATTTTTATGCAATAATTTATTCTCCCATATAAAATTTTTGTATAAGTAATCAAATTTGGAGGATAATTGCATAATAATAGAAATTTACGTGAATTGTATTTTGTATCTATGTAACTACTAAAAGTTGTTTTATTTATAAGTGGAAATTTGAATCTGAAAAAAAAAAAAAATTTCTAAAACTAGTTTATTCGTCATGTAACAAACAATAAAAGAAAAAAACCCTTAACAATTAAAAAATTGATAGATATTATATCTTTTTGAGTTTAATTTTTTTTACAAAAAATATGTAACTCATGAATTTTATTTTATTTTATAGTACATAAACTTCAATATTGTGGCAAATAGACCCCATTAACTTTTTTATTTGCCAATTTAGTATATAAACATTGGACAAAATTGCTTTCTGCCCCTTTCTGAAAAAAAATCCAGCATTTTGCCCTCTTTCTCAAACTAATTAGGAAAATGCCCCTCTTTTGAAAATCGAGTTTCTGAAAATCGATTTAGGCCCTATAGCGGCGTTTTTAAGGACCCTATAGTGACGTTTTAAAGACCTATAGTGACGTTTTGTAACTTGATTTTCATAAAGTCGTGTTATAGGTAAAAAAAAAAAAAAAATTTGCATGTAACTCGACTTTATGAAAATCGAGTTATAAAACGTCACTATAGGTCTTTAAAACGTCACTATAGGGTCCTTAAAAACGTTGCTATAGGGCCTAAATCGATTTTCAAAAACTCGATTTTCAAAAGAGGGGCATTTCCCTAATTAGTTTGAGAAAGAGGGCAAAATGCTGGATTTTTTTTTCAGAAAGGGGCAAAAAGCAATTTTCTCCTATAAACTTTGATCTAATAGCAATAAGACCTTCTTACCTATTTTTCCCTGCCACCTTAACTTCTTTTTGCACCAAATCATTAAAAGAAGAAATGAAAATAAAGGACTCTTATTGCAATTGCATAAAAGTTTAGAGGGGGTCTATTTGTTAGAGTACTATAGTTTATGTACTAAATTGGCTAAAATTAAAGTTAAGGGAATCTATCTATTATATTATTAAAATTTATTTACTAAGTTGGCTAGAATAAAAGTTCAGGGAGTGTAAGTATAACTAGTAAAGTTTAGGGGATGTCAAGGAATTTTACCCATATGTGTGTGTGTGTGTTATTGTTAGAGTGCATACATATGTTTATGAAAAAATTATCCCAGGCTAAAATCAAATAGTAGCTCTGTCAGCGTATAAAAGCACTTTAAATTGCACAAATCAATATTCCAAGTAGAACACTATACGAGATATGGTGGGTTCCAGTTAGCTCAATTAATAAAGTCTTTAATGGTTGAATAAGAAATTTGAAGTTCAATCCTCGACTACACCAAAAACCGATTGGTGTCTTGGTCTGATGATAGAGCTATCATCAAAAGCGGATGTCATAAGTTGAAATTCTCTAATATATATATATATATATATATATATGTAAAACACTATATTTAAAGTAAAATATATTAGAATTACAGAAAATTTGTGCACTCCACAAATTTTTATCTTTCCTCACTTCTCAATATTAATTTCTTAACCAAAACGACATGTTCATCTAATTATTACTTGAGACATGGAATTTGGAAATGCGATCTAGGGTACCCTACACCGCATGTCTCCATAAAGTTGAAATTAAAGCTATCAGCCTAGTTACCTTTAATGCATTATTCCATATCACGTCAATGTTGAAATACAGACTTGAACGCTAAGTCCATTTTTGTGATTTTTTTTTTTTTTTTTAAAAGATGACTCCAATGCGGTTTGAAGCTAATTTTTATTTCTTATATATGTGTGTGCACGCATGCGCACAAGGAAATTGAAAGTAGATAAAGGAAAAATATCTATAAAAAAAAATTATTATTATCTTTCTAAAATGAAATGAAAAAGATTAATAGGAATTTTTTTTTTAAATTGTTTGGTAAAAAATTTATTCTCCTATATAAAATTTGTGTATAAGTAATAAAATTTAGGGATAATTACATAATAATATAAATTTACAGTATTTACATAAGTTGTGCTTAGTTTCCATCTAACCATCAAAAAAAAAAAAAAATTTGTATCTCCAATCTTGGCGCAAAAGTAAAATATATTAGGACGGCAACTATTTGCACTCCACAAATTTTTATCTTCTTTTATTTTCTTCACTATTTATTATTGCTAAGATATAATTTTCTTGTTTATATAATTATGGGATCACCTAACAGATGTTTTTAGGGCATTCGTTAATGGATAATTTTAGAAAAGTTTTGATACTTTCCTTTAAATTAGTTTATTTTTTCTTTTCCCATAAATAGTTTATAAAAATATTTTCTAAACCAACACCCTTAAGGCATCTTTTAATTTTTTTTTCCTATAATTATTACTCAGAAGACTTAAAAATACAATTTGAAGTAAGCTAAACGGCATGTCACCATCAAAGTTAAAATTGAAGCCACCAATCCATGTGAATGTGGAAATTAAGACAATCTCTTTAGTTATTACCTTCAATCAATGAATTGGAAATTGGATGCCTTTGAGCAAGGAAATGCAAAAGAAAAGAGGAATGATATGTCTACAACATTTTTACAATAAATCCTAAGTGGCAGGTTGTTACTGGTTGTTATTGTTGGGGCAAAAAAGTAATCTTAATGTTAGTTTCAAATTTGAACCAATAACAACTAACCACCTGTGATTTGTTGTAAAAATGTTGTAGAAGTAGCATCTCTCATCCTCTTAAATTCTTATTATCATTATGTAACTCTATTTTTAACAGTTTAAAATCCTATTCTTTATTTAATATTAAATAAGAAATTTAGATCTTGTAATATCATTAGTACATAAAAAAATATTTTTACCTATAATTTAATATCTATTTAAATTATTAATAACTAAGTGATGAAACTTGCACATTTATTTCAAGTTTTTTTTTTCTTCATTTATTTCAAGTCTTTTTTTTTTTAATTTTATAAAAAATAACTAATTTAAAGTCTGTGTTGGCAAAGATTAAGAACCCCCATGTATATACAGTCATGCTAGGCAATGGCATGAATACAAGCATTCAGAGACTCACCCACCCCACATGAGCATTATTCCATTGAGTGGTGCATACAGACTGAGTATAAATGTATGAAACTATTACTATGTTTTGTTTTGTTTCTCTCGGTTGTTCCAAAAATCTCTAGAAGAATAGTGTTGAGCTGAAACAACCTTACCAATAGTTATCGGACAAAATGGGCTTCTGCCCTTTTTTGGAAAATTAAACGTCCGATTGCCCCCATTCTCAAACTAAACAGGGAAATGCCCCTGTTTTATAACTCGATAATACTAAAGGCGAGTTATAATGAAAAACTCGATATTACTATGATCGAGTTTTTCTGACCGTTGTGCCACGCTGGCGCAGCAGACGTTGGTCAGACGTTGGTTTTCCCCAATAAAAAAAGAGTGTGCAGTACATTTATAACTCAGGAAACCTAAAATCGAGTTTTGTTTAGCGGTTTGAATCAATAGAACCTTAACGTCTCACAACCCCTACTCACTCCCTCTCTCCCTGTATACTCTCTTTCCCTCGCTCTCTGCCATCACGCTCTCCCTCGCTCGCTCTGTGATCAGGCTTCTCGACTCTTCCTCACTCTTCCTCACTCTCCTTCAGTCTCACTCTCCCTATCCAGTCTCCGTCAGTCGTCGTTGCTTGCCGCCGCCGTTGAAGACAGGTACAATCATCTCCTCTGATATCTTTTCTGATCTTGGTTAATATTAGGTTGTGTTTTATGTGAGATTTTGATTATTTTGTTGAAACTTACTTAGAAAGTAGTAAATTTACTAATCAAGATGAGAATTTTGTTGTCTTTTATATGCTGCGATGATGATGATGTAAAGTATTTCTTGTTATATGGTTATGTCTGTGTGATTTTCTAATTAATGAGAAATTTGTTGTCTTCTAACATGCTACAATGATTATTTTCTCATTAATGAGTTTAAATGTGCTTGGGGTTTTGATGGGAGGTTTTGGCAAATCGAGTGGTGGTGTTTCAGTGATGTCTCTGGGTTTGTGTAAACTGTGTCTTATCCGATTATAGGCATGATTTTGTTATAGTTGTTGTAAATGGTGTCAAACTAATTACGTTTTGAGTGTAAATAGTTGTTGTAAATCGTGTAAAATGTGTTTGAAACTGAACCCATCTCGTAAAGATTGGTTTGGTTTGGACAAAGATTGGTTGTATTGGTTACGTGTTAAGAAAAAAATGATGAAAATGATGAGACTCTGGTTAGGCCTAACAAGCAAGGAAATGGGCTGACTGAGTCATGGTATGCTTACATATCTAGCGGTAGAAATGTAGAATAATTATTATAGGTTTCTAGATATTAAGTTGAGAACTCGAGCCCAAATGACCTGTAGCTGTAGGGATCTTAGTGGTCCATCGTAAACGGGTAATTGCGTAGGACATAAAACGGGGAGCTGTCAAGGATGACCTTATAGAGAGTGTTACTTTGTTGAAAAGACCAAGTTTGATTGAACAGGTTTGAGAACAAAATACCTAAACATTGAGTTGTTGCAATTTATATTTACTATGTGACTGCATTGGTCATAAGCCATAGAGTTGAATTTAAATGTCCTTGGGGGTAGATCACATATTGTGTGTCGCATGGTTAAATGTAATATGTCTTCCCTCCATATGCAGCTCCTAATAATTGTAATTGATATTTTCCTTGTTAAAATCAATTTCAAAGACATCATACACCAAAAAGAATTCTCACATGTAAATATTGCTTAGATATTGAACATGCAGGTATCAATCAAGTTTCTAGCACATTAATTAGTCATTTGTTTGTTTTTTTACTTCAATTACAGATAATAGAAAAAAAAAAGTGTTTGTATGTAAAATTATGGCAAGTTTTTATTTATTTAAGCTTCATTTTGATTGCTTTTGGATTGCATGTTAAGTGGGGTAATAAAAAGCAATGTTGACAATCTTGTTATTTATTTAAGCTTCAATTTATGTAAGAAGCGATGTTGACAATCTTGTTGGGATCATAATATGTTTTACTATATCCATGCTTTTATTTTATATTAATTGTGGTTTACTTGTTAGATAATTGCTAACAATCTATTTGTTGTCATGTCAGATATGCAGGCACTACATAGAGTGTGGCTTGGACCCGACGATCTTACCCAGTTGACCTAGCAGCCGAATCATCGGTCAACTCCGCTTTGGAGCCATGCCGCCAACGAGGTATGTAGCTGTATTATTAATGCATGTCTATTTTATAATTACCTTGTGTGCACTACCTAACATAATACTTGTCCCTGTGCAGAAGGTGCCTGGCATGCTAAAGGCTCTGCGCCGTAAATATGTATTGCCGCAGGGTGGGCTAGACCCACGTATCATGCAATGCATAGACGTCACAGGTTTGACCGGTTTATTCAAGGTTCCTGATATGGAGGTCGACCACGCCTTGATCACGGCCTTGTTTGAGCGGTGGTGTCCGGAGACGCACACGTTCCACTTGCCCTATGGAGAAATGGGTATCACCTTGCAAGATATCGAGGTGATACTGGGGATTCCGATGGATGGGTTGCCTGTTACTGGGAGTACAGCCAAGCAATGGAACGTAGTGTGCCGAAAGTTGTTGGGCCATGAACCTCCGCCCGTGATACCGAACTCAAACAAGTCTACCTTTACTGGGGCGAGAATAAAATACAAGTGGCTTGATGAACAGTTTCCCACTTCCCCAACTGCGGATGCCGATGACGAAGTCGTGCATCAACATGCCCGCTACCACATACTTGTACGGATAGGGGCCCTGTTGTTCATGGACAAGTCTGCAGACCGGGTCTCACTGTTGCCTTTGCAATTGCTCAACCCAATCAGCAATGCGAGAGAGTATAGCTGGGGCAGTGCGGCATTGGCCTGGCTCTATAGGCAACTTTGTAGTGCATCGAAGAAGGAAGCGATGCAGATTGGAGGAGCACTCTTGTTGGTGCAGCTATGAGCCTATTCAAGGTTCCCACAACTATGTCCTATTGTGAGGCCGCCTCTACCTCCAGTGCACTCAGGGCCCCTTGCCATTAAGTATGTTCATTGAGTTTTCGTTATTCAAGCTAAGTGTCTCTTAGGAATAATTATTTACGTGTAATAGTATATTACATTTTATTTCACTTTCATCTTCATCTTCAGAGTCTTCAATCTCTTCCTCTATACCCTTGAGAGCCAAGTTTTTACTCTTTCCACCTTTTTCCATTGAGCCTAATCTCATGTCATAGGTTTGAAGATTCCATACAAGCTCAGTCAAAGGAATTTGATCAATGTCCTTTGCTTCTTCAATGACAGTGATCTTGGCATGAAATCTTTCAGGTAAAGACCTAAGAATTTTCTTCACAATTTTGGATTCTGCAATACATTCTCCAAGGTTGAAGGCAGAATTCACAATATCCTTGAGTTTGGCGTAAAACTCATTAAGGGTCTCATCCTCCTCCATCCTTATTTCTTCAAAACTACTAGTAAGTCTTTGAAACTTCACAGTTTTTACTGCCTTGGTACCTTCATAGGTGGTCTCAAGAATGGTCCATGCTTCCTTGGCAACTTCCGCGGATGATATCTTCTTAAATTTCTCATTGGTCACCCCACAAAACAAAGCATTCAAGGCCCTACTGTTGAAATTTGCCGCAATGATTATTGCATCATCCCAATCCACCGTTGCTTCCTTTGACTTAATCCAGCCAACTTCAACAGCTTGCCATACATGTTCACCTAAAGCTTGTAAAAAAACTTTCATACGAACTTTCCAGTATGCATAATTAGTTCCATCAAATAAATGAGGTATAAATAAAGATTGTCCTCTATCCATGACAACAGGGGTCAATGGATCACACTCAGGAAATTAATCCAATCAGAGTGAACCCGCTCTGATACCACTTGTTAGAAAATTTAGACCCCGGTTGATAGAATTAATAAGTTTTAAATCCAAGTTGTTAATTAGATTTATTATGAATCAAACTTGTTAAAACAAACAAACATCAATATCATGTCAAAATCATATGCAGCGAAAAAGTAAATAAGACAAGATATGATGACCCAAGAAAGCCAATGAAACCAACCAGTTTCACAGTAAAAAAACCTGGGGGGAAACCTTCCTGAAAAGTAATCCACTATAGTAAAGAGAAGTTTCAGATTTAGTACAAAACCTTTGTCCCTAGACTCTATAATCCCCGTAGATGAACTCACAGCAGAAACCTTCTACTGCTTCAGAACCTTTGAACTCTTCAATATATGAACGTCACCCTTTTTGTTGATGCACGAATCCCAGTACGTGACTAACTAATTGCGTGGATTCTAGTACGCGACTTCAATCACCAACTAGAAGAAGATGTTGGCTGCAAAGTTCTTCACTTTATCAACAATGAAGATCAAGAAGCACTTGGTTACAAAACCCTAAGGTGCAAAGATGCAGTAGCTTCCTTCAAAGAGAATAAGGTATCGGCCACCTTTTACATATGTTCTCCTTGTATTCTCTTATGTGACGGTCTCTAAAATAAGCCTTATATAGGTCTAGGGTTGTGAGAAAAGAAACACTACACAAATACAAAAGCCTGGCCTAAAAATCAGATCTGAAAATCTGAATTCTTGTAACCTCGATAGATACCTCGATCGATCGAGGAGGTGTCGAGTTTTAAACTTCGACAGATACAGCTATCGATGAGGTGTCGAAAATGTGTCGAGGAGACAAAAACTTTCTCGATCGATCCACTAGCTATCGAGAAGGTGTCGAGATTGTGATAACAATCAACTGAAGAGCTCGATAGATAGCCAGCTGTTGAGAGGTGTCGAGCAGCTATTGAGATATCTGTCCGCAGGTGTCGAGTTATCTGTCCAGCTTTAATGAACACCTATTCTTCACTTGTTTCTTGATCCAATCTTCATGGCTTTAATACTAGACTTGAACAACATGTTTCTTGAAGTATTAAACTCATTCTAGATTTACCCAAATACAAGTAAAGTGCGTTTTGCCAAAGGATTAGCTAACTACATAAAATATGTCCTTAACACAATTGTTGTCTAATTTTGCGCCACATGTCCTATTTAAGATTTTTTAATTTTTGTTTTAAGTAAGTTAATGAGGTGCAAAAAAATGAAAAGTCTAATGTAAATAAACCATCCAAAACTCAATAAGCAAAAAAACAAATAGTAAACTCTTGTGAATATCCAAAAGAAATTAAAATAAAAATAAAAGAGAGAGAGAGAGTGTGTGTGTGAGAGTAATCTGAATCCATATACGTATGTAATTGTAATTTTTTTTAATTGTATCGTGCGTATGTACGGATTATACACTAATTATATATAATAGAAGCTCAATCAATAATCAAAATTAAATTTTAATTACGCTTCAATTTTGTGTCAAAAGAAAAACCACTGCTATTGTTCCTTCTATAGGAACATTATCTTCTCTCAAAATCAGATCTTTACTAATGGTGGGAAATGGCATTATGGCTCTTTACCAACTCAATGTATGTATTTACTTGATTTGATGTAAATATATATATATATATACTAGTCGCTAACCCGTGCATCGATTTTGTATAAAGATGAAACATTAAATTACTTAATGGAAAATAGAAATCAAACTTAAGTTTAAAATAAAATGAAGAATTAAATCTTAAATATCCTTAACTATCCATACAATGTATGAAACAAAAAATCTTAAGGCAGTTATTCATTGCCTTACCATATACTATTGTGTATGTACTACAATGACCAATCACCACTTACCAAGAGATGCAAATAAAACATTTGCTTTGACTTCATCACCGAATTGCAGAAAAAGAGCAGCACAATAGGAACACACTACAGAATCTAAATAATGCCCAGCCAAGCGATAAACCGTTAGAGACAAAAGGGCTTAATATCATATAATATATTATAAGCCAACTGTATTTCAAAACCAAACAATGCAGCGCAGGCACAATACGCACAGACCAGTAAATATATAGACCAATGCTCAATCAAACAAAGATTCAAGAAGTCAAATATCTTAATATAATATAATTTAATTAATCCCACCACTACTGTCAAGCATCAAAAAAACTTTATACAATGGTTGGAAAATATCTCAGACACAGAGCAAACACAGCAAATATGACAAAGGCAAAACACTTTATCGGCAATTGGTTTATTCTGCGCAAAAATATGAGAAAACAACATGTGGACAAACATGCATCCATCAAACAAAACCAATACAACAGGTGGACAACCATGCATCCGTCAAATAAAACCAATACACACCAATACACACGTAGATAGAACCAATATCACTGCCAAAAACATGAGAAAATGACAGGTGGATAATCATGCATCCATCAAATAAATCCAAAACATGTTGGAAAAGGAAAAAAAAAAACCCCAAATTATGAGAATATTTAACACCAACTATTCCTTTAACACCTATTTTGTAAGGTCACCTATTATTGTAAGAAAAGTTTAAATAATTTGTAACATAAGCTTCAATAGATTAAAGGACTTTTTGTTTCCTCTTTCTCTTTTGTCGATCTGCAATAGGTGTGAGCTGTACATCAGTTGCATCATTTGTAGGATTAGCATCTTCTTCACTTGGTAAGTTGTTGACAGATTCATTTGTAGCATCACTCATATAATACTGTTAAAAGAATATGGTGTAAATTATATTATGATATGAATAAGTAACATTAAAAATATCTAATTTTTTTAATTTAAATTTAATATAAAAGTACTCACATCAGTTATTTGATCAAGTTTAACTGAATTGTCAATGTGTATAACAGGATCAAAAGGTTTCTTCACACTGTAGATCTCCCATCCCTGTTTGAGGTTATAGTCATTGAGTTCCAATTGGAAGACAAATGTTTTCCCAATAAGGTTCGCTATTTGCATAGGCAGGTCAAACTCTTCAGGTACCTTGTAGAAATAGTAGGACATAAACTGTAAGTTCAATTATATTAAAGAATATATTAAGAACTATTTGTGTATTTCAAATTCTCACCTGTGAACATTTATTTATAAGTTCCTTTGCTGATATGTGGAGTAATTTTTCAGCCGTAGAATCAAATAAAATGAATGTTGCCAATCCTGTGTCATCTTCAACTTTCAGTTCAATTCTATACCTGAAAGAAGGCATGGTAGATATAATTTTAATTTTAATTTTTTTCTCTTTTCTTTATATATATATTTATACTTTTATATTATACATACCTTGGGATTGGGAAGCCTGCCAGTTTGTTACAACGATCACACCATAAATGTTCACCTCTTGGTTTAACCTTTCTACGACATATTTCGCATGACATAAAATACCAACCAAAAGCTGTTTCAATTTTTGTAATCTTTCCATGGCAGGTGAAGATAGTCTCCTGGAATTTCAAATTTATTTGTAAAATTTAATATGTCACTGACAATTTCATTTTTGGAATTTTCTTTTGAAGAACTTTTCCCTTACCTTATTTTCAGAGTTCCAAACCATGTTTAAAATTTCAATTATGGTGCTTCTGTTATTGTTCATTTCTTCTTCAATTGTTCTCTGTGGCTTAAATTGTCTTGGCAACTCTTCTATAAGATGATCATTTTTCACTTCCCTATAATTGTAACATAAAGAAGTCAGTATAAGCTTGTGTATACTGTAAAATATTATATAACATATATTGCTAAAAGGATATAGATTACTTACTGATCCATAAACACAGAAGTCTCTGGAATCTCCAAATTTATATAAATTTTTGTTCCGCTTGTAGATGATAAGTTATATTCACCTACATTTATACGGAGAGATTTTTTAAAATGCACATATAATTTATTAATGTAGCTATAAATATGCAAATAAAAGAAACAATATACTGACCTTTAAAAGTTTTCACAATTAGACATGTAGCAACTATAATAAAAGGTCCCGGATTCCTTTTGAAGAGGTTATCATCAATTTCATTTGCAACTGGTCCCCAAAGGGTAAGCTTTATTTTATTTCCTCTGTTCAAATATTGTTATTAATGTAAGTTTATATTATATATATTCAATGTATTGCAACTTGTAAAAATTAAAACGTACTGTATAGTCATGACAGTTATGTTCCTCATTGCAACATTTGATCCTTTAATGCTAGGATGTTCAATTGGACCGATAGCAACCACTTTTGCAATAATATCTATGCATCATAAAAATTCTAATGTTAGTTATTTTCATTTATGATAATGATATAATGTATTTCATATAACAACAATATAATGTAAGATTTTCTAAAAATAATGGAATGCAAGATTTATATTCAATTAATTTAATACCTGATAGCTGGACATGGCTGTTAAGTCGTTGAGCGATGGTGTTGTAGTCAACAAATTCAAATTTATGATGAGGTATATTGACTTCAGTTTCTGTTAATTCTTGAATGTTGGTTGTTGGCAAGAATATAATCTTATGCTCATTTTGAATTGGCCTATAGAATTCATTGCAAGCACCAACTTCAAAGTTTGATAGTGCATACAGCTGCCCTTCCTTCAGAAAAGGTTTAAGTTTTTTTGAAATATTCTTATGAATGGTAGCATGTATTGCATTATTCTGCAAATAAAAGATGTTAGTTGAAGGTATATAAAGTGAATAATATATATAATGTATAAGAAATGTTTTGATGTGTTTTTTTAAAAAAACTTATACAAACCTGTTCATCAATAAGAATCATATCTGAACTAATAATTTCTTGATTGTTTCTATTTACAGCATCCCACATCCTTGATACTCTAATTCTGATCTTGAACTTGTCACTTTTGTTAGAAAGCTGATTAAGAAAACTGAACTCCATCATCTTTAAGTTTTTTGACCTTTGCCTGTATACATCATTCAATATAACAGTTAGCGAAATAAAGTGATGACATTTCGATAGTAATCAAACATTTAGTTTATAGTTTCATTTCTTTAGCAGTAAACTAAAAAGAAAGAGTTTTACCTTGTATGACCAACAACTTAAATAAGTTTGGTGAAAACTTCCTTGTACACAATATTTTTTGTTCCATAACTTTGATCAGTTTCATCATTAATTATGCGGAATTTCAACCCATCTCTGCTTGTTACTCTAGAAAATGCAACATACAATTGCCCATGACTGAAAACTGGTTTAGGCAAATAAACCCCCACATGTTTCAATGACTGTCCTTGGCTCTTATTTATTGTCATTGCAAAACACACAGAAATTGGGAATTGTCTTCTCTTTAGAACAAAAGGCCATTTTGAATCACTTGGAGATAATGTTATCCTTGGAATGAACACGCATGTGCCTATATTAGTGCCAGTAATAATTTTTGCTTCTATAACCCATGTAGCCAGCTTTGTAATAATCAGTCTTGTTCCATTACAAAGCCCTTCATTTTGGTTCAAGTTTCTAAGCAACATAATAGGTAACCCTACTTTTAATGTCAACTTATGATTTGGCAATCCTGGAAATCTTAAGCTGTTTAAAAACTCAATAGGGTATAAAATGTCTTGATCAGCAACATTCATAGAAGCCTTGCAAATAGAATCTGAACTCAAATATTCATGTTCTACTCCATTTATTGATGAGATAATATAGTCATTTAACTCCTCTACAATTTCATTTGTAGGGCCAAGAATTGCCCTTTCTTGAATGTAACTTGCATCCATGTATTGAGCATCCAAATCAGGGTATGTGCTATTAATAATATCTTCCAGTGGATTTTGTGTAGGTTGGATTATTAGATCATGAGGAATTGTAATGTTATTGTCACCATCACCTTCTCCCAAATCACCATTACCTATTTTTAAAATCCATTCACTAAAGTCTTGTACAGATGATTCTTGCATTTCACTCATGTTGTTCTGCATAAGTCTCATATTTTGTTGTAGTTTAAAGACATGACAATAATTCCATAAGTGTGACTGACAAATTGCAGATTGGACAATATCTTCACGTCTTCCCTTTTTCACAACTGGAAGTATTTGTCGAAAATCGCCACCTAAAACCACAACTTTACCACCAAAAGGTTTTTCCCAATTCCTTGAATCTTCAATTTGTAGTATATCTTGAAGGCTACGATTAACAACTTCAAAGCAATTTTTGTTTGCCATTGGTGCCTCATCCCAAAGTATTATACTTGTTTTCAAAAGAAGTTCTGCTGTTTGTGTTTTTTGCTTTATTTCACAAGTTGACTCATCATTGACATTAATTGGGATGTGGAATCGTGAATGTGCTGTCCGGCCACCAGGAAGTAATAGAGCAGCAATACCTGAAGAAGCAACTGCAAGAGCAATTTTTCCTTTTGATCTTATAGCAGCCAAAATTGTTCTATAAAGATATGTTTTTCCCGTTCCACCATGACCATAGACGAAAAACATGCCCCCACTTTCAGAAAAAACAGCTTCCATTATAGAATTATAGATAGTTCTTTGTTCATTGTTAAGACCAGATATCAATATCTCATGTTCTCTTTGTAAACTTCCTATATCATATGACATTTCTTCTTCAATAAGTCTATTTCCTTTATGAATAAGAATATTTACATCTGGCTGAGGCATTTGAGGATAGTCTTTCAAAGATTTCCCATATTGTTGGAGGATTTGGTCAATTTCATATAAGCCATAATTTTTCAATTGACTATCAGATAATATCAGATCATGAAAATGGGAGATATGTCTTTGTCTATTAAGTATATCTTCAGTAAGAATTTTCCAATTAGAATCCCAAAAAGTTAAAGGATCAGATACTTCATAAAACATGAGTATGGTAACAAATAGTTGGCGTAACTGCTTGCCACTGGCCCAATGTGCAGCTTCAATTATGCATTCATTCCATTCTTTATCATCATCTAGAAGCCCAAGTGCATAACATGCATCTTTATAGGTAGGATAAGTAATATTTTTTACAGTCATTATCTCTTTAAAGTTTTTTGGGCCTTTGACAATGTTAAGCAACATTCTCAAGTAAAATCGATCTCCACTTGAAGGATGAGCATTATATACTCTTCCAATACATTTTCTACCTTTTCTTCGTTTCCATTGCTTAACATTTTGATGCCATACCCATTTTGTAGGAAATTCAGCATAAGTTAACTCACGAGCATCTTCAAAAGCTTCATTAGTTTTCATCCATTCAGTAAATTTTGTGTCTTTGATTCTTGGCCTTTGTAAAATGTTGTCCAAATTTGCATTTTCTGGATATATAATGGGATTTTCATTTTCCAAATGAAAGTTTAATCTTTCAACTGGTGGATTTCGAAACTGAATCGGAAATTCAAATATTCTCCAACATGCTTAGAAGCTGAAATATACCTACAATCCAAATATGCTTTGGTTTCATCAACAACAATGCTTGGTTGTTGATTGTCATTATCAGTACCTGGCTGATTCTCTTGTAAAACAATTGTGACTCTATCTGGTCCCTTATTTATGTATTTAAACAAATATTTGATCGATCGAGATCTATTGCACCATTCCACATTCAAATGTGACTGGTACTTTACCAGTAAGTCTACATTATATGGCACAACATACCGATTATCCAAAGTAATTCCATTTTTTACTATTGTCTTCCCATCATTTCTTCTTCTATAAATGGGGAAACCTTCTTCATCGATAGTTGTCTCTTCATAAAATTTTTTTGGAAAATGTTTTGTACATTTATCATTAACCATACAAGGTGATCTTGGGTTTGCATATCCACATGGCCCATGCATCATAAACTGTTTTACATCTTCATAAGCAATTGGATCTTCATGTGGATTGGGTATTTCTGTTGTAATAATACTGTCAATGTCTGCTGAACTTGGGCACTTATCTTTTGGATCCAAAAAAAGGAGAATATGTGCATGCGGAAGTCCTCTTTTCTGAAATTCAATTGTGTATACTACTGCAATGACTCTTCCAAAATGGGATTCATGTCTCAAATCATGTAATAATTCATCCAACTTTATTTTAAAAACCCTTGTCACAATATCTGGTCGGTCCTCAACATTCTGCCCTTCTATAAATTCCAAGCACTGAGTGATTTCAGACCATTTTGGATTGCAAGTAAATGTCATAAACAGATCTGGATATCCTACCTTTCTACATATAGCCATTGCATCTTGATAGTTCTGAGCCATGTATCTTGGGCTTCCAGTAAAAGAGGAAGGTAAGACGATCCGCTTTCCTACTGTTTTTGGATTTGTATCACCCCGAAGCACAGCATCTCTAAGCCCACCATATAGTTCAGATCTTAATTTCAATTGGTTTTGCCTTACCCATTGTAATCTTTCCTCTTCAATGGAAGTATAGGCATCGACTATGAATTGTTGAAAAAGCCTTCCACCAAGCAACAATGTGTTACCCTCATGAGATCGTTGTTGAAGTCTAAAAGCATAATATTCCCTCATTGTTATTGATTCTCTTTTTCTAGATCTTGTTCCATCAAAATTCTTATAAGGTATATCAGATCTATACCCATCTTCACCATAAGGGAAAAGCAATGGATATTGTAAAGCCATATAGCTCGGATGACTTCCATATATACGTTGCAATCCCGAACTTTGGTTTTCAACAATAATATCCCTTTCACAATTTTCGGTATTTAAATCTCCAACAATAATGGCAGCAACTTCAGAAGTATTAGGCAAGTTATATTGTCTAGAATCAGAATTGCGACTTCCAATAAGCCGTATTCTAACATCATGCATATCAGATTCATTGAATCTGTCCCTAGCCATTCGAAAGTACTTCACCAATTGATTACAATTGTCTAACATATTCAATAATCCAATGACAATATCTATATCCACAGCTTTTCTATGATCACCAGATGTAATAGCATCAATTTTGTTTGCTATCTCATTCTTAGTATCATAAATATAAAGCTGTGCAAATTGTGTCTTTTGGCCATCAACGGGAATAAGAGATCCAATTCTGTGATGATTTTGACCATTTAGACGGAAAACATATGGAGCCACTACAAGAAAAGAGTCTACTAGCGAGGCTCAAATACCCTCGCAAAAATTCAAATATCGTCGCAAAAAGTTATTAGCGAGGGCATATGGCCCTCGAAGGCCGTCGTATTTGCTGTTGTTACTAAAAGAGATTTTACGACCATACCTTCGCAAATAAATAATTTACGAAGGCAATCCACTGTCGGTATTGAACAAATTCGCCCTCACAAATATATTACCAAACGACGAAAAAAGTCGACGACTTATTTTTAGCGAGGGAAAACAGTCGTCGTTAACAACTATTTGTGAGAACCTTTATACCCTCGCAATTAGTTATTTCCAAATTCCAAATTGACGACATACTTTTTAGTGACAAATAATGACATCGCTAAAATTTATTTGTGAGGGCTTTTAACCCCTCGCAACTTATTTTTAGCGAGGGAAAACAGTCATCGTTAACAACTATTTGTGAGAACCTTTATACCCTCGCAATTAGACATCGCTAAAATTTATTTGTGAGAGCTTTTAACCCCTCGCAACTTATTTTTAGCGAGAGGAAGCAATCGTTGTTAATAATTATTTGTAAGGACCTTTATACCCTTGCAATTAGTTATTTGCAAATTTCATATTAACGACGAGACATATAATGACGTCGCTAAAATTTATTTGCAAAGGTTGTTAACCCCCTCGTAATTAGTTAGAAATAATAGTGACGATATTAAGCTGTCACTTAAAACATTTTTGCAAGAGGTAAAGGAGTGTCGTTATTCTATTAATTGCGAGGGACTTTGTCGTCACTATAAAGTTATTTATGATCAAATTTTTATGTCATCAATGGTAATATTTCATATAATTTTTGAATTTATTTTATATCATTTTTGTTGAACTATCATGTCACAATAGTACAATAATTACTAAAAATTGATACAATAGTCCAATAATTACTAAAAATTGATCCATCAAAAGATAAAAATTCATATAAGTTCAAACTTTAAAATATAAAATATACAAAGAAATCCTGAATTTAAACCTTGTTTTAAACTTAAACAACTAGAATTATGACAAGATCTATTAGTCTTCCTCTGAGTCACCCTCCAAGTTGTTTTCAACCTCTATGTTATTCTTTGAGTTGTCCTCTTCATCTCTGCTAGTACCATCCTAAAAATTAAAAAAATTAAACATGAGTTAAAATGAAACAATTAAAGTGAATTTGTATTTGTATCAATGCTTCAATAAATAAGTACACATACCATATCAAATCTAATCATATAAAATATATCATAAACAACAGTAAACTCCTTATGGTCTCGGATAAGCTATAAGCAAGGAAAGCTGTATTGCAACTTACCTTTTCAAAAGAGGGGTTGATAAGGTTACCTAGATGAAGAAAGATTATTGAGTTCCGCAGTGGCAACCTCGTGGGTTCTTAGTTCTTTGGTGAGCCCCACTCCAATGCTATACAAGCCTATTATTATATTAATATATAAAATTAGTAGAACAGTAAAGTGCCGATAAATGGTAACATAGGCTTGTCCATGGGTTTAATAAGAAAAGGAAACTGAGCATAATAAAAAATAACTTACAAAATTCACATCAATGGCATAATTCACACTATGAAAAATAACAAAGTTTTTTTAGAATGATACCATACCCCCTAGCCTTAAGTTCTGTGTTGAGTTTGCGAAAAAGTCTAAAGATGGTTTAATCAAAACTTATCAAAACATATTTCATTCAACATCATAACTATTAGACCACCCTCAGAGTCACATCTGCTCTTCTCCTGCAATTATTAACTCTGAGTTTCTTTGTTATTATATGAACTTACTTCTAATGTTTTCAACCATGGTACTGAAAATCAAACTTAGAAGGTTGATACAAGGACAAGAGCCAATGACATTATGACACCACGATTGAGCACTTTTTCCACCTCAAATTAATTGTATAGAACAAAATCAAATAATTCCAAACTCTCCCCTTTTAAAGTTCATCATATTTGTAGTTCATTAGGATCTAAGCATCTCAAAAGTTATGGTCTGGAGCCACTGTTAGGTGCTCGCTCGTTATGTTTGTGGATGAGTATTTCATTTACGAGGCCTTTCAAAGAGCGTAGTAAACTTTCTGCACAATTTCTCCATTTTGAGTATTCTAATGAGCCCTTAGCAAGATAATAATGAGTTCACTTTTCATCTAGCACGATCAAAGTCAATGCCAAAATCAAATCAAAGATGCTCCACTTTTTCAAATAAGTAAATTTTCACATATGAAAACATCAGTAATGGGAAAATTCTAGTTTTCTAGATTCTACTTGTAAGCTGTAACATTACACGTTGGATGTATTAAAACGAAACTTGATTCAAGTAATAACCACTCAATAAGCTACTACATCAAATTAATAATTGCCCCAAAACACATTGGTAAAATACAGGAATTAGATGCTTAATTACATTCAGTAAACGCCAAACAAATGAAGGGTAAACACAATCAAACACATAATGGGCATTGTTAAAGAAGCATACCTGCGGCTTTTAAGAGCAGAATTGAAGCAGGGGGTGTCTTCAAAATGAAAGTAAAGCTTTTATCCTGGAAAAAAAAAACAATAACAATGATAAGAAAAATACTAATAACACACAAATTACAAAAGAAATAGAACCAAGGAATGGAATAAAAAGAACTTACATCATAGACAGTGATTTCAACAGGAATAACATAACCAGCCTTGTCAGCTGTCCTGGCATTGTAGTCCTTACAGAAAGCCATGATATTCACACCCTTGGAACCCAGTGCCGGCCCCACTGGCGGCGCTGGTGTCGCCTTCCCTGCCTCTAGAGCCAGCTTTATCATTCCCACCACTGCAATTCATCACCACACAAATTAACCAACTTCCTCAAACTCCTACAAATCCTCAATGTTCTATATACTATTTATACAAAAACCACGATACACAATATGTTCAGATATTCCTGTAATAAAAACATATTGAAAAAATTCTACAGTGGATAGTGTGAATTATGGTATCATACTATATCAAACAACAATGGCATTCATTAATTAACAACAAAAAATTTATAAAAAAATAAAAATAAAAATAAAATAAAAAAACCTTTAGAAAGAAAAGAAGAAGAACTTACAGTGAGTGTGGGTTTAAGAGATGATCTAATGAAGAAGATCAGATCGGTGGCAGTGGGTGGTGGCTGAGGTGAGAGATAGTAGATCTATGGCGGCGGCGGCTACAGCTAGGGCGATGGCGGTGGCGGTGGCGGCGGCTAGGGCTAGGGAGGTGGCCAGGGGCGGTGGAGATGTGAGAGAGAGAGCTCCGCATGGTGAAAATAAAAATGGGTTAGAGAGAAAAAAAAAAAGGGAGTTGGATGGGAAATGAAAAAGGGGTTTTTAACTTTTAAGAGCTTGAGAAGTGGGAGCTGAATGAAAAAATAAAAATAAAAAATAAAGAAAAGAGCTTTGGGGAAAAAAAAGGTGGGAAATGAAAAGGAGGGGGAAATTTTGGGCGGCAATGAAAAATTTGGGGGAAAGCATATAGTGACGTTTTATAGAACACGTTTATGCACCACATAGATTAATTAATAAAATAAAAATGAAATAAATTAGATACAATTAACAATTTGAATAGTTGGCCAAAAATAGATAATAAAAAATATTAATTATATTAAGTCACATGTTAAAAGAAAAATATGTAATCACCACAGTGAGCTAAGAACAATATGTAATTCCCACAATGAGCTAAATTATATACAATAAATTAAAATTTTTAAATTTAAGGGCTCTTGGCATTTGATTTGGGAGAACTCGTTTCATAATAGGTCTACTATTAAACCTTACTAGCTAATGAAATCACAAAGGAGGTCTCTTTTTGTGTAATCGCTTAGTTCAAACCTCATTAATTGATGAATCACATCATTCACTACAGAATGATGGCATCTTGATGGTGGCTAGGAGTAAATGTGACTGTAACTTGGGAAATGTTGGGATTTTCATTCCATTTTAACATCACTCCTGGTTATCACATGTTTTTCAAAACGGTTTTCAAACTAAAACCCTTTTTTTTCCCTATAAAATCAAAACCATGAATATCTTTACACATGTATCGTTCTTGGTGCAACATGTATCATTATTTGGATGTTCCATGAGTATTTTGCTCATTTTGTAGTTTCGATAGCATTTTGGTCAATTGGAGGTTCTGATTTTCAAAATTTTCATTTTAAAGGTAAGTTGGAAGTAGGTATCTATTTGGATCACACATAGGAGTGACAGGGGGTTAGCTTAACGAACTTTCTTTTAAGTTATGTTTTAAACCTTGTTTTTCACCAAAAGTCTTGATTTTCAAAAATTCTCTTTTAGAGGCAGGATAATAGTAGACATACCCTTGGATCACACATGGGAGTGACATGGAACTTTGGCCCAAAGTACCTTATTTAAATCATGTATTTAATCCATTCTTTCATCAATCTCTTTTTAAATCCAAGATATGAGTAAGTGTCCCCTTGGATCACAAATAGTTGTGATAGGGGGAGTTAACCCAAACTACTTCCTTTAAAAAAAGACATGTCAATTAAGGAAATGACATAGAATATGATTTCAAATAGAATATAATTGAGGGAAAAAAATACATATGGTCAACTTTGACTAAGCTGTTTAAAAAAAAAAAACACACACACACACACATACACACACAGGGGAGATGGAAAGAGGTTCTAACACAAAAGTGTTAAGAATCCATAGTTGGCTTAAAATCATATGGGACTAAGGCTTTTGTCAAATGGGCAGAAGCATGATAGAAAATGGCTAGTGTATTCAAAAGATATGGACCAAGTATTTTGTTTTTGTTGCAAGTTGTTTGAAGAGGAGATGTTAGGAGAACTTGAATACAAAAATTTAATTAGTCAATTTGCATCTCAAAAGGCAAGAAAAATAGATTTTAAATGAAATATATTATAATATAAAAATATTAAATAAACATTAATTTAATTAATATAGAAGTATAAAAAATGTCCCATTTCAAGTTACACCTGATGTAACTCAAAAAAATATTACACCACCTAATAACTTATTATTGAATTCATATTTTGAAAATCCAAATGTTAGATTACATGTTTTCTATGGTCTTAACCTGCATGCCAATTTTTGTGCCAATCGATGTAATTTACCATTTGATCTATAAAGCCATCTTTTATGCATTATTTTAAACTACTAAAATTTGAATCTAGACAATTGATTGCTGACATGACTATTGATCTTTAATTACCTTAAAATTTTGTAAGCATGAAAAATATACGAAGATAATGTAATCTAACAGTAGATTGGACAAAACTTAGGTACAATATCTTAGGTGCTGTTCCTTAGGTTTCCTGCTTAAGATTCAGCCATGTGGCCACTTAATTAAAAAATATACTTCATTCCCATGAGAGAAAATCTACATGGCAAAATCTTAAAAGGGGAACCTAAGAAACAGTACCTAAGTATTGTATCTAAGTTTTGCTCACAGTAGATTTGTCAAAATTCACATCGAATTAAGAAATATAGGGTTGTGTTCAAGTTACACCTGACGTAATTCTAAAAAATGTTATACCACCTAATAACTTATTATTGAATTCATATTTTAAAAATCCAACCACTGGATTACATGCTCTATATGTTCTTAACGTGCATGCTAATTTTCATGCCAATCGGATGTAATTTACTATTTGATCTATGAACTCATCTTTTATGCATTATTTTAAACTACAAAAATTTGAATCTAGACAATTGATTAGTGACATAGCTATTAATCTTTGATCACCTTGAAATTTTGTAAGCATGAAAAATATACGAAAATAATGTAATCTAATGGTAGATTTGTCAAAATTCACATTGAATTAAGAAATATAGGTTTGGATTCAAGTTACACCTGAAAACACTGTAGCAACAAGAACTAGAATTGTAATCAAGTCTAGAGAGAATATATTCAAGAACTACTCTTGTCAGATTTTGTCGAGGAAGGATTTCTTTGCATGAAGCTTGTTTTTCCTTATTTACTTCCCACCTTTAATCCGTTGTAAACGTCGTTCAATTCATTAAAGCTTAGTTTTTGGCCCACTCTCTACAAATTCATTGTATTGGGCTATTTGGGCCTTAATCCTATTACTTCTTGGGCTTATGACCCAAAGCGCACCCTTACACGTGTGCTTAGATAGAAATGGTTTTGATTTTAGAGGGGGAAAATGTCCTTACTTTAAATTCTTTTTAAAAAACTCATAACTAGCGAGGGTTAATGTCGAGATAAAATAAAAATCTCAATGTGTGAGGGCTGCCTCGGTCACTCTTATGTGTGGAAAAAAAAAAAAGGATTTTAAACAAAATTTTAAAGGATGTATATTGGATTTTTTGGTCAAGGTAATCAAAGTTTTTCCTTAGGGGATAAGTATAAGGGCGCAGAGGCGGCTCAACATAATTTGGGGCTTAAGACGAAAATTCATATAAAGCATTTTATATGTAAATATTAATTAAATAAAATTATTTAATAATAATCAAATCAAGGTTAATTTAATACAATATTAAATACTTAATTTGAAGAATAATACCAACTTAACTAATGTTAATTTCATATAGAGAATTTAATATCATAGTTCAACCATAAATTTTAATAAAAAGAAATAAAAATATATGTCAATTAAAAGAAGATACTTTATTTTGGATATATGACAATGTATAGTTAAGTAAAATTGTAATCTAATTTTTAATTTTATTACTTGTTTCAGAGAGAGAGAGAGAGAGAGAGAGAGAGAGAGAGAGAGAGAGATTAATCTATAATTGGTGATTTAACACATTTGTAACATTTTTTTGAAACATTTTAGGGTTTCAATTGGGTTAGGTTGCTATTGGTCTTGTATTTTGGAAGTCTTGATAGAAATGAAAAGGAAAAATGCATTAGTGGTACTAAAAAATGTTCACAATATAATATGAAAATGATTATAATCGATAAACTTCAACAACCTAATTATGAATGTTTAAATTTCTTTTTTGTGATAGGTAACATGCCAATTTGTAATCCTATAGTAAATTTATGTTATCCTTAGTATCACTAATAATTATAAACAACCATTATATATACACACACACACCTACACATATATACATACATACATATACACATACATATCTAATTTATTTCATTAATTAACCTATGTATTTCATATACATACTCCTATTTATTATTGTTTATTATAAAAAATTATACTAATTGTTTAAACTTTAAACCTTATAAACTTCAAACCACATTCCACTACATATATTCTAAAATTTAAATTAACAAAAAAAAATTTCTTATAACACACAATTTCTTATAAAACTTTTTTTAAGCTCAGAACAATAGAAATCTTTTATTAAATGCCAAATACAGTCATACAAAGTAAACAAGTGCATACACTAGCATAAGTGGGACATTCACTACATGCAGTGTAATCCCAAATAAAATAAAACACCACAGAGAGCCATTAAGACCAAAAGAAGACAGCTCCATGCCCAACACCTCTATATAATTATTTCTTATAAAACTTTAAACCTTAGCGCCACATGTCCATCAATTCCCATTTCCCTCAAATTATTTTTTTCACTTTTCCCTCTAGCACTCCCTACTCCCAACTCCCTCGGAATAAACTTTCCCTTTCCCTCTAAATTTTTTCACTTTTCCCTCCAACACTCCCAACTCACGCCAACTGACAACACGCAACTGCGCGGCAAGACACCCAAAAAAAAAACAAAATGACCTCTGCAAAAGCGACTCAGCAACGCCGCAACAGCCACACCCAGAGCAGTCTACGGCGAGATCGGAGATTCCCTTGCCCAGATCGGAGATTGGCGACGGCGAGATCGGGATAAGAACCTTAGGCAACATCGAGGTATTTCAGTTCTCTCTCTTTTTCTTTATCTCATCGTTGCTCTGAGCCTCTAACTGAGAGTGGCGTTCTCTCTCTCTTTTTCTCTATCTCATAGTCTGCCTTGTGACTATTTTTTGATAATGGTGTATTGACATATTGGATGGAATCAAATGGAGTTTTGTACTTGTTTGCTGTGGTTTTTGATGTGCATAGCTTCTAGGAAGGGTTTAGTTTTATGGTTTTTTCGTTATGCAGGAGTTGGGAAGTCATGTCTTCTTCTTCAGTTCACGGACAAGCGGTTCCAGCCGGTCCATGACCTCACCATCGGTGTCGAGTTTGGGGCTCGGATGATCACCATCGACAACAAACCCATTAAGCTTCAAATCTGGGATACCGTAATTTTTCTCTCTTTCTTCCCTTTCTGTTTTGCAATTTACACTGAATTCTATTTTGAACACAAGCACATTATAACTATTGGCATCTTCACCTTTCTTTCTTTCATTCCATGGATATCACAAATGCGAATTTGATGCAAAAATCAATCTTAGCATTTTCAGCATAACATTAGTTCGTTATCAGAATTTGGCTTGAAGATTATTATGAAATGGGTTGCTTATTTATCAAGTGTATTTCCTTAAATTTCTGTGAGCTTGTGGAGGAATTCTATTTTGTACCTTAACTGAATAAAGTTGTAGATGCTAAAGTTTCCTTGGAAATATTCCAGGGTGTTCAAGAATTCTTCAGATCTATTACGAGGTCCTATTACAAAGGGGCTGTTGGTGCATTGCTTGTCTATGATATAACCAGGTACTGTTTTCATTGAAATTTGATCACTCATTTGCTTATAGTCTTGTACAGAAAAAATTAATTGTTTTAAGTTTGTTCTATAAGTGGGCTTTTCACACATACCCTGTGAATTTAATATATCTTATTGTACACCTTACCATCTTTAGGAACGCATCATTGTGTGGTACCCTTATAACATTCCAGTAGTCATTTTTTATTTAGTGAATCATCAGAACTTTTACATTTCATTTCGAAACATTCTACAAATCAATGTCTAGTGAAAATAAAACCAGCATTGCCAAAGAAAGTTGAACAAAAATTCCACAATTTAGGCTTAAGACTTGCTGACTATTTTTTTTTGTCTTTTGAAATCTCTCTTTTTCTTTGTTCTGACTTAGACCTAGGCTTTCCTCTAGTTCTCTTTTGGCTAAATTGGCTTTTTGTGTAAGTGTATATATGTAAATATGTAATGGTGTATTTGTGTTGACTGTTGATTGGCTATTGTCTCTTGAGTGGCATTGGATTGAGGTAGTGGTCCTGGTCCACTTAAAAGCAACACCCAGAACAACACATTATTAAAAGACAAAAATAAAAAATAAAACTATGTTAGGCAATGGGTTGAGTCAGGTGAATGATGTAGTGTATTTATATTCTTTACATTGTGCAAAGCTAACTAAACAGTAGCAGAAGCAGAAATTGGAACCCACAGGTCTCTCAAAATTATTATTATTATTTTTTTCTTAGTCTACTGCTGGAGAAACAGATAAGGTAATTAGTTTGAAGTTTTGTGATTATATGAAATTAGTTTGAAGTGATAGATTTTAATAGGATTTTCTTACAGATAACCTCTGCTCTTGAGCGCAAGTTACTGTTGGCGGGTTTCTTAGAAGTGGGAGTTCTCAAATCAATGGTTCCATTAGAAGTTCAGTCTTTTGGGGTAAGTTTCTATCTCTAAGCCTGTTTAAAGTGGTACTATTTTGTTCTCTACCCCCTCAATGCAACCCTTTCTAAAAATTGGAGATTTTAAGATGTATATATCATATGGTAAGGAATTTGGCTTTGTTTCCAAAACTGATTATAACTGCATAGCTCCAAAGGCCATGTACTTTATTATTCTTTGAGCCGTGAAGGTGAACCTAGTATATGCAAATCTTATGGTGCTTTGATGCTTGAACTTCAAATGTCTTCCAAAGTAATAAATAGATAGTGAAATCAAAGCCTAATGAAGTTCTTCTATAATTGCAGTGATCTAAATTTATTTGGTTATATTTTTTCATTTTTCCATATGAACCAGCAGTCCATAGGAGTCGCAAGCTGTCAGCCTTTAGCAATAAAAATGACAAATGCTACCTAAAAATCTGCCAAGCAAAATGTTTACCTTTTTCCTCTATGAGATTGGCAGTCCTGCACATTTCATCTCTATAAAGTTTATCTTTTTCCTTGCTCCCAATTTTGAGTTCCTCCAGTTCCTTTCCATTTATAAGCAGGATTCAATCACAGTAGAGAATATCAGATTAACATGGTGCTAACACACAATTCTGTGAATAAATCTATAATTAAGTTATATCTTAGTAATATAACCCAAATGATCCTCATTTAGAACCTGAACAGATTTTACAGGAAAATATTTTGAATGAGAACATTCACGAATTCTAATAGTTTCTTCTGCAAACTCTTAACTTTAGGGACAAACACTGCATTTATTGATTTAAACCATTAAGAGTGAATAAATAAACTTCCTAATAGTTCATCTTCAAAAAACTCCTCATCTTTCTCACCTGGCTCCAACGTCTTACTGTAAAGTATTCTTTGAGGAATGTGACAATATCAATTCAATTATTTGTGTTTTTATTTAAGTTTTACTTTATACATGGCATGCAAGCCATCCTAGTACGAGGGATATAAGGTTCATTATAGAATGATGAATTTACAGTAAAGTACCCCTTTAAGAATCCATCTTAATTTGGGATCATAGTTTTTTCCTCATTAAGGCCAACTTCAAACTTGTACTATGTTCCAATCTTCACACTTGTACTTTTTTTATTTTTTTAAATGTAAAAGGTTTGGTGTTGCTTCTTACAAGATGGCTGAAGCATAAGCATGTCCTTGATACATCACGAAAGTTGAAAACCATAGAGCCATTTGTATTAGCATGTCAAACAACTCAAGTTTACTATGTTAATGGAATAAAAGATCCCACATGGAATGTTGTGATTGAAACCAAGCCATGAAACCTTTATGAAATGCCATCAGATGAAGAAGAGCCATACCAAGAAGTAGAAAATTTACACTGTAATGCAAATGTGCTGCAAGAAGAAAATGAGGATGATGATATAGATTGGAGTAGGAGTGGTGTTGAGAATATGATAATCGAGTGACTTCAAAGGCTTATAGCCTCCACTCCATCACCGTATTTGGCTTCATCCAGATTAGTCATCCGTGTGCATAATACTAAGGATGCTTATTGAAATAGAAATTTAGTTACAGACAAGGTACGGGGAGTTATCTCTCTTGCTCTATTTCTTAATTGTCTAAGGTTATTACCCTAAAAGTATAGAATGCTCTCATTGACCCCATTGAGTTTAATATGTGATTATACTATCTATTTTGACTCTGTTTGAGCTTGAAGTTACTTTTTTTTTTTTTTTGGAAAGAGATACTATTGCTGCCTTTATGAATGTGTCCCCTTCATGCTTATATATCTATTTTGTTTCAGACATGCACTTTAGACTAGGGAGGCAGGGACAATGGAGTTATGGACACAATTTAAACCGCATATTTGAGCTTGATCAAAATTCTTGGATACATGGAGGTTAGAGTAAGTATGATATTCAGAATAAAAACGTGTAAAAAAGGTTGCTGGGCACTGGTTTGATAAATTGAAAAAAAAAATGCAGCAAATATACTATGCTCAAGCTGAAACAAAAGTGCACAGGGAAATAAATTTTTTTGTTTATTGCTGATTCAGCTGATAATTTATTCAAACAATTTCCTCAATCACCCTCTTAATTGAAATATTGCATTAATGAATGCTAGAGATATACAAACGTGTAAGTTTTGTGCATATTTCAATAAAGTTTCTCTCAAGGCATGCTTATTTTCCTTCAAGTTGGCCAACCCATGGTAGGTCTCATTCGTATCAGGAATCGGATACTAGGATTGTTTTTGATCATGTGGAGAAGGTAATCTTGTTTTGTTGCATTAACAATGTGTGACCTTTTACAAAGTGATCATAATTCTTGGCTCTGATCTTTCTATGTGTGTATCATTTGTCAAATACCACATAATTTTTCTTTGTAATTATTCTTTGGTTTCCATTTCAGCTTGCCCCAGTTCCTTTCAGCTGTTGCAGTCACATCTCTTGCTGTGGCAGCTACTGTAAATGCTTTGGTTCTGCCCCAGTTAAATCAAGTAAGCTAGTCTCAAGTTTTCAATTATTACCTCCCTCTCACATACTCGTCTTCATTGAGATAATCAAGTTTCTACTAAAACCTTTATTTGGCTGTGTCAGTTTCTTGAAGACATTAAATAGAATCTAGTTATGCATATATCTCCTTTCCTTTCCCCTCTTATTTTGTATTTTGTATTTAAAAGAAGTAGATTGAGAAGTGGGTACACATTACTCCATATTACTATAAGTCGGCAGTGAAAAAATGCCCAGGTTGAGTTTGTGAAGAGAGTGAAAATTTTGTTAGTGAATAGTTTTATGTTCTAATTCTTTGGAAGCGGGGTGGGGGATTGCATAGGTCATTAATTTGTTTTGCAGTTGCAATGCCAAAAGCATGTAAATACCTAATGAATTCTATATGTTTGACAGTGCAGAATGGATCTGCAGTAATTCAAGGACTGCTGTGGGATTGGATTTGGACCTTGGGGCTCTAAATTGGTGATTGGAGAAGAGCATTAGTAGAGTTGGGGCTGATGGGTATTCCAGAATATCCCTCTTTCATGGCAATGGCTTGCAACCTCTTAAGGCCAAGCTAGTCAACTTTGAGCCTCAAGAACTGATAAGTAAAATTACACTCCAAGAGGGCAAAGATGGTTCTGAGACTTGTGCATTGGAATCTACTGTGCAAGTGGGATCTATTGCTGATGATAAGTACATGAAGAGTTTGCCACTGCCTCCTAGAGACATTGTTTGTGCATTAAACTATAGCTACTGTTGTCTCCATAAACGTGCAGAGCTGTCTAGAGACATTGTTTGTGCATTTAACTATAGCTACTGTTGTCTCCATAAACGTGCAGAGCTGGTTTTGTATTTTAAGCATGTTCTTGATGCCTTGTCAAAGAAAGGTGGTATATTTGTGATGGATTTATATGGTGGGACATCATCAGAGCACAAGCTAAGACATCAGAGAAGATTTGCCAATTTTACGGTATAATATCTCTGCTCCAAATAGTAATGACATTAATAGTATCAGAAGGAAGATCGTAGATATAAATCTATTTGACCAGGTTCAGGTTCAAAGGAGATCTAATAATCTAGTCTCCAGAGCAGTGAGTCCAACTGTGTGCCATGAGAAACATATGGAATGATATGAAACATAATGAGGCCAAAAATAAAAAATAAAAAGAAATGAAATGAAATTATTTTGATCAGAGGTCCTTTATATTCTAGTTTTACATATGTATGCAATTTCCGCTGTTAATTCTTCTACTTAGGATTTTTTCTACTGCTTCTATTCCTAGAATTCTCTTTTAATCTCTACTTTCTTGTCCCCCCTGTTTGTTACGGATCTTTTATCAAATTGGTGAGATATCCAAAATACAGGTTATATGACAGCAATTATCATTAAGCTAGAGACTTTTAATACATGAGAAAGTGAAGTCTAAATCTCTCCTTATAAAGCTTAATGCTATTAAAGTTGCTAAGACATGGAAGGAACTAATTTATTATTTTGTGTTCATTCCTGTCCAGGGCACAACATAAATCAAAAAATATATATTTGTAGGACAAATCTGATGTTGGACATCTATCTTATAAGCATTTTCAACAAAATGGAAAGGAAACACAAGTTGTTTGTTTGTAATTGCTAAAAATTTATTAATGCTTCCATGTTAAAAGGACTATTTAATGTAATTCTTCTTTGTTTCTAATAAAGCATTTCTATCCTTTTTAGCTCAAAAAAAGAAAAAAGAAAAAAAAAAAGACTTGACTTATTTGATAATGTTTATATTGTGATTGGCTTATATTTCAATTGGACAAGCTCGCTTTCCTTGATGGGAAGAAAATTTTATTCACTTTTGAGAAAGAGAGAGTACAAAAGGCTGCTATTTTTGAATTTCAAGCTACTATTTTGAAGTTGAAATTGCTATAATTTTTTTATGGGTAAAATTTATTAGAAAATAAGGACAGACTTTTCATATATAGGATATATATAAAAGGTATTTTTTTTAGGCTATAAACAAAAGGTTCATTTAAAGAATACAAAGTGCTATATGTTTATGTATTTCTTTTTATTTTTCTTTGAATTTTAGAATAACTAATAATTTCATGATTATTTGCGAAGGCCAATTATGCCCCTCGCAAATAATTTAGTATTAGTGAGGGTATATTTTTAACTCATACAAAAAATAAACTTTTTGCAATGAATTTTTATTGTCCCTCGAAAATAATTTGGTGGGAACATTTCCCTCCAAAATTTTTTATATTTTAATGATTATTTGTGAAGGTCGATTCTATCCCTCGCAAATAATTTAGTATTAGTGACGGCATTTTTTTAACCGTCACAAATAATACACTTTTTGAGAGAGATTTTTAATTGTCCCTCGCAAATGATATGGAGGGAAAATTTCCCTCCAAAATATTAGTATTTGTGACGGCTATAACACATAATTGCGACAGCTTTTTTTGTTGGTCACAAATATTTCACATTTTACCAAATATTTGTGAGGGTTTTATTTTGCCATCACAAATAAGATTTTTTGAGAGGGCTTTTTGGGTCCGTCACAAATTCTTGGTCGCTAATAGGCATTTTTTTTGTAGTGAGCAGTACCATTATTCACTGAACGATCTATATTACCTCCCAAAGAAGTGAAAGCGAAGAGAGAATTATAGATTCTTATCCCCACTCGAAATTTGGTTGATCTTTGATCATTGCTCATGCTGAGCAATCTTTTAAGAAAAGGTGGAGGATCCTTCAAAAATGGAAGTTCAACTTTGCCTTCTGCACAACATAAACTAAATTTAGGCTTCTTAGGCCTTCTAGATTTAATTGTTCTCTCCTCATACCAAAGTTGAGCTCCACAGTGTTCACATACTTGTGTTGGAGGTCCTAAATTCATTGCCTCCATAAATTTTCCTACAAAAAAATTGAAGGATCATTTTTTGGGAACCTAATATTTAAGGTTGGTATTGAGGACTAAAAATTGTAATACTTACGATGTTTTCGTCTAGGGTCAAAGGTTGAAAGATTATTTGATTCTCTATCAGAGTCATCACAAAAATCATGTTCAGCAATTGTAATATTCATTGTTGAGCTTTCACTCTCATTTGTCCGTTCTGAGTCTAAGATGTAAACAAAATCAAAAACGAATTCTCCAAAGCAAAAATACTACTTAATATAATAGAACTCTTAATATACCTTCAGTTGCAGCAGATTGAATGCTACCTTCTAGCAAAGGCAATTGTTGCTCAGTTATATTGGTGGTAACACTCCCATCTTCATTCACAACAATTCTTCCTAATATATTCACTAATGACTTCCTATTTTCAACTTCAGGATTATATTGTCTTTGTCGAGTTCTTCTTACAAATGGTTCATTGTTTCCAGAATGCAATGATTGCGTTTCATGAATAGTGGTGTGCGACAATACATTCCAAGAAATTGAGTTTCTCTCTATTGAAACTTCTCCTTGTAAAGCATCACCACAAGATAAGGGACTGGATACACTATCAGAAACATTTCTCTTTTTATTTAATAGCATTCTTCTAGTTACTGAAACATCTGAAAGACTTCCCTTTAATGAAGATTTTGTAAATTTGGTAGGTACGTCTCTGTTTCTTTTCTGCGATAGAATCAGTTTTCTTCTCGCTCTTGAAAATAAAGTGGACTCCATTCTTTGGAAATATAATAAAAAACATAGTATTTATAGAAGGTCAAATCATAACAATCATCGTATAAATCAAAGATAGCAAATATACATTAAAAAATGAAATTTCTTTCAAGCATGTATTTATTGTTAATTAGAATTTTCTAGAAATTTAAAAATAGAGTTATGTGGAATTTAATTGCTTTCAATAATAATTTTTTATGCTGTAAATTTTTGTTGAAGATGACATTAATAATTATTCTGAATATGTAGAAAAGAAATGCAACATAAACTTAAAAAAAAAAAATAGAGCAATTGTTAACAAACCTGGAGTTGACACAGTTATGTATGCAGCTCTTTCCCTAAAAAAGTATGCAGCTCTTTATCCAAAAATGAGAGGACCTGCAAAATAAGTTTTTTTTAAAAAACTTTTTAATTTTAAGATTTAAACTATTAATTAGGTTCATAAGCCACGTTCACCCAAATTATAAGCCATGTTAACCCATAATACAATATTAAATTTAATCTTGGTTTATTTTACCACAACACCAAAATTAAATTTGAAAAATAAAATCATGTAGCTAACAGACCATGGGCTAAAGCAATACAAGCACACATTAAAATTTTATTTATTTATTTATTTATTTATTTAGTTTTTTTCTTTCTTGAACTACCAGGGAAAAGGAAAAAAAGAGCCATTAAATAAAACATGAGAAAGCTTCCACACGCAGACAAAACCAGTAAAAAAACAAAAACAGAAAAGAAATTAAAAGCTATTGAGAGTTTTTTTTTGAGAAGAAAAAGGGAAAAAACTGTTGAAAGTAGGAATAAACAGCTGCTGTGTTACTCTCCAGATTGTGACCATGACCAAACAGAGCAAACATAATAATAAAGATGCATGGACTAATCAAAAACATTAATTGAAGACAATTAGAGAATTAGTGGATTAACCACAAAAATATTTAAGCTCATCTGCTTTTTTTTTTCCTCTTTTTGAGGTAGGTAGATAATGAGGGAGGGAAGTGTAGGGTTTAATCTGATTTAGGGTCCATAAACATGCTATTATCACTTGAATGCCCGAAAATTTTTATCTTGGTTTTAAAGATTAATGAAACTCTATTTCAATAAAGAATCAGATTTCTTTTTTGAACTTCCAAGAACACCATCAATCTTAGCTTACTGTTAGCCTTGCAGAAACGATAATTGCCAACCTACTTAAATGGGTTTTCAAATATTAAGTAAACAACTTCATATGGTCTGAGTGCTAAAAGAATGCTAGGCTTAGGAGTTGCACAATGCACTGAACAGTCTTTTTTGTTTCTTCAGATAATGCAGTAACCAGGTATTCATACTGATATTTTCAATAGTTAGTTCTTTACTCTTTTTTTTTTTTTTTTTTTTTTTGAAAAAGTTTTGTTACTATCATTAGGTATATATTGTATAAGGAAATTTATTCGTCTAACAAAAGAAAAATAATATAGATAAGAATGATTTTAGAAACGGTCAAGAGGCAACATCTCAGTTAATACGAAAGGAAAAAAGTTGATTTTTTTAAAGGGAAAAAATTGAACTTAGTACTATTTATTAGGTGTTTTAAGTATTTTTCGTGTAATGAAATCTATTCATCTAACAGAGATAGAGACTCATTAAGCTTGAAGTTCACAATGTCTCCATAAAACATGTGTAAGATGCTCAAGAGAAGAGATACAAAACTGCCACTGTCAGTCAATAAGGACTATCATGGTTTGTGAGGGCTGGCCAGTTATGGTTAAAATATCAAACATGGATGAATTTTGTGCTCTATTAGGATTTGAGCACAGGATGGTCATTTAATAGAACCATCATTTACATATTTATGGTATCTAAACAATGTCAACCCAAACCAAGTATCATACACAACAGAAATGAGTTTTGCAAGGGACTGAGATTGACTCGTGTTTTACAACATGCCCCTGCCACACACAAGTGCACACACATGCAGACACACACATGCATCTAATTATACTCTCGTGGCAATAGGGGCGATGCTCACCATAGAGACTCAGTTCTCTGATAACCACACCAGTAGTTCAATTCTGTTCAGTCCAATATATCACATAGCATTCCTAACTTGAAACCAATGCAGCACTGCTCTCATGATTGGTTCTCTATATTTTGAACTCCCTCTAAACAACAGTTTTCCATTTGGAGAACTTTGGGACTCTTTAAGTTATGGACTACAAATCACCCATTCACTCTTGCTTAGGTGGTAAATTGAATGATATTATTAGAAAGTCAGAATTGGTAGAAATTTATTGGAAATTTAGAATTTAATTTTAAAAAAAATCACCTGAGAAGGAACCTGCAAAAAAAAAAAATTTTAATTCAGAAAATTCAAAACATCATAAAGAAGTAAACATTGATAACCTCAACTTTAAAAATTTCAAACTAAATCCATGCAAATTTGTACCACCCAAAATTTGATTAACAACTTCAATAGGGTAATCAAAATTCTATGATGAAGTGAAGCAGAAGGATCAAATTCAATGAAAAACTTCAATTGTTAAGTCAAAATTCTAAGAAGAGTGAAGCAGAAAAACTCAACTGCAAATGAAAAGAAAAACAGCCTCAACTAAAAAAATAAAATTCCTATATCAAAACCAATAAATATGCAATCAGATTCCAATTTCATATTCTTTATAGAAACATATTAACAATAAATATGCAAGAAACCATACAGAATAAAGGAGAAGACCAGTAAATACCTAGCTATTCCAGTCTTGTAGTTTCTGAATTGTTCAAGTAGTAGGATTTGTGTAACGTATTAAGAGTTTTAACGTATTAATAGAAGAGAACAGATTGAATAAACCTCAATGTAATGGCAACTGGAAAAGAACTACACATGCAGGTATAAACTTCTTTCTGAAGAACAAAAATGCAAGCCTTATAGGAGCATTAAAATATTTTTGCAACCACATCAAACAAAACATTATAATTATCCTTTCAAAACTAACAAATCCCAGTAAAAATAAAGACCAAGAAAAGCACAAAGGCTTAAAAGAAAAAATTGACCGCTTGACAAAAACCACAAAACTGAAAATACAAACCCACTTTTGAGAAAGCTAAGAACTGTTTGATGAACTGGAACAATTAGGACATATGTCATGAAGAATCTTTCACTTCTAAACTATTGAATTCATTAAGCAGAAATATAAAACCTTACACACAAAAATTAAACACTTGCGGTCAATTGGATTTTGTGAATCCAACAAAAGGCCAAAATTTATATCAAGATAGGGAAAAGAAAAGATTGAATCAAAGGATTATGTACCAGTTGTCAAAGAGAAATTTCCTCAAACACATGACATGCAACATTTTTCAGAGACCTCCAATCATACCATTTTTTTTTCTCATCTTTCTAACTGCCTCAAACCAACCAGTAACAACTTAAACCAAGATGCATAAACTATAAAGTGGCTACAAACTAATGCAAGAGTAAGTAAGGCATTTTGTCAAACACACGGTGTTCACAGAAATTTTAAAAATTTAAAACAGAAATACACAGCCTGTTGACAAATTGAACAGTCTCCGTAATGCAACAAATAACGCAACAAACAGGTAGAACAAATAAATTGAAGAGTATTTGATATATGGAACTACAAAACTAATCAAATTCTGCCATGAATAATTTAAAGCCAGAAACCCAGCCATCCCGTGGTTTTTATATTTCTTAGCCTATCTAACATTCGGCTTTTTCTATCGCCAAAGCAAACATGGTGTTACCCACAGAAACGGTGTGGGTTTGAAAGAGTTAGACCAATTAATGGAAGAGGAAGCAAGACCAACTAATGTTTGTGAAGAAAGTAATTACCAATAGCAGTAGCAGCAAGGACACTCCGTTCTTTTGTCCACGACGGTCGCTGTAAATGGTTACTCACTGAAACGGTGTGGGTTTGAAAGAGTTAGGCCAACTAATGCAAGAATTAGCAAGACCTACTAATATTTGTGAAGAAAGGAATTACCAAAAGCAGTAGCAGCAAGGACACTCTGTTTTTTGTCAACGACGTTCGCTGAGTTTGTTCTCGCAGCGGGGGGAAAAAAAAAACAGAAAACGGGAAAACGATAAGAAGAACACAAAAAGTAAATAAGTAGTTATATGTTTTGAAGCAGTTACCAACGGAAACTAAATAAGGAAATCACCGAAAAAATACGTTGTTCTATTTTTTTAATGGCAGACGTGGCATTAATTTATGTAGCCACGTGGCGCAATGAGGTGCGGTCAACAAAAGGTCAAACGTTTCGGCTATTAGTTATTATATAGATATATATATTTTTTTTTTGAAATGAAAACAAATTTAAAAGACCAATATATAACAAGATGGGACACTTTGTATTCTTATAAATATCATTTAATAATGTTGAAGACAGCAAAAATTTAGTTTTATTTTTTAAAAATTCTTATTATTATTATTATTATTTACAGATTTATGTGGATGGAAGAAACTTGAAGAATTGGATCTTAGTGGGAATCATTTTGAAGGGATACTTCCTTCTAGCCTACACAATTTAACATCTCTTCAACTGTTAGATCTCTCTGGGAATGAGTTCACAGGAAACATTTCATCTTTGATGGCTGGCCTGGCATCCCTCAAGTATATTGATCTCAGTTTTAACCATTTTGAGCGTTTCTCATTCGACTCGCTAATATCTCAAGGCTTGAATTCTTTCAGTTTGAATGTGGTAGCAAGAAGCTTGACATAGAAACAAAAACTTCAGGCTGGGTACCATTGTTTCAATTAGAGTTCCTTGTGCTTTCTAACTGTAATCTGAACAAGCTCTCCAATCAAGTGCCAACATTTCTCTTTCACCAACACAGCTTGAGAGTCCTTGATCTCTCTTACAATAACTTGAAAGGACCTTTCCCTAGCTGGTTACTTGAAAACAATACAAGGTTAGGACTTGTCAATCTTAATAATAACCTGTTCACGGGTCCTTTTCATCTGTCGATCCCTCTTAACTCGATTTATGAGATGGATGTGTCAAACAATCAGCTCAGCCGTCAGCTTCAAGGAAATATAGGGACTATCCTTCCGAAGATAAGGATTCTTCATTTATTCAAAAATGATTTCAAAGGTTGTCTTCCATTCTCAATTGGTAACATGAGTCTCTTGGACATACTGAACCTGTCTTTTAACAACTTTTCAGGAGTAGTACCAAAGGAATCGCTTGCAGGTTGCTTCTTACTGCAGATTTTGGACTTATCTAATAATAAATTCAGTGGCCATCTGTTGTCAAGTTCTTTTAACTTTACTAGAGCATCCGTAGCAGATGTTCTAAAAATTATGCCATTTTATCACACCAAAAACCTACTTTATTATTTTACCACATCATTTTACAACATCCTATTTATCAGATGTTTTATAATTCAATTCTATACATTAAAATAATATTTACTACACATTAAAATAATATTTATTACAACTCATTAACACAATCAACACACTAAAAATTTTACCACATGCATTCCGTACCATGGCAAATTTGCCACGGTACTGTTCAATGTTGCAAAAAAAAATACAATATCCCACATCTGCTAATGGCCTCAAATTGGGTTTGGTGTGGGATATGTGCCAAATATTTAGCATTTGGCACATATCCCACATCTACTGTGGGTGCTCTTAGTTAAAGGTTTGAAGATAAATGACAATCAATTCTTGGATTCACATCCAGTGCAATAGCTAGGTTATTGCACAGGGTGCAATACCTCAATTCTTAGCCATAGATGTAATCTAATGGCTTAAGCTTTTGACACCTCACCAATCTACGCTGGCAATCTGTGTGCTCACTTTTCTTTTTATTTTAGCTTCCCAAATTTCAATTTCAGTAAAACACTCTTTACTCTCTCTTTTTCTCCCACTTCAATCGGTGTCTCTCTCGCCTCCACCACTCTCTCAACACCTTCACGCTTCCCTCAACCTTGTCGTCACCTCTGCCAACATACTCAACTCAGACCCATCAGCAAAATCGAAGAATGAACTCACCCAAACCCCCACGCCTCATAGAGCTCTTTTTAGACCTAGAACAAAGAGCAAGGTTGGGGTTTGGAGAGAATCGGGTGTAGAGAAGTTGATAAAGTTCTCTCTTCACGGCATAGCCACTAGTCCGGATCTCCAGTTCCAATGATACTAGCCTTTTTCTCATCGGAAATCCCTCAAATCACCGCTTCCTACATCGGAAATCCCTAAGCTTCTCTCTCTCCTCATCATCTCTCTTCTCTCTTGTTCCTCACCTCTTCTTTAACTCTGTTTCCACTATCTCTCTACTCTGTAAGCTTTTCTCTCTCATGGATTCCCTTATTTTCCTTTGGTTTGTTCTTGTTTTTCTCTGTTTTATTTGAGTCTTGATGTGTATTTGTGGCTTTCGTAGATTCATTTGGAGACCCCTTTGCTAATATGGGTGCAAATACTCCCGTGTTCTTTGGTCTCTAATGGTTAGTACTACTATCCTTCAGTTTTTTTTTTTTTTTTAAATTTCCCAATCTAGAATTAAGTTTATCCAATAGTATTGATGTACTGGAAAGGAGTTGACTATGTGATTATAAAACCCTCATAATATCTCATTTTGGTAGGTGAGAACAATTAATTTTAATCTTAAATGGTTGTATGTTGGCTGTATGTTTAACTGTTTAAGGTTTGGTGAATTTAATTTGGGATTTGGGACCCCCCCCCGCATACCCCACCTCTTTAGCCCTTTGCAACAGAGCAGGGGCTGATTTTTTTCTTTTGGATTGAGTTTGATCCAAAAATATAATCTTGAACTGTTATTAAAGTTTAGAAAGATACTAATTTTATTGTTATTGTTTTGTAATACATGTATGGGTTTTAATTAGTGAATTTTCTTTTTGTTATTATGTATATGCAGGAACAATATGCTGTGATAGGAGCAATATTCGTTCTGATATTTGTGTTTATTTGTGTTATGAAAGGGGATGTTAGAACACACTCTGCTTCCTCTTCAATCTTCCTTTACACCTCAAGAGACGAAAATGATTTAGTTAATTATGGTGATGAAGAGGGAGATGAGGTAATCCAGCATGAAAAGATCAGACCATATACACGAAAATGGGAAAAGGGTACCATGGACACCATTGATGAATTAGACCTTATTGCAAAGAAAGAGCATTTTGGTGTAAATCATCATTGTGATGTTCGGCATGATGTTCCGGATGTGTTCCTATGCATGTGATGTGTGGCTTAGTTATAAACTTATAATTATATTTGTAATGTACAGTCAAGAAGCAAGAGGCACACCAAGTAGAACTTAATGAGTAGGTCATGCTATCTAAGGTTGTCGAAGAATTTGATCTTGAAGCATACAATTTGTGGGAATTATGTATTATGAATTTATGATGATGGGAAGAGTTGTTTCTTGTTAACAAAGTGTATATTTCAACAAAACTATTGTTATATGGCCTTGTGGTCAAAATGTACATTCTAATAAAACTTTGTTGATTTTTAGATCAAATTTGTTTCTTGTCTACACTCTTGAATTAAATGTTGATTGTAAAATAGGCCGAGCGTCCTTTGAAGACTCTTGATATGTATTCCTTTTTTTCAAAAGAATGAGTCATGTAAACCTTATTAAAAAAAAAAGAAAAGAACAAGAGTCATGTAAACTGTGTTTTGAGTCATCATCAATATGAGTACTTGCTTCAAGCAAATTCATGCATAAAAAACAACTCCATTTAGTCTAGATAAATATTCAAAATGCATTAAGAAAGCTTATAACAGAAACAAAATTGTATACATTACATATATTTGTCAACACAAAATCAGCTACAACTTGAATGCAACAACTTGCTCAGCTATTCAATTCTGTAGCAACAACAGAAGGCTAAAACACAACACCATGTGTTTTGTTTCCATGGAACAAGTCCGTTTAATACCTTTTTTTTTTCCCCTCTACACAAGATTTATGGTGATAAATACAAGATGTCCTCATTATTGTTGACAAAGCCGTCAATTGATTCTTGGATTCCCCATAGCCAAAATTGGAAATGGAATTGGCCAATTGAATTGATAGTCTTCTTGGTGCAGGAAGTGAAAAGAATCAACCTTTTAACTCTGTTCTTCACCTTAGCTAGAGCCTAGATCCTTCTCTTGTCAGCAGGAAGTGAAAAGAATCAACCTATTAGGGGAGCATCCCCGTGCATTTCACAATCTGATGACCTCCCTCAAGACTGCACAACATGCATATAAAATAGCTTAGCTTAACTTCAAAGTTTCAAATAGATTTTTTGACAAACATTTTCCATGCATTTCCAAATCAACTTTAAAATAAAATCAACACAATAGTAACAAAACTAAGACAATGACAGAAAATGAAAGAAAATCATATTCAAAGTCCAAATTTAAATATAGCATTCTGTCAGACCATTATTCAGCTAAGAAAATCGTATGCAACAACTGTATTAACTGTATTGGTTTTAGTTGGTCCAACACCAGCCCCTGCATGAGTATTTTTTGAACTCTATTGATATGACAAATTTTGGCTCACTTACTGGACAGGGGAAACACAACAAATTTAAATAGGCAGACCATTTTAATGAAGTGGTGGCAGCATACGTATTATGTACATAACATATATTTAGGCAGCCTTGGCCTTAAAAAAATGAGAATATAGCATAAAGGGACACCTATTTAATATATATATATATATACATAACACATTCCTGGAACTCTAAACGAGTTCCAAAACTTAAAAGGTCAGGCTTATTGGTCACTCATATAGAGCTACTGGCAGACCAGTATACCAGCCATCATATTGAGAGAAAGTGATATACTTATCATTCTAGCAATGTAACTAAAGCAGTATGTTTCTGTTGCACATGGAGTGTTGTTATGATTGTCAAAGGGGGTCATACTAAAAGACACAATTGGTGATCTAATATAGAACGAAATTCCAAATGCTAGAGCAAGCTACAGCTATGGAGCCCCCATGGAGCACTAGCTAGAAAATTTGGAATAATGCAATAACATGAGACTAGTTGACTTAACTATCAAAAAAAATGAGACTAGTGGAATTAAACTAAAGCCAAGGATACAATGAAAGTTAGTACAATCATCAGATCCAGCGTGCAACAGCAACACCAAGGGTAACCAAATGCTCATACAGCAGAAATATCAAAAGTTCCATTGCTACTAAATCATGTATAGCACTTTGAATAAAATGAGTACATATCTCTCTTGCTTTGTCTATATTCCTCTTGGATGTTTAATTCTAACTGTGGAGTGTTTATTTTCATATATATATATATATATAAAAGAGAAACGAAAATAAAGCCTTTCACCTAGGAGAAAGTATATCTATATAAACAAGGTTCATTTGAAACTGTCCCCATATTTGCTTCTTCAGTTTGAAACAATGGAGATCCTCTGGTCCTGAAGCATATTGAAGTTTGGAGCCAACAACCGGTTGGACCGGTCCAAATATAGAAGCTGCTTCATGAGAAGTGCAAATTCACGAGGAAGTCTCAATCCATAAGATTTACTAACACAAACCAGTGGAGCAGTAGAAAACATTTGAAACAGTAATAAATGAGAATATCAGTAGTTGTGCATCTCTGCATCATGTTCTAGTTCTGTCCTAGACTATAGAGTTGTAGATTAAAATTCAACTTTGAATACAATTTGCTAGGAGTTCTAGCATCAATGTGAAATTGGAATTTCTAAACTTACACATGGGAATTTCAATAATAATTCAAAGTCTCAGTCATAGATAAAAAATAAAAATAAAAAGCATACATATAGCAACAAATATATTTCTCAATAGTAACAAATTCCAATTTCAGAAATTATTATTAAGCTAAGAAGCATAGTAATGTTTCAATGAAAGAAACTAAGAAAGTCATAATCTTTAGTGCCTATAAATGAAAGAAAATGATGATCTTTGGTAAAAAAAATCAAGGGAAGAAAAATAAAATTCATAAATCTAATATCAAAATGTTTAAATGGCAAAGCCAAGAGACCCATACATACAGCAACCTACAAGCATGCCACTTTTCATGTAATCGCAGTACATTCTGCCACAGCCAAAAAAACCCAACCCAAGCAAGATCACCAGAATTTACACGCATCAAGAAAACCCAATATCAAACTAATCAAAACTAAAACAAAATGGTAACCATGGGTTTCGATAATCGAAGCAACAGTGATGGCAAAGAGAGAGGCTTGGCCTTGTGTAGACTTGTACCGGGCTACTGTGACAAATCTTCATACACTGTTTTTGCGGAATAATTTTTTCAAAGGTCAGATTCCTTGTAAAACAATTCAAATTCGGCATTTAGACCTTTCTCAAAATTCACTTTCTGGTTCTTTACCTTCGTGGTCAAGTGAAAGGTTAGAAGCTGTGCATTTGGGCCAGAACAACTTTTCAGGGTCAATACCAAAAGCTTTTCTCAATATTTCGCACCTTTCAGCATTAGATATCAGTGACAACAGGTTGTCAGGCAGAATTCCCAGTGCGATCGGTAAACTTTGGTATTTAACGTTCTTATTGCTAAGAGGAAATCGTTTGAGAGGCACAATTCCAACTCAGTTTTGTCAATTGATCTATATAAAGTTGATGGATCTGTCCAACAACTTCCTTTCGGGGACAATACCTCACTGCTTTGGGCAAGTTTCCTTTAGCTATTCTCCTTTTTTTGAATATGATTTGGTTGATATTTAAACTATGCCTTACGAATATAGAACTTTCCAAAAAGATATTAATGTGCCTATTTGGGGAGTTTCTCATGATCTTCTCGGTTACAAAGTTGGACTTAATTATGAATACTACCCACGAGATGAATTTAATTTCATTACAAAATACAGGCGTAGCTTTTACAAGGGATACATTTTTGAATACATGGCTGGTTTGGATTTATCTTGCAACAACCTAACAGGTGGAATCCCAATCGAATGTGGACAACTATCTAGAATTCCTTCATTGAATTTATCTCACAATCAGTTAATAGGTTCCATTCCAGAGACATTGTCAAAACATGACCGAATTAGAGAGCTTGGATCTTTCTCACAACAATTTGAGTGGAGAAATTCCTCCCCAACTTATTGCGCTTTATTTTTTGGAGGTGTTCAGTGTCGCTTACAACAACTTATCAGGTAAGACGCTAGATATGAAAGCACAATTTGGAACTTTTAATGCAAGCAGCTATGAAGGAAATCAATTTCTTTGTGGATTGCCATTGGAGAAAAACTGCACCATTAAAGATGATTCACCCCCAACGCCAACAAAATCCTTAAATGTAAATGATGGGAAATGGTACAAAGTAGATCAAACAGTCTTCTTCACTAGCTTTTCAGTAACTTACATCATGTTCTGCCTAGGAGTAATTACTGTTCTTTATATCAACCCTCATTGGCGATTGCGATGTTTCAATTTGGTTGAAGATTGCATGTATTCTTATTATGTATCTGTTCTCATTACTCTACGTAAGTTAGCAGTCCGTTTGTATAATTAGCTATGGTTGCTTTCTCAATATCTGGGAACTCTTATTGTAGCAAACTTTATATCTATGCTTATGAATAATGGACTGTGAGTTCAAGTGTTCATTAAGTTTTTTCTTCATGTTTTCTTCCTAATGTTGTCTCATTTATTGATAACAAATTTATGAAACTGCTAGTATGTTTTGTTTGTTTCTCCTTGTTGTGTTAAAACAACCTAAGGATTAGAAAAATTATGTCTTCAGCCAAAGCACAGGCCTCTTGTTCAGGTATGGTTTTAGTGGATAGAAGGAGTTTCTGGGGAGTTGCTTGAGACTGAACGTAAATGACAGGAGGTGTAGACTGTTTATTGGATAACATAGATGCTGATCATATAGTGACCTGTATTACTCTATAGTATTTCACTATTTCTATTGGCTGTGTTTTCTCAAATTTAGAGTTTGAATCATTTTTAAGATTTAACTGATGGGTGAAATGCTGTAAAATCTATATAATATATAAAACTTGAAGCATAGTATTTATTATTGCTATGTTTTTATTGAGCTACATCAGTGTAGCCTTTCGGTCCATTTGGTCCACTTCAATTATAAAATCTATTAGTAATTAATTAAATGAGTTAATTTGATTATATTTTCCAAATCTATTAATACATTAAGTCATTTAATGTTTTTTCTAAAATTAATATTAATTAAATAATAAGATCTTGTAAATAATGCATCTTATGAATGTTTTCATTTAATTTTTTAATGGTAAAAAGAACATTTAAATGATATATTTTACTAACTAAAAAATTTACAAATTGGTTAGTCTCACATCAACAACATAATAAATAAATTCCTAATTATTTTTTAGTGATGTTGTAGTTAGTACAAATTTTATTATATATAAGTCTTACAAATCTATATCTATATAATACCTAAAAACTAAAACGTAGCATTTATTATTGCTACGGCCTTTTTGAACAACATTAACGTAGCAATTTGATCCATTCGGTCCAATTCAGTCCATTCTATCGATTTGGTCTGATTTGGTTCACTTTAGTCCATTTGGTCTGATTTGGTTCACTTCAATCCCTTCAGTCCAATTCGGTCCCTTTAGTTCATTTGGGTCCACCTCAATCCCAGTCAATCCTTTCAGTCCAATTTAATCCACTTCAATCCTTTCAGTCCAATTCAATCAACTTCAACCCATTCAGTCAATTTCAGTCTATGCTAAACTCCACTTCTTCTAACTTTATTTATCAACTTTTTTTAATCAATTCATATTAATTATTTTGTAATATTAAAATGCTTCAAATCCCAAATTAATGGATGCCTTTGAATTATGCTTAGACGACATGTAAAACTTGTCCTACCATGTGTATTATCAAATGTTGTCTAAGAGAGTCAATGGTATAAAAAAATAAGAGATAAATTTTGTACATTCAACTCCAAAAATCATTCACAACAATCTATGTGAACTTGTGTAAATTTAGATTCTTACTACAATAACTATGTAAATATACGCAATTACTATTCACATGCAAATCTATTTTTTAAATATTTTTTTACTCATACACACAAAAAGAGAGATATGAGAGAGTAATAAAAAATTGATAAAGAAATAATATTTTAATAAACTATAGTGTAAAATAGATAATTAGATGTGTGTTTTTTTAAAAGTGATTGTATAAAAAAAAAAAAGTAAATTCTTATGTTAAACTAGACAAAAAAAATTTGCAAAAATTGATGCAGATGCTCTGAATACTAATTAAATACTAATAAAGTTGGACTGAAATGCTCCAACAAGCAACATGATGCCTTTGAATTACTACTATAAATTTTCTTTTCTACCATTGACATGACTCAATTCTCCAAATTATAGCTTATCATCCATAAATTTGGAGAAAATTGGCCTTTGCCCCTTTTGCGCAAAAAATCTAGCATTTTGCCCCATTTCCCAAACTAATTAGGTAAATGCCCTTGTTATAACTTGAATGTCCAAAAATCGAGTTTCAAAACGCCACTATAGGATCCTTAAAACGCCACTATAGGGCTCCAGATTTTTTTATTTTTATCTTTTATTTTCAATTTGTTATAACTTGATTGTCCAAAAATCGAGTTTTAAATTGAAACTTAATTTTTAGAAAATCGAGTTTCAAAACAGGGGCATTTCCCTAATTAGTTTGGAAAAATAGGCAAAATGCTGGATTTAAAAAAAAAAAAATGGCAAAAGCCCATTTTCTCCCCTATAAATTTCCTTCTCCCTTTTTCCGCCAGTGATTGGATTTCCCGAACCAAACGTGACCATAAGAGTAAATTGGACTAAAATGAAAGGGAAAGTAGTTTACTTGAATCAATTTTCCTGCCCCCGCCTTTACTCCCATAATTTTATTGTCCCTTTTTCCATCATTGACTTGATTTTTTTTTTTTTTAGTAAAACCATTGACTTGATTCAATTTCCGTATTTTGTATTAAACCAGGTCTAGCAATGAATATAGAAGTGTTCCTATTACTACATTTTTACAATGGGATGGACCTTAATTGGTGAAGATCTTATAGTGGGGTTTGATAGTTTTAGTTAAAATTCATGGGCACAGAAGTTGCTTTGAACTTTTGAAGAAAAGATGATGGGTCTGTTTTAGGTTTGTAAGAGCATCCACATCCGGATGCTAAATCTCATCTTATTTTACAATCTCAAAAAGCTACTTTATCTATTATACCATCCCATTTTACAATACACCCAACATCCCAAAATTCTATATCTCATCATTTTATTAAAATATTATTTTTTTAATCTTTCTTTATTATTTCTTTTCCAACCATCATTTTTTTGTTGTTTCAAATTCAACTGCTTTTTCAAATTTATCTAGTCCAACGGTTGGAATATCCCTGCCAAATTTTTTTTCTTTTCAATTCCTTTCCCACACACACACACACACACACTTGTTGGAATATCCTCAACAACCTGCCAATTTTTTTTTTCTTTTCAATTCCTATCCCACACACACACACACACACACGTTGGAATATCCTCAACAACCTGCCAATTTTTTTTTTCTTTTCAATTCCTTTTCCACACACACACACACACAACTTGCCAATTTTTTTTTCTTTTCAATTTCTTTCCAACACACACACACACACACACACACACACACAACCTGCCAAATTTTTTTTCTTTTCAATTTCTTTCCAACACACACACACACACACACACACACACACACACACAACCTGGTAATTCTTCTTTCCAACAACCTGCCAATGGCAATTTCTTTCCAACACACACACACACACACACACACACACACACACACACACACAACCTGGCAATTTCTTTCCAACACACACATCCTATCAGTTTTTTTTCTTTTCAATTTCTTTCCAACTATTTCAACAACCACAGAACCTGCCAATTTCTTTCCAACTATTTCAACAACCACACACAGAGAACCTGCCAATTTTTCGTTTTTTTTTTAGAAAGAACTTGCCAAATATCAATTTACTCAAACTTGCTAACTTTAAAAATCCACATACATACATATAAATGCAACCTGCCAAATATCAATGTACTCAACCTGCCAACTTAAAAAATCTACATACATATATATACATACAACCTGCCAATTTTTAAAATCCACATACATATATATATACATACAACCTATCAAATATCAATGTACTCAACCTATCAACTTTTATAATCCACCTACATATATATAGATACAATCCACATACATAACTATCAATGTTGTCTTTAGAAGACTCATACATATATCAAATTACAATAAAACTCCACATGCATAACTCACACACTTAAGTTCCTACAACTCCCCTTGTAATTGCCATAAATGTTCGCTCAATAACTGGGAGACCAAGGGATTTACTGCACTTGGGTTTGCTCCTGCAGCTGCAAGAGATAGAAGCTTTCTCTGACCCTCAAGCAATTCTCCACCTAAAGTTTGAGTAACTGTTGATGCTGAATTAATCGCATCCTGCATAGTTACATAAAAAGTTCAAAATCAGATGAAAATACAAACAGAGTGTAGATAGCTGCAAACTAAGTAACAGAGGCAAGGGCAATTAACGTGTCCAACAGCTTTATCTTCAATTACTCAGAGCCTAGAATAACTACATAAAAGGTGTAGCGTTACCATTCACATCATGCATAAGACCCAAATGTCTGAACCAAATAATAAAATATTAAGAAATAAAACAAAAAATAAGTATCTGAACCAAGCAATACACAAGATTAATTATAAAAGAAAACAGGCTAATATTAAAAAATTGAGAACCATAAAAGGTGCATTTAATTCCAATTAAGAGAATAGCAAGATATGAGTGTATCAGGGAAGTACATGGTTGCCAACAAACAAACGAGAACTTGCATAATGAAACTTTCTTTCTTTCTCCGAAAGCAGAAACATCAAAAAAGTATAAGCAGAATCAACCCCAAAATACTTTCTCATCTGACCAGACACTGTCATTCAATAAGAATTGACCAGAAAAAGTCCACTGTCTGTTTAACCTTATATATACCCACTATTTTCCAACAGTCATCACTCACCTACCATACTGTCAAAAATCCAAATATTAGGACATGGCTTCAAAATAAAAATGGATACTGTTGGGAAGCAAATAGGAGTAAAAATGTTAAAAGTCATTCAAGAGTTAATATAGAAATACATATGAAAAGCACACCGTATAAATGACCCTATTATTTATAGATATGTAGTGAAGAACTGCTGATATTATAGCGCAGCCAGTTCAGAGCAATCTAATGTAACCAATTGTTGGGAAATTTAGACCCCGGTTGATAAAATTAACAAGTTTTAAACCCAAGTTGTTAATTAGATTAATTATGAATAAACCTTGTTAATAACAAACAAACATCAATATCATGTCAAAATCATGCAGCGGAAAAGTAAATAAGACAAGATATGATGACCCAGGAAAACCAATGAAACCAACTAGTTTCACAGTAAAAAACCTGAGGGGAAACCTTCCCGAAAAGCAATTCACTATAGTAAAGAGAAGTTTCAGATCTAGTACAAAACCTTTGTCCCTAGACTCTACAATCCCCGTAGATGAACTCACAGCAGAAACCTTCTACCGCTTCAGAACCTCTGAACTCTTCAACTTATGAACGCCACCCTTTGATGCACGAATCCCAATACGTGACTAACCAATTGCGCGGATCCCAGTACGCGACTTCAGAACACCAACTAGAAGAAGAATGTTGGATGCAAAGTTCTTCACTTCATCAATAATGAAGACCTAGAAGCACTTGGTTACAAAACCCTAAGGCGCAAAGACGCAGTAGCTTCTTTCAGAGAGAATAACCTTTTGAATATGTTCTCCTTGTGTTCTAATATTCTCTTATGTGACGGCCTCTAAAATAAGCCTTATATAGGTCTAGGGTTGTGAGAAAAGAAACCCTACACAAATACAAAAGCCTGGCCCAAAAATCAAAAAGCTGAAAATTCTGATTTCCCGTAACCTCGATCGATCGAGAGGTGTCGAGGAGGTGTCGAGCTTTAATGAATCTCAACAGATAGCAGCTATCGAGGAGGTGTCGAGAAGGTGTCGAGGAGACAGAAACTTTCTCGATCGATCGACCAGCTATCGAGAAGCTATCGAGATTGCGATAAGAATCAGCTGAAGATCTCGACAGATAGCCAGGTGTCGAGGTAGCTATCGAGAGGTGTCGAGATTTAAAAACTTTGCACTTCAGCTTGCTTTTTCTTGGACAGACTTGATGACTTCAACACTTGACCTTGAAACATTGTTTCTTAAAGTATTAAAAACACCTAGATCTACCCAATTACAAGTAGAGTGCGTTTTGTCAAAGGATTAGCCAATTTACATAAATAAGTAAGACATATGTTCTTAGTATGTGAAACACATATGTCCTAACAATCTCCCCCTTTGGCAATCCGTGACAAAACCACAACAAACAAATGAGTATATGAGAGAAGTCATAAATCACTCAACTCATATTCACTTGTTGAATACAATAAAATCTATCCTAACACAAACTCTTGAAAAACTTTGCAAGAAGAGAGCTTATGATAAGTAGACTTTGACAACCTGTATTTTTGAAACACTTTAAACAAAACTTATCAAGGCATCTTGTGTGAAACAGAAATAAATAGATTGCATACAAGTAAAGAACATGTGTATAAAGATAAGAAAGAAACAACACATGAAAAGGTAGGTGAAAGAAACATACATCAGCATATAAAGAAGATAAGCACAATGTATGTAAACAATGGTCACAAGACCCACGGTACAAGAACAAGGAAGTAAGCACTCCCCCTAACAAGATGAAACACATCTCCCCCTTACAAAGGAATGTATTTCTCCCCCTAACATGTAGAATTTTAAAAAGAAACCACAAGGTCTCCACACTTTCTCTCCCCCTTTTTGTCATGATTGACAAAGGGTACAAGAAACTAGAAAGCTTCGCCCGAGAAACGTAAAGATGATCAAGGATGATCAAGGAGGCACAAAGAAATCCATATAAATGCATGAATGTAATGAAACAAGATGCTATGGATGACAAGATAATAGAAGGATACAAAACATGTGAAAAACACATCTCTCAACAAGAAAAATGTTAAGCACAAAAATCCCAAAAACACACACACCTACTAAACAAGTCTAACCAATTTTATATTTAAAAAAACAAGTTATGACAGTTTAGTGAGCATACATTAGCACATGTAAAACACTTGTGATGGCCAAATCACATTGTACCTGCACATGTATCAAAAGTAGCAAAGAATATTGCGTGTTTGTGTGTGAAAAACATCGCAAGATTGCATATGTGTATAGATGTTATGACGATCTGAGATATGAGTAAATAACTTTTAACTCACACACAATCATAACTGTTTGATGGGGACTATCACCTTCGAGGTACATCCTATGACTCCCACATCTCCTAGAAAACACGCTTGCAATCATATTTAAAGCATCTTTAATCTTTTTGCTTTATATTTTCTTTGCATATTTTTTTTTAAGCATATCATGCATGGGCATAAAAAGAGAGAAAAGAAATACCCAAGATGTTAAGCATTTGACATCGCATTTTTGCTATGCCGAAGCATACGAATGTCTTTGACACTGCACTTTTGCTATGCCGAAGCATACAGGTGTCTATGACACTGCACTTTTGCTATGCCGAAGCATACAGGTGTCATACTATGATTGGCGGGCAACAGTGGTGAGATGGTCATTAATGCCTTTCTCCTAGGATTTTCTAGTCCTACCCGTCAAAAAGAGTGATATGAGTGTTAAGTTTTAAGAGATAACCTAATCTTACTCATCACAAACAAGAGCCACAAAGCTCACTTGCTTAGTTGTGCATAGAGATGCTCATCTAAGCTACAAGTGATACAAAGTTTAGAAAACTTTGTTTCATTGGCCATCCAAGGTACACAAGTACCAAAGTACACATAACACACACTGTTTTTGTATTTTTCTGATTTTTCCTTTTTATTTTTATTTTGAAAACAAAACCAAATAAAAATTAAACAACCAAACAAAAACAGATAAACAACATGTATGCATGAAAGAAAGATGCATATGCATGAAAACATGATAAAAATATACAGATGCATGAAAGCATGATTCCAAGAACAGATAAGAAATCAAGCAATAAAGTCCTACTTTAGATAGAAAGAATTAAAGCAGAGGACAAACAGAAAAGACAATTAAGTCTTAGGCTCCTTTCTCACCCACACAGCACGAGTCTTTGGCCGTGAAGATGAAAAGGCACGTGTCCTAGTATGTCTACTAAAGGACATAGAAGAATTAGAATTCTCCTGAAATTGAGTTAAAAAGCTCAAAGTTTTTAATAACTCTCCAAACAAAGGTGTAGGTCCTTGAGAGGAAACCTGTGACCGTTTGGACAATTGCTTATGAGGATACAACTTAAAGCAATTAGGACGAATGTGTCCAGCAACACCACAATGGTGACAAACATGAGGTCTAACAAAGGATTTAGATTTCATACCTTTATTACCTTTCTCAGATTGGGGTACAAAGACAGTCCTTGATCCAGAAGCTATGGACGAGGAGGGGCTGGAGGAAACAGCATATCCTAAGCCAGTCTTGTCAGAACTAGGCTTTTGAGCACTCAAGACCTCATCAAGCTTTGCACTAGACATCCTCTCTATTTGAGTTCTAGCTTGACTAAGCTCAACCTCAAGATTCTTGACCTTCTCTTCAAATGAGGTGTTCTCCACAATAAGAGTCTCAACTAACCTTGTACTCTCATCTAGTTTGACTAACAGATCAGCTTTTTCAGTTTTTACCTCATTAAGCTCTTTTCTACAAAGATGAGAAGTCTTTTCAGATTTTATGAATTCAGTGCATAGCTTATCATAGGCTTCTTGAAGGGTCATCTTCTTAAGTACTTCATCATCAGAAGAATCCTCACTGTCACTAGCACTCTCCACAATCACCTTATCGGTTGAGGCAGCAAAGGCCATAACTTGACGACATTCATCCACAAACTCATCAGAAGAGTCATCTTCAATATCACTCCAAGTAGCAACCAACCCTTTATCTTTTAACTCATTGGTCTTTTCCTTCATGAGGTAGTTTGAACATTCTATCCTCATATGACCAAAACCTTTGCACTCATGGCATTGAATAAGGGGTTTTTCATTCTTGCCCTTCCTAGGAGGTTTGCCCTTATCCTTTTTCCTAAACTGAAGAAGCTTGATAATCTCATCAGTTATGAAGGTTAGATCCTTATCCTCGTCTTCACTTTGATCTTCATCTTCAGAGTCTTCAGTCTCTTCCTCTATACCCATAAGAGCCAAGTTTTTGCTCTTTCCACCTTTTCCCATTGAGCCTAATCCCATCTCATAGGTTTGAAGGTTCCCTACAAGCTCAGTCAAAGAAATTTGATCAATGTCCTTGACTTCTTCAATGGCAGTGATCTTGGCATGGAATCTTTCAGGTAAGGACCTAAGGATTTTTCTAACAATTTTGGATTCTGCAATACATTCTCCAAGGTTGAAAGCAGAATTCACAATATCCTTGAGTTTGGCATAGAACTCATCAAAGGTCTCATCCTCCTCCATCCTTATTTCTTCAAAACTACTAGTGAGTTGTTGAAGCTTCACAGTCTTTACTGCCTTGGTACCTTCATAGGTGGTCTCAAGAATAGTCCATGCTTCCTTGGCAACTTCAGTGGATGAAATTTTCTTGAATTCTTCATTGGTCACCCCACAAAACAAAGCATTCAAGGCCCTACTATTGAAATTTGCAGCTACAATTGTTGCATCATCCCAATCCACAGGTGCTTCCTTCGGCTTAATCCAGCCAATTTCAACAGCTTGCCATACCTGTTCACCTAGAGCCTGCAAGAACACTTTCATACGAACTTTCCAGTACGCATAATTAGTTCCATCAAATAAAGGAGGAATAAATAAAGATTGTCCTCTATCCATGACAACAGGGGTCAATGGATCACACTCAGGAAATTAATCCAATCAGAGTGAACCCGCTCTGATACCACTTGTTGGGAAATTTAGACCCCGGTTGATAAAATTAACAAGTTTTAAACCCAAGTTGTTAATTAGATTAATTATGAATAAACCTTGTTAATAACAAACAAACATCAATATCATGTCAAAATCATGCAGCGGAAAAGTAAATAAGACAAGATATGATGACCCAGGAAAACCAATGAAACCAACCAGTTTCACAGTAAAAAACCTGGGGGGAAACCTTCCCGAAAAGCAATTCACTATAGTAAAGAGAAGTTTCAGATCTAGTACAAAACCTTTGTCCCTAGACTCTACAATTCCCGTAGATGAACTCACAGCAGAAACCTTCTATCGCTTCAGAACCTCTGAACTCTTCAACTTATGAACGCCACCCTTTGATGCACGAATCCCAATACGTGACTAACCAATTGCGCGGATCCCAGTACGCGACTTCAGAACACCAACTAGAAGAAGAATGTTGGATGCAAAGTTCTTCACTTCATCAATAATGAAGACCTAGAAGCACTTGGTTACAAAATCCTAAGGCGCAAAGACGCAGTAGCTTCTTTCAGAGAGAATAACCTTTTGAATATGTTCTCCTTGTGTTCTAATATTCTCTTATGTGACGGCCTCTAAAATAAGCCTTATATAGGTCTAGGGTTGTGAGAAAAGAAACCCTACACAAATACAAAAGCCTGGCCCAAAAATCAAAAAGCTGAAAATTCTGATTTCCCGTAACCTCGATCGATCGAGAGGTGTCGAGGAGGTGTCGAGGTTTAATGAATCTCAACAGATAGCAGCTATCGAGGAGGTGTCGAGAAGGTGTCGAGGAGACAGAAACTTTCTTGATCGATCGACCAGCTATCGAGAAGCTATCGAGATTGCGATAAGAATCAGCTGAAGATCTCGACAGATAGCCAGGTGTCGAGGTAGCTATCGAGAGGTGTCGAGATTTAAAAACTTTGCACTTCAGCTTGCTTTTTCTTGGACAGACTTGATGACTTCAACATTTGACCTTGAAACATTGTTTCTTAAAGTATTAAAAACACCTAGATCTACCCAATTACAAGTAGAGTGCGTTTTGTCAAAGGATTAGCCAATTTACATAAATAAGTAAGACATATGTTCTTAGTATGTGAAACACATATGTCCTAGCACCAATGGTGAAATGTTTTCAACAGCAAATAAACATATGTTGCTTATTACATTTCCTACACAATCCAACGTAATTGTCTAAATTGAAAACCGTAAGGTTTATATTCATGACCATAAGAGGAAAGGGATAAACATTCATTAAATAAAAAGGACAATAGATTGAGACCCACTTTCTAATGATTTATGTGATATGAAACATTTATACACACCCTAAGAGCAAGTGCCAATGGAGAATGGGTAGATTCCAAGTGCTGCCGGGCTGCGTTTGTATTTTCCACCATTCCTTTCTGAAATGTAGCATCTATTTGCTCAAACATGGTTTTAGATGACATCTCAAAGGCAGGGATAATTGACGTTTCGAAACTTGATTTTAAAGAATCCTGTAATAAAAGATAGATTGCTCATGTCATTAGAATAAAATTCCCCTTTTTATACATTGTGTCTTAATCAATATATCATTTAAACTATGTCAAGTCAAACTTAAAATTACCTGAAGAGCCTGTTTGCCAGAATTTTGAAACTGTGCTTGGATTTGCCTAGCAACAGTAGCTTCAAGTTTTGCATTAACAGATTTCTCCAATTGATTGATGGCCTTATCACCCGCTCCTCTCTACAACACAAAGCATCCATTAGACCCTGCCACAATAACAAACTTATAGAAGAGCAAGATCTTAAAGATTCTAACCTGAAAAGACTCTGCAATAGCTGAAGATATTGTTTTCTCAATAGCTGGAGTTATTAAGCGAACTACAGCTGGCTCTGAGCATTATCAGTTACCCAAATTCTAGTCATCTTAATCACGAAATTCCATGGAAAAAAAACATCAAAGCAAAGGCTTTGAACTCTGAAGACTGAAATAGATTTCACGTCCCAAATCAAAACCATAAACAAAGAAGTCACGACCAATTCCAACTTCACCTAAAACTAGTTTTATCATTTGTTCTTTGATAGGTGTCATAGATGATGATGACAATATAATGATTATCTAATAAAATTGGGATTTTGGTAATTGAAGTTGAACCTGAGCAAAGTTTCTGAAGATGCTAATCCGACAGAGAGCGAAAACCGATGAAGCTGAATCTCACCTCTGCAAACATCAACAGCCATTCTTAGATCAAAACCCAAACACAAACACAAGCTGAACCCCCCTTTTTATTGCAGAAACACAAACACAAACACAAAACCCACCTGATTTGATTTGAGAGACCGATGGAGCTTCGTGAAGAGATTTTGCAAACAAAATCTTAATCCAAACCCACAAACCCTTGAGATGAATGAATCGGTTAAGGGACGAGTGAATCAGTAAAAAGGGATGAGTGAATCGGTGAATCCAAACCGATTTATGAGAGGAGTGAATCGGTAAGGGGATCGGAGCACGGATGCCTCGTCGGAATCACTATCGGAGAGAGAGGGTCATCGGAGAGAGAGAAGCATCTATAACTGATCGAAGAGAGAGGGGAAGAGGATTGGGTCTGAAGATAGCACACAGGGATTTAGAGAGAACGGAGAAAGAGAGACTGAAGAAAGAGAAAAGATGAGAAAAAATGAAGGAGGTGAGAGAAATTCCCGGTAAAAAAACTATTAAAATATTATTTTTTTTATAACATTCAGCTACAGTACCATCTTACATTTGAGATGGTACTGTAGCTAAATCTCATTTTTTTTTTGGCATATGGGATATGGCTTTTCTGTTGCTGATGGGTTTTGGGGCTTAAATGCCAAATGCTCCTAGCATTTGGCATATACAAGCCCCAATGTGGATGCTCTAAGGTCCTTAATCTCAATTACTTAGAACATGTATACATTAATTAATAAGGACCATCCACAGTGATGCCCACAATCTTGTATTGCCTGACAAAAGCTTTGTTATTTGAATAAACTCATAGTCTTCTTTCTCACAAAAAAAAAAAAAAAAAAAAAAAAAAAAAAACTATTTCTCATTATCAATGCTATTAATTCCGTTTCGGACCCCGTTTCAGTTTGTCTACTAGAACGGAATATTTCGGTAACGGCCTATTTTAGTGTACTTTTTTTTTATGATGTTTTGAGATTCCTAAAACACACACAGATATATATATATATATATATATATATATATATATATATATATAACATAATAGTATCAATTCAAAGAAGTGTTACTATTATATAAAATAATGAATTTAATTTAATTTGCCTAAAAAATTTAATAAAGTCAGATTAAAAAAAAAAACATTTATAATAATTTTTCTACAAATGAAACTCACATTTTGGATAATTGTAAAAAATACAATAAATGTGAGAGTTAAAAGCACTTATTGCAAGCACAAAGGTTATGAATATTTTAATATATATATATATATATATATATCTTAAATAAAATTTACAAATGCTATGTCTACAATATTTTCACAATATTTTAACAAAAAATCGTAAGTGATAAATTATTACAAGTTGACATTGGTGGGGAAAAAATAATTTCAATGATAAGTTCAAATTAAAACCAAAAAAAATTTTCAACCTATAATTTGTTATAAAAGTATTGTGAAAATATTGCAGACAAAACACATTTCCTAATAATAATACCTCTTTTTTTAGTATAGATAAACTTTTTTTTAACTATAAATAGACATTAATATATATTAATAATATTATATACCATTGTACCTAGACAATACCTAGTCTGACACTTGGATTTTTTTAAAATTTTTCATTGTCATTTCCGAAGCTAAGCATAGCTATTCACATGTGGCTCAGTAGTACCCAAGAGGAGGAGAAGGAAGAGGAGAAAAATGGCAGCCAGCGACGTGGTAGGGACCTCAGATTGATAGGTTTGTTGTTGTTTTCTTTTTTTTAAAAAAATATTTTTTTTAAGTCAAAATCTGATACTAGCCGAAATGTACATTAATCCTAATCAATCATTTTGTAACGTTAGAATTCTCCAAAAGATGCCTTTGTATTAAGAACGTTAAGTATAACTTTTACAATTTATCATTAAAAAAAAAAAACTTGCCCAACTGTTTTTTTTTTTTGGGGTTAACCTCGTGCACAGTAGGAATTTTTTGAAGGCCAATGGGCTGTTTGACACTGTTATTTAAATAATAGTTTTCAGTATTTAAACAACAATAACACTTTTAACTCGTATTTCTATAATACTCAAACACGTATTTTCACAATATTAAAAACTGAACAACAATATTTAAATACTACCAAATGGCCTCAAGAGTTTTAAACTCATTACTCATGATTTTGTGGATCTCGTGAGATCTTAAAAACTACTAAGCTAGCCCTAGTAATTTTATGATTTTATCGAACTTTTTTGTCCATTGACTTGACTCAGCTCAGCCAAAAAAAGACTTGACTCAATTCTCCTACTCAATATAAAACTGGTCTTGCAATGAATATATAGGAGCACTACTACACAGTAACAATGGGATGGTCTTTGGTGAAGAGCTTATTGTGGGGTTTGGTATTTCTAGTTCAAATTCTTGGGCGCAAAGGTTACTTTGAAGAAGAGAGCATTGACTTGACTCAGCTCAGCCAAAAAAGGACTTGACTCAATTCCCCTACTCAATATAAAACTGGTCTTGTAATGAATATAGGAGCACTACTACACGGTAACAGTGGGATGATCTTTGGTGAAGAGCTTATTGTGGGGTTTGGTATGTCTAGTTCAAATTCTTGGGCGCAAAGGTTGCTTTGAAGAGAGGCTGGGTCTGTTAGAAATTAAGGAGTTTGTGAGGTCCAACAAATATGCTAATACAGATCATCTTCTCCCTTCATGGGTCGATGACCATAATGGTGAGTGTTGTGAGTGGGAGAGAGTCACTTGCAACTCCACCACTGGTCATGTGACTCACCTTTCTCTCCCCAACATCGGGGATTTGGAATTAAATTCTTATATGAATAATAATTTATTATTTATTCAAATATAATTTGGTATCTAAATGTTTCTCTATTTGAGACTGTCAAGGAGCTAAGAAGTCTTGATTTGTCCTCAAATTCTGTTGGTGGTTGGATTGAGGATGAAGGTACGTTACTCTTGCCTCCTACTTAATTGGGCTTCTTATCATATTTTTCATTTATTAAAATAAAAGTGGTGTTCATAAGATTTGGTATTATAATACGGCACCGCTTTTGCTAATGTATCTACTATTAATCACTCTCAAAAAAAAAAAAAAGAAGAAAAGTATCTACTATTAATAATTACATGTTTCAATTTTATCACATAAACTGTACTAGCTTTTCTTTAATATATCTTTAGTCGTAACTCGTAAATAAAAATATTTAGTCGTAAATAATTTTGAATTTGGATTTATTTATTTAAATTCAATATTAATTTGTAATATTTCTTATAGAGAAATATTTATTACGTGCTATTGCTGATACGTTCTTGAATTAATAGCGTTACAAAAATCTATGTACTTCACTTTGGAATTTGTTTTCGGCATGGTTGGAATGAAATAAGGATATACCTTGGATTACATAGAGATGTTGGGGAGTTTGAAAATTTGTATTTCCTTCTATACAGATTTGCTTGTTAAATGAATAAGAAATGATTATGAGCTAGCAAAATTGTCTCTCTCACTTTCACAGCTCATGGGAAATGATCTAATCAAATGAATGCCTGATTTCACGTATAATTAATTGAAGTGACAGTGTGTTCGAGATGACCTATATAGACTTGAAGTGGTAGATATTTGACTTGTGATTTGGATGTCACATTAATAATGTTCGAGTAATTCTACAGTACCCCAAAAAAAGGGGTACGATACCCACTAATAGGTAACCTGTTACACTAAGTTATTTTTTTCTCACATTTGACGGTTCCATTCTCACATTGTGCAATTCCAATATCACATGTGACAGTTCTCTTCTCACATTTGGTGGTTCATTTACTTTTTTATCACATTTGACGATTCCATTCTCACATTGTGCAGTTCCAATATCACATGTGATAGTTCTTTTCTCACATTTGATAGTTCTTTTACTTTTTTTTTCACATCTGACGGTTTCATCCTCACATTGTGTGGTTCCAACATCACATATGACAGTTCTTTTCTCACATTGAGTGGTTCTCTTACTTTTTTTTCTCACACTTGATGGTTCCATCCTTATATTGTGCAGTTCCAATATCACATGTGACAGTTCTTTTCTCACATTTGATGGATCCCTTACTTTTTTTTTCTCACATTTGACAGTTTCATCCTCACATTATGCAATTCCAACATCAAATGTGATAGTTCTTTTCTCACATTTGGTGGTTCCCTTACTTTTTTTCTTCACATTTGACGGTTCCATTTTCACATTGTGCAGTTCCAACATCACACGTGACAGTTATTTTCTCACATTTGGTGGTTCCCTTACTTTTTTTCCTCACATTTGACGGTTCCATCTTCACATTGTGCAGTTCCAACATCACATGTGACAGTTCTTCTGTCACATTAGGCGATTCCCTTACCTTTTTTTCACACTTGACAGTTCCATTCTCACATTGTGCGGTTTTAATATCACATATGATAGTTCTTTTGTCACTTTAGGTGGTTCTCTTATTTTTTTTTCTCATACTTGACGGTTCCATCCTCACATTGTGCAGTTAGGAGTGTCAAATGGGTGGGTTTGGGGTGGACATAATTGAGTTAGGTATATAAAACCCATTTACCTATTAAAACCCATTTAACTAATTGCTTTTAACCCAAACCAATTATTACGGATAAACCCTAACCCACCCAATTACCCAATTATCAAAATTACCAAAATGCCCTTTAAGTGTAAATGACCAAAGTACTCTAAAATCTTAAAAAATGACCAAAATACCCAAAAACCTCAAAATTACCAAAATAACTACGAACCCTATAAAATGACCAAAATACCCCCAAAACCTAAATAAATGACCAAAATACCCCAAAACCTAAAAATTATCAAAATACCCCTGAAACCCAGAAAATGACCAAAATACCCTTGAAACCCAAAAAATGACCAAAATACCCTTGAAACCCAAAAATGACCAAAATATCCCCAAAACCCAAAAAAAAATACCAAAATACTCCCTGAAACCTAAAAATTATCAAAATAATCTCGAAACCTACAAAATGACCAAAATACCCCTAGAATCCAAAAAATGACCAAAATATCCCCAAAACCTAAAAAATGACCAAAATATCCCTAAAACCCAGAAAATGAGCAAAATACTCCTGAAACCTAAAGATGAGCAAAATACCCCTGAAACCTAAAAATGACCAAAATACCCCTGAAATCCAAAAAATGACCAAAATACCCCCAAAGCCCAAAAAAATAACCAAAATACCCTCGAAACCTAAAAATGATCAAAATACCCCCGAAACGTAGAAAATGACCAAAATACTCCTGAAACCAAAAAAATAACCAAAATACCCCTAAAACCTAAAAATGACCAAAATAATCTCGAAACCTATGAAATGACCAAAATACCCTTGGAACCCAAAAATGACCAAAATACTCTTGAAACCTAAAAATGACCAAAATACCTCCAAAACACAAAAAAAAAAGACAAAAATACCACTGAAACCCAGAAAAAGACCAAAATACCCCCAAAACCTAAAAATGACCAAAATACCCCTTAAACCCAAAAAATGTCCAAAATACCTCCAAAACCTAAAAAATTACTAAATACCTCTGAAACCTAAAAAATTGCCAAAATAACCTTGAAAAAAAAATGACCAAAATACCCTCGAAACCTAAAAATGATCAAAATACCCCCGAAACGTAGAAAATGACCAAAATACCCCTGAAACCAAAAAAATAACCAAAATACCCCTAAAATCTAAAAATTACCAAAATAATATCGAAACCTATGAAATGACCAAAATACCCTTGGAACCCAAAAATGACCAAAATACTCTTGAAACCTAAAAATGACCAAAATATCTCCAAAACACAAAAAAAAAAAAGACAAAAATACCACTGAAACCCAGAAAAAGACCAAAATACCCCCAAAACCTAAAAATGACCAAAATACCCCTTAAACCCAAAAAATGTCCAAAATACCTCCAAAACCTAAAAAATTACTAAATACCTCTGAAACCTAAAAAATTGCCAAAATAACCTTGAAAAAAAAAAATGACCAAAATACTCTCGAAACCTTAAAAATTGCCAAAATAACCACGAAGCCTAAAAATTGACCAAAATACTCCATAAACATAAAAAATGACCAAAATACCCCCTAAACTTAAAAAATGACTAAGATACCCCAAACTCCTATTTTGGTAATTTTAGAGGCTTTATGTGTATTTTGTTAATCTTACGGGATTAGTTGTATGTTGGTCATTTTAGATATTTTTAGGGGTATTTTTGTCGTTTTATAGGTTTAGAGGTATTTTGGTCGTTTTAGAGGTTTCAGGGTATTTTTGGTAATTTTAGAGGTTTCACGTTGTTTGTCACCATTTTTGAGGTTTTGGGTTTATTTGGACCATTTCAAAGGTTTAGGGGTGTTTTCATCACTTTAGAGGTTTGAGGGTATTTTGGTCATTTTTAGGTTTCAGGGGTATGTTGGTCACTTTTTAGGTTTATGGGGTATTTTGGTCATTTTTAGGTTTCGGGATTATTTTTGTCAATTTTTAGACTTCAGTGTGATTTTGGTCATTTTTAGGTTCTAGGGTTATTTTGGTTATTTTTAGGTTTCTAGGTTATTTTGGTCATTTTTAGGTTTTAGTGTTATTTTGGCCATTTTTTAGATTTTGGGGGTATTTTGGTCATTTTTTAGGTTTCGGGGGTATTTTGGTTATTTTTTAGGCTTTAGGGTTATTTTGGCCATTTTTTAGGTTTCGGAGGTATTTTGGTAACCTTATGTGCTCTCTAATTGTTCTTATGCAATATCTGCAACTAAATCACAGTTGTGGGTTTATTGTGGTGTCTAAGGTTGGAAATAGGGTGACTATACAATTAGCAAGTTATGCAAAAAATCCAATACAAAGATTGTTGACAATTTTAAAATTTTTGGTAAACATTTGAATTGAAACTACAGATCCAGTATGAAATAGTCATCAATCAAGGCTACTACACCAGGTTTTATATTTTTTAGACATATTCATTAGATCTACGTGTGTAGAAGTGTTAAATGACTGTGTCTGACACGAGTATAACCATCCCAATTAAAGTGTCTATGCAGTTTTGTTTCATAAAATTATTATTATATTTAGACCCATCAAAAGCAAAATAAACGTCCTAAAAATTTTCCACAATAACAAAAATTACCAATAGAAAAGCTAAAAACAATTAAGCACAATTGACCGATTTTACCAAAAACAAACAACCCAGTCCTTTTTAAAAAAATTATTCAAATAATTTTGTCATTGAGAGTTTAGCATATCGACCACAATGATAAGTGTGAGCCTCATTTGAGTCAGCAGAGCCTCCACTAGCTAAATCTGAGAGAGCCCTAATAGCAATGAAGTATTTTTGTTGTTGAAGACTTATTGGTGCCACAAAGCACTTATCTATCTCTCTCTCTCTCTCTCTCTGGGTTTCGCAAAATTTATACAAACTTGTCATTCTAAAGCCATTTGGTATTTGTTCCTATAAAATATTGGAACGTGTAATTTGAACATAATTGGCTGTTAAAAGGTCAATTTTCATCTCTATACTTTGTTCTAATCAGCATGGTGGCAAGTTGGTATATTTTTTTCCAAGCAACTCTGGTTTGAATCCTTCACGCCTGCAATTTTATTTTCAATCCATAAGCTGAAAAGCCCACAAGATCCTACGCCCAAAAAAAACCCTTGTTCATCCCAAATCTTCTTTCCTTCAATGTTGGTGATAATAGCAACCAATTTTCCTCTCTTTCTCTACCCTTTTGTTCGAAGTCTCCACTATTTCTTGTCACTAAAAATCTCAATACGACTCATCCTTATTCTTTAGTTTTCCATATGGGGTTTTTGCTTATTGGCTTTTGTATTGCTGAATTGTTATTAATCTTGTTTTATTTTTGTTTTCCTTTTGGTTTCCCTAGGCCAGGGACAGACACAGGTGAAGCCCAGCCCCTCTAGCTATTTTCAAAAAAAAAAAAAGAAAAAGACTTGGGCCCCCTCTGAAATTGTAACCCAGCCGGCCAGCCCACATGTAAAAAAAAAAAAAAAGTAGGTTAATTTTCAAAAAAAAAAAAAAAACTTGGGCCCCTCTAAAATTGTAACCTAGCCGGCCAGCCCACATGTAAAAAAAAAAAAAAAAGGAAAAAAAAAAAAAAAAGAGGTTTAGTCCAAAAATGTAAACCCAGCAGTCTGAACCGAAGACTCCAGTCTCCAAAGTCCAAACGGATAAAGAAAAGAAAAAAAAAAAAAAGAAAAGAAAACCTAAGGCTGAGGCAAGACAAAGAGAGTGAGAGGCTTTTCAAAAAAAAAAAAAAAAAGACAGTGAGAGGCGAGAGACTTTGCCGTTGCCCACGCCGTGAGTGAAGTTGCCAAAACGCAAGGTGAGAGCTTGAAATCTTGCTGCTGGCCACACCGTGACGCCGCCACCACGTGACAGCGACAAGACCCATCTCGCAGATCCACGCAACACCCACACGGCCACACCCACCACGCGATACCCATCTCTCCGTGACGTCGCTGCTGGCTTTGATCTGCTCCAGCCTTCACACTCAAGTATTTAATCTATCCTTCAAAATTTCAGAATCTGTGCTTGTGGTTTTTGTGTTTTTACTGATGAGGAATCTGTGCTTGTGTTATTTTTCTTTGGCTTTTTGGCTTTGTAACTCTCTGACTATCTTACTGATGAGTCTGTGTTTGTCTTTGTGAATTGTGACTCTGTATGACTATATTATATAGATAAGAGAGAGAGTAGAGTCTTTAGAGATTAGTTGGGCAATAAAATAGGGACAAGTTCCAGGCTCGCATCAAAAGGAAAACTTTTCAACTTTCAAGGAATAAAAATGGTAAAAGTGTTTGTCGGTAGTGGATAATAACTTCATAGTGTCGGTAGTGGGACTGGGTGACTGGGTCAGTGACAGAAAAAAAGAAAAGAAAAAGAAAGATAATGGCAAAGAGACAAAAGACAAAAGACAAAAGACAATCATAAATCATATAATATAATAAATTGTCACACAAATTTATTAAAATAATAGTGGAAACTCAGAATATTACAGAGATGTTTACAGTGGATCATGAAACAAGAATAATATATTGTTCTTCTTTATTTCTTTTTTTTTTTTTAATTGAAAATTGTACATCTTCTTTGTTTAGGAATAATTTATTGGTTCACATGGATCATGATATGGAGAACGAAGGGAAGACTGATTTTATTGATTTGGAAAAACATTGGAGTACTATTTTAGAAAAAGGAATAGATCAGTTGACCGATGCCCAAATAACTAGTTTGAAATTCAATTCCCTAGATGATGGTGGAGAGTTTTATAACACATATGCAAAATTGGTTGGGTTTAGTATTCGCAAAGATGAGATAAAGCGTAATAAAGATAACATTGTGACCTCTAGAAGATGGGTTTGTGCAAAGGAAGGATTGAGAATTAGGAAAAATGAGTCTAATTTAAATTGCATGCATGAGAGACCAATAACAAGAAGTGGTTGCAAGGCCGCTTTTCGTATTAGGTTTGAACGGAAGTTAGGTGAATGGGTGGTAGGAGAGTTTAAAAGGGAGCATAATCATGACCTAGTTCCGCAATTGGAGACTCAATTTCTCCGTTCACATAGGACTATTAAGGATTATGATAAGGCTCAGATTATAGCATTGCATAATGTTGGGGTCAAATCAAATCAAATCATGGATCATATGATCTAACAAGCTGGAGGATACAAGAATATAGGGTTCACTTCAAAAGACCTCTACAATTATCTAGTGACAATTCGCAACAATAGTACGCGAGATAGTGATGCTAAATGTGCTTTGGCATATTTTCAAGCAAAAGCAGACATGGACTCCTCATTTTTTTTTCAATACACTATTGATGAAGAAAGCCGTTTGGCTAATTTGTTTTGGACAGATTCTCAAAGTCGCTTAGATTATGCATGTTTTGGAGATGTAGTCGCATTTGATACAACATATAAGATGAATGTATACAAAAAACCCCTTGTTATATTGGTAGGAGTCAACCACCACCGGCAGACTATAGTATTTGGTTTTGGACTATTGGTTGATGAGACCATCGAAACATATACTTGGGTGTTGCAAAATATGCTTGTAGCAATGAACAATAAGACTCCTATTTCAGTCGTGACAGATGGGGACAAAGCAATGAGTAAAGCTATTAAAACGGTTTTTCCAAAGTCTCGACATCGTTTATGTGTGTGGCATCTTGAAAGGAATGCTTTTGCAAATCTACATGATAAAGTATATGAAAGTTTTATTAGGTGTATGGTACGATATGTTACACCAGATGAATTTGAAGACATGTGGAAGAAAATGGTCGACAATTACAATTTACATAACCATGAATGGTTGCATGAAATGTATGCTAAAAAAATGAAATGGGCTGAAGCTTACATGAGAGGTCATTTTTTTTTCTGGGTGTAGGAGTACACAACGTTGTGAAGCCATGAATGCATTCTTGAATAGATTTTTGGATAGGAAGACTAGGCTTTATGAGTTGTTCTAGCAAGTTGATAGGGCACTTTCACGTATTAGACACAATGAGATGAGGCCAGATTTTTCTTCAAATTATATTGAACCTATTCTGATTACTGGATTAGCTGAAATAGAGAAACATGCTGCCACTATATTCACAAGGGAGATATTCAGCATGGTTCAAGAAGAATTATTGAATGAACAAAAATTCATTGTGCTTTACTATATAGATAAGGAAGGTTATCGTACGTACACCTTATCTCAGTATGCATCCCCTGACTCAAGATGGGAGGTTGTGTATTGTCAAGTTGATCAATTTATGAAGTGCTCTTGTTTGCTATTCGAGTCATATGGATATCCTTGTGGGCACCTATTTGCTATTATGAAGGTTAAACATTTGAAATAGATTCCACCGACATGTATAATGGACAGATGGCTGAAAACAGCAAAGTCCGACCTGCCTTGCAAACTTGAATCCCAAATTTCTCTTGATATCATACGTATGGCACGGTTTAGTGCATTGTCTGCTAGTTTGATGTCGCGGAAGCCTGAAGAGAAGCACACACGATGCTCTCTTGATGAAACAGAAACTAAACTGTTAGTTTCTGGTAGTAAACCTCGAATCCACGAGGGGTTTCCCTGAATCCACAAGGAGATAAAACTGGAATCCACCAGAAAAGAAAATTTGACAAAAGTCTGTGTTTATTGATAATAGTCTGTTTTGCCTCTGACGGCTACAAAACATATAAATATTGAGCAAAAACGTTTAAAACCCTAATTCGCACTAATTAAGCGATTAGGTGACAAAATTACCGAATTTTACCAAAAATGGCAAAATTGAGTTAAACATAGAATCATAAACTACTGGCCTTAAGGGTCGTCCCAAAACAGACGGGACCTTATTCTGACTTTTAAACTAAAAGTTATTAAGGAAAAACAAATTTTACTATAAATAGCAAAAACACTGTTTTCGGGGCCTTAACGTAGGAATTTGCCTAAAATTTGGCGACGTTCATGGAAACTGCATGAATTTGGATCAGAACGCCGTTTCCCTTCAACCTGCCAAATTTCATGCAATTCTGACACTGTTACCTCTGATGGCCCCTACTGGCACCCACCCCCTTTGATCTTGCGTTGTGACTTCCTGCGCCCTTGTTGCTCCAGGAAGGCATGTGCTGTCTGTTCTACATCATAGTTGTAGTTAGATGTGTTACTTTGGTTCAAGAACAACACAAGGCTTCGAAGAATTGAAGGTTGAAATAGCAAGGTTGACACGCCGCATGGAAGAACTTTATAATTCAAGTAAAGAAGCTGCTGAAGATGGGATACGCACTGCGTCCAATAAAGCAAACTTAAATGTTCGTGATCCAGCCATTGTCAAGACTAAAGGCGACCATGGTAGCACGAGCAACAGCCACAACCATGCAAAAGTTAGGCGATGCAGCAATTGTAAAGATGTTGGACACACAAGGCGCACATGTCCATCTACACATATTCAACAAGGTGAACGTGTTGATGGTGACAACGTCCCTGAATCCATGGAACATCCAGCTGTTGGCTCACCTGATTTGGAAACAAATTTTTATAATTTTCTTTAATAGTGAAATGTCGATGGGATATTTACTAGACAACATATGAATTTTTTTTTCCAGCTGTTAGCTTTTTTGGTTAAACTTCATTTTTGGTTATTGTTATCACATTGTTAGTTTTTGGAATAGAGTTAATGGATTGGAGTTGGTATTAAGTTCATCTTGTTATCACTGGTTCTTTTTAGTTGCCTGCTTTATGTTTTCTAATATGAAAAAACTCTTTTGAGTACTGATCTTAGAAGCAAACCCCGAGTTCTTAGTCATGTGGCTTAATGGTTAGAAATTTTCTGTTCTAGGTTCTGTTTTTATTTTGATATTCTAATTCTGTATTCCAGGACTAGTACTGTTAGTTTTATATCTATATAGGGATCATTAATGAATTGCAATGATATTGAAATCCTTATGAGATAGTGTATGTATTTCTAGTAATTCACACGTCCTTGGACACTGAAATATTTTTCTCAAGAGGGCTACACAATTATTGGTAGCAATATGATGTTCCGCGGTTGTGTGCTCTTCATGCTTGAGCTATATAGATAGTTGAAGTACATGTAGGCCCTTTGACAAGAAGCAAAATCAAAACTGAAACATCTAGGGGGCAGAGCTACATTATTGCATCCACTGCTGCCGCCGCCCCCACACCCCCCCCCCCCCCAAAAAAAAGAAAAGAGTTTTTCTAAGTAGTTAAATGACTTCATATTTCTGTATTATGAAAGGTTTTCTTAAGGTTTTTTTTTTTTCCCTCCCATAAATCAAGAAATAAAAAAGAGAAACTTTTATATTGGGACACACAAATGGTGTGCCCAAGAAGTTAAAGAGTTATTAATCAAGAGTTCTCGATCTTGAGATATTTCCACATGGAGTAAACAAAATAATGTATAGAATTCAAGCTCTGGAATAATTCTGGGCCTATATTCAAAATTACGTGTGACTCTTAAAAGCAATGCCAGACTTCTATCAAATGATACCTTTTCTCTTTTATATTTTTCTTTTTATGCTAAGACCTTTATTGTGCAGGTTATCACTAAAGACCGTGGTTTAACCCTTGACAAAGTTCAATTTGAAATGCTTGGAACTGCAAAAGAGGTTTATGTTTTTGTGCAGAGTGGGCAATGGATATTTGAATTTCTGGGACACAACTAACTTCAAAAAAGTAAAATAAAATAATAGGTGTCTGTCTCTCGTGATGACACAATAATTCTACAAGGGGGTGGGGATAAGAAGCTGATTGAAGAAAGATGTGCAAAGGTATGCGTTTGGCTTTTCTCTTTAATTCCTTATTTATTTTTAAAATTCTTATTCAGTTTGCTATTCAATTGGATGAATTGTTTGCCAATTTTTTTGATCAATAATTTTGACACATTAGAAATGCACTTAGTGCTACATGCATGGGTGAAATCACAATTCTGATGACCTCCCAATAGTGGTATAAAGCTCTTACCTTTGTTTTTTTTGGTTGTCCCATTGGCTTTTTAGTTTTTATTTTTAATACTCAAATTCAACTCAACTTTACTCACAAAACTTCATTTTCAAGGTTTTATTTGTTGAATTTCCTCAGCCAGCATCTACCTTGGTGTTTATTTGCAGTTAAATACTGACAGTGAGCATTTTGATTTGCTTTAGGCACCTGCATTCACAATAGCCTCAAATACTGGTTTTGATGGTGCACAGGTTATTGGCAAATTGTTGGAACAAGATAATCATAATTTGGGTTTTGATGCTGCTAAAGGTTTGTTCTTTTATTTGCTACAAGAATTACCATCGTTGCCAACTTTACAATTTCGCATCCCTTTTCTTATTTTTGGGATTCAAAGTGAACATTGAGCTGGAGCTTGGATTTGCCCAGAGTCTGCGCATCATCAAGATGCCTGAATTGATGGAGTGCTTGTTGATCAATACCACTATTTGGCTAGGCCACTGGTGAACTCATGAGAACAAGGCTGCCCCAGAACTCTCAACTGGTTGAGCTTGTTTGCTGCCAAGCTAATTTGTGGGGTGGATAGAAGAGTCCAGCCGGTCACTGAGCCTCTACTATGAGACTCAATGCTTTGTGAATAGCAAATTAAATCTTCAAAATTTTGTCAATATTCTTACCTTACCATTAACAAAAAAAGAAAGAAAAAATGTATATAATTTGAAGTACATGATCTAATGACGGCAGCTTGATGTTAGTTAATAGGCACCTAAAAACAATAAGTCTAAAGTCACTAGTTTTTTCACAAAAATTTTCACAACCATCAAGATGATAAATTATAAATGGTAAACAATAAAATGGTGGTAGTGATGAGCCCAAATGAAAATCACTAATAACTTGACAACTTAATATTTCTAAAATTTATTGTTACAAATATTATGTTTGTAGCATTACTTCACCGAGAATCTAGATTGCACAATTTTAAAACTATAAGATGAAATTGGTGCCGTTGAAATTTTAAGATTTAATTGATGCCAAGATCAAACAGTGGGTTTGCAACATATTTCTTACCTGAAATATGTGATCAGGTAAGAAAACTTGGTGAATATTTTAGGATTATCTTCTCATAGTTAGTCGCCAGATTTCTTGAGTCTGTAATCTACATATACCTTCTAGGTAGATCAAAAAATGTCAAGCTTTCCCTAAATCCCAAAAAGGTATGAAAGAAGTGATTAAATCCTGCTGAAATATTCAATGAATATCATTTCATCTGATAGTACTTGACACATGATGCCATCCTCTGGACTACAGCTGATGTTGCATAACCGCAATTTCAAAATTTTAGCACACATTGTCCAAGACACTCTCAATATTTTCACAATATGTTTCAATTATTGGCACATTTTATTAAAGGAAACCCATTTAAATCCCACAAGAAATCTCTCTTTGTGCAGACACTTCAAAGAGAGCTTCAGTCAGAATATTAGAAGTGAATGATCTAAAGTTTTTTTTTTTTTAGATGTCCTCTATCTTAAATGTGACCTCACTATATGTCCAACATATTGTCGGCACACTTTATAATTCAAAATTTGAAGCCGTACATGCAGAAAAATTTGTGAGAGATCCAAGAATCTAATTCTGGCATTTTATGATTGTTCTACTACCTCCTTCATCGCTTTGCCAAAAGTCAAAGAAAAACAAAGGAAAAAAGATGCTTGCAGCAAAAACAGATTCAAGCATAGAAATGGAAAAGGAAAAAAAAAATGATTTCATGCAAAGATTGCACCATTTTTTGGCCCTAATGAGGATGAACTTATGCTTGGATACAGAGAAGTTAGGGAATGTCCTCGTATTGGACAGTCATAATTCAATTTCTGATGCTGTTACCCTACTATGTCATTCAATATAGAATGAGAACAAAACAAGCTTGTGTATATCTCTGATTTACATAACAAATTTTAAGCACTGTAAGACAGGGTATTTGTCCTAGTGCAACTAGCATAAATAAGACAGGGTATTATGTTTGTAGCATTACTTCACCGAGAATCTAGATTGCACAATTTTAAAACTATAAGATGAAATTGGTGCCGTTGAAATTTTAAGATTTAATTGATGCCAAGATCAAACAGTGGGTTTGCAACAATTTTAAAACTAGTTAAAAAAAAAACTAGTTAAACTAAAGGCTCCTAATTCTCTCAGGATAACAACATAAATGGGCAGATTTGGATAAGTTTGGATTTGGGATGGAAATTTTTCTAAAATTTGGTCAAGCATTATGTTCTGAACGCCACTTATTGAGTATATTGTCATATATAAGTTAGATTGGATATGTCCAACCATGTCATTCATAGATCATAGTTTTATATTGAAACATTCTGCAATGACAAACTGAACTAGATAATCTGTAGTAGGTATGGTGATACATGTAATTCAATAAATGCTGGTTTCCAATCTTGTTTATCAAGGGATGAACGTACATGATCCACAAAATATGCACCTTTCCATTCTTTTCTTCTTTGAGCCATTTAGGTGAACCAAAACCACATAGACATCATTAAAGGTAAACCATAAACATCAAAGAATCTAGTTGAAACTTGGAAGCAAAATGAAGTAATGAACCAACTAAGGTATTAAAAAACAAATGTGTGAATCGCAATTTCGGACTTCTAGGCTTTGGATGGTCTTACATGCGTAGATTATTGCCTTTCTAATTTTTACTGTATCAATACCAACTCATTTTGTTTCATTGGTTTTTTCTTTTCTGCTAATATGCAGCAAAAGTGTTTGTTTTCTTAGCCTCAAAGAAATGAACTCTCTTTCTATAACGAAAGATGTACAAACTACAAAGCCATCATGATTGCATTACCTGGATTTTTATTCATAAAGTCAAGAGGGGAGAGAAACTATAACCAGTTCACATTTTTTTTTTTTTTTTTTTTTTTTACTTTAGCATTATGAATATGAAATGTGTGCACTAAGCACATCCCATGAACACGTGCTAGAGAGAGAGAGAGAGAGAGAGAGAGAGATGTTTTGATTTGGTTTGTCACACCTAAAACCTTAGCATTTAAATTGAATTGTAAGTACTAAGTGCATAAGACAAGCATGAGAGGAAAAAGTCAATAATTCTAAAATTTACACATTCGTTAAAGATGTTCTATATAAAGAGCCTGTGGGGTAGAACTAGGATGAAGTGAAAAGAGATGCCATTACACAGCCAAATAATAATATATGTCGCTAAGATGAACCACGCAATTTATTAAACCTTCAAGTTTTGTTCCAGATTGAAGATGATGTGATGTAATTTTTTGATTAAGCAAGTGTTGCAGGTAGTTGGATTTTTAATTCAAAAAGGGGGATTGAGCCAATCATGATGGTTAGTCGTTTATTCGGTATCATCTTGATTCAGAGTACCTCAGCTCACCTAGGAAAAACCAAAGCTAGAATAAACTCTCAATGAGAAATAATGTAACCTAATTTTTCACAGTAACTGGACTAAAATAGAAAAAAGAAAAATAGTTAGCTAATCCTAATTTGAAAGTAATCACTGGGCTGAACCTGAAACTATTTGTGCAGCATTTGTTGTTGAAACTAATGCTAAAAGAGGGACACAATTTTGACACAGAAGATGATCTAATTAGGAAGGCTGTTTTTATTACAACTTCAATTTATGGTGAACATCATCCAGATAAAATATTTGCTCCTGAAACTCTGAGCAAACTCACCAAGCTTCTTTCAAATTCTAAATTTTAGAGAAACCAACTCTAAAATTGGAAACCAACACTAAAATTGGTGTTCTTACTGCCAAGGTGGTTGAAAAAAAAAATCTCCTAAGTCCATAGGTTCATAGTATCGTGTCCTCCCCACACTCCCAACCAAATCTAATCTTATCCCAACTTATGGATAAGGGTTCCACGTCTCACATCCCAAACTTAAAGTGTAAAGTTTTTTTTTTTTTTTTTTTTTTTTTTTTTTTTTTTTTGAGAAACCAGTCTGTGAGATAGACTAATGCTTTTATTTAAGAAAACTAATCAAACAGAGCAAAGGGGATAATGTCCCTAGGTAAGTCTTCAACCCAAACCTGACGTTCTAATTCTAGCCCAACTCGAGATTTCTTTGCCAAAGCATCGGCAACCTTATTACAATTTCGTTTCACATGGCAGTAGGGATCCAGGCAATCAATGGTGGACTGTCAAGCCCTTTGGTGTAAAGATTAATTTGTCAAATAAATAAGAATCGAAACTCAAAAACAAAACAATAATATCATAAACCCACAAAGTTTAGAGAAATAATATAAACCCATATCAGCGTTAATCATATGTAAAGAGAGAACCTGAAGATTGTGGGTGGCGCCACCGATTTAGAATGGAAGAGAAGAAGCACCGCCGAGTAGTCCGGGAAGAGATGAAGCACCGCTGAGTTGGGTTGGATATAAGTGCACCGCTGATGTGAATATGGATTGGAAGAGAATAAGCTAGAAAGCGGTGCCGACGAGTGGATTGGATGAGAAGAAGCGCCTCCGATTTGAGGTTGTTGGTGCGCCGGGCTTTGAGGGTTTTGTGGGTGCGCCGGGCTCTGAGGGTTTTGTGGTATCAACTGTCTAATTTGAGGATTTTGTTTAGAGAGGCAAACAGAGCAATAAGCAAATGAAGTAGAAAGGTAGAGAAGCAAACGTGATACAGGAGAAAGGGCTGAAGCGTGATGAATGTTTTAATTTTTTGTTTATATAATAAAACTTGTTTAACCGGTAACCAAAAACCCTTAAAATTATATCAACGGACAAGATCAAAACTACAATAAATTAACGGCTTAGATATAGGTGGGTACCGTACCCCCCCTTTTTTTGGGGGGTACGGTAGAATGACCCATAATGTTCTCTCTCACAGCATATTGGAAATAATAATAGTGTTATGATTAGATTGTTAAAATTGGGATCTTTCGTAGGATCGTAGGAGGTAGGTAAGATCGTAGATCGTAGGATCAGATCATAGATCGTAAGATACTACATTATTTGAGAAAAAAAAAGAAAAAGAAAATACACATTAGTATGTTAAATAATCACATAAATTATAAATTTATTGATATAATTATCATACATTACTACATCCATTTGTAAGGATCATTTAAAGAGGCTAAAAATCTCAAAATGTGACACTCTATTGAGATATTTTTTTATTTGGGTTCAACTGACACTCTCTCTACATTAGAGTGGAAAAACTTGGTCTATTGAGATTTTATTTTTATTTGGATCTGTAGTGGGCCTTTTTGTTATGCTGAGCTGGGCTGCCTCCTGTGATGCTAGACCCAAATGTTCTAAGTAAGGGAGTTGAGACCAGTCTAACTACAACTCAATTTGATCCGGCTTGTGTGCAAACTATACCTCTTTTGCCAGTGGTGTGCTTATGGCAGGCAATGCTATTCTCGATGAGTCATGACAGGCATACATGATAATAATAAAACAAAAAGAGAGAGCACTTCGGCTTTTTAATTAAAGTGAACAATTAATCCTTAATTAAGAAAGATAATCACAATAACAACAATCACTTAAAAAAAAAAAAAAAAGAATCAAATCAAGTTTGATCCGCAGGACCAAAACCAGAGAGAGAAGTACGTTTCTTCTTAACAGGAATAATCTCCTAGGAAAATCCTGCCGTGGAAATTAATCACTTTGAGGGAAACGGACTTGAATGGTTGGTGCCCAAGTGAGCTTCTTGCCTCTGGCAGAGAGCAGGATTTTGAGAGGGAGAGAGGGAATCAACTTATTGGTGCATGTCTGCCGATCTAACTCTCTGTTTATTTCTTTCTTCCTTTTTTTAATTTTCCTCTGATCTTTCCTTTCTTTCCTCCACACTTTTTTTCTCTATTTTCTAGCTTTCCTTAGAGGTTCTTGTTACCGTGATTTTGTGTTGTTGTTCCTGTGCACAGTAGGGGCCTCCCTTTATATTGCTTGCCATGATCGGATTTTACTGTTTTAGCCCTTAACCACCTTTATTTGGTCTGGGTGTACTTGTCGACCACCACTGGTCCGTCTATGTGCCACTTCCTATCACCAGACAAAGAAAACTATTTTGTTTGTTAGTTTGCCGTGTCACCCTTTCTTGCTACAGTGTGGGTGCTCTCTCTTCCTATCCTTCATGGCTGCACCTAGTGGTTCCAACTCAGCCTTGCTTCTTTTGGGTGGTATGTCATCTCAGCAGGACGTATCCCCCAAAAGAGCTTGAGAAAGAACCCCAGAATAGGTTTTTCCCTCTCCCCACTGCTAAACCATGTCCTCTTACTTCTGACCCATAACCTTACCATGTCCCATATTAGCTAGGTATAGGCTGGTGATGTCTGGGCCATGCCTCTCTTCCATATGTGTCCAAAATTTGCCTACTGCTCATGCGTTCGCTGTGGTCTGGAGGTTTGCCGGCACAGTCTGCCATCCGTCCTTGACATTTATGTGAGTTGCTTTCTGATTTTCTGCTCCTTTTAGGGGCTGGGCTTTATTTGATATTGGGCTTTGCCTTTCTTTCAGCCTACTTCTTGATTGCCATAAGTTTCTGCCATATCACTTTATCATTCCTGCTATGACATTTATTTGACCCAATCCTATTGGACCTTTTTAGGCCTACCATTTATTCTTTCCCCCGTGGCTTAGCATGGCCATTGGTTCTTTATTGCGTTACTTGCGGGCTCCTATGTCCCATTTGTTTTCTCTTGGGCATCCTTGGCTCAATTGCTTTTCTTGGGCTTCCTTAGCCTTTTTCCTAACTCTGTATTCCTATGGGCTTTTACTAACTTCATTGGTCTTTCCCGGCCCAACTACCTTGTCCTCATCCTTGGGGTTTATGGGCTTGCTATCAACCCCTTACTTTCTTTACTTGCATTACTTCGGGTCTGCTGTGGCCCATTCTTACTTTTCTACATCATATACTGCCCATGGCTTTGCTATTTCTCTATTTCCAGGCTCCTTTGATCCCGTTTGCTTCCTCAAGGCCTATTTGTTTATTTTATGGACATGTGATCCATTATTCTTGCCGCTTGGGCTTAACGATTTTTTTCTATCTATTTACCAACTCCTTTCTGCCCATGTTGCTGGGCTCCCTCTTTCTTTTTTGACTTCCAAAATGACCATCAATATTTAGCCCCTTGAACATATGAAGCATTCCTGCGGTTCATATGTGAATAAAAGACTTTCCTGCCTTTTCTACCTCTCTTCCTTCTTTTCCTTCGCGGGCTTTTTGAATAGTGGACCCCACCCCATACATACATACATACATATATATATATATATATATATATTCCTTTTCTTGCCATGAACAACATTGTCTCTTCGAATTTTCCAGATTAGCAGTTATTCTAAAACACAGCTGCTGTTTCATTAATTTCATCCCCTTTCTAATGGCTAACTCGCCGTCTCCTTTCTGCTGGCATTAATGACCTGGGTATTTGAAAGAGAGTCCCTTCATACTCCAAACACAAACTCCTTCTCCCTTTCCAAAACACTCTCTCCATTTCCCTTTCTTTACTGCTTCCTCCTCCTTAATCACTCCTATCCATTTACTTCGATCAAATCCCCACACCATGACGCCGGTGAAAAGCCAAAGCTCTTCCCGCTGTAAAGGAAAAGAGGTCATCTCCGATCCTCCCGCCACACATGATGTAGGCGAGGAGGCCGTGTATTCCGAGTCAGACCATTCCGATGAGGAAGAAGCGCAGCATGACTCGGACAGTGAGTGCGCCCCTCTTATCAATCCTTGGTACAATGTCCATCCCATTTCCTAAAGATTCTCGGCGATTATGCGCCGCCATTGCTGGGCCATGTGTGGGTCGCTCTTTGTCGGCGAAATACGAATGTTTCTTGGGCCTCGTTGGCCTCCTCGATCCCCGATCTTGTCATTCGCCGAGACACTTCACTCCCCGTGCCTATCCATTTTGAATTTGGGTCAGGTACCGCCTTGGGTTTGAGGGAATGGGTAGATAATGAGTTATCCGACACAGGTTTCATGGGGTTGTTACAGCGAACCGGTGTTTTGAAGGCCATCGTTTCATCCTGCTGCTTATCCAACTTCCGGGACCTTTTCAACACTTGGTTCGCCGGTGGTGTGCCACCACCCATACCTTCTTCTTCTCCTACGATGAGATCACCATGACCCTGGAAGACGTGGCCAACCAGTTACTCTTACCCATCCTTGGCGACATTAATCCTGCCACTTTAGAGCTTTCTCCAGAGGAAGAGGCCGTGAAGGCCGAGTTGAAGAAGAGGATGAGTAGGAATGCCAAGTTGTCATATTGAGTTAGTTCCTCTTCTAAATTCTCCGTGGCTACCCGTCATGCAGCTTTTGTTGCGTTTTGGCTTTGTAAATTTGTTTTTGGCTCTCAACCCCACTATGCTGTGAAGCCTTTATATTTCTGTTTAGCTATCAAGATATCTGCCGAGGTGATTCTACCATTGGCTCCTATGTTCTTGGGGCATTTATATGTCAATTAGACATCCTACGGAGCGATGAGAGTCAAGCAGGCTCTTGTCACATAGTCACCTCTTCTGTTCATAGTACTATCCTGTAGCAGTTGTTGTTTGAGCGTTGTGCCCAACACTTGGCGAAGTGTAGGCCTGTTCGTTTTGCTAAAGAGAAGTATCAATCATGCCTGAGAGTAATTACTGATTTCCACGGTAGATTTGAATATGATTTTCCACCGGCTTTTCTTTGGTTTGGTCTGAAGCTAATTGACCATTCTGTTGTTCAGTCTTTTGATAAAGGCATTGGATTTTCTTGGAGAGCTTATAGAAATTTGGGTACGGGTTACATATTTGCAAACTCTGCTATGGGTCTATTTGTTGATACCGCCGAGACCACCAACCCCTTGACCGGTTTTGATGAGACAGGGATTACTTATTTAGTGGCCACCAGATTGGGGAGAGATGAGAATGGAAATTCATGAAGTGTACCTTTCAAGCCTGAGTTCTTCAGGTTTAATCTAGTAACACTTTCTGCTTCGTTGGATGAAATATCGAACCAACTGCATGGGCTTGAGTTGTTGTTCTAATTCATAGAAGAATTGGTTGCATTACTAGGAAGGAGATTCCATGAAGGCAAGGGTGACTGGGTTTCATTTTGAAGACTTTTTTTCCATTTGAGTAAAGCATCCATTTTTGCCTCTGCCTTTTCTTTTACAGAAATAGAAGCAACATTGAATGAGGAATGTAACATGATCAACGCGACTAGAGAAATGACGGAAAACATTTTTTTATGCTAGACAATGCCATGGGTCTTTCTTTTATAGGTTGCAAACTGATTCAGAATTCTATTAAAAATTTTCTGAGCTCTCCCCACAGCATTTATATGTCTAAGATTTGGATATGTTTCCTGCAATCTGTTTTCATAGTGATGGGAAAGAGAAAAAAGGTGTAAAGTTGTTATTTACAACTATTTTGTGTTGCTTTTAATTTTCGTTCCAAATTTAATTGTAATTTTGTTTAATCTTATGTACCTTGTATTTTATGTGGGATTTCATTGTATGGGTCATGTGTGAGAGAAAGAGTGTGAAGACTTAAGACATCATTGAAGATCAAAGGAGTTTTCACGGGTAGTTCGCAAGAAGACTTCCCAAGAAGTGAAGCTATGTGCTCAACACATGACTGGAATGCAAAGAGTCATGACAGATGGTGACAGCTGGTTTTCGCGAGTATTTCGTGGGTAAGGCCTTCTCGCGAGATACCTGCGAAACATTTTGTTTTGCTATTTTGTCATATCTGATATCTCTACCCACACTATATATACCCACATTACCCACATATTGAGAGGAGTGCTTTTCAAAGAGAAAACTCTGGCCACAACCCTTAAGAGTTAGAGATTGTTATACGCATAATTCTCTACACAATCCATAGTGGTTTTCCTCGACTCCTACCTTTCCATATCCAAATCCTTGAGAGGTTGATAGCCCAAACACTTACCACGCCTATCCTAATTGTAAAGTGAGGTTTTGGTGCTGCTGGGAAGCACTGGAAGAAGCCATTTGTTTGGTGGATGCAATCAGGTTGAATTGCTTGATCCGGAGAGCTAGAGAAGATAAGGCTTCGTCAAGTTAGTTGGTAGCAGGAGCTTAGAGGGCTCGAGTACATGGGGTAGACTAGGCTTGGAGGGTCTTTTGTTATTCGTGTACTCCAACTTATTCTCTAGTGGATCGATTTACCGCTTGCAAGGTAGCGGAGAGGTTTTTCGTCAAGTTTTTTGGTTTCCTCTTCGATAAAACATCATGGTATTATCTTGTGTTTGCATCTTTCTTCCCTAATATTTTAGCTTTCATTTTACTGATGTGTTTTGATGAATATGGCTTACAGTAGTTTTGTTGTTCGTTCGCTTGTATTTACTCTATTCCGCACTTAGTTTAAGTTAAAGTAAAATCAACCGAGCCGTAAGTTTTAATGTGGGGGTCTAAACAGCTCTTGTGTTTTTACACATATTCGAGCTTTCAAAAGGGATTTGATTAATTGGATCATCGAATTTGACTATTCTTCAGTGTTCACACTTAAAATATCATTGAATTTGATTAGTTGGTGACACATAGTTTAAAACCTAAACTGCCAACCAATAAAAAAAAAAAAAAAAGTCTAAAGATGGAAAGGTTTGAGTAAGCTTGCTACCATAACAATTTTTACAACTTGCATACGTGGCGAGTTGTAAGTGGTAGAAAAAAATAGTGGATTCACAATTCTACCATTCACAAGTCGCCAAGCAGACAACTAGTGGCAAAGTGGGTCCATGAGCATTATTGATTGATGAATTTTAAAAAATGTTTCTCTTCATTCACTTGTTTTGTTTCTAGCAATATTGTGAATACCATTTTATTGTCCATTCCAGTGTGTCTATGGAAATTGAATATTTCGATATTGTCTTATTTTGATCTATCATTTCTAGTTTACCATTAATATATATATATATATATATATATTATTATTATATTATATATTATTGTATTTAAAATATATTCAAAATATAAAATCAAATAATAATAAACTATGGAGAGGTTGAGGAAAGTGGGTCACAAATCCATTTATAACATCTCCTCGCTAACGCCTTCATTTATTACTTTAAATTTTTACTCAACATCCTTATCTTTACCTTTTGACCTTTCCACTTCTCTTTCATATCTTTTTTTTTTCTTTCATCTTTTTCTTTTTTCCCTACTACCCCTCTCTAGGTTTTACTTTCAAGTTGGTCAAAAAGTTGGTGAGACGTTTTCTAAATGATGTCGCGGAAGTTACAAGAAAACTTTAGAACAATTGGCAAACCATGAGTACAAACTTGTCTAGATATAGATTCCTAAATATATAGATTTGATTAGACAATACTCAAGGTATTACAAGTTAGAATACAAGAACATTCGAGTTGCAGAAAGGAGAATTCAAATTCTAAAGAGTTCGACCAAACAAAAACAAGTTCAATCGATCGAAATTCGTAGACATGAAATTTCTACAGAATTCTATTTCAGCCAAAACTTTGCTTAAACGTTTTAGGTGAAACACTTCTAGTATATAAAGGAAAACCCTAACTACGTTTTTAGAGCTCTTAGAGACTTTGGAGGTGCTCTTGTGAGATCTAAAAGGTATTGTGCCTTCCTTTATCAAAGTCATTACTGGAAATCATTCTCATACTATTAGAATCGGTAGATTTGAAGTTGCTGCAACTAGATCAACAACTGCTGATGATCTAAACCTTCAAGGGTGGTTTTGGAGTCACAAACTGGAGAGTTTGTGTTGCTAAACCTTTGAGTGAGATCTCAAAGTCACAATGTGGGTGTTTGTGCAAAGCAAATCCAAAAAAGAAGGAGTTTATGGATTCAGAGTTTGCACTTGATCGTGTTACTAAGTTACTACTGGAGGTAGCAATAGATTTAGGATTAAATCGATTGTAAAAACTTCGATTCTCTATAGTCGATTTTTTTTTTCTTGAGGATAGGTTAGGTTAAATCCTCCCCAGGTTTTTTCCCTTGAAACTGGACAGTTTCATTGGTTTTCCTGAGTAATCATATTATGGTTTTATTTACTTTCCCGCTGCTTTGCATGATATGATTTATTATTGTTCAACCTAGATCTGAATAATTAACCTAAGTAATCACTTGGTTATATTAGGTTAAACAATCTGAGTGTTCAGGGGTCTAAACAAACAAACATTTTCTTAAACTCTAGCCCACAAGTGCAATTTCTGGGTCTCAAATATTTTCTTCTAAAGAGCAACAAAATCTTTTCTCAAACTAAGCTCAAACTATTCATAAATAGTTTGGTTCATTTACAAGTTACAACCTTATTATTTTGTTTTGAATTTGCATTGAAGCAACCAAGGTCACGGACTTTGTCTTGCTGCCGTTTTCTTTGCACAAATTAAAAGTGCCATGACTGTAGATAAGGTCAAAAAGTTTATTTTCTTTTATTTTTTGTTCAATAACATAAATACCTCTTAATTCTTCTTAATACGTGTTTGCTGTCATTTTAGATGCTTAAATATTTGAAAGCTCGGATTTGTAGTAAAACCTAAGAGCTTGTTCAGACCCCCAATATAAATTACGGCTAGATTGCTTTTACTCTAATTTAAACTAAGTGCGGAACAAAAGTAAATAAAGCGTAATCACGGGATCTACTCTAGTGCATACACATGAATAATAAACAATAAAAGTAAAGTACAAGAGTAAGGGAAGAGAGATGTAAACACAAGATAACACCAAGACGTGTTATCAAAGAGAAAACTGAAAAACTCGGCAAAAACCTCTCTGTGACCCTCCAAGTCGAAATTGATCCACTAGAGATTAAAGTTGGAGTACATGAATAACAAAAGACCCTCCAAGCCTAGTCTACCCAATGTACTTGAGCCTTCCGAGCTCCTACTACCAACGGACTTCTCCGAGTCATGTCTTCTCTAGCTTATCGGATCCCGCAAAATGCCCGATTGCATTTGCCAAGCCTCACTGGCTTCTTTTAGTAAATCCCCAAAACTTCCCAAGCTCCAAAACACTCTCTACACTCTAAAAATGTGTGGGTTATGTTTGGATACAAATCTTCTCTCAAGGTATGACAATGGGAGAGGGAAGGAGAAGCGGCTACAATGATTTCTCACTAAGGATGAGTAGCTCTCTCTCTAAAAGATGGGTGTGTTGTGTTGTAGAAAACCTATCTAGGGCTTTTCTCTCTGAATAGCTTCATGTACTTTTGTGGGTAATAAGGGTATATATAGTATGGGTGAAGGCTAAGAAATTCACACTTAAAATCCTCCAAGCAGAATGTTTTGCGAGTACTTTGCAAGTTGGCCTTTCTCACGAGACAATCGCGAAATTGACAACCTGGCATGACTTTTCAACTTCCAGCATGTGCTTCTCACTTGCCCTTTTTGGCGGGAACCTTACTCGCGAACTTCTTGCGAGCTAGTCGACTACACCAATTCTTCATTTCATGCTCAATCCTTCACCAAATTAATACTAAATCCAATACAATAAAATCACACAAAATACAAGGAACAAAATTAAAGCAATTACAACACTTTTTTTCATGAAATAAAGCCAACATAAAATATAGTTGTAAATCACAACTTTACAATATTAACATCCCAGATTGTTATTAGGTGTTACTTTATTTGCAACATTTTAGGGCTGTAAAAATTTTCAATTTTTCAAGCACCTTTATTTGCAACATTTTTAGACTATAAAAATTTTCAATTTTTCAAACACATCGAAGGTGCATGGATGCTTCATTTCTCTCTTTATCAAAATTAATAATTTTTTGAAAAAATTCATTACTAAAAACACCAAAGCATAATTTGTGGTAATTTTACATCTAAAAACCAAGAATTTTTTTTTAAATTGAAAAATAAAAATAAAAATATCTCTCAATTAATATTTAATTATAGTAAATGTTTCAGGCTCTTTGCTAAAGTTGTCTGCTTAAGTCCCAAGATACGTTCAGCCGCCCTGGACAATGATCAATTTGGTCATTGATTTTGCGTGTTCTTCACCTTGAAAGCATTTTCCATTTTCTTAGTTAAAAAAGAAAGGAAAAAAGTAAAAGTAAAAGAAAAGATTAAAGACCTTGTTCATAATATGAAGTGAGAGAGAAAGACTGAATAGTCTATATATTGGTGTATAAATAATAATGTACAATAGAGAGCCTTATATAGGCTAGGTATGTGTGCAGTACAAGTAACATGAGTAAATTACAAGTACAGTATATTGGGCTAAGCCCAATGGGCTAATCTAGTCTAAGCTATACACTAACATCTCCCCTCAAACTCGAGGTGGTAAGGAGGAAGCCAACTGGAGTTTGGATATAAGATCTTGAAGACGACCATGCGGGTGACTCTTGGTGAAGATATCAGCAGGCTGGTCAACAGAGGAGATGGAGAACAACTTAAGATTGCCATTCTTGAGATGCTGGCGAGTGATGTGGTAGTCGATCTCAATATGCTTGGTGCATTTATGAAAGACATCATTATGAGCAATGTAGATGGCACTACAATTGTCACAATAAAGAGGAGTGGCAGTGGGCTGCGGAGCATCCATTTCAGCCAAGAGCCAGTGAAGTTAGACAAGCTCACATGTGGTGTCGACAAGGGCACAACAAGGGTACAATACTCAGCCTTGGTACTGGAACGGGAAACAACATCCTGCTTCTTGCTACGCCATGAGACAAGAGAAGTACCCAACATGAAACAGAAACTTGTAATAGAGCATTGATCAGTCGGATCATCTACCCAGTCTGCATCTGAATAAGCATGAAACTCAAAAGAAGACCGAGAGGAGTAGTGTAGACCATGATAAAGTGTGCCCTTGACATATCGGTGAATCCGAAGAACGACAGCATAGTGGACAGAACGAGGGGCATCCATGAACTTACTAACCATACCCACAACATATGAAATATCTGGACAAGTAATAGTGAGATAGATCAGACTACCAACCAATTGACGATAGTGAGTAGCATCGGATATAAGTTCACTATCCAAAGGTGTGAGCATAGCATTGTATTCCAAGGGAGTGAAAACAATCTTGTTGTTGGTGATACTGGCTTTGAAGAGAAGATTAAAAGCATATTTAGCTTGGGAAAGATAGTATCCATCAGAGAATAAGGTAACCTCAAGCCCAAGAAAATAGTTGAGAGTGCCTAGATCTTTCATCTCAAAATGCTGACTAAGGAAGTGTTGAAGAGAGCGGATACCTACAGAATCATCTCTAGTAATAATCATATCATTAACATAAAGAAGAATAAGAGTGATACCAACAAAGGATCTTCGGACAAAAAGAGCAGTGTCATGAGGACTCATGGTGAAACACTACTGAGCAACAAATAAGCTAAACTTTTCAAACTAAGCTCGGGGAGCCTACTTGAGGCCATAAAGAGCACAGTAAAGGCGACAAACTTGACTGCTTAAGTGTGGATAGCTAAGGGGTGGTTGTATGTACACTTCTTCTTGGAGGTCTCCATTGAGGAAAGCATTCTTCACATCCATTTGATAAAGAGGCCAACGGTGAACAGCAGCCACATCAATGAGATATCTGACAGATGTAAGGCGAGCAACAAGAGCAAATGTTTCCTCATAGTCAATGCCATACTCTTGAGTAAAGCCCTTGGCAACTAGGGGAGCCTTGTATCGTTCAACAGATCCATCAGCCTTGGTCTTGATCTTGTAAACCCATCCACAACCTACTACAGACTGACCAGGAGGCAAATCAACCATATCCCAAGTGTGATTCTTATGAAGGGCATCGAGTTCTTCGTTCATAACTTGCTACCAAAGAGGGTCAGTATGGGCCTCACGATAGGTGTGAGGTTCATAAACGGTGGCAAGAGCAAAAGAGTAGTGATAATCAGTGAGATAAGGGGGAGGAATGCTTACCTGAGTGGAAGTTTAAGACCAACAGGAGACTTGGGAGAGGGTGGTGCCACAGGATCTAAGACAGGTAAGTCATATGCCGAGGACAGAATCGGAGATGATTCGTCTGGAGAGGCAACTAATGTCGAAGAATCTTCCACAAGCTCAGGATAAAGAGGGAGGAAAAGATTAGTAAAAATGGGAGACTTGGAGGAAGAGGATGCAGAATACTGGTGAAGACTCGTGAAAGGACGATGTTCCCAAAACTCAACATGACAGGAGACACGAAGGTGATGAGAAATGGGATCATAGCAGCGAAACCCCTTTTGAGATACACCATAACCATGGAAACAACAGAGACGAACACGAGGCTAGAGCTTTGTTCGTTCATGAGGAGGAAGAGAAACAAAGCAAGCACAACCAAAAACCCGAAGAGAGCAGTAGTCAAGGGTTTGACCATAAAAAAACTCGAATGGTGATTTATTGTGTGTAGTTGGTGAAGGAATACGATTAATAGTGTACACAGCAGTGAGTGCGGCCTCACCTCAAAAGCGCTCAGAAAGAGAGGCAAAAATGAGAAGGGTGCGGACAACATCAAGAATGTGACGATGTTTTCATTCTGCATGACCATTTTGTTGAAAGGTGTAAGAACAAGACCACTGAGTAAGGATCCTATGACTGTCTAAAAATGATAGGAAAGATTTATCATTATATTCTTGAGCATTATCTAATTGAAAGACTTTGACGATGTGATTGAACTGTGTTTCAATCATTTTATGAAATGTTTGGTAAAAAGACATAAGTTTAGACCTATGGTGAAGTAGATAAATCCAAGTATATCGAGAAAAATCATCTACAAACATGCGACTAACTTACGACCTGTCCCAAGCACTTGACCTGTTCCGGGATCCTGCACATCCACACCATGATTAGTAAATAGAAGATCTTTGCCTAATTTACAAAGTTGAGCAACAAAAAGCAAATTGAAGGATAACTTTGGGATATGAAAAGTGTCATTAAGAGATAAACAAGGAGAGGAGATTGTTCCTTTATGACTAACAGGCATAGGAGTTCCATCAACAGTGTAAATGGTGATGGGGTGTTCTAAGGGTGCCTTATCAGAAAATTGGGATTCATCAAGAGTCATATGGTTACAACATGCAATATCAAAAAACCAAGATTGTTTACCTGAGGTGACAGAAAGGGCAGTGGAAGTTTGGGATAAAACCTGTTGAAGTACTGCCTCAATATTAGCTGTAGTAAGTGAGGAAGCCAAAAATGGACTTGTAGGAACCGATGGATTTGATGGGCATACAGTAGCTGCCTGAGGAAGAGAAGCTTTATTTTGCTCTTGCATAAATTTCTGCAGTTTGCGACAAACTGAGATGTCATGGCCTTTGGCACAGGAAAACTCGCAGAGAGTACCTTTGGAAGACTAAGAGTTGGGACACCCAGAGTTTATTTATGGAGGAGCAGTGAATATAGCAATGAGAGGCTGTAAAGATGGTGTAGCCAATACATGATCAGACGATGACATGTGATGAGTAGGCCAACAGTTCTTCTTAGAAATGAGCTCCTTGACTGCAGCATCAAGAGAAGGAGTAGGAGACCGGTTAAGCAAAGAAGCCCTAGTAGGCTCAAAATCCTCACGTAAACCCATTATGAAGTGCATAAATTTACAGCGATCCTGATATTTGACAAAGAGCTCAATGTCCTTAGAACACACTAGTGGAGGATCTGTAGTAGAGAGTTGTTCCCACATAGTAGTAATCTGAAAATAAAAATCAGAAATAGATTGACGTGTCTCTCGGCGCATTTGATAAAGCTTCGATTCAATGTGGTACTCCAAGCTTGAATCATTAGTGCAATTATAACGATTGGCCAGAAATTTTCAAGCAGCCTCAGCTGTCTCAAGATGAGGAAGAAGGTTATGAATGGAGGCAATAGAGGTATTGATAAACTAAGACAAGATCTTACTTTGAATACTCTCCCATTCCTCTAGGCGTTCTTCATAATCATCTGCTGTAACAGCAGTCTTGGAGGCATCTTTAGCAGTTATGGCTTTGGAATGAGGTTTTGGTACTGGCTTAGGAATTGACCCAGTCAAATATCTCCACAGTTTACGACCCTTGAGAAAGACAGTCATTTTCTAAGACCATGCATGATAGTTAGTACGACCATTTAACATAATGGTGATAAGACGTATGATATCTCGTTCGTTTTGTTGAGCTATAATGAACAAAATGACCAAAATTTGGGATTTAGAGGCCTCAAATGCATAAACGGAGCCCAAAATCAGAATCTACGCAAAAAACTGAACAAGACAAGCCTTGTTGAATTATTTTGATTTTGGTCAAAGTCAACGATCAACGATTAGTCAAAGTCAATAGCTCGGTCATAGTCAATGGCTCGGGATGTTGACATGTGCTGACGTGGGATGCTGACGTGGCAGTGTGACGTCACTCTAGGGTTGATGTGGCAGGACGCGATACGGTCAGGCGCGTGGAAGCACGTGACGGCGCTGTTCCTGGTGCGCAAGACACATGTGAGATACTGACGACGCGTGGAGGCACATGGAGCGCATGCTTGTGAGGCAAAAACTTTAGTCGTCACGTGTGGGCGTGTCTGAGGTGGATTTTGGCCCATTTTGGTTAGGTTTTGCTCGGGATCGTTAGAACTGTCAATCTGTGCCTTGGCTTTGGTGATTTGATCAACAAAACTGACGAAATCCGAGTGTTCTAGGGGTTGTGGGTGTGACGGTGGTGACTCACTTCTGACAGTGACTACTGGATGAATGTAAAGGTAGCGGAAGAACGTTGGAGATGTCCACAAGAACCAGAAAGTCAGAGGAAAGGCTCTAATACCATGTTAACAATATAAAGTGAGAGAGAAAGACTGAATAGTCTGTATATTGATGTATAAATAATAATGTACAATAGAGAGCCTTATATAGGCTAGGTATGTGTGCAGTACAAGTAATATGAGTAAACTACAAGTACAATATACTGAGCTAAGCCCAATAGGAGCACATGACGACACTGTTCTTGGTGCGCAAGGCACATGTGAGATACTGACGACGCGTGGAGGCACGTGGAGCGCATGCTTGTGAGGCAAAAACTTTAGTCGTCACGTGTGGGCGCGTCTGAGGTGGATTTTGGCCCATTTTGGTTAGGTTTTGCTCGGGATCGTTAGAACTATCAATCTGTGCCTTGGCTTTGGCGATTTGATCAACAAAACTGACGAAATCCGAGTGTTCTAGGGTTGTGGGCGTGACGGTGGTGACTCGCTTCTGACAGTGACTACTGGATGAATGTAAGGGTAGCGGAAGAACGTTGGAGATGTCCACAGGAACCAGAAAGTCAGAGGAAAGGCTCTAATACCATGTTAACAATATAAAGTGAGAGAGAAAGACTGAATAGTCTGTATATTGATGTATAAATAATAATGTACAATAGAGAGCCTTATATAGGCTAGGTATGTGTGCAGTACAAGTAATATGAGTAAACTACAAGTACAATATACTGAGCTAAGCCCAATGGGCTAATCTAGTCTAAGCTATACACTAACAGACCCAAGAAAATTCCAAGCATAATTAATGGATAATCGTCGACATTGACGTTGATAGATAACGATACACTACCAAGAACATTTCAAAGTGCCGACAATGTGGCACTGGCTTTAGATAGAGAAATGAGAATTGAGAAGGTTAGAGAGAATATATATATATATATATATATAGTCAAATTTAAATTTACTCTTGGTTAAATTATAATTTTAGGTGTTCGTTTTTTATATGATAGCAAGTGCTTCCCACTTCCGACTCAATACAACGTGGGATGGGTTTGAATTAGTAGAATCAATCCCTCCAAAAAAAGAAAAAGAAAAAAGCTGAAGTAAAACTGTCTTTAGTCATTGAACTATGGGTTGGCTTTTTTAGTACTACAACTTAGCTATGAGAAAACAAAATAGTTTTTCTCATTTTACTTTGAAAAATTGCAACTCTATACACATGACCATTGAAAAAATGGATTCAACGACAAGCTAGCGTCAATATGGATGTCTCCACTAATCAATTTCCATCGTTGACGGGAAAGACAAATACAGGTTTGAGACAATGACCACTGATTTTGGCTTCTCTTCACGCGGAAAGCATCTTCCACTTCTTCAAGAGGAGAAAATATCCAAATACTGAGACAACGGGGTTGGCAAACGGGTTTTTATTTTTTTGCCCTCTATTGCAATTCTATGCATTGGACCGTTGAAAAATTTTGGATTCAAGTTTCAACCACCACGCCCAATCCAATAATTATCCTCAAAGAAAATTATATCAGATAAATCCAAAACTAACCTCTATAATCCAGTTTTTAAAAGATCTCCCTGCCTGCTACTACCTTTTCCACAAATTATTTTATGGCCTTAATTTTCTTAATCCCAGCCCACCAATGCAATTTCCTGGTCTCTTCGTATCTTTTCTTCTTAAGGGCAAGGGTATCTTTTTGTTAAATTACCGATTGTCTAAAAAGTTTAAGTTGTTGAGATATAGTAAATTTAATCATTTAATCATATACTTATAACACTTTTCAGAGTTACTTTATATCAATTTAATCAATTTGGACATTGATCAAATATGTAGTTTACCCTTTGAATTTAGTCATTTAATCATTGACCAAATATCTATATATCACTTTAAAGGGTAAACTACATATTTGGTCAATGTCCAAATTTACACTATATTTCAATTTGATCCATAACCTTTTAGTTGTGTCAAATTAGTCCATAACCTATCAATATCGAGGTAATTTAGTTTCTACTGTTATCTTTTGAATAGAAATTGATGGCATGACAAATGGTCAAAATAAAGAATTAGTTGATTAAAAGATCTCCAAAGTATCATTGGAAACAAAAATCCAAAACTCATATGCAAAAGCAACAAAAATTACTAATTATTAGAAGTCTGATAATACTTCAAAATTCCCAAACACCTCTCATACGCACTAATTGTTAGAAGTCTGATCTTACTCTAAACTTCCTAAAATTCTCTCATATACACAACCACAATAGAAGCTCCAAAACTTGCTATACTTCATAATTTGTAATTGGAATGGGAGAGAGAGAGGGGAGCTTTTGATAACTCAATAAGAAACCAGAATCCCAATTAGCTAGATCCCAATAAGCAATGGTGATATACATTTTGCAAAGGGAAGGAATACCAAATACCTCTATATAATATGATATTGATACTTCCCGGAAATCATGTATTTTGCTTACTTATTTCCAAGGGCTCATATATATATATATATATATATAATAAAAAAATAAAAAATAAAAAAACTTATTTCCCAGGGCAGGTTACCTGGCAGTGACTTTAAATGTGTTACGGATTTGGTGGCCACGGCTCGCATTCACTAGGACATTCGGGGCCGCGTGCTATCCTCTATTCTCCAATAGTTTTCGTCTGAACAATAATACGCCGCAGGCTACTCTTCTTCACTACAGACATAACCAAGGTTCTCAGACCCGGACCGTTCAACGTACCGTAAATGGAAGAGGTTCAAGGTTTTTGAGGTCGGACAGAGATTGAACCATGGTCGAACCTTGATGACGTCATAATTAATTTATTAATTATTTAAAATATAAATAAATATTTTTAATTAGTACAAATAGAAAAATTGACTAAAATAGTCCAATTAGATAAAAGATGTATCTTTATATTTTTCATATCATAATTTTGACAAGGCAAACAAAAAATATCAAAGCTTAAGCAAACATATATATAATATTTATTTTCTTATTTTTATGTTGATTAGTTAAACTTGTGATAATAATAATAATAACAACAATAATATTAACTTTAGAAGGATGCTTACCTTAAATAACATTAAAAAAAGGAAAAAAAAAAGGGGACACCTATTGTTTAAAAGGACCTCAATATTGGCAGATGACAAAAGTTAAAAACAATGAAGAAAATGGGCAAATGCTCCTTTCAAAAAAAAAAAAAAAAAAAAAAAAAAATCCAGCATTTTGCCCCATTTCCCAAACTAATTAGAGAAATGCCCATTTTTTGAAACTCGATTTTCTCAAATTGAGTTATTAAAAAAAAAAAAAAAATTGGAGCCCTCTAATGGCATTTTAAGGAGCCTATAGTGACATTTTAAGAACTTATAGTGGCGTTTTGTAACTCGATCTCCATGAAGTCAAGTTACATGCAATTGTTTTTCTTTTTTTTACTTATAACTCGATTTCATGGAAATAGAGTTACAAAACGCCACTATAGGTCCTTAAAACGTCACTATAGGCTCCTTAAAAACGCAACTATAGGATTTAACTCAATTTTGAGAAAATCGATTTTCAAAAGAGGGGAATTTCCCTAATTAGTTTGAGAAAGAGGATAAAATGCTGGATTGTTTTTTAAAAAGGGCAAAGGCCAATTTTTTCCTGAAAACAATTGAATGGTCAAATCTCACTATTAGTCTATTAAGCTTCACGAGGTCATGTGCGAACCTCTAAAACTGGCCACGGTTCTCAGAACTATACAATTTGACTACAGTTCGAGCGGTTTCATGCATTTTTCATATAGAGAGGTTCTTAGAGCTAAAAGAACCGGAATAATGAGGGTTCACAGTTAACCGGGTCAGACCGTATGATCCGGTCCGGGTTTGAGAACCTTGGACATAACAAGAAACTAATTATTTGCATTAATCTAAAACCTATACAATAATAAGGCCACCAAATAATGAACTCACTAGCTTTTGGGGCAACATTGTTCGGCTCAGCAACCCCTATCGAAGATGAGAGAAACAAAAAGAGAAGCAACATGATCATGATAATCCTCATGGAAATCTTGGCATCCCTTTTGAATAGAAGAGACACCAATTCATACTACAAACATTACTTATGTTGTAATACCCCAATTTTGTTTTTATGATTATCACCGCACCTTGTCATTTTTAATATAGAGTTGAGGTACTATATGTGTGTGCACAGTAAGATGGGAGTAGACAATTTTATGGTGCTACAAATAGGTGAGAAAATTAAAGTTTTAGTGCATACAATTTAGTGTGGCATTTAAACTAATAAATAAATAAATAAAAGATGAAGATGTTTTATGGGCTTCTTGGAGATTAAAGAGATATGCTCAAGTGGATTTTAAACTTCAGCCCACTACCCCACCAAGCCCACATCTCTGATGTGTTAAAATATAAGTTGGAGGAAAAGATAAATTAGGGTTTTTATTGGAAGGGTTTTATCAAGGAGGCTAAGAGGTGTTTTTCCTTGGAGTTAGAGAACATACAAGTGAAGAGGCAATCAGATTGTTCAAGGTATGATTTCTTACCATTAGGAACAAGAATTAAAAGTTATAAGGTTATCTTGGAATTAGTTGTGATGTTAGATTGTTCAAAAGTTTGATTTTGAACCTAAAATTCTACTTTTATTTTATGGTTAGATTTGCCACTGTGTATCCATGAACAAAGGTATTATTACGTTTTCATTAGGATATATATATATATATATATAAATATAATTCTAGTTTTGGGCCACTGTGTGTAATCCATGAACTAAGTCATGGATCAAGATATTATTCATGGAGATGGCCTTCACGTGTTCATCAGAGTTACATAATAAAATTCTAGGTTGCCCACTATGTGAACAAGCCATGGATTACAAATATCTATTCAGGTATATGGCTCTTACATTTTCATTGGGGTTTTATATTAAATCCTAGGTCAATGATATTTTTGGCTACTGCCTTCCTCATGGCAATATGAGTTTCGATTAATATAAGGGAATATTATTGGTTAGAGAAACTTTAATTTAGTGTTAAAAGTGTTATTAGTTCAACAAAGTATAATCCTAGTGAGTCCATTTGTATAGTTCTATAAGCTTTATATTTTGTAGAGGATATTAAGTATAATTTATGATTGATGATAGGTCCTATTTAAGAGTGTTTTGAGGCTTTTTGGAGGTTGTTTTAGCTGGACTGTCAGAGTGATTCAAGTGCTGTAAGTAATTATGCATAATATGCACAACTTTTGTTCTTTAGGTTCTTAGAAGTTAAAGGTTTTCAAAAGTTATGTTTTTAAAGCTTACGTTTTCGAAAGTTTATCGAAAGCATTATTTTTACATCATTGAAAGAGAAACTTTGACTTTTAGACAATGTCTTAAAAAAAAACTTCGAATTTTAAATAATGTCTTGAACGTCTGAATCTCATTTAAAAAAGGATTTCTAAACTAAAGTCTTTTTAGAAAATAATTGAGTTTCAAAGTAAGTTTTCTAAAAAGGTTCTTGTCCTTTAAGTTTGTTTAAAACTAAGTGATTTCAAAGTCATATTCTTATTTTCCAAATGGTATTTAAGACGTTTCTTTTAGCAAAATGGGGTTTTCAAACTTACTTAAGAATTGTAAAAAAATATTTATATAAACTCTTCAATTCCTATTCATTCCCTAAGAGAGTCAGGCATCCTTTGCTTATGTTTCAATTCAATATTGTGATATTCGATATGTCTTTATATCTGGAATAATTGTTAATATTAAGAAATTATTCTATTTTGGATTTTTTTTTTTTTTGGGGTGAAATGTGACTCAAAAAATGAGTGTTTTTAGAATTGATTAAATATATGTGTAAATCCGCTCATAGGATTATATGTAAGAATATGTGTTGATCCCTCACTAGCAGAGGTTAGATGTTGGTATCCGCTCACATGATTGTATTTGAGAATATGTGATGTGTATATGTGACACTGTACTCTAATCAATTATGTGTGTGTGTTTTCTAATGATTTTAAGATGTGATTACATATGTATTAAGTTACTCATTATACGTTTTGGAAAAATTATTTTTGATATCATTGAATGAGTTTGTGAAAAATAAAAATACTTGTGCTTTGCTTGACTCTATTCCGTTGTATATTCTGTATAATTACTTACTAGATGTGTGGCTCACCCCATCAATTACAATTTTAAGATTAAAGTTTAGTTGGGGAACAGAACCATTGGATTGCTTCGTAAGGTGCAAGGTAAAGCGTGGGAGTTTTTAGGCGAAGTCAATAATACTTGAAGCCTTAAAGGATTTTTAGTTATTTTTTATTCTGATTTAAATTTCATAGTATTTTGGAGATTATTCTAAATTGGGGATTTTAGTATTGTAAAAGATTTATTGAATTATTGTTTACTTGGAGTTTTATTGAATTATGTTTATTGAGTTATGTAAGCTCAGCAAGTTAGTCATGCATCTAAATTCATGTTCCATGAATTTAGGTTGTGACATATGTGATATAAATACACACTTATTATATACACTTCCAAAAGGACAGCAGCGTCTAGTACTTTTTTTTTTCCTTAAGTCAATTAAAAAGTAGTCAATATCAAGGTTTTCATACCCGAACCAGATCAGGAGGTCGGACTGTGAAAACTGGGAACTAGGATGAAAACTAGTTTTTTAAGCATAAAGAACCGAATATTTGTTAATTTCGTGAACTCCTAAAATCGGGGTTGGACCGTATGATTCGGTGGCAAGAACCGTGCGTTCCAACCCCTTAGCAATTTTTGTTTTTTTAATAAAAACAACTTAACACGATTTTATTCTACTTAATTAAATTATCCATCTCTTACAAGGAACAAAAAAAATTATAATTAAAATCCTTCAAAGATATTCAACTTTACTTCAAAAATTAATCATAAATTTTAATGTTTTCATAGTTATTATTTTATTTTATTAACTTTCTTATTTAATTATTAAATATATGCTTGAAAATCATTAAATTTCCCTCACATATATAGATATATTAGTCAATTTTGCTAGTTTTATAAATTTAATATCTATATTTAGGCTTTAATTAATTATTAAATTAATTATGACGTTATCATGGTTCAATCTCGGTTCGACCTCGGTTCGACCTCAAAACCTTGAACCTCTCCCTTTTTTGGTTCAGTGAATGGTCTAGGTCTGAAAACCTTGGTCAATATGTGTCTGGCTGTCTGCTACTACATTTTCCATAAATTTTACTATTCACATTTTCTTTTCTGAAGGACAAGAGTCACTATAGTAAAAAGCTTACGTCCAGTTCTTTTTCAATTGGATATTTAGTTAGTTTCTCTTGGAGAGAGAATGATGTAGTTGTGTATTTTAATCTTTGTCAAATGATTAGTTAGTGGGTAATGTGATAGTTTCTCATTAAAAAAAAAAAAAAATGTTCACTTAAAAAGCTACTGGAGGTAAACCAGACTCATTTGTAGGAACCCTTTCAATTTTCAAATGCTTCTTTAATTGAAAATGGCAAAAATACCCTTAGATTTCCTAAGGCATCATCATACCAAATTATCCCAAATAAAATAGGTAGAATAAAATAACTAAATTTCAGGTCTGAAAATAAGAGATACCGAACCAACTTCACTCTTCACTCTTCACACTTAAGATATCATTGCATGGAAATTAACTTCACTAAATTGTTTTAAGCTGTTCAAAATGCAAGTTCATTAACAATAAATAAATAAATAACTTGTCGAAACGTTAGTGAGAAACATGTTTTTTCTATGGGTTGAAACTATTGGTTTCTAAAATTTACTTTTTAAATTTTCAAAAAACATTTTAGGGCATCTTCTACCGACCAATAGAATGCATTTTTTCTTTATCATATGATGAAAATTTTTTATTTGAATAAAAATTACTTTTAAAAAAACCATCATCTTTTTAAATGTTATGCATTCTATATGGTTGTATAGATACTTCCTCTATCAATCAGAAATAATAATTTTTCAAAAAATATTTTCACCAATTTCAATACATGAAATTCAACATGGCAAAGAGAGATTGGCCACACAAACATGATATTAATTCTGATATTATGGTTTAAATTTCTTTTTTGAATTAAAAGTCTTAAAAGAAGTTTTACAACCAAAGAAAAGTACTCCAATTAAAAATTATATAAAAAGGATAGAATATTTTAGATAATTACAATATATTGCTAACATCATAACTCGAATCATTTTCTTTCTAGACCCTCAAGCACTTTGTGCATAAAGAGATTTAACTACAAGGCACTTCGTGAAGTGTTTGTGAACTTGAACAAAAATATATAATTAGTAGTAATTTTACATCTCAAAATGCAAGAAAAATAGAATTTTTAAATAAAAAATATTACATTAAATTATTTTTCAATTATATTTGAATATAGGGAAAGGCCTCACCTAAAGTTGTCCTCTTAAATCCTAAAATACCTTTAGCTGGACAATGATCATTGATTAAAGATAAATGAGAGTAAAATTCCACGCATGATAAATAGATGACTTGAGTTCTTTCCATTTTCTTAGTCAAAAAGAAAAAGTTAAAGATCCATGAACGTAAGATTCCAAGCATAATAAATAGAAGATGTTGAGTTCATAGATGATGATACATTGGAAAAGGAAATTGAATAAGCTTTTTTCATCTTTATTTGAAAAATTACATCCCTACAAACATGACCATTGAAAAAATGCATTCAATGACCGGGCCTCGATATGGATGTATCTCTACTAATCAATTCCATAGTTAATAGGAAAGAGAAATAGGCGTTTGAACTTTGAAACAATGACCATTGATTTTGTCTGCATGATAAATAGATGACTTGAGTTCTTTCCATTTTCTTAGTCAGGAAGAAAAAGTTAAAGATCCATGAACGTAAGATTCCAAGCATTATAAATAGAAGATGTTGAGTTTATAGATGATGATACATTGGAAAAGGAAAATGACTAAGCTTTTTTCATCTTTATTTGAAAAATTACAACCCTACAAACATGACCATTGAAAAACTGCATTCAATGACCAGGCCTTGATATGGATGTATCTCTATATATTAATCAATTCCATAGTTAATAGGAAAGAGAAATAGGCGTTTGAACTTTGAAACAATGACCATTGATTTTGTCTGCATGATAAATGGATGACTTGAGTTCTTTCCATTTTCTTAGTCAAGAAGAGAAAGTTAAAGATCCATGAACGTAAGATTCCAAGCATTATAAATAGAAGATGTTGAGTTCATAGATGATGATACATTGGAAAAAGAAAATGACGAAGCTTTTTCATTTTATTTGAAAAATTACAACCCTACAAACATGACCATTGAAAAAATGCATTCAATGACTAGGCCTCGATATGGATGTGTCTCTATTAATCAATTCCATAGTTAATAGGAAAGAGAAATAGGCATTTGAACTTTGAAACAATGACCATTGATTTTGTCTACATGATAAATAGATAACTTGAGTTCTTTTCATTTTCTTAGTCAAGAAGAAAAAGTTAAAGACCCATGAACGTAAGATTCCAATCATAATAAATAGAAGATGTTGAGTTCATAGATGATGATACGTTGGAAAAGGAAAATGAAGAAGCTTTTTTCATTTTTATTTGAAAAATTACAACCCTACAAATATGACCATTGAAAAAATGCATTCAATGATCAGTTTTTTTAAAGATAAAAAAAATTAAATTTTTTTAAAATTTATGAATAATAATTGTATTTTTTTTCCAAGTCAGGGTGGTCTTGTGACCACCCTGAACTCTACGTAGAGCTGCCCCTAATACACAGTTTTAGTTTTGATCCAAGAACCTCACCCCTCTACCCAATTTTAGTATATAGTATTATCTAAAATTTGATCATACATTCAACCATGGAATGCTCAAATTTCAAACAGGCAGCAACAAAGTCCTGTACCTTAGGTCCAAATTAAATTCAACCATGTGGCTGAATTAATCAATGCATCACATCTTCTTAAAAGCCCAATCAAAGAAAATCATTCACAAAACTAAACCTCATGAAAAACTAAGACAATAATACCAACAAGAAGAAAGATTAATCTAATGAACCTTGCAATTGCATCTCAAACAAGCAAACTCATAACTTGTAATGCATTTACATATCTATAAAATTTGGAAAATGTGAAAGAAGTTTGACATCTACTAACTACTTTCACAGATTTAAATTACCAAAAAAAGTTCAGGCAATCAAAAATAGAAAAGATAAAATCGAACAAAATTAGAAAATGTAAACTATTTGGTAACAGAGAAAACGAAGGAAAGCAAAAGAAAACTTTTGAGTAACTAAAGAGAGGAACCAAACCCGAGATTCGAAGCTTAGCGATGAGTGCTAGAGTGACCGGAAAGAGATAATGTGAATATTTTGGCAAACAACTCAGAAATCTGGAGAGGCTAATAAGTCGATGAATTCAATTGAGAACGAAAATATATCTGAGGGTAGTTCTTCAATTAAGATTCTAGTTAACTTCAATCTCTAGTGATTGAGGCCTGTTGGGTAATGTTGTTCTTGTAACGTTGTTTGTATTTTTTGAAAATACGTATGGGTAAAAAAGTGTGTGGAAATATATGTAATGCTGTTTAAACACTGAAAACTGTTGTTTAAGCAATAGTAACAAACGGGCCTCAATATTTGAAATCCAAGGTTCAAAAAATTAAAAACAAAAGTTATTGGTATGGAAAATTTTATCATTTAAATAAATAAATTATCACACCTATAGGATTTTTTTTTTTTTTTGGCTAAATCTATAGATAGATAATATTAAAAATATTTTTTTTTAATTAAAAAATTAATTTTATTTTTTATTTTTTTATGGAAAATAATTTTTAACCAAAAAAATAATTCAAGATAAGTGTTTATTCCAAAAACATGTCCAAAATTTTGAGTACACGTAGTGATGGCTCTAGGAAATTTTTCTAGAGTAGTTATCAATTGACTTAAATTATACAAAATCTTATAAATAGAGAACTTAAACATATTGGTATTACGGATTATCAAAAAATATATATATATATATATATATATATTAGCATTACAAAAAGAGTGCACACACACAAATATATGAAGTTTTACCATTTCCTTTTATTGAAATGAAAATTCAGCTCAAATTTAATTTTTGTTGTTGCAATATTTTTTTTTATATTTATAACATTACTTTATTAAAAAGAATTTTTCTTAATACTTTAATTTTTATTATGTCCATTACTCTATTAACAATTTAACTAAACTCAAATTTTTTGTTGTTGCATTTTTATTGTGTTAACAACATTATTTTTGTTGTAGCTAACTTATTGGTCTTTGTATCTGTGTTTACATTTATTAGTCTTTGTAATTGTCCAATTGCCTTTAACTCTTTTATTTAATAGCTAGCCATAACATTTTGCTTTTCGACCATTTTTTCTTGGATAGTTTGGACTTTGGAGGACACAAGAGTCTACCAACTACAATGGCTGTCAGGATTAGGAAGATTAATGTGCACAGCCTCAGCATCTTCTTTGTTTTATTTTCAAATTGTGTATGTTGAGGTTCATTTCAAGTTCGTTATCCACTGTACATTAGTTAGAAATCTAGCTAAACCAGCAACTAAACCATGGATTTAAAGAAAACATGAAGAGGGTGAATTGTTAGGCTCAATCATGTTTTCTATTACAAGGTATAAGTGTAATATATTTATACATGTGCAGATCAAGCGTGATTCTTTAAGTCCTTGATACACATGCGTCAGTCCCTAATTGGGTGTTAGTAATTTCCGTTAATAATGTATAATGGTTAGGAAGATTGTTAAATTTTCTGTTTTTGCTTAATCTCTCTTGCTCTGTTTCTAAAAGTCTATATAATAACAGCACCTTGATTTATTTTATTCCGGCTAATCAATAAAATTATTCAGCAAGTTTCTTGCACAATAGCTCTTTTAAAAACATTTTTTGTTTCTCTAATGGCATTGGCATCTGGTAGACAAGAATTGTTACCATCATTTATTGACAATTGGCCTAGAAGGGATACTGATTTTGCATCCAAGTATCTGATTTTGACAACAGGGTCATACAAAGTGCAAACCATAACTAAGAATTTTCCCGTCACCTTTTTTATACGCCTCAGTTGGAATATAAATGGCTAAAGCCAAAGATCACAATAATACGTCCCTAATATCTATTTTACATTTGGGATCTTTATAATGCATACCAAAATAACCAATCAAAGAGACAAACACGTATCATCACAGTGCCCTGAAATCTGTGTTACCAAAAGCTATTTATTAGTACTTGCAATTAAAGTTCTAGTAGTACTATAGGCATTACATAATCTTAAATAAACAATTTCCTTCAGCAGCATAAATTTGACAGAATATGGTGTCCTATATAATTCATATCCTTTCTTATGTCCTAGTCAAACTGTGGATGGCTCTAGGAAAGTGCAGTTCAGCTTGATAACACTTGAGAGACATTGTGCATAGTTGGTCTACATTTTGGATTAGCATTCAAGCATGCGATTGCCAACTTTATGATGAGTATCAATTGATTCTCAACCTCAGGAGTAGGAGGCAGAAGGCGTATGTCTAACAAATCATTCAACAATAAATTCTCTCCCACAGATGAAGCAGATAGAATGGAGATGGTTTCACCAGGATGCCTTCCTTGAAGCACTTCAATAGCCAAAACTCCAAAACTAAACACATCGCACTTCTCAGTTATCTTCATTGTATAAGCAAGCTCTGCAAACAAACAGAATATCATGCCAATGTGTTCATATGATGTATATATACTCTATATTGATTAAAAAATTAAGTCTATTACCTGGTGCAACATAACCATATGTGCCAGCAAATGAAGTCCAATTGGATGAGTCTTGGTTAAGAAGCTTAGCTGTGCCAAAGTCTGAAACATGAGCCTCGTACTCTGAATCCAACAAAACATTTTTGCTTGATATGTCCCTGTGAACAATTGGTGGTGAGCAATCATGGTGCAAGTAAGATAAAGCATGCGCCACACCTTTGATGATATTCACTCTCTTGTTCCATTCCAATTCTTTAGCTCCTCCATCATTGCTCAAAATTGTGGCCAAGCTACCCCTTTCAAGGTACCCGTAAATCAAAATTGAGAATTGTAAATGTGAACAAAAGCCATGCAATTTTACAATATTTCGATGTCGGATTTCTGTTAATGCCCTTATCTCATTTAAGAAATCTTTTTGCTCTGCAATCTCGCCATCGCATAAGGATTGGAGTTTCTTCACTGCAACTATGTGTCCTGATGTTAGCTTGGCTTTGTAGACTGTTCCACATCCTCCTTTTCCAATGCAAAACTTAGCATCAAAATCCTGGGTTGCGTCAATGATTTCTTGGTACATTGTTTTTCCATCAAAAGTTGATATTGTGAATACTTTGTCCTTGGCCACATTTGTTTGGTTTGTCTGTGGATTTTGCCTTTTTCTTTTGAAGAAAATTCCAAGGAATATCAATACAAGTGAAAGTGTTCCCAGAAGAGGGAAAATGATAAAGAAAATGGATTTATGTCCCTTTTTTGAAATATGCCATACCCTACAGGGTTGCAATCCCATAACATTTCCACAGAGCCCTTTATTACCTTGTAATGCTTCTATGTGAGCATCTTGAAATGCTTTGCTATTGGGAAGAGGACCCTTCAGCTCATTGTAGGATATGTTGATACAAGACAACCAACGCATCTCCTCAAAAGCAGCTGGAATAAAACCTGAGAGGTTATTGTGGGAGACATTCAACAGCTCCAAGCTCTTCATATTGCTGATTTGTGAGGGAATCTCTCCTTCGAGTGAGTTATGGCTCAAATCTAACTGAGACAAATGAATCAAATCACAAATCTGAACTGGAATGTCAAGGCTAAACTTGTTGTTACTCATATTCAAGTAGTGTAGCTTCCAAAGGTTCCCTATATTTCTTGGGATCAATTTGCCAAATCTATTAGTGGATAGATCCAAATATTCAAGATTTGTTAATGATCCAAGTTCTAAAGGTATACCACCAGAAAGTTTATTACCATTCAACGTCAGCCATAGCAAAGAAGTCAACTTTCCAACTTCTTTTGGAAGCTCCCCAACCAATTGATTAGAAGAAAGATCAAGTGAATGGAGTTGAACAAAGTCTCCAATTTCATGTGGTATCCCACCAGTGATATTGTTCCCAGCAATTCGTAGGTCAGTTAGTTGTGCATACCTACTCCAATTTTGTGAGATTTCACCATGAAATCTATTATAACTTAGGTCCATGAACTTGAGGTTTTTGCAGACGCCAAAGTCTTCTTCAGATATATTTCCAAAGAGTTGGTTTCTTTGAAGGCGGACTCTGATTAAGCTTGTGCAGTTTCTCAAGGTTTTGGGTATTGGACCTGTGAGATTGTTGTTGTTTGCAGCAAAGTATTGGAGAGACCCGTTTTGACATAAGTTCTGAGGCAAATAGCCGGTGAATTGGTTGGTATCCAGCTGCAATTGACTCAACTTCAATAGATTTCCGATCTCTTGTGGAATGGGACCCGAAAGTTGGTTATCACTGAGGTATAAAAATTCTAAGTCCCTCAACTTACCCAAGGAATTTGGAACAGTACCACTCAACTGATTACCAGTCAGTTCAAGATCATTTATGGACTTTAAGTTTCCTAATTCTTCAGGAATGATGCCCGAAAATTGATTGTCATACATTTGTAAAACAGCTAGGTTGCTTAGAGCACCAAATGATGTGGGAATCGAACCAGAAAGATTATTTGTATGAAGGACTAAAGAGATGAGAGACTTCAAATTTCCTATTTCTGGGGGGACTGAGCCAGACAGCTGATTTTCAGACACATGTAACCAGGTTAGCTTCTCTATGTTTCCAATAGTAGATGGGATAACACCTTTTAGATTATTTTTTGACATGTCAAATTCAACTAAATTGGATAGGTTTCCAATCTCTGGAGGAATGAAACCAGAAAATTGATTACCAATGAGGAACAGATAAGCCAAGTTGCTTAATTTACCTAAAGATACAGGAATGGAACACGTAAAGAAGTTATTAGTGAGATACAAGCCAGTCAAGTAGCTCAAATTACCTAATGAAGCAGGAATGCAGCCATGGAGGTGGTTGGCATACAAAAATATGAAAACGAGAGACTTTAACTGACCTATTTCCGGAGGAATTGAACCGTTTAGTTGATTATCATTAAGGTACAGTTCCCTAAGATCGGTGAGTAGGCCAATATGTGCTGGGATTTTCCCCGAAAAGTTATTAGAGGAGAGATCAAGATATTTGAGATTGGAAAGGTACTTAATTCCAGTAGGAACTGTACCAAAGAGTTCATTCACGTAAAGATCAAGATATGCAAGATTGGGTAGAGACGAGAATGGAAATTCATGAAGCGTACCTTTCAAACTAGAGTGAGTAAGGTTTAATTTAATAACTCTTCCTGCTTTGTTGCATGAAATGCCGAACCAAGTGCTGCATGCAGTGATGGAGCTTTTATTTTGATTATTCGAAGAATTAGTTGCATCATTTGGAAGCAGAGTCCATGATGGCAACAGGGGTGACTGTGTTTCATTTTGAAGACTGGCTTTCCAATTGAGCAGGGCATTTGTCTCTGCCTCTTCATTCATAGAAAGAGAAGCAACATCAAATGAGGAATGTAGCATGACCAACCCGACCAAATAAACCACGAAAAATACTTCTTTTAAGACAGACATTTCCATGGTATTTGTTTTACAAGTTGCAAACAGGTTCAAAACTCTATCTTAAGGTGTCTAAGCTACCCCCATTAAGTTCTTGCACACTATCTATAGGTGTAAGATTTGGGTGTCTCAGGTTATCAATTTTCGTTGTTAAGGGGTGAGAGAAATGTGTAATTATGTTTTGTTTTTCATAAATAGAAAAATATTCCTTCTCCACTTGTGGAAAAGGTGTTTAAAATGGTTTAGACCGTTTGGTACATGTGTTTAAAAATTGAAAATTATTATTTGAAAATATTTGTGAAAATACATATAATACAACACTGAAAATTGTTGGTTGAAAAATTGGTTTACTTGACCTTGGAGATTAGACAGTGCTGTTTTAGGGGATTTTTTAGGTGGTCCAGGGGTAGTGTTCCAGGCTCCCACAAAATCAGCCAAGTATTTTCAGCTATCCTATATTGAATAATCAACGTAAAATAAATGTTGGGACCCTCATTTGAAATTGTCTTCGAATAATTGTGGAAAAGATATTAGCAGAATAACGCGTGTTGGAGACTTGGAGTCCTCCGTAGAATAATCAGCATAAAATAAATCTTGAAGACTTGGAGATTATTAGACAGTGCAATCCTATGTAGAATAATCAGCCTAAAACAAATGTTGGGACCCTCTTCTTTTATGTGGACTACGATGAGTAGTATGCTAACGGAGACAAACTTACAGTTTTGAAATTGACTTCGAATAATCTGCGGAAAAGATCTGAGGTCTAAGCAGAGTAACGTGCGGTGTGTTGGAGTCCTCTGAATAATTAGCATAATATAAAATCTTGAAGACTTGGAGATGGGGATTAGACAGTACAGTCCTCAAAGGCGGCTCTAGAAAATTTTTCCACAATGAATCATACAAAATATTCTTCATAAATAAAAAAATAAAAAAAAAATAAAAAAACAAACAAACAAATACATAAGGTCTCACCAATTTTGTCTATGAGTTTTTTTTTTTTTTAATTATTATTTTTTTAATTTTTAATTTTGAAATCATTACATGATAGTCTCATTATCAATATTACAGATTACTTCTCTTTCAAAATTTAGTTCGATTTTCTTGGGAATTTCATTTTTTTTTTTTGTTTTTTTTTTGTCTGTAAGGGCTTAATATATTACTAAAAGAACTAAAGTTTTGTTACAAACTTAGTTGTAGACTAAAACTATAAGTCTTACGAGGCAAATTAACATGACTACATATTTTGAAAATCTAAAAGTTGAATTGTATGTTCTTTATATTCTTAAAACACATGTCAGTCAGATGTTCTATGCTATTCGATCCATCATGTTTTTTTTTTTTTTTTTTTTTTTGGGTATAATTTTAGACTATAAAAACTTGAAATTTCAACATTTAATTGATGACATAGTTATTATTCTTTAATCTTCTTAAAACTTTGCAAGCACGGAAGATATAATGAGAAAATGTAATACAACGGTGAATTTGTCAAAGTTCACGCCCAATAAAAATATATTGAGTGGAGTTGTAGAGTCTACAACCAAACTTTGTCCAAAATTTAATCATGATGGACCTAAAAAAATTTAGGGTGGATGATCAAAATTTTTTTTAAGAATACAAAAATAATTGTAAATTATATATAATAATTAATTTTTTCCAAATCAAGGTCGACATTTGACCACCATGACTTCAATTTGGAGCCGCCCCAGTGTCCTCCGTAGAATAATTAGGATAAAATAAATCTAGGGACCCTCTTTTCATGCGGACTACGTTATAGTATGCTTTTGAAAATGCCTTCAAATAATTGGAAAAGATCTTAGTCAAATAACCTATGATGGAGCGATGGAGATTGGAAAGTTAGCGGTAGCTCTAGGAATTGTTTTTATGATAATTATTAAAGAACTTAAATTATATAAAATCTAATAAAAAAATAACCTGAATATATAGACATTACAAAAACAAAACATGCAAATATATGAAATTTTACAATTTTTTTCTACTAACAAAAAAAAAAAAAAAAAAAGGGGGTGGGGGGGTTCAACAAAGGCTACGTACTTTTTGTGACTGCAAGCTAAGCCACTGAAGAGTGTAAAGTTACCAATTAACGTCACCAAGGATAACGTACTCACAACCACAATATCTCTCAAAGTATCATTTTTTAGGAAAACTGAAATGACAGATTATTTTTTTGTAATGAGTTGAACGAGTTTTGAATTTGAATGATTATGAGTTTTTTGTTGAATGTTTTGTTAATTTGTTATTGTTTGGCTTATTTTTGCTATTATTTGAACTAATTTTTATTGTTATTATTTAGGTTTATATTATTTCTTTTGTTTAAGGGGTTAGGATACCAAAAATATATAAATTAAAGATTATGGTGGGCCCATATGTGAATTGGTATGCTTATTTAGGAATATTGTGAAATTATTTTACATTTTATTGTGTCTTTAACATTACTCTCATTTTTGTTGAATCTAAATTCTTGTGGTTCTCAATAATTTTCAGGTGAAAAAAAAAAAAAAAAAAAAAAAACATGTTAATCAGGATAAGGTTTTTGTACTACATTATTTGTGGATAAGTGTCTTTAAAATATTTGTGGTAAAGGATGTCCTAGGCTCTTAGCCGAATAATGTGTGTTGAGGTTGGCTTAATTACTTGACTTGGGAGTACTCTTCTTTGTAGAGTATATATATAAATATATTGCAGAAGTAATGAAGTGTTAATCTTTTACAGCCATAAAATGGATGCCAAGAACTCCATGAGGATTATCATAATTCCAATGCTTCTCTTTCTGTTTCTCTCAACTACGATAATGATTGCCGACCTGAGCTATGTGGGCCCACGAGACGGTGAGTCGTTTAATTAATCTGCCAGTCTGTTCTTGCGCGCATGGTTGCAGCAACTTGCAAGTTGCAGGTGCTTTATATTTATTCAATTTCTTGTAACGCTTGCAGAAAAGAAGAGTCTCCAGCCGCGAGCAAACATAGTCCATAGGAAATTACGTAATCTACCCCCGAAGCCACCGCCAGGACATAGGGGTCCTGTCCCTTATCCAGGTCATGTCCCTTTTGCAGGTGATGCTTATTGTTTTAATGAATTTATCAGCATTTATATTTTATACTTTGTTTCTCATGAATTGGAGGATTTTGAAAAAAAAAAAAAAAATTGATAATGAGTTTACAGATCTAAGAATAATATGAAAAAATATATATATATATATATATATATATATAAAGAATTCATTTAAGATTCTTAATCAAACATAATAATTTTTAAATTTTCAATTTAATCAAACATAATAATTTTTAGATTTCTAGTTAAACCAAACATAGAAATAGTTACTTTTCTTAGACAACCAGATGGTAAGGCATCATATTTTCAATAATGTGAATTCTCCCCTACCAAATGTCACCTTAATGTTGCTAAGATAACCTCTAATTATTTAGGATACGTTTGATACACTGTAATAACTCTTGTAATGGAATAATTATTCATATGTAATAGCAATTTAGCAATGGTTGCATCTTTATTACATTGATTAGATATTACATAGGAATGACTATTCCTTCTTCTAAAAAAAAAAAGGACTATTCCTTAATTAAATTGAGGAATAGCTATTACTTTTCAATGTAATGACTATTTCTTAGTGCATATAATACATTTTAAACCACCACACACCCTTAGTGTGATGATCACTTCACAAGTATAAATACTTGTGAGGTGTGAAAAGTAAGGGTCAGAGTTCAAGTCTTCAAGAGGGAGCTTCACACACACATACACTTAAATTATTTTAGAGTAGAATTTCTATCTTGTATTAAAAAAAAATACATTTTAAAATTAATATATTCCTCAAAATATAAAATTTTCATATACATTATTTTTTATTAGTTTTACATATGCAACAACTAAACTTATTAATAATAATAATTATTTCATTACAATATCTTCTATTCTTAGTAATAAAGATTAAGATTTATAATGTAATTTTCGTTTAGTGTACAAAATGTGCCGTTAATACTAGTGACAAACTCACGTTATGAGAATATATATAATTATTTTATAATGTGGTATTTATTCTCTAAAATTTGTTTAAAATAATTTGTTATCTTTATAAATGAAACAATTTCTACAAATAATTTGATATTGTAAGAGTACAATTAAACTTTTCCAATTTTCAAATTTATCATTCTCTTAAGAAGATTATCATGATGATCAAAACTTATCCTAAAATTATTTTTATTATCCTAAACAAAAGCAAAATGAAAGAAAAAAACTAAGAAATTGACTTTATAATAATTTATTACTCAAACAATTGTTAGGCACGCTAAAATACATAGTCATGTAGATTATGTTATGATATAATCTCAAATTCTCACTTTCAAACAAATTAAAATCAAATCAAAGTTAAAAGAGGAAGAAAAAAATATTTATTGACAAAGTAAAGTTGCAAGAAAGAATAAAGATTCACCAAAAAAAAAAAAAACATTTTTGTGGATGAGAAAAATATGGACTAAATGTGAAAAGATTTATGAAAAAAAAGGGAAACTATCGAAGAGTCAATAATTCCTTTGATGGGGGACATTATGCATCTCATGATTCCTTGGGCAAATGTTTTCCCATCAGGCAGGCCGAAGAAATAGTATTTCATAGGGAAATTTTTCCCTGAGCCATGGAGTACACTCATTGTGCCCAAATCAACGTGTTTCCCCAGCCATGTTCTAAAAGCTGTTAGATGGGAGAGACCGGAGGTAGGTTGGGCCAAATTAAGCATGAAGAGATCTTCCACTGGCAACCCATGCTTGGTTGAAGCCTGAAGGTGGTGGTGATACGGGATTACTTGGGGAATTGGATTCAAGGTTTTGGTCGAAATATTGGCATCAATCACCGACAACTTTCTTGCTGAATTTTAGACCCTTGGAGATGGCCTTAGCTTACAACTATCTGTTGTTGTAGTTGAGTTGGATGCTAAGTTTGTTATAGAGCTAGTATCCAATACTAGTCCTACTAGTGGTTTTATTTCCTCCCTGATTGATGATTGCAGGTCCCTGATTTCTCAGATTCCTCGGGTGGAGATAGCCCATTGCTATAGGGAAGCGAATAAATGCACGGATGCTTCAGCTAGGAAAGGAGAATCTCAGCAAATGGACTTTATTTTGTTTTATGTCTCTCCTTTAGATGTTATATGATTTTATTTGTGAATGATTTTATTGGTCTGTATATTAACCGGCTCTGTCCTGATAATATTGTTCCTGCTCATTTTTGAGCTTTAATGCATTTCCTTGTTTACCAAATAAATAAAAAATAAAGATTCATAACTAAAGGAGGACAGGAGAAATGTATGGAGGGAAAATAATGGAAAGGTAGAGACTACTAAGCAGCACCTTAAGCTTTAACTCAGCTTGGCCGTTGTAGCAACGAAACCACAGTTGCCTTATAACAGTAACAATATCTTAGTAGCTTATTAATAGGTTTGCAAGTAGAAGCAAAATTTCTTTTTTAATTGAAGTGAAGATTTTAAAAAACCAAAAAATTTCAAGATTGATTTTTTGGAATAATCTTATTTACTTATCATTTGTTCTTTGTGTTAGAACCTCATTCCATCTCTCTTGTATGTGTGTGTTTCCAAAAAAAAATATTGTAATTGTCTCATATTGTTTATATCATCTTGTTCATAATATGTTTAATGCATGCTTTTCCTTTTAAAAAAATTCACATGATTAGTTTAGGTTTTAATGTGTCGATCAATTAACATGCATAAATCTAGGGTTATGTCTCAGTTTAAGATCTTAGATCTACAAGAAAATTCATCACAAGAAACATTCTTTCATTCTTTTTTACCTATAAAAAACCAGGTCTGAATGTTTATTCCAAAATTTATTCTTTTCTACCTATAAAAAACCAGATCTAATTTTTTATTCAAAATTCGTTTTTTTTCTATCTATAAAGAATCAGATATGAATTTTTGTTCGAAAATTCATTCTTTTCTACTTCTAAAAGACCAGATCTGTATTTTTCATAAAAATCTAATCTGTATTTTTCATACAAAAACTAGATCTGTATTTTTCATACAAAACCAAATATGTATTTTCAAACGAAAATCTGATCTGTATTTTCATAAAAACCTGGTCTGTATTTTTCATACAAAAACCAAATTTGTATTTGTAGGGTCAAGATTTGTAACCCCTAGCCCAAAATATATGGGACGTGAGCCCAATAAGCCCAAAAATAATGAATTTGTAGAGAGTTTGTGAAAAAACTGAGCTGTTTATGAACTAAACAACAGTTAATCAAGATTTTAAAAGATGAACCAGTACAAAAACACACTTAAAACTTGAATAAACTGACGTCCGAAGAGATACATTATTGTTTGTAAGGCTAAAACCAATCTTAGAGCTACAGTAAATTTTCCTTCTTCTTTCTTTTTTCTTTTTTCCAATCCCCTCTTCGTGAGAGGTCTCTTACATTTATATAGTTTTCTTTTAAACAATTTTCATCGTACACTTGTTCTTCATCTAAGCATTCACTTGAGTACATGTCATATAAGGTATCTTCTTTAGTTCTCCATGAGTGGTGGCAGCTGAGATTGCATTGTTCAGGGGTCTTCTCCACATAAATGCAACCAAAAAAGTTGCTGCAATGCATTAAATGCGATGGTAGCAGCTTTTTCTTTAGATATTTCTCTATTCTTATCATCTTTATACGTACATGAAGTTCATCCTTATTGTTGAAACTTCCTGGAAGTTCACCCAAACTGCCCAGATATTTGCTTGATCGATATTCTTCAAGCCCGAGGAGGATACACTCCTTGGACTATACTCCTCCATCCTTTCCGTACGTGATTCTCCATTCTCGATTTCTCCAAATCATTCATTCTCTCCTCAACCAGCTTCTTCAGCCTTCAAATCCTTACTTCCCCATTTTCGTTCTTAGTGTTTCCCTCTTTCTGCTTATCCGAAATGGGTAGATTTAGGTATTTAGTGGATAGTCCAGCCCAGATAGAGATATTTAAGGAGAGGTATCACATACCCCAAAACGTAGATTTGCGTTATTGTCCCCCAGAAAGACTATTAACAGACCGAAGGGTGGGGGAAGTTATAATCCCTGTCATAGCCTTTATAGAAGGAGGGATGACTATCCCTATGGGTCTCATTACAAGATATTACCTTCATAATCATAGGCTTAGCCCAGATCAATGTGCGCCTAATGTCTTTAGAATCCTATGATCAGTTGATGCTCTGAACCGACACTTAGGCTTAGGACTCACCTGGCTCGACGTAGTCCACATGTACGAGTGTCATAGCCAAAAGGGATCGGGATATTACCTTAAATCCTGATCCGACATTGTACAGCTCATCTCTTGTCTTCCCAAGTCTAACAAAGGGATGAAAGACGATTATTTGATCGTCTCGGGAGCGTGGCATGACGATCTTCATTGCCCAACCCAACCAAGAGAGCCAGTTGGGATATCCTAGATCTAGGTTCCTTAGAAATAGATTTAGAATCTTCATTATTAGCGTTGTGTGTGTGTGTGTTTATTTATTTATTTATTTATTTTTTGGGTACTGGTATTTCACCTTTAGTTCCTGATTATGCTTCTCTGTCGTGTTAACAGATAAAAGACACGTATCTCCTTGACTCAGCCTGACTAATGTGGCTGCGCTCAATTACCTACTAAGGTCAGAGATTTTTGTCAGTGAAGACGGGCAACTTTGGGCCGCCCATCTTATTCTTAATTTCCAACCACTCTCTGAAGCATTTCAACTGGTTGGCAACGCGATAAGGCAGGGAGACCGTCGCATAAACCGGATAGACATAGCTCGGCCAAACTTTTTGTCTCCGGTCGATCTTCCTCCTGTACCCCATCCTGTTCCACAAGGTGTACCCTTAATTATCCCTCCAACTCAACAAATTCCCTTCGAGGCAGCCATAGCAGGAGAAGGAGTTGCCTCCTTGACCTCTTCACTAGAGGAGCAAATTGAAAATTTTTCATTTTGAAGAAAAGGCACCAAGGGAGGTCCAGTTAATTCCTCTTTCGGACGCCGAAGAGGAAGCTGATAGGCATTCTAGCGTCCAAGCTCCTGTTTTAATAACTTCCATTCCAAATAACTCATCCGAAGAGGAAGAGGAGATGGCTTTGAGCCTAAAATATCTCATAAAGGCCAAGAATAAAGCAGTTGTGCCAACAGAAGCTGCCAAGTCCCAACCTCTTGTTAATCTTCCTCCACCCCCTCCTTAGCTTCCTTCTGACCTCAGCCTGAAGCCTGTGCCTGATCTAAAGAAGAAAATGCCTCATACGGGTCTTGAAGAAGGAGAATTAGAGCCTGCCAAAGGAAATAAACAGCAGCGAGTAGCTAAGGACCAACGGGGTAAAAGGGCTTCATCCGTTGAGAGCCGAGAAGAAGCTCTCAATGTTGATGTGCGCCGAGGACGGCGCACCTGGTCCCCGAAGTTAAACCTGGATGGTGTTCCCTTCCCTTGGGACACTTTGGTCAGAAACTACCAAGAAGGGAAGGCAGGTCTCATCGCTGAGGCCCTGGAGCAACCACTTCTCCTGCCAGCAGACATGGATGCTTACAGGCGCTTTAACCAGCATGAACTCTTCTTATCCCTAAAAAGGGACCTGGCCATGGTAAGTGATGTCATCCGTTTTTCCATTTGGACTATTCGTCATTTTTATTTGTCATTTTTCTTTATTTTATATTGAAGTTTTCTCACTCTGTTATGCAGATTATCCAACAAGTTTATATGGCTGAGGAATGGAATAAAGAAGCCCACAATGAAGCCCAGGCGGAGGCCAATTCCCGATTTGAAGTTGAGAAAAAGATGGGTAATCTTAAGGAAGATTACGGTAAGCTGTCCGAGCAGCTGAAAGATGTGACCAAGGCCAGGAATAACCTTGATGCAGGCCTTAAGAATGTTGAAAAACAGGCCGAAGATCAACGCAAGCAATTGCACATGACTGAGATTAATCTGGAGACAAAGAGACCGAATGTTCAAAATGTGTGTAAAACACCCTTGAACGTTTAGACCCCAAATTACAAATTATAAATTCAAGCTTATTATCAAACAATTAATGTGCGGAACATGAACATAAGCCAAACACAGAATTGATAAACAATCTAAACCAATTATAATCACATCCACAGCAGAAAATAAAAAGCAAAGATAAAGGAAGAGAGATGCAAACACAAGGACAACATGCAATGTGTTATCGAAGAGGAAACTGAAGCCCTTAGCATAAAACCACTTCGCCGCCCTCCAAGCGGTCAATAATCCACTAGAAAATGTAGTTGGGATACATGAACAGCAATAGACCCTCCAAGCCTAATCTACCCAGGTACCTAAGCCCTCCAAGCTTCTTGTTCCAATGAGGTTGCGCCGAACCTTTTTCTTTTCTAGCTTACTGGATTCCGCTATAACCCATAACATCAACCAATAACCATTGGTTCCTTCCAAACTGCTTCCCTTAGCACCAAAAGACCTTCTCATAGACATGGGTGTGGTGAGAAAAGGATTTGGTCAATAATCTCTCAAGGATGTATAAATGGAGAGGAAGAGAGTAAAGGAATTTCAAGAGTCTCTTAGTGAAGATTAGGGATGAGACAATCTTATTTTTCTCTAGGGTTTCTCTCACAAAATTCTCTCTGGAAGCTCTCTACATTTCGTGGGTATAAGGGTCTATATATAGTGGTGTGTGTTTGAAATACGAAGAGACAGTTTTTTCCAAACAGGTTGAATTGGCGGCTTGGCCTCGCAATTGGTCTAAGTCGCAAGCTAACGGCCTGGCCAGCCTGGGACTTTTGTCCTGTAGTGCAACAGCTGGCGTGACCCTTCACCTCCCCACATACTTCTCATGTGTGTAGCAATTGGCGGCTTGCAAGTCATAAGTCAACCGCGAGTCCCTGCTTCTTTGCACATTGTTGAGCAATTCTTCACACACTCTTCACACACTACCCTTACATGAATCCCACCTAAATACAGGGTTACTAATTGCTAAATTACAAGTAAATTGGCACGGAATAAAGCCAACAAGATGGTTGATAAAATTCAACCTTGCAATCTCTCACTTTGGCTATTCCGTGACAAAATCTTATAACAAACTCTAGACTTAACGCGTGAGTTGGGAACAGTTGAAAAACTCACTCACACCTAACTCTAGAATCTGTGTAGCTCTTGAACCATAAGAACAAGTATCTCTTGAAACACAACAACACAATAAGTTTATTGTATGCAGAAAATATGTAATGCATATGGAGCAAGCACAATGTAATATAGCAATAGACCATGGCAAGACCAAAACAGGCAATCACTACATACAAGTGACCACAATGCTCATTCACACTTGGAATGAACATCCGGACATTCAAGCTAATAAACACAAAGCAAATCACTTGAATGACCAACACTCAACCAATGCACAGTACATGAAGTATATGCATCTAGGAATAAAATCCTACAAGGGCACAAGAGTGACAGTACTTAAAAGGAAATGCATAACATTTAGTTAGAAGTACTGATTTAACAAAGCATAAAGGCTGCATAAAGCAAGGTACAAACTATAAAGCCTACAAATGCATAGAAACAAACCTTAAAAGCTTACAAAAGCAATATGGGTACAAACCATAAACAAGAACCTTAAAAACCTACAAAGGTACCAGGTACAAATATAATCAATATAAAGTACTGAATAAAATAACATGGATACTGAAATATGCTAAAGATAGACAAAAGCAATAAACAAAGGCTTGTTTGCTGAAATCTCCCCCTTCTGTTGAACTCCCCCTTTCAACAGCATCTCCCCCTTTTTGTCATGGAATAGCTAGTCCTCATCATCTTCTAGCTTTCTTTGAATTTTATCCAATTAAGCTTGGATAGAAGTGAACTTCATATCCCATCGAATGTTGAGATGGTGCAAGATGGATGTAAGTCTGGACATCTTTGTACTCAGCTCATGAACAGATGCTACAATAGAGTCTAGCTTCTCGTCGACGAGGAATGAGCTGGAGCGTGAACCACTGTAGGACGCTGAAGATTCTATCTTGATTCCCTTCTTGCTATGATCAATGCTAGTGTTGAATGTACGCATGTTGATTGGACTTGGTTTTGTGTAGGGAAATTCATTTTCTGAAGGATGAGTCCTTTAAGCTTCAAAATCCTTGAAATGAGACAGCAAAAAGGAATGCATATCCTTTACTCAGTTCGTAGAACAATTTTGCGAAGGATATGAAAGATATGAGCACAAATGTCAATCTCTACAACAGAGATTAGATCATGAAGGAACAATGCACGCCCGATGTTCATATACCCTGTGCTGGATAGGGGATACAGGTTGTGAAACATGACGATCGTAAGCACCCTCAATTTTGGAGGAAGAGATGAAACACTGACTGAGTTTCCATTTGAGGAAAATTCCAAATCTTTTCCAAGAACTGCCCGAAGTAAGTCCTCATATGGATATAGATCATCATAAACCGGTGAGTTTCCAAGTATTGGTCGGTTGATGTGAAGAATCTCTGCCAGGTATGTGGGAGAGATCGAGAAACTTTTTCCTCTAACCTAGCACTTAAGTTCGTCTCCTTCAACAATTGCATTGGCATAAAATTCTTTTACCAAATTCTCATACGCATCATCACGGTCGGAGAGAAGATAATTCCAATCCTTGCGGGCAAACCATTGAGGGATGTCGGTGTCAAAAAGAGAATGTTGATCAACGACTCTTTCAATCAATGGTGTAGCATTTTTGAAATAATTTTCATGAGTCTGAAAAGCAGCATACGATCGGAACTTGTTAGGATCGAACACACCTTATGGGGAACGAGTCCTTTTTGGTCTAGTAGAGAAATCATCAATTTCAATGACAGGTTCCTTCCCTTTGCTGCTACCTCTTTTCACAACTGATCTTTTGAATGGAGACATTTTGACACTGCAACATGGTATATCACAAACAAGAGAAACCAAACAAGACACCAAACATTATTAGCAATGTGTCAGTTTCACACCGTGGATGACGAAGAAAACCCTAAACACTTAAGATTTAGGTTCAAACCGTGACAATGAGTTTGTGTATACAACCAAAACCACAATAGGTACACAAGATAGAGAAGATCAATATACAAACCATCACAAACACATAATAAAACCAGAAAATCAGAAACCCATATTTGAACATGATAAAACACAAACCACAATAACAACTCAAAAATCAAGAAATTAATGCTCAAATCAGTAAGTATAAAGTGAAAGAAAGAAAACTCATACCTTTTTGTTGAAGATTTGAGAAGAAATGATGTAGAAATTGAGGATCTTCAAAGAAATACTCGGAGTGTTTGTGAGAGTGAAATGAGGAAGACAATGAATAGTCACAAAAGTACGAGGGAAAAACTGAAAAAGCTTTTAAAACTGACCTTAAAATGCAAAACACGCATTTTTCATGATTGGATTAAGTCGCCAGTCAGTCGCCAGGGTAAGCCGTGAAACACTGTGAAACCAAGATTCTCAAAAAATCTTCTAAGTGTTTTTCGTGACTGGAAGGTCTACCCTCGATACAGTTGCTAGGTGAGCCGCGAAAATCTCTGTGTACCCCTTGTGACTAGACCTTCCACCCGTGAACAAGTTGCCACACTGAGTCGCGAAAATCATAAAAACTCAGATTTTGAAAAATTTTCTAAGTATTTTTCGCGACTGAGACCTAGACTTGCCAGTGAGCCGCAAAAAATCTCGGAGAGAGCTCACGACTAGGGCATGCGACTGGACCAAACACTGTTTTTGAAATTTTTGACAATTTTGTAAAAACAAAAAAACTTTTCAAAAACAAACTAAAACACTCAAAAATCCTTTTGTGTTTGATCAACAAAGATTGAGCTTGTGAAAACACATTTAAATAAGTACAATCACACAAATGAATATAGCATTTATTGAACATAGACTTGTGTGTTGTGTATGAATATCAAGAATGAGATAGTTCTTAGTCTAATGTGAAGCTTTAATGATCAATTCAATCAAGACATACACAACTAGCACTAGATAATGTGACCCATCTCAATTATAGAAGTATGCATATATGACCTCCCACATTTCTTTGAAACTTTTCATTTGGCTCCATTTCCAACATATCATTTGATCTTTTTGAATCAACATATCTCATTGTGAGATCGATACCTGAAATTTTTAATATTTCAATTTGATAAGTTAGCCTTTGGCTTTTTGGAGCATCATACATTTTATTTTGGTCGCTTTTCCTTTTTCCTAGTCAAATACTAGTATGTGCAACAGGCTTTTGCAGCTCAATATCTCTTTTCATTTGGAGATTTATATTTGGTGAGCTCTTTGAGTAAAGCAATAAAATAAAAATGGAAAGATATATAGGCACAAGTCTATGCATGTCTCAAGATCAACAAAACCATTCACTAATTATTCATGACAAGGTTGAAGATCTATTTACAACAGTCACATAGATTTCAGAATTTCTTCCACAATGATATGAGTGCACAAGAGACAAGCTAAACTCGTTAAATGCACAAAGCCATTAGTACAAAGGTACAAGGCAAAACATGTTTTGAGACAAAACTCAACAAAGCCGATCAAACTTTTTAAAATTTTCTACTTTTTATATATTTTTGAATTTTTTGACACAAAAGCAGTAAAAGATTGATCAAAAACATAATAATAATGAAAAAAAAAATAAAGATAAGGATGACAAAAGTAAGAAACACAATGCAAACACGAACACAATGAGATTTCATGGAAGATTGAGTTCAAGGAATGATACCAACACCAATTGTCTTACTCAAGGATTTAAACCTCGGGTCATCAAGAGGTTTGGTGAATATGTCTGCCTTTTGATTGTCAGTATTGATGAACTCTAGACATACTGTCTTGTCCTCTATCAAGTCCCGAATGAAGTGATAACGGATCTCGATATACTTTGATTTGGAGTGCTGAACTGGATTCTTGGACAAGTTTATGGCACTAGTGTTATCATAAAACACACACATAGTGTCTTGAGAAATTCCATAGTCATGCAGTAGCTTTCTCATCCATAATAACTGTGCACAACAACTTCCTGTTACAATGTATTCAGCTTCAGCCGTTAAAAGGGATACTGAATTTTACTTTTTGCTTATCCATGAAACCAAGTTATTTCCAAGATAGAAGTACCCACCAGAAGTGCTTTTCCTATCATCAATGCACCCTGCCTAATCAGCATCTGAATATTTCGCCAAACACTCATTCGAATCTTTTGTATACCAAATCCCATAGTCAGATGTGCCATTGACATAGCGAATGATTCGCTTTACTGCTGTTAAGTGGGATTCTTTAGGAGCAGCTTGGAACCGTCCACAATTGATCAACTAGCTCATGAGTTTTCGGAAGAAATGAAAAGGGAATTTGAAATGAGCATGGTGGGAGAGTTGAACTACTTCCTAGGGGCTTCAAGTGAAACAACGGAAAGATGGAATATTCATTTCTCAAGAGAAGTATGCCAAAAATCTTGTCAAAAGATTTGGCTTGGATTCTAAGAAACATACTTCTACTCCCATGAGTTCCTCTGCAAAACACCCTTGAACGTTTAGACCCCAAATTACAAATTATCAATTCAAGCTTATTATCAAACAATTAATGTGCGGAACATGAACATAAGCCAAACACAGAATTGATAAACAATCTAAACCAATTATAATCACATCCACAGCAGAAAACAAAAGGCAAAGATAAGGGAAGAGAGATGCAAACACAAGGACAACACGCGATGTGTTATTGAAGAGGAAACCGAAACTCTTGGCATACAACCTCTCCGCCACCCTCCAAGCAGTCAATAATCCACTAGAAAATGTAGTTGGGATACATGAACAACAATAGACCCTCCAAGCCTAATCTATCCAGGTACCTAAGTTCTCTAAGCTTCTTGCTCCAACGAGGTTGCGCCGAACCTTTTTCTTTTCTAGCTTACCGGATTCCGCTATAACCCATAGCATTAACCAATAACTATTGGTTCCTTCCAAACTGCTTCCCTTAGCACCAAAAGACCTTCTCACAGGCATGGGTGTAGTGAGAAAAGGATTTAGTCAATAACCTCTCAAGGATGTATCAATGGAGAGGAAGAGAGTAGAGGAATTTGAAGAGTCTCTTAGTAAAGATTAGGGATGAGGTAATCTTGTTTTTATCTAGGGTTTCTCTCATAAAATTCTCTCTGGAAGCTCTCTACATTTCATGGGTATAAGGGTCTATATATAGTGGTGTATGTTTGGAATACGAATAGACAGTTTTTCCCAAATAGGGTGAATTGGCGGCTTGGCCTCGCGACTGGTCTAAGTCACGAGTTCAAGTCGCGAGCTAATGGTCTGGCCAGCCTGGGACTTTTGTCCTATAGTGCGACAGCTAGCGTGACCCTTCACCTCCCCGCATACTTCTCACATCTGCAGCAGTCGGTGGCTTGCAAGTCGCGAGTCAGCCGCGAGTCCCTTCTTCTTTGCACATTGTTGAGCAATTCTTCACACTCTCTTCACACACTACCCTTACATGAATCCCACCTAAATACAGGGCTACTAAGTGCTAAATTACAAGCAAATTGGTACGGAATAAAGCCAACAAGATGGTTGATAAATTTCAACCTTATATAGACAAATGGTCAATGATCTTTAAGCTGAGCTTTAAAAAGCCAGGGACGCTGCCCAATTAGCCAAGGAGGTAGCCGAGGCTAAAAAATAGGTTGCATACAAGCTTGGGGTGGAAGAGACTCAAGTCAGACTCATAGGGGAGTTTTCTACAATCTGCAGGGATTATTGCGATATAACTTGGGGTAAAGCCCTCGATGCTGCTGGGGTCCCTGCAGACTCTGACTTGAGGAGACCTGGGAGAGTCTACTACGATCCTGCTATTCGTGAACTCCCAGGTCCAGAATCCTCTCCCTCCATTCAACTCTCAGAAACCTCAGAGCAGCTTCTGGTCGACCCAGTCCCTCTTGTCCTTCTTGAGGCTCCTAAAGAGTCTAGTCAAGCTGGTGGTCAAGGCAGGCAAGTTGAGGATCTTTAAGATCAGGGTAAAGATCTGAGTAAGAAGAAAAATCCTCCTGAACCCAAGGACCAAGCCAAAGATGCTGCTGCGACCCAGTCTAGCCAAACTGTTGACCCCGTTGTCACAAAGAAGGCTTAGACACTAGGATTTTTTTTTTTTTTTTTTTTTTTTTTTTTTTTTTTTTTTTTTTAACTCTGTAAGGAACTAAGAAATGCCATCTTTTTTTATCAATGAAAGCGTGTTGTTTTTTTTTATTCTCTACATTTTCATTACTTACCTTATAAAATTTGTTGTTATTATAAGTAATGTCAACCTGTATTTATCTTAATCTGAGCAAGTGCAACAACCATATTCTGCTAATGATGTAAGTAACTTAGATAAGCATGGGCAAACATTGGATCATATGAGAATTGTTGCCGTTCTTATAAAGTAATAACAGATAAGAAAGTCTCAAATACTAAAGTTAATGGTTAGACACTTTACCTAAACTGGATTATGCACAGTATATGGTCTAAGAAGTCCACTATGATTTAAGATTTATTTTAGCGTGTGAAAATCTTCATGGAATGTAAACTAATTCATATCCTCTGGTTCAAAGACTTCAAGCATGACTATTTTTGAGTTTAAATGAATTTAGGATTTGCCATATCATCTAGTCTGAGGACTTCAGGCATGAATGGATTTAAATTTAAACACTTATAGGAATTGTTAAGGTGTTAACTAATCCATATCATCTGGTTCGAGGACTTCAAGCATGATTGGATTTAAGTTTAAACACTTATAGGAATTGCGAAGGTGTTAAATAATCCATATCATCTGGTCCGAGGACTTCAAGCATAATTGGATTTAAGTTTAAACACTTATAGGAACTGGGAAGGAGTGTTAACTGACCCATATCATCTGGTCCGAGGACGTCAGGCATGATTGGATTTAAGTTTATACACTTTTTCCAAAACCTTTATGTACTACATAAATATATTGATCATGGAAAAAAAAAAAAACTCAATTAGTAATAATACCTTTTAAGGTTGTTTACATTCCAGGGACGTGGTATTACATGACCATCTAAGTCTTCCAAAAAATATGCCCCAATGCCAGCCCTTAAAGTGATACGATATGGCTCTTCCCCATTGGGTCCTAATTTTTCCCAAGCTGGATTCTTCGTGGTGCCCACAACTTTCCTAAGCACTAGATCACCGGGTTTTAAAGGTCTTAGCCTTACGTTGGCATCATAACCCTACCTGAGTTTTTGATGGTAATATGCCAATTGGAACATTGCATTTTCCCTTCTTTCCTCAATCAGGTCCAAACTCTTTTCTAGTTGTTCATTATTGCTAATTGGATTGAATGAACTAGTCCTCAACGTTGGGAACCTAGTCTCCAAAGGGATAATAGCTTCAGCCCCATAAGTCATTGAAAAGGGGTTCTCTCCAGTAGACCTGCGAGGCGTAGTTCTGTATTTCCAGAGTATGTGTGGTACTTCTTCCACCCATCTGCCCTTCGCCTCATCTAGTCTTTTCTTCAGTCCGTTTAATATGATCTTGTTAACAGCCTTCGCTTGCTCATTCCCTTGAGGATAAGCAGGAGTGGAATATCCATTTGTAATCTCCAATTCACAGCAATAACTTCTGAACGCTTTGCTATCAAACTGAAGGCCGTTATCTGAAATGAGGGTGTGAGGGATCCCAAACCAAGTGACAATGTTTTTCCAGACAAATTTCTTCACGTCTACGTCCCTGATATTAGCTAGGGGCTCAGCTTCAACCCATTTGGTGAAATAATCGGTGCCGACCAAAAGATACTTCTTGTTTCCTATTGCTTTAAGGAATGGTCTCACGATATCCAAGCCCCATTGAGTGAATAGCCATGGGCTGGATAATGGATTAAGGATTCCACCTGGTTGGTGTATGTTTAGTACAAACTATTGACATTGATCGCACTTTTTAACATACCCATTGGCCTCCTTTTGCATATTTGGCCACCAATAACCTTGAGTAATGGCTCTGTGTACCAAGGATCTACCTCCAGTATGGCTTCTATAGATTCCCTCATGTAGCTGCTCGAGGAGTGATTCAGTTGCCTCAGGATGCATGCACAACAAATACGGCCCTGAATAAGAACGTTTATATAATTTCTGATTCTCGGATAGCCAGAATATAGTAGCCTTCCTCCGAACTTTGTCAGCTTCCAACTTTTCTTCAGGCAAAGTATCCTCCTTCAAGAATTGAATTATAGGGTCCATCCAGCTAGGTTCAACTATGATTTGATGAATCCGGACTGCCTCCCTTCTCATCTCCGTGGGTTTATGCAAATCTTCGACGAGGATAACCCTGGGCAGATTCTACCCCGAAGAGGTTGCAAGTGTGGCCAAAGAATCAGCATGTGCATTACTATTTCTAGAGATGTGTAACAAATTAAAAGATTCAAACTCTGACTGTAGACATTTAACTTGGTTCAAGTACTCTTGCATTCTTTCATCTTTCGCCTCAAATTCCCCTAGTACTTGCCCTACGATTAGCCTTGAGTCCGAGAATATTTCCACTAATTTTCCTCCCATTCTTTGAACCATTACCATTCCCATCAATAGAGCTTCATACTCAGCCTTATTAATTGTGGCCGTAAAACTTAACCTTAATGACTTTTCTATAACAATCTTTTCTGGAGATATGAACACTAGCCCCACTCCAGATTCTTTCTGATTTGATGCACCGTCTACATACACCTCCCAGAATGAGGGGCCCTGTTGAGAGATTAACCCAACCGATTTTTCATCCATGTTCTTCGCTAGTTCCAATTCTTCTATCGAGGGCTCAGTGAACTCGGCCACTAGATCTGCGAGCACTTAACCCTTCATGGAAGTGGGAGGCATATACTTAATGTCAAAAGCCCCCAGAATCGTACCCCATTTAGCTATCCTCCATGTGTAGTCAGCACTTCGGAGTATTGCTTTAAGTGAAAGTTGGGTGAGGACGACGATTGTATGTGCTTGAAAATAATGTGGCAGCTTAAGTGTACTAAGTACTACTGCCAAGATGGCCTTCTCCAGTGGCAGATAATGAATCTCGGCTTCATGCAGCGACTTGCTCAAGTAATAAACTAGCTTTTGTACTCCGTTATCAACTCTTATCAACACCAAGCTTACTGCAAAAGGAGCCACAGCAATGTAGGCAAGAAAGACCTCGTCTGGCTCAAGACTGGACATGATTAGTAGCCGAGTGAGATAATCTTTGAGTTGTTGAAAAGCTAAGGCACACTCTTCATTCCATTCGAATCCTTTCCACTTATTAATCAATAAGAAAAAAGGTCTACATTTATCTGCTGATCGAGAGATAAATCGATTTAAAGCAGCAGCCATTCTAGTCAACTTCTGGACCTCTTTGAGATTCCGAGGTGGTTGCAAGTTGTTTATAACCGTTATATGGTCGGGGTTGACCTCGATCCCACGGTGGGTCACCATGTAACCTAAGAACTTGCTTGATCCCATGCCAAATGAACACTTGGAGGCATTTAAACGTAGCTTGTACTTTCTAAGAACTTGAAAAATGTTCAGAAGGTCACCCACATGTTCCGAGACTACTTTGCTTTTCACCACCATGTCATCTATGTAGACCTCAATGCTCCTGCCCAACTATGGTTCAAACATCCTTGTCATCATCCTTTGGTATGTAGATCCTGCATTTTTCAAATTAAATGGCATCACCTTATAGTGGTAGTTCCCAATTAGGGTAACAAAAGCAGTCTTTTCTTGATCATTCAGGGCTAGGGGTATTTGGTGATATCCCTGAAAGGCATCTAGGAAACTCATTCGAGGATGTCCTACTATTTCATTCACTAGTTGATCGATTTTAGGCATTGGAAATGGATCTTTTGGACACGCCTTATTGAGGTCTGTGAAATCCACGCACACCCTCCACTTCCCATTTTTCTTCTTCACCACTACAGTATTAGTTAGCCACTCATGATAGAACACCTCCTTAATAGCTCCAGCTTGCTTGAGCTTCGTTACTTCCTCTCGTACTGCGTTAGTGTGCTTCTTAGATGGGCTCCGAGGAGGCTGTTTCCTAGGGACGACCAGGGGGTTGATATTCAAATGGTGACAGATAAACTCTGGATCCACCCCTGGGGCTTCATAGGCACTCCAAGCAAATACATCTACGTTCCCTCTGAGAAATTCTACTAATTCTACCTTTTCTTGAGGTGGCAACTATAAGCCAACTTGAAAAAAACTTCTCTGGGTCATCTCCAATAGTGACTTTTACCAAATTTTCACATTTGGCCTCCTCAGCTGTTTTATCGGTAAGCGCTGCTAGATGTTTTAACTGCTATAACTCTCCTTCTAGATGATCTGGGGACTCAGCTATGGACTTATGTTGTATGGCTGCCGTCAAGCATCTTCTAGCCAACGATTGATCTCCCAAAATTTCCTGAACCTTGCCTTCAGATGGGTATTTAATCTTCTGGTGCAGAGAAGAAGGAATTGCCCTAGTGCATGAAGCTATGATTTGGCCACGATCGCTGTATATGGTGAATATGCGTCCACGACAATAAAATCCACCTTTACTATCTCCATACCAGCTTGCACAGGTAGCCGTATTTGGCCCCTCGGAATAACGACCTTCCCATCAAAGCCCACCAGAGGACAACTATAGGGAGTTAAGTCCTCAGGTTTCAAGTTCAGCCCCTTGTAAAGGTCAGGATACATTACCTCAGCCCCACTGCCTTGGTCCATCATCACCCTTTTCACATCATACCCTCCAATTCTAAGGGTAACTACTAAAGCGTCATCGTGTGGTTGGATGGTCCCGATCTTATCCTCATCTGAGAAGCTCAGTACCAACGAACTCTCCCTTTTAGCCCTCTTCGGATCTTGATTACTGTCTCCTGTGGGTAAATGGGTCACGGACATTATTCGAGATGGCCAGGATCTTATTTTCCTTAGTGCGGCGAGGATGACGTTGATAGTTCCCAAAGAGGGTCTTGAAGAATCATCTCTTCGGGGCTCCGAGCTTGCCTGACTTCCTCGGCCACTAGAGTGGTGCAAGTAGGGAAGATGATATCGTACCGTATTGGCCAGTACGGCCAGTATATACCGTGCTGGCCAGTGCACCGGTACGACTACCCCCTCTGTTTCGGACCAAAAAAATACCGGCCTTACCGGACAAGTACTGGCCGTACCGGCGAAATCCGGCCATTCCGGCTGGTAAAGAGATACCGGACCGAAACACATCCAAGCCACAAAATTTTTGTGATTTTGACAAGTTTTCAAGGGCAAGTTTTCATGAGATACATATCCTCTTTCTTTCTTTCTCTCACACTCTCTCTCAACTGCTCCGTGTCTCTCATCTCTCGGCTTCTCTGTCTCAAAGTCTCTAGCTGCTCTGTCTCAGCTTCTCACTCTGCTCTGTCTCGGCTTCTCATTCCCTGTCTCGAGTCTCGGCTTCTCACTCTCGGCCCCTTGCTAGCCTCTATTCTGAATTGTAAATCAGAATCGCCGAGAGGATTCTTTTTTTTTTTTCTTTCCCTTTTCCCTTTTCGCTTTCCCTTTCCCTTCTCTCTGTTTTTTAGTTTTGGGTTTTGGGGCCTTAGGCCCTTGTTTGTTGTGGATCTATGACTCAGAGACCAGAGAATGGGTATGTTATTTTTTTTTTTTTTTAGAATAGGTATGTTTGTTTTGTTGTGGCGTGCCTCATAGGTTTGTGATTCAGAGTAAATATATTATTTTATTTTTTATTTTTTGCTAAGAATATGTATGTTATATGTGGGTATGTGAATATATATATATATATATATATATATATTAAATATATAAAATAGCGGTAAACCCAAAACGATGCACCGGTATTGACTGGTATCCGAAATATATCGTACCGCTGACTAAACCGGTACAGCCTCTGGTACGGTATTGACTCCCTTGGGTGCAAGAGTTGTTTCAATTTACCCTCACAGACAAGTTGGTTCAAATGATCCTACAGACTCCTGCAATCCTCTGTGGTATGGCCTTGGTCCTGATGATACTGGCAATAAAGGTTATGATTACGCCTTTCGGGGTTTCCAACCATCTTGTTCGGCCACTTAAAGTATGGTTCATTCTTAATCTTTTTCAGAACTTGATGCACTGGCTCTTTAAATACAGCATTGATTGCTTGAAGATTTGTTGATCCCGACTACCCAGCGAAATCCCTACGCGGCTTGCTGTTGTTATATCTGTCCGACCTGAAATCCCTCCTCTCCTGGGGGATAACCTTGTCTTTTCCCTTCCGTTGCTGCTGATCCTCCTCAACTCTTTTGTACTTGTCAATACAGTCCATAAGCTGACGCATGTTGGTAACGGGTTTGCCAGTCAAGGATTTTCTTAAACCGTGCTCGGACGGAAGGCCGAGCTTAAAAGTGTTGATAGCCACCTTGTCGAAATGACCTTCAATTTCATTAAACAGTTCCCAATATCTGTCCGAGTATGTTTTAAGATTCTCTCCTTCTTGCATGCTTAAGGACATCAGGGAAGCTACCGACCTAGGAACTCTCCTACATGTCACAAACCAGGAACCAATGCTTGGGTGAGCTCATGAAAAGAATTTATGGATTCTGCCCTTAGGCCATCAAACCATCTCATCGTAATGGGTCCAAGGCTGGATGGAAAGACTTTGCACATCAAGGCCTCGTTTTTGGAATAGACAGCCATTCTTTGGTTAAAATGGCTCACATGCTCAACAAGATCTGTTTGTCCGTTGTAAATGGTGAATGTTGACTGATGACAGCACTGGGGAAGTCTCGCCTCTTCAATTCTACGCGTGAAAGGTGACTTAGATATTTGGTCTAGGGCTTTACTCATAGTGTCATTTCCTACACCCTTAAGTGGGGGGCTTTTAAACTACCGCTTGCCATGGTGCTCTTCTTCGTAAGAAAAGGACTCATTGGGTGGAGTTAGAGACCTCCGTTTGCAACTGATGTCTCTTTCATCATCAGAAGAAACCTCACTGTCAGGGGAAGCTCATTTCCTTTTTGCATGGCATAGCTTCCTTTTCAACCGATCAATCTCCAGCTGCATGGCCCTATTACCCTCTGCATAGGAGATACGACTATCACCTCGCGACTGGTTCCTCCCATCATGTATTATGTACACTTCCTTCACGATCGCCTCTTCGATCGAGGTTGAGGAAAGGATCACCATGTTGGGATGCCCTAGATTCCGTTGGTTGTTGACCTGGATCAGCTATCGTTAACTGTTGCTTCCACTCCGGCTCAAGATCTTTCCACAGACGGTGCTAATTGTAGGGTCAAGATTTGTAGCCCGTGGCCCAAAACATATGGGACGTGAGCCCAATAAGCCCAAAAACAATGAATTTGTAAAGAGTGGGTGAAAGAACTGGGCCGTTTATGAACTAAACAACAGTTAATCAAGGTTTTAAAAGATGAACCAGTACAAAAACACACTTAAAACTTGAATAAAATGACTTCCAAAGAGATAAATTATTGTTTGTAAGGCTAATACCAATCTTAGAGATACAGTAAATTTTCCTTCTTCTTCCTTTTTTCTTTTTTCTGATCCCCTCTTTGTGAGAGGTCTCTTACATTTATATAGTTTTCTTTTAAACCATCTTCATCGTACACTTGTTCATCATCTAAGCATTCACTTGAATACATGTCACATCAGGTATCTTCTTTAGTTCTCCATGAGTGGTGGCAGCTAAGATTGCACTGTTCAGGAGTCTTCTCCACATAAATGCGACCAGAAAAGTTGCTGCAATGCATTAAATGCAATGGTAGCAGCTTTTTCTTTAGATATTTTTCTATTCTTATCATCTTTATACGTACATGAAGTTCATCCTTATCGTCGGAACTTCTTGGAAGTTCACCCAAACTGCCCAGGTATTTGCTTGATCAATATTCTTCGAGTCCGAGAAGGATACACTCCTCGGACTATACTCCTCCATCCTTTCCTTACGTGATTCTCCATTCTAGGGCCTTTCCTAATCCTTTTCTCCTCCTCGGACATACTTATATCTTTAAATTGGGCCTAAGGCCCAATATACACATTTGGGCTTTTACCCCCACAGTATTTTTCATAAAAAAACTAGATCTGCATTTTCATAAAAATCTATTCTTTCATAGTTATAACCAAATCAAATCTAAATTTTTGTTCCAAAATTCATTCATTTTCATCATGAAAAGTCAAATCTAAATTTGTAATAAAAATTTCATCAAACATTTTTTTTATATAAAAAATAAGATTTCAAATCTAAGATTCTCAAATAGCATTTTAACTCTAGATCTAGAAATTGACATGACATTTTGTTGCATCTCAATAACATCTTACATATGGGTACTTAATAGTCATTAGAGTCTAGACGACAGGATTTGGTTCGGCAGGATGGGTGCCTAACACCTTCTCATCTTGTAACCTAACCCCCGAGTTTATATCTTAGGTTCGTAGAGTAGTTTTTATTGTTAGTAGATTGTAACTGGGACAAAGATCTTTGTAATTCTTTACTTAGATTGTAATTAGGACCAAAGCCATGTGTAGTTTATTTCTATAAATTGTAAGTGTTCAAATAAATAAGAACTCAAAGTTATTCATGTACTCTGTATATTTTAGTTTTTTATTTTTATTTTTTTTTCAATATATAAAATCTAAGTGGCAACTCCACAATATTTGTTGTATCTAAAATTTATTGTGAACTCAAGTTTGGCATAAACTTGAGAGTTCTAATATCTATTTTCATAGTGTATGTTTTTCAAATCTACCCTTGTGGTTTTTTCCTTTACACCAAAGGGGTTTTTTACGTAAGATTTAGTGTTCTTGTGTGGTTGTATTCCTATTGGTGCCTGCTGAATTTCTGTTCCCATATATATTACTATTGCTTGGTAGTTATTTATATTAATTTACACATAGAAATTGAGGGAATTTAGGTTTTTTCCTCAACAATATCAAACTTATTACCAAACCCATAAACAAGCCCAAACTTATCTTATTTTGTATCAAGCCCTAATGTTCATGAACTTGTTCATGAATATATATATATATATATATATATATATATATATTTTTAGCTTGGACCTAACTTGTTTATTAAATAAGTCTAAAACTAAGGCTTAAGCTTGGCTTGTTTATACACAAACATGAACAAACTTTTTCTCTAGCTAATCTTGAGCTTAGTTCATTTACAGCTCATTGTGTTGATAACTCATACAGCTATAGGCATGCTGTTGATAAGTGTAACGAATGGGTAACTAAGCCCAATTGTCATGGTAAGGTTCCTCTAGCTAAATTCGTTATCCACTATACATTTGTTACAAATCTAGCTAAACCAGTAACTAAACCAATGGATTTAAAGAAGACACGAAGAAGATGACTTGTATAGCAACATGTGGCTTAGACTCAATGATGCTTTATACTACCATTCGTATAATTGTAGTATTTGTTAAGGTTTCAGATCTCATTCTTCTAGTATTTAAGGAAAACCTTAATGCATGTTTTTGTTAAGAGAGATAGTGCATATTGTGCCTCCTAGTATTGTAGAAGTTTTTGCCATCACTAGACATCTCAACAGATGATCTAAATCTTTGAGTGAAGCTCTCAGAGTCATAAACTGGAGTGTTTGTGTGCAATAGATTCATAATAGAAAATTCTGTGGATTCGGAGCTACGTGTGGTCACGTGAGTAAGTACTATATGAGATAGCAGCAGAATTAGGGTTAAATCTATTGCATAAACTTTGATTCTATTAGTGAATAGTTGCCTCGTGGATTGTTTAGGATAAAATCCTCCCTAGGTTTTTTTATCTTGAAACTGGACTATTTCATTAGTTTTCTTGGGTCATTATATCGCTTATGTTCTTTACTTTTCTGCTGTTAATAATATGATCGATACTTGTTTAACCTAGATCTGTTTAATTGAACTAAGTAACAACTTGGCTATAAATTAAGTTAAACAATCTGTGTTTTCCAAGGGTCTAAAATCTAACACTATCATTTATATTTATGTAATATGTTATTGATTTAACAAATAAGTACAGCATTGATTGTTTGAAGAATTGGCTGCATTATTAGGATGGAAAGTCCATAAAGGTAGGGGTGACTGTGTTTCATTTTGAAGACTAGCTTTCCAATTGAGTAAACCATCTGTTTTTGTCCCTTCATTCACAAAAAGAGAGGCAACATTGAATGAGGAATGTAAGATGGCGAACGCGACTAGAGAAAAGAAGGAAAACACTTTTTTCAAGCTAGTCGATGCCACTAATTTCGGGGCCTAAGGTGACAGTTTAATTAATTCTTATAAGAGGGTTTTAAAAAAAAAAAATAATAATATTAATTAAATAAACTTTTGATATCTTTTTTTTTTTTTTTTCATTTAAAATCTGGCTTTTTTTTTTTTTTTTAAATTCAAAATTACTAATTTAGTCTTTCTATTTAAATTCTATTAATGTTTCTCTTTCAATTTATAATATGGCTAATCCTTAATCTTTTGTGTAACATATTCAATCTTCTAATGGAATTTTATCAATTTTAATTTTGAAAAAAAAAATTTATTTTTATAGACACTCTAGCCTTATCACACTTGCTTTGCGCGTACGATGAGACTTTTTGTTTTGTTATGTTTTTTTTTTTTTTTTTTTTTTTTTTTTTGGGTCTAGTGTCATAATTTTCCTTTAGTTTTTTAATCTTGGATAAGTTTGTTTTAAAAACATAGATTAATAGGAAAGTGTCCTATTTTGTAGGCATTTTAAGTGGAGTTAGATATATATTTTTACCAGGATGTTCTCAATCTTTTCCCTGTTAAATGTAAGGTTTATAGGTATTTCTGAACCACAAAAAAGTCCAGTCCAAAGAGGGGAATCCTCTTATAGATAGTATAGATTTATAAAGTGTGTAGTTTGCAATATTTTTTTAAAGTTTTTTCATAACCAAATTGATATTTTTTCAATAGACACTTTTACGAAATGCAATCTACACTATAAAATTATAATATAACTAAAATAAAACAACTTTTAAAGTGTAGAACAGTAACGCATGCATAAAATATAACAAATAAAGAAAACTTATTTTCATTAAATATGCAATACAAGAAATCTGTACTATTGCAGCGGATGCAAAAACTATCGCTATATGTCGTATATTGTGGTGTTTTTCCAGATCGTTGCTGTACGTTGGATCTATAGCGGTGTTTTTTCGGACCGCCGTAGTAGTTCTAATCTTTTGCGGCGCACTACAACAATGGTACATAGAACCACCGCAATATGTGTGTTTTAGAGGCATTTACGTAGATGTAGCGGCCCTTCAGAGAACCTGCCGCAATAAATATAGCATTTGCGGGGGTACTATAGCGGCGGTATCGAAAACCACTGCAATATGTAAGTTTTAGCGGTGCTTTTCCTTAGTTATAGTGGCGGGTTTGTGATGGCCGCAATAGACCTTTGAATTACCCATAATTAGTTCAATTTTTTCTCTCTTTTTTCCCCCACCTAAATCTGTCAATTTCGACCCTAACCTTTTCATTAGGGGTGTGCAAAAAACCAAAGAACTGAAAAAACCGCTTCAAACCGACCGAACCGATGCAAAAATTTCGGTTTGGTTTAGTTTCAGTTTTATTATATAAAAAACCGAAAATTTTGGTTCAGTTTTCGATGGCAAATTTTAATACACCGAACTGACTGAACCGAACCTAAATATATTATTATATTAAATATATAATATTTTGTAAATATTTGACTCTCTCTCTACCTAATACACACTTGGGCTATTCTAAAAAAAAAAAAGATATGCTTTGGCAGCTTTGCGTTTGGCAATGGGCCTCCAAAGTCCAATTCATCATTTCATTTTAAACCAATTCAGTGACTAAGTAAACTAAGTTATCAAATGATTCAAACTAAGTTATCAAGTGACTAAGGAAACTAAGTTGTAGTGGGCATTTTTTTTTTTTTTTTCAGTCAGCAAATGATTCAAATTTTCAAAATTCAAATGATCCGGCCATAGCATTTTAAAACCTATTAGATTAATCACCTATAATTAAACTAACTAAATATCGAATTAAACTAATTAAACTAAAACTAATTGAACTATAAAATCAAAAGTTGGAAACCCTACCCTACATACCCAGCCCACACTTTCACTCCCACAGTCTCACACTTTCCACTTTCTCTAACGTTTAGACATTAGACCGCCTCCACTCCCTACCTCTCACACTTTCCACTCTCTCCCTTTGTCATCGCCTCCACACGCCGCCCTCCCCATGCTGGCTGATCATCGGCTTCTCAACTCCCACGGTGAGTCTCTATCGTCGTCCCCACACTTTCACTCTCCCTTTGCCGTCGCCCCCACACTTTCACTCTCATGCAGTCCTCCACACGCCGCCTTCCCACACTGGCTCTCTGTTTTGTGTTTTAGGTTTTGAAAATAGAAATCTCGATACCCTTTGACCCTCTCTCTGTTTTGTGTTTCTCTCTGTTTTGTGCTCTAGGTTTTGAAAATAGTGAATCTTTGTTTTGTAGTAACAACATAAGATCAAGATGTTTATTTTTTCAAGTTTTAACGTTTTATATGCAAATAAAGTTAGGGTTTTGAAAAAATCGATGACCCATGTGCTTGGCTGCTTGTGCTAGTTGGTTTCTTTACTAAAGTTAGTTGATTGCCTTTGAGTTGTGATATATAAAGTTAGCTGCTTTTTTATTTATTTATTGTTGATATATTTTTGTTTATTGTTGTTGACATGCTGTGAATCTGTGACTGTGATATTAAGTTGTTATTTTCTTATTGATGTTACAGATTTGAAAATCAATAACCCCATATGCTTAACTGTGATGTTGGTGTATTTGTTAAGAGTTGACTGTGATGTTGGGGTATTTGTTAATAGTTGACTTTTTGTGTTATTGTATACTAGAGTAGAGTGAAGAGTCCTTTTCATTTTTTTTTTTTTTCTGTTGCTGACTTTTATTGTGTTATTGCTACTATATTTTTATTTTTTATTTTTTTATTGTAGACTAGACTCATTTTGGCATTAAATTTTATTTTATTTTTTTTACTTTTTATAGTTGCTGACTTATTGTGTTTTATTTTATATTGTAAATGAATAAGACAAGAGAAATCCCAGAGGGTCAACACAATGAAGCAAGTCAAGGGGCAACCAATATGCATGAAGACAAAGGCAAACCCCCACTCCCACCAAGTGCAGGTAATACTGGTAAAAAAAGATCTTTTGTTGGGGTCATTTCATTGTTATTGAAGGGGAGGAAAAACCTACGGCAGCTTGTAACTACTGTGGCACAACTTATGCCTGTGACACTAAGTTAAATGGCACTACAACCATGAGAAATCACATACAATCACAATGTTTGAAATATCCTTATAGGGCGAACAAAAAAAACCAATCAACCCTAGCATTCAAACCTAAAGAAGAAGGAGAAAGTAGCGGTAAACTTGTGCCTTGGGTGTTTAATTTTGAGGAATGTAAGAAAGCATTGGCAGAGATGATTATTCTAAATGAGCTGTCTTTTAGGTTTGTAGAGGGTTTGGATTTAGGAAATTTATGTCTGTTACCCAACCAAGGTTCAATCCATTCCCTTGCTGCACAACAATTGCCAAAACTTGCTTTAAGGTGTTTTTAGATGAGAAACAAAAGTTGAAAGAAGCCCTAAGAGAGCAGTGGGTCTGCCTTACCACAGATACATGGATGTCCGTTCAAAATTTGAACTACATGTGTCTCATTGCCCATTTTATAGATAGTGATTGGAAAATATACAAGAGGATTCTTAGTTTTCGTTTAGTGGAAAATCACAAGGGTGAAACACTTGGGAAGGCGGTTGAGATGTGTTTACTTGATTTGGGGATAGACAAGATTCTAACTATTACAATTAATAATGCTACTTTTAATAGTGGGCTGATTTCCTTTATTCAAAAAAAGACTAAGCATAGGAAGGCAACAGTTTTAGGGCATAAATACTTGCATGTGAGGTGTAGTGCTCATATCTTGAACTTGATTGTTCGTGAAGGGTTAGTTGAAATGGATGAGACAATAGTGAAGGTGAAGAAATCTGTGTGATATGTGAGATCATCTCCACAAAGACAAAGCACATTTAAGTTATGTGCGGAGGAGGAGAAAGTTGACTTTAAAAATTAGTTGTGCTTAAATGTGACCACTAGGTGGAACTACACCTATATTATGTTGGAGAAAGCCGAGAAGTATCAAAAGGCTTTTGAGAGATTGGAGGAAGATGATCCAAATTTTCTTATGACAATTAGAGATGAGGCAAAGGAAGAAGGAAATGATAGACATGAGGTTGCTTGGGGAATGGATTATGTGGATTGGGAAAAGATTAGGATCTTTTCTAAATTTCTTAAAATTTTCTGTGATGCAACTTTGCGGTTTTCGGGTGCTAATTATGTCACTAGCAATTCTTTCTTTTTAGAGCTCATGTCAATTCATGACACAATTGAGTTGGAGCATGAAAAAGATAGTTATTTGTTGAGAAAAATGGCTGATTACATGAAGAACAAATTTGAAAAGTATTGGGGGAACTTTGATAATATGAATCACTTGTTGTATGTAGGGCTAGTTCTTGATCCTCGATACAAGTTGAGGTATCTTGAGTACTATTTTGGTACTTTGTATGAGAGGCAAAAGGCTGTTGATATGGCAGGAAGAGTAAAGGCTGTTTTGGAGGATTTGTATAAATCTTATACTCAAAATCAAGTGGGGAGTAGTAGTGCTAGTGCTGTTGCACAAGCCCAAGGCCAAAAACCAAGTGGATCAATGGAGGGAGATGATTCTAATGTGGTTAATGCGAAGGCAATGAGGATGATGGGATTTAAGAAGCACTTGAAGGGTATTGATTCTTCAAATACCAAATTAGAGGTTGATAAATACTTGTTAGAGAGTTGCACGACACCGTGTGCTTTCAAGAGTTGCACGACATGTTCTTGCAATTTCGGTATCCACTTTGGCCTCAGAATCTGCCTTTAGTACAGCTGGTCGTGTCCTTGATCCCTTTCGGAGTTCATTGTCTCCACTTCTCGTGGAAGCCCTCATATGTGGTCAAAACTGTCTCCATCCTTCATCAGCTCCAATCTGCCTTCGTGCTGCCATGAATGATGTTGAGGAGTTTGAAAAGCTTGATGGAGGTATGATTATTATTTGTTATATTAAAAAAATATGACTTTCTATTTCTTTATTTATTAAAAAAAATTTTGCATGTCTATTATTATTTAAAAAAAATAAAAACTGAATGTCTTGGATTCTTGGCATATTTATTATTTTATTGTACATTCTGCACGTCTACTTCTTTCTTTATTAAAAGAAAAACTAAATGTCTTGGATTCTTGGCATATTTATTATTTTATTGTACAAGTGATTTTTATGTTTTTTTCATTTTTTGATTGTAGAACTCGTGAGTGATGCTGCATTAACATTGGAACTAGGCATGTCCACACCAACACCTATTGAAGTTGATGGTTGAAGATTTCTCTTTGCTCTTTGGACGGGTGGTATTGATGATGATATGTACACTTTTTGATATGTATAGTTATACACTTTTGATATGTACACTTTTTGCTATTAGACACTAGTAGACAGTGGACTACATAAGTATTTATAGATATGGGCTTTTATTTTGAGTTTTGATAGTGGCCTATACATAATACATAGACAATATATAGACAATATATGATATTAGGCAATAGGCAATGACATATGACAATTTATTTTGAGTCTTTGGCCAAATATTAAATATGGATAGTGTATATGTTGACATTGACATTGATATATGGCCAATTTATTTTGAGTCTTTGGCTATAATGCTATTATGTAGGTATTGACATATGGACAATATGTGGACTTTGACATATTACTAATGAAGTAATGAAATATGCATTAGTTATTTTATTTTGACTTGTACAATTTATTTTTTAATCTTGTTTGTATTTGATGGGTGCTTGTAACAAGTTACAGATTAGTTTGAGGCTTTGAGCACTAGAGCAATTTTTTGCTCTAGATTATTTTTGGATTTATGAATCTGTGTTGACAGGTTGTGCTTGTGCAAATGTATTGTGGACAGGTTATATCACGTTAACAGGTTATTTTTGGATTTATGAATATGTGATGTGTATTTTAATGAGTATAATAGAAGCTCTAAAGTAGGTTCTGAATTTATGATAGGTTGTGATTTATGAATTTGCTATATGTGTTGTATTTTTGGATTTATGAATTTGTAACAGGTTATTATTTTTTTTTGAAGAATCTGCTATAACGTGTATTTCTGGATTTATGTTGAGTAAAAGTAAGTTATGAAAAATGTAAAATGCAAAGCAGGTTGTGATTTTTTCTTGTTTGTAAAATGTTTTATGGATGTGTAAAAAGGCCTAAAAATGGCCAAAATAGGAAAGAACCGAATCTCAGCCAAAAGGGCCAAAACAGAAAGCTAAAAAAGGCCCAAAGATGGCCATTGCCAAAATAGAGAAGGCCCGAATCTGGGCCACAACTGATTCCTTACAAAGGCCCAAAATAGGTTTCTAAAAAAGTCTTAATTAGAGCATAAAAGGCCATAAAATAAGAGACTTGAATACTGCATTTAAAAAAAAAAAAAAAAAAAAAAAAAAGCCCAAACAGAAAATTTTTGGAAAAAAAACCAAAGGCCCAATTGGCCCAAACTCTAGGCCCAAAACTCGAAACCGATCGAAACCGACGGTTTTTCAACTATTTCGGTCGATTTTGGTTGGGACTTTTAAAAACCGAAAATTTTGGTTTCGGTTGGCCAGATTAAAAAAAACGACCGAACCGAACCGATTACAGCCTTACTTTTCATTTCTCATATGATTGTATCCCTCTAAAAAAAACACACACACACACACACACACACACTCTCTCTCTCTCTCTTTCACTCTCAAATTAAAATCTCACATCATTGATCTCAATACCCAAATATCGATCTTCCCACCACCACTATGGATTCTCACTCTCAGACCCTAGATTGGGCCTCTCTATATTAGCAATCACTGCCGCCACTAGCTAAATGAAGCCCCTAGTGATCAATATTTGAATATTAATTTCACTAAGTCTAGTGGTATCGGGACTATTTATTAAGTTTGACTGGGTTTGACCAACTTAAACTAAACTTTAACCGCACCTTTCTCTAAATCTGACCGTTCGATTGTGACCATAATTTATCAAAATTAACTTTTCATTACACTTTTCAGGATCCAACGGTTAGATTTCAAATCTCAGTTTGGCGCGTGGTAGATATGCGCTGTGTATCTGTATGGTTATGTTTTCTCAATTTGACCATCTAATTGGTCTCTAATTTCACCAACACTAATATGTCACCATACTCTTCAATCCCAATGATCAAGATTTGAATACGAATTTCACCAAATCCAGTGGTCTCGGGACCATCTATTAAGTTTAACCGGGTTTGACAAACTTTGACTAAATTTTGACCGCGACTTTCTCTAAATCCAACCGTTTAATTGTGACCATAATTTACTAGAATTAACCTTTCATTACACTCTTCAAATCCAACGGTTAGATTTCAAATATAAGTATGGCGCGTGATGAACATATGTTGTGTACCTATATGGCCATGTTCTCTCAATTTGATCATCCAATTGGTCTCAAATTTCACCAACATTAATATGTCACCATACTCTTCAATCCCAGTGATCAAAATTTGAATATGATTTTCACCAAGTCCAATAGTATTAGGACCATCTATTAAGTTTGATTGGGTTTGACCAACTTTGACTAAATTTTGACCATATCTTTCTCTAAATCCAATTGTTTAATTGTGACCATAATTTATTAGAATGAACCTTTCATTACACTCTTCAAATCCAATGGTTAGATTTCAAATCTAAGAATGGCACGTGATGGACATGTGTTGTGTACTTATATGGCTATATATATTCTCTCAATTTAACCATCCAATTGGTCTCAAATTTTACCAACACCAATATGTCACCATACTCTTCAATCCTAATGAGCAAGATTTGAATATGAATTTCACCAAGTCTAGTGGTATTAGGACCATCTGTTAAGTTTGATTGGGTTTGACCAACTTTGACTAAACTTTGACCACGCATTTCTCTAAATTCAATCGTTTGATTGTGACCATAATTTATTAGAATTAACTTTTCATTATACTCTTCAAATATAACGGTTAGATTTCAAATCTAAGTATGGCACATGATGGACATGTGTTGTGTACTTGTGTGGTTATGTTTACTCAATCTGACTATCCAATTGGTCTCAAATTTCACCAACACCAATATGTCACCATACTTTTTCAATCCTATTGATCAAGATTTGAATATGAATTTCACCAAGTCTAGTGGTATCGGGACAATCTATTAAGTTTGACCGGATTTTACCAACTTTGACTAAACTTTGACTGCGCATTTCTCTAAATCCAACCATTTAATTGTGACCATAATTTACCAAAATTAACCTTTCATTACACTTTTCTAATCCAACGGTTAGATTTCAAATCTAAGTATGGTGCATGATGGACATATGATGTGTACTTGTATGGTTATGTTCACTTAATCTGACCATCCAATTAGTTAGTTATATATATATATATATATATATTTTTTTTTAAAGTAAACGTAGTTAGTCACATATTAAAATTCTTACATAAATTTAATAATAGCCATGATCATTTTATTTTATTTTTTTTAATAAGATAGAATGTGTGATAATTTTTGTTGTGTGGTATTTTTTTTTTGGTTGAGAAAGTTGTGTGGTGATTTTTATTGAGTATATGTGATTGTTTTTTGTTTTTTGTTTTTAAATTTTATTTCATAGCTCATTAATACTAGTTTCTTAATATTTTGTATTCATTAACTCACTTAAATATATAAATGTGTTTGATTCATGTACAATTACAAAATGCATGACAATGATAATTGCTAGTCAAAAGTGGTAATTAATTAAAATTGTCTTCTTTTGTTTTTATTTTTTCCTTAAAATAAATCTGTCTTCTTTTATTTTTCCTACCCAAAATTTTCCAAAAATTTGTTTCCCTTCTAATGTGTTTCACTTAGCTTTCCCCCACCACCCCCCAAAAAAAAGCCAAAATTTGACTTTTTTAACTTAGATTTTTTTTCCCAAAATTTGTTTCCCTCTCTAAGAGCATTCACAGCAGTGGAGTTATAATGCTATAATGCTAAAATTTAGCTCCAAAATCACAAAAAAAAGCTTACAGCAGTGGAGCTATAGCTATAAATTATAGATGAATTGCTACAGTGCACATCTATAGATAGATGTGCACTGTAGCTTGAAGCTAAAAATAATAATATTATTTTATTAACCATAAAACTTTATTTCTTTTATTTTTTTCATTTTATCACAAAACTGGTCACAGACTTGGACTCTCATCTCATTCACTCTCTTGTTCATCTCTCTCTCAATAGCTCACCTCTCATCTCCGATCTCATCGCCGGCCATCTTCATTCACCGGCCTGAACTTCTTCATTCACCGGCCTGACGTCACTCTCTCTCAAAAGCTCACCTCTCATCTCCGATCTCATCGCCAGCCATCTTCATTCGCCGGCCTGACCTTCTTCATTCGCCGGCCTGACGTCACTCTCTCTTGTTCATCTCTCTCTCAAGCCTCTCAAGCTCACTGTCATCTCTGATCTCATCATCGGCCCGACCATCTTCAAGCTCACTCCGGTACAAACTTGCTTTTTTTTTTTTTTTTTTTTTTTTTTTTTTTCATTTTATCAAATCCGGTCTCATTCACTCTCATTTACTCTCTCTCGTTCACTGTCATCTGCCTTAGACGCACAAGCTCACTCCGGTCTCTCAAGCTCACTCCGCCGACGGCGGCAGCGGCGGCGGTGGCGGTTGTAGGTGGTTGTGATTGTTGTTTATTGTAATGGATATATTATTTTATTGTAGTAGATATATTATTTTATTGTGATATTTATATTATTTTATTGTGTTGAAAGCTAAAATAGATTTACTACTGCAGTATGTGTGTAGCTAAAATAGATAAAGTAACTTTTGGTGGAGCTAAAAAGCTAAATTTTTAGCTCCACTGCTGTGAATGCTCTAATCCGTCACTCTTCTTCTCTCTTTCTCTCCATCTCATCGGCCATCCTCACCAGCCACCGCCGCCAACTGCCACCATCTTCCATCAACACTAACCCCATCTTCTTTTTAGCAAAAATGCCACGTGCCATGTGGACGCCCGGCGCATATGAAAGTTTTTCTTTCACACAGTCTCTCATATTCTGTTTTCACTAACCGATTCAGACTCAATAGACACAAACAAACAAAATATTCAGATTCTCTCCAGGTCGGACCAACCGGGCCCTAGTTCCTGATCTAGGGTTTCTTTCTGGAGCGTGGAATCGAAGATACGGTTCGCTTGGCTCGAGATCCGGGCCAAACACTCAACTACTGGATTCGTCTCTAGGTTCACTACAGGTTCACTCTCTCTGTAATCATTTTCTGTTTGGTTTCTAGGAAAATACGGAATCAACTATTGAATCTTGACTTCTTTTTTCGTTTCTAACTTCTGAGAAAACACTGATACTATTGTTTTTTTTAATTAATTATATTGATTAGAAGTAGTGCAAAATATTTGATATATAATTATTGTTTTTTTTTTCTTTGAATTTTTCGTTTGGTTTTGTTGATCATATTGTGTATAGGATTTGGGTGGTGTGAATGAGGTAGTGTTTGTGGTTCTTGATATCGCTGTTTCAAAACATAATATTGTTTACTGTTGACTTTGCACTAAGATGGGAGTTGTATTTACGGTTAGTATTATAATATATGAAAAATAAAATAAAAAAACGTTTTTTTTCACCAACCAAAAAAAGTAAAGAACTTTTTAGATTAATGGAAGCAATAAAAAAATATTTGAAAAACAAACAGAAGAACCACTTTTTTGATTAATGGAAGCAATGCATATTGAGGTATATGGATTAATTTAACTATCCACTTGACAATGTAGGATGTCGTGGCTGCTTTTGAGATTGTAAATTGCAATGGGGTTGAGATGCAATGCCAGGCATCCTTATTTCACCTCATAAATGATTTTATGATGTCAAATTGAAATCCAATTATATTATTCCAAGATTTCAACCTAATAAACATAGAAAATAGATTTTGATTGAGAATGATATTAATGCCTGGTATATGATCTTAGTCGTTTACCTACTATGTGGCTATTATAGGGATCAGCTCCAACTATTTTAGTGGACAATACGACAGGCTGCCAGTTATATTTAAGCAAAGAATCTCTTGGCACATCTATAACAATAGCTAAGTCTAGTGAGATCAATGTATTGGTACCTGGTGCTGAGCCTGATGGTGATTGGGTATGTTTCCTGGTTTCTTTTCCCCTCTTAGCTGTTTGAGTTTTTGACTTCTTTGATTGATATGTTACTTCTGCCACCCCCCCCCCCCCCCCCCCCCCCCCAGTTGTGCTTGTAAACAGTATTGTTAGGAGGTAATGTTCGCGGTTCTTGATATCGCTGTTTCAAAACATAATATTGTTTACTGTTGATTGTGCAGTTATAGTTTCATTTTGACTGAAAGTTAGCTAGAGCAGGCTTGTTGTGGTATATGTGATATTTTGTTTGTGAAGTGGGATGTTTGTTAAACAGCTCTGGATTGGCATTGATCAATGTTACCATAGTTTGATTACAATTTGAATACTGAAATTGAAAATTAAACATAGTGGGTTGTGGAAGTTTAGAATGACATAATGAGTCTGAAAATCTGATATATTTGTGTAAGACTCTTAAGTCTTTTTGGAAAGTGTTTTGGGAAAGGTTCTTGGTGATCAAGGGACACTTACGTGCATTGGTTATTGGCCAATACGTACTCCCTGTTCAAAAAAAAAAAAAAAAAAAAAAAGGTTAAAATAACTTTAATCTGAAAATCTGATATATTTTGTCTAAGCTGTTAATCTTTTTTTGTTTTGGGAATGTGCGCTGGAAGAGGTCTCTAGCAATCAAAGGACACTTTAGGTTCATTGGTATTTGGCCAATACATACTCCTTGTTGAGGACTATAGTTGTGAACAGTAGCTATTAGTAGTCTTTGCATGTGAAAGTAGCTAGCGTAAGACTTGTCAAAAAAAGTAGTAGCATAAGGATTCATGAGAGTTGTTAGGACATATGTGTTTCACATACTAAGAACATATGTCTTACTTATTTATGTAAATTGGCTAATCCTTTGACAAAACGCACTCTACTTGTAATTGGGTAGATCTAGGTGTTTTTAATACTTTAAGAAACAATGTTTCAAGGTCAAGTATTGAAGTCATCAAGTCTGTCCAAGAGAACACAAGTTGAAGTACAGAATTTTTAAAGCTCGACACCTCTCGATAGCTACCTCGACACCTGCTATCTGTCGAGATTTAAAAAAATCAGAAATTCCAAATCTGATTTTCTTGGGATCCGTGAATATGTTTTTGGGACTTCTTTTCTTCTAACCCTAAACATATAAAAGGATTATTTTAAGAGCCGTTTTGGGTGACACAAGTTGTATTATCATTGAGCAATCTCTGTTTATGCAAATTGTGCTCAACAGACGAAGTTCTTGACCTAGTTCATCTTCCATCAAGAAGTTGCTGTGTCTTTGCACCATAGGGTTTTGTAACCAAGCATCTTCCTGCTATTCATCACGTGGATGAACTGAAGAACTTTGCAGCCAACCTTTCTTCCTCAAGTTGGTGTTTCTGAAGTCGCGTACTGGGATCCGCGCATTGGTTAGTCACGTACTTGGGAGCCGTGCATCAAAGGTGGAAATTGTCACTACAGATCAAGTCCAATTGGGTATTGGGGTAAGGGTTCAACTGTAGGTTGGTAAGGTACTTGGGATTCCTTTCTTGTAACCGCTTGATTTGATAATAGTGGAGTTTCGGGAGTGGTGACCTGAAAATCACCCGGTGGGGTTTTTGCCGTTAGGGTTTTCCCCATTTGTAAACAAATCACCGTGTTATTTATTTTCCGCTGCATATTTAGTTTTTGGTGATTTGTTTGTGCTTCCACAAAATTGCATGCTTAATTGGTTAATTAACAACTTGGCTAATTAATTAATTAATTAGGGTTTATCACAAGGGGTCATTCAGATTGTGACCTATCAAGTGGTATCAGAGCAGGCACACTCTGATTAGGATTTAATCTTAGCTGTGTTGATCCATTGACCCCTGTTTGTCATGGATAGAGGACAATCCTTAATCATACCTCCTTTATTTGATGGCACTAACTATGCATACTGGAAAGTACGCATGAGAGCTTTCTTGCAGTCTTTAGATGAGAAGGTGTGGCAAGCTGTAGAGATTGGCTGGACTAAGCCAAAAGAAGAACCGGCCGAGTGGGATGATGCTAAGATCAAGGCGGCCAACTTCAACAGCAGAGCGCTGAATGCTCTTTTTAGCGCAGTCACCAATGAGGAGTTCAAGAAGATATCCTCAACTGAAACTGCTAAGGAGGCTTGGACCATCCTCCAGACAACCTATGAAGGGACAAAGGCTGTCAAAGACTCAAAGCTTCAGAGGCTCACTACAAGCTTTGAAGAAATTAAAATGGAGGAGGATGAGTCGTTTGATGAGTTCTATGCCAAGCTCAAGGACATAGTGAACTCAGCCTTCAATCTTGGGGAAACCATCCCTGAACCCAAGATTGTAAGAAAAGTGCTCAGATCTCTACCTGAGAGATTTCATGCCAAGATTACGGCAATTGAGGAATCAAAGGATATAGACAAGATTCCTTTGACTGAGCTGGTTGGAAACTTGCAGACCTATGAGATAGGTTTATCTAGGATCGGCAAGACCAATAAAGGCAAAAGCATGGCCTTGAAGGCGAAGAGCAGTGATACAGATGAATCTTCCGATGATGAAGATTCTAAGATGAAGTCCTATATTACTCGGCAGTTCAAAAAGTTCATGAAGAATGCCAATGGAAGGAGCTTCGACAAGGACCGCAGGCAGTTCAGTTCTTCTCAGTTCAAAAGCCAAGACAAAGGGAAGAAGGATGCTAGGGAGGCCGGTCAGTATACTGTTCCCGCAGGACCAAAGTGCTTTGGTTGTCATGGGTTCGGACACATGAAACATGAGTGTCCTACATATCTGAAAAGCATTGGGAAAAGCAAGGCCCTTGCTGTGACCCTAAGTGACACTGAGCCTGAAGACGATTCCGACAATGAGGATGACGGAATCCTAAATGCCTTCACTGCCACAGTCAATCCTACTGAAGGGACTGTTGAAGAAGTGGATGAAGAAGAAGAGTTGTTGGAGTCCAAATTTGAGAAGATGGATGATCAAGATGATATCCATTCAGCCTATGAGAAGCTTTACAAGCTCTCTGAAAAGCATGAGAAATTATATAGGCTGGCCACCAAGAAGCTCAGTGAAGTGGAACTCGATCGTGAAGAGCTGTCCACAAAGTTTGATGAGGCGAATCAAACTATTGGAGCACTGAGATTTGAGAACAATTGTTTGGCTAAGAAGACCAAGAAGCTTGAAGTGGAGCTGTTTCAAGTCAGAGCTCAACTGGAGAGGACCTCAAGTGCAAAGCTTGATGAGATGCTTAGCAATCAAAAACCTGCTTCGGATCGAACTGGTTTGGGGTATGGTATTTCTTTCTCTAATACTGCTTCTACTAGCAATACTGTTTTTGTTCCTGCTGCTAATAACATTGAAATTGAGAACCCTAATTTTAAAACTGAATTAGCTAGTGAGAACTTAGACAAAGGAAAATCTATCTTAGGAGCACCCCCTAAGCTAGACAAGAAAGATGCCAAGAACCCTAGGGCTAAGAAGGCTAACTCTCAAAAGCCTAAACAAAAGAAGCAGCATTTCTGTCATTATTGTGGAGCTGCCGGTCACACTCGACCAAATTGCTATAAGTGGTTAGCCACTCAACAGAGCAATGGCATGATTGCATCTGGAAGTCAATCTCAGCTTCAATCCTCTCTTGCTCCTCTTGGAGATCTTCTGAAAGCCCTCATGTTCCTTTCGAACTTGAACGGTTTAAATTCTTCCCCCTCACCACCTGTTCAAGGATTCTATCAAAGGAAAGGTTCTTCCAAGGAGTGGAAGAAAAAGGACTCTAAGTGATTTTATCACTTTCTTCTCCCTTCTTGTTTTTCTTTTGTGTGTTGCATTGCTTATGTGTTTTACTTTTCTGCTGAGTCAGTCTAGTTTTTGCTTTGCTTTGTTTAACATGTTTTTGTTTGTTTATTTTTCAGTTTTGTTCATTTTGTTTTTAAAATTAAAAAAAAAAAAAATTGAAAAATCAGAAAAATACAAAAACAGTGTGTTATGTGTACTTTGGTATTTGTGTACCTTAGATGGCCAATGAAACAAAGTTTCTCTAAACTTTGTATCTCTTGTAGCTTAGATGAGCATCTCTATGCACAACTAAGCAAGTGAGCTTTGTGGCTCTTGTTTGTGATGAGTAAGATTAGGTTATCTCTTAAAACTTAACACTCATATCACTCTTTTTGACAGGTAGGACTAGAAAATCCTAAGAGAAAGGCATTAATGACCATCTCACCACTGTTGCCCGCCAATCATAGTATGACACCTGTATGCTTCGGCATAGCAAAAGTGCAGTGTCATAGACACCTGTATGCTTCGGCATAGCAAAAGTGCAGTGTCAAAGACATTCGTATGCTTCGGCATAGCAAAAATGCGATGTCAAATGCTTAACATCTTGGGTATTTCTTTTCTCTCTTTTTATGCCCATGCATGATATGCTTAAAAGAAAAAAATATGCAAAGAAAATATAAAGCAAAAAGATTAAAGATGCTTTAAATATGATTGCAAGCGTGTTTTCTAGGAGATGTGGGAGTTATAGGATGTACCTCGAAGGTGATAGTCCCCATCAAACAGTTATGATTGTGTGTGAGTTAAAAGTTATTTACTCATATCTCAGATCATCATAACATGTATACACATATGCAATCTTGCGATGTTTTTCACACACAACACGCAATATTCTTTGCTACTTTTGATACATGTGCAGGTACAATGTGATTTGGCCATCACAAGTGTTTACATATGCTAATGTATGCTCACTAAACTGTCATAACTTGTTTTTGAAATATAAAATTGGTTAGACTTGTTTAGTGTGTGTGTGTGTTTTGCATGATCTTTGTGCTTAATTTCTTGTTGAGAGATGTTTTGAGAGGTTTATATGTTGAGTGGATTTGTTGGTAGAGATGTGTGTTGGATTGCATTCATGTCTATGTTTTTCACTTCTCGAAAAACTCCTTTTACTGTGTCTCGACACCTCCTCGATACCTGGTCATCTGTCGAGCTTCTCAAGTTTTTCTTATCGCAGTCTCGACACATCCTCGACACCTTGTGGATCGATCGAGAAAGTCTCTGTCCTCTCGATAGATTCTCGACACCTGTTGGATCGATCGAGATTCAATTGTGCTGTTTGTGTCTTCCTTCTCGACACCTGTCTCGATACCTTGTGGATCGATCGAGATTTCTTCTGTCTTCTCGATACCTTCTCGACACCTTCGCGATCGATCGAGCTTCGCGTATCTGAAATTCTCCTTGCATCTCGATACCTCTCGATACCTGCATCTGTCGAAGGCTTATTCCTCGATACCTTTCTCGACAGATACCTCGATACCTGTCGACACCTCAGCTGTCGAGAATTACTGAGGTGCCTATTTAAGTGCAGATCGCGATTTTTCTTCATTTCACTCGATCTCTCTCGATCTCTCCGTGGCTGTTCGTATCCCTTTCACTCTCCTTTCACTCAAATCCTTCAACCCACTTGGATCTTGCTCATTTCTTGCTCAAATCACTTGGTAAGATCTCTTTTCTCTTCCTTTTTCATGCATTTCATGTTTTGAAAACCTAGTTTTTGGGATTTTTCATAAAATTTGGGGTTTTTCAAAATTGTTGAGTTTTTATTGAAATTTTGGGTTGGGTTTGGAATTAAATGATTTCAAAATATCATACATTGCATTTCATGTGCATTATAATGGTATTTTCATGCATTTGGAAGTGAGTACTTTGTTTATATGCTGTTAGAAATGGATTGGGCTAAGCCCATGATAATATTTCTGTTTTGCATGTCACATGTTCATGCATTCCCATGCATACGTACTCTTTGTTCATATATCTGTCATATTTGAACTGATTTGGAACTTTTCTGTTTGTCTCCCTCTCTATCTCTTTCTCATTCTTTTACGTGAGTAGTGTCTATGGCACCCAAACGTAAATCTACTCCTGCTCGGAACCCTCTGCGTTCTGGAGCTTCTACTTCTTCTGATTCTGCTCCTTTTAACATTCGGTTCCGTGATGGAGATGCCCAAAAGGCATTTACTGAGAACTTTTCTAGACGAGGTGTTCATTCGGAACGCCAAGTCATTCTGGCGGACTTCGCCGACACTGACCTTCCTTCTGTCATTCAAAGTAGGGGATGGGGGTCACTGTGTGACATCCCGGTCACTTGCCCTCTCGTGCTGATACAGGAGTTCTACTCCAACATCCACGGGATTGATCTTTCAGTACCTCAGTTTTCCACTCGCGTTCGAGGTATGCGCATTCCTGTCACACCGCAACTTGTTGTGGATGTGCTTAGGGTACCTAGGATAGAGTTTCCAGATTACCCCTCTTGTGAGCGTCTGAGGACTGTGTCCAAAGAAGAGCTCATTTCTGCTTTTTGTGAGCGCCCTGCTGATTGGGGTGAGCATCAGTTCACATCATGTAGGCCTTTTGCTAAAGGTCCTAGATTCATGAACATGGTGATGACTTTTGTTCTCCATCCTTTGTCTCACTATAACTTTATCACAGAGCCTCGTGCTCGATTTTTGCTTTCTCTTCTTGAGCACTTGACCATAGACTTCCCTTCTCACTTCATCCGGTCTATCTTAGAGGTTTATCTTGATTCGGCGTCCCGTGATAAGCTCATCTTTCCTTCTGCTATCACGCGGATTCTACGCCATTTTTCCGTTCCCTTTCCTGTGTCCGACCACTTCACACACATATCTGCCATAGATGCCGCTACCGTAAAACGTAGTGAGGCACAGTTTAGGTCGAGACAGCCTGGTGCCACTCCTCCCTCTCGTTCAGCACCATCCAGATCAGCTCCATCTACATCTGCTCCTTCTTCCTCTTCGGGCGATGTATCCCTTGGTGATATCATGGCGCAGCTGCAGCGCATGGACACTCGTCTTGATACACTCTCTGCTGAGTTGTATCAAGTGAATGTTCGTGTGGGTCGTATTGCACGACGGCAGGCGACCATGGGTGGTTTTGCTCCAGAGGCTACTCCTTCACCACCTACTCTAGTAGCTTCAGATTCTGATGATGATGATGATGATGATGTTGATGATGATGATGATGGAGATGCTAGCTCTGCCGATGAGATGTCTACATGACACTCTACCCTTTGTCACTCGTGACAAAAAGGGGGAGTAGTTTTGGGTTATGAGAGTAGTCATCTTAGGGGGAGAGTTAGTATAGGACATTTTTGATAGGGGGAGTGTTGATACTTTTGAGGGATGTAGTGAGGTTTGATGTATCTTTTTCTTTTCTTATCTTTTTAGATACATTGTTCTTGTATATGAGGTCTTGTGACCAGTTTTACATACATGGTACTTATTCTTTATTTATGTGGATGTATGTTTCTTTCACCTCTCTCTTCATGTGTTGTTTCTTTTCTATCTTTATACACATGTTCTTTACTTGTATGCAATCTATTTATTTCTGTTTCACACAAGATGCCTTGATAAGTTTTGTTTAAAGTGTTTTAGAAATACAGGTTGTCAAAGTCTACTTATCATAAGCTCTCTTCTTGCAAAGTTTTTCAAGAGTTTGTGTTAGGATAGATTTTATTGTATTCAACAAGTGAATATGAGTTGAGTGATTTATGACTTCTCTCATATACTCATTTGTTTGTTGTGGTTTTGTCACGGATTGCCAAAGGGGGAGATTGTTAGGACATATGTGTTTCACATACTAAGAACATATGTCTTACTTATTTATGTAAATTGGCTAATCCTTTGACAAAACGCACTCTACTTGTAATTGGGTAGATCTAGGTGTTTTTAATACTTTAAGAAACAATGTTTCAAGGTCAAGTATTGAAGTCATCAAGTCTGTCCAAGAGAACACAAGTTGAAGTGCAGAATTTTTAAAGCTCGACACCTCTCGATAGCTACCTCGACACCTGCTATCTGTCGAGATTTAAAAAAATCAGAATTCCAAATCTGATTTTCTTGGGATCCGTGAATATGTTTTTGGGACTTCTTTTCTTCTAACCCTAAACATATAAAAGGATTATTTTAAGAGCCGTTTTGGGTGACACAAGTTGTATTATCATTGAGCAATCTCTGTTTATGCAAATTGTGCTCAACAGACGAAGTTCTTGACCTAGTTCATCTTCCATCAAGAAGTTGCTGTGTCTTTGCACCATAGGGTTTTGTAACCAAGCATCTTCCTGCTATTCATCACGTGGATGAACTGAAGAACTTTGCAGCCAACCTTTCTTCCTCAAGTTGGTGTTTCTGAAGTCGCGTACTGGGATCCGCGCATTGGTTAGTCACGTACTTGGGAGCCGTGCATCAAAGGTGGAAATTGTCACTACAGATCAAGTCCAATTGGGTATTGGGGTAAGGGTTCAACTGTAGGTTGGTAAGGTACTTGGGATTCCTTTCTTGTAACCGCTTGATTTGATAATAGTGGAGTTTCGGGAGTGGTGACCTGAAAATCACCCGGTGGGGTTTTTGCCGTTAGGGTTTTCCCCATTCGTAAACAAATCACCGTGTTATTTATTTTCCGCTGCATATTTAGTTTTTGGTGATTTGTTTGTGCTTCCACAAAATTGCATGCTTAATTGGTTAATTAACAACTTGGCTAATTAATTAATTAATTAGGGTTTATCACAAGGGGTCATTCAGATTGTGACCTATCAAGAGTAAACAGAAAATCTTGGAGATTGTTTCTTGGGCTGGTCCTATCTCCAAGTTCTTTCCGCTGCATGTTGACCAAACGTAGTCAGAGTTGGTATGGTAACGATTCTGACTTGACTATGTTAAAGACTGTTACTAATGTTGATAAAACCTGCATTGACTGGTAAGGGTGAGTAAAGAGTGTAGGTTAGATTGTATGGCATATTGTCTCAGTGTAGTCATATCTGTCAGGCATCAACTGCTGTTAGTGAAATAGGATTTCTCTTGGCACTAAGTCTGAATGACCTAGTGTTACAATCTAATATGTAGTCTGAACAACCTAGTGTCGTCATATTTTACATTATTCTTGGCGGTGCTTGTCGATTGTCTTTTTGCTTCTCTTTCGGTCAGTTTTAGAGTGGCTTGAATTAGAAAGATTAGAGAATAGGCAAAGTTGACAATAGAACTCTTCCACTCATCTCCACACTTTACAGGTCACTTCACTAACTAACTTTCCTCTTTACCCATTTTTCACTTTCACAATTCACTCTCTTTATATTTGTACTTTATGAAGTTAGAGACTTTTAAGCTAAAATGTAATCAGCTGTATTGTTAGTTTGTTGATTGTTGGTGTTAGGTTCTAAGGTCTTAGGATTTTATGTATTTAGAACTCTAATTTGTAATGTTGGCAAACCATGATCAAAACATTGTATTTAGTCTTATTTAGACTTGCTCAAAGTTGGTTTAATATTGTAAAGTTGGAATCGAGTGGCTGCAGAAGTACTTGGGACTTTCGGCCTGGCTCGATCGATCGAAGAATAGACTCGATCGATCGAAAATCGCACAGGTTGATTTTTCTGCAGAATTTCCAACTCAGCCCTACTTCATTAAACGTTTAGGGTTTTATGTTTTTACCCTAGGTATATAAACTAAACCCTAGCCACGTTTTTGAAGGTTGTCCATATTGTTTTGTTGCTCATACATTGCTGTTTTGTGTGAATCTCTTGTGAGATCTTTGAGGAGCTTTCCTTTACACAAAATTTAGGGTTTTCAAGGTAAAGATGATTTCAACATCTTGAAGATCATTACCGTTGCAACCATTGGAACTTAAAAGAAAAGCAAGCGGGGAGCTTGTAGCTGATTGAGGAATTCAAGAAAGAAGTAGTCAGTGGATTCGGAGCCTGCGCGTGGTCGTGTCAGGAAGTTCTACTGGTGGGTAGCATTAGGAAGTCGAGCGGGGAGCTTGTGGTCCTTTTGTAAGAACTTCAATTCTTTCATAGTGAATTCTGTTATGCCTTGAGGATCGGTGGGTCAAATCCTCCCCAGGTTTTTACCTTGTGGTTTCCTGGGTGATCATATCTTGTGTTATTTATTTTTCGCTGCATTATTATTCTTGATATGATTGTTTGATTGCTTTAACCTAGAATTGCATAATTTGACTAAGTAACAACTTGGCTAATTAATCTAGGCTACGCAATCTGGTTGTTTAAGGGGTCTAAATTCCTGTCAAGTGGTATCAGAGCAGGTAGCTCTTTTTGTTTGAGATTTTTAATCTCTGAGTTGATCCTTGACCCCTGTTGTCATGGAGCATGGACACTCTCTATTTGTTCCTCCTCACTTTGATGGGAACAACTATGCTTATTGGAAAGTAAGGATGAAAGCATTCCTGAAATCCATTGATGAAAGGGTTTGGAATTCCGTTGAATATGAATGGGAGAAGCCCGCTACTCCTGTGAGTGAGTGGCAAACTTCTGAAAAAGAAGCAGCAAGCTTCAATAGCAAAGCTATGAATGCCATCTTTAATGCTATTTCTATGGAGGAATTTAAGAGGATCTCTAATGTTGAGGTTGCTCATATTGCTTGGAAAATCCTCCAAACTGTGCATGAAGGCACAAAGGCAGTTAAGATAAACAAACTGCAACAATTGACTTCTAGATTTGAAAGCATTAGAATGTCTGACGATGAATCTTTTGATGAATTCTATGCTAAATTAAATGATATTGTCAATTCTGCTTTTGATTTGGGTGAAATTTATGATCAACCTAAAATTGTTAGGAAGATTCTTAGATCTTTAACTGAAGATTTTAGACCCAAAGTGACTGCCATCACTGAAAGCAAGGATGTGGACTCCATCCCTTCTGATGAGCTTGTAGGATCTCTTCAATCCTATGAGTCTGACCTACCTAAAGCGAACAAATCCAAATCAATGGCTCTTAAGTCAGTTGATGATGTTGATGGTGGTGGATTTGATGATGAGCTCTCTGCTACAGAGATTGTCTATCTTGCCAAAAACTTTAAGAACTTTCTTAGGAATACAAATAGAAAGGCAAGAGGTACTTACAATGCTGAACCTAGAAATTTTAGGAAGAATGATCCCACTAAGGTTAATAACTTTGAAAAACCTAATGAAAAAGTTGGTCAATCTTCAAATAACTTTTTGGGTCCTCAGTGTTTTGGCTGTCAAGGGTATGGTCATGTGAAATCTGAATGTCCTACATTCTTGAGGACTAAGGGTAAAGTTATGGCTGTAACCCTTAGTGATAATGAGGTTTCTGATGATGAGTCCGGTGGTGACGAGAATGGAAACTTCATTGCTTTCACGGCTACTGCTATAGTCAATGAAAGCATATCTGCTGAAGAGAACCCTTCTGATGGGGAACTCTCTGAAGATGCAGATCTTCAAGAGGCCTATAACAAACTTTGCAAAATTGCTGCAAAGGATGCTATGAAAGTTGAACTTGGCCTAAAGAAAATTGATTCTCTTGAGCTTGAAAAGAAAAATTTGCTTGTTAAACTGTTTGATACTAATGAGCTTTTGAATAATGTTAAATCTGAGAACATGCTTTTGCTTGATAAAGTTAGAACTTTGGAACATGATTTATCTGTTGCTAGATCTGCTAGTTCTAAACTTGATCACATGCTGAATGTTCAAAAGTATCCTTCTGATAAAACTGGGTTAGGATATGTTGAAAGCATCTTTGATTCTGCACCTCATTCCACAAATTTTGTTCTTGATTCTTCTTCTGAACCCTCTGTGAGTGAGGTTGTGAGTGAAACTGTCAAACCACCTGTGAGTGAGATAGTTAAACCCGTAGAAGTTTCACCACCTAAGAAGATTAGGGTAGACTTAAGAGATTCTAAACCTAAGGAGCCTACCAAATCTAAGGACAAGATGCAAGGTAAACCTGCATGGGTTTGTCATTATTGTGGTAAGTCTGGACACATTCGTCCTAACTGTTACAAGCTTCAAGCTGATAAGAGAGCAAATAAACCAAAAGTGCCTATGCCTCAAGCACAAGATCCTATGGCACTAATTGGTGAATTGGTAAAGGTGTTAAACCTTTATTCCAATCCTGGAGTTGGGAATCACTCGAATGTGAATAAGAACTCCAATGCTCGTGGTGCATCTAAAAAGTTTTGGATGCAAAAGACTCGAACTAATTGAGTCTTTCTGACATGGTCCTTGTGCTTCATTGCTCTTTTCCTTTGTGACCATTGTTCTTTGGTTTTTGTGTTTTTGTTCTAGGACTTGCATTGCATTACATTCATGCATTTCATTCTAGGATTTATTTGTTTTCTCTTTTAATAATTAAAAAAAAAAAAAAAAGGAAAAAGAGAAAGCTAAAATTATGTTTGACACTAGTCTTCTTGATTTTTGAAAAACAAGGTTGGTCTATCTTTTTACACATATCATGTCTTGTGTACCTTGTTTAACTTTGATGAACTTATACATTGCACTTGACTAGTTGAAACTTTGTAGTGCATGTTGTGTGGGAAAGATGTGTGTTGTTATTAATCACTTTGTCTTGATCTTGAAGTCACATGTTTTTGACTGTCGGACTTGATTCTTTTGAGAAAGGCATAAATAACCATCTCACCACTGTTCACTAGTCAATCATGAACACCTTAGTGCATATCATAAGATTTTGTGCTCGAGAAAGTGTAGCACATGCACAAAAAGAACATGAGGTGTAGCCTCTGTTAAATGCTTAATAATTAAAACTGGTGTGTACTATTAGGCTTGATGCCAAATTTCACCTAAATAATGGGGCAAAATACAAGAAACTTACATGATTGCAAGCTTTTGTTCTAGGAGATGTGGGAGTTATAGGATGTAACTCTTTAGGTGATAGTCTCTTTTAAATTCTATGTGATGAATTGTGTAGACTTTGTGTTTGATTGCTATTCACATATCACCTCACATGTATCTCAAGTTGTCTACTAGTCTCACACACTACACAAGTTACTCTATGTTAAACACTGTACATGCTAGTGTGTGTGTTTTTAGTCTGACCAACCAAGTTTGAAATTATCTTGAAATTTGTGCACAACATATCTGTTGCTTGAGAAAATTCAATGGGAGATTGATTGAAATTTGTTTTGAGAAAATTGGGTTCAAAATTTTGGGTTTTTGAAAGAGCATTCCATCTCATACTCATGCATTTTGTTTCTTCAATTTAATGCTTTGAGGAGTTATTTTCAAAATTAGGTTTGTGTTTTTCAAAAACTGTGATTGTTCTCAAAATTTAGTGAGCCTCTGCCCATTTCGATCGATCCAGTCTGATTTTCGATCAATCGAAAAAGTGCTTTCATTTGTCTCAAAATGACTGTGTGTTTCGATCAATCGAATGTAATTTTCGATCGATCGAATATCGTGGAAAAGCTTTTTTAAAAGTTCAGATATGACTTTTTCAAACTCACTATTCAAACTTTTCAAACTTTTTCCTCTCTCTCTCCGAGTTGGCAAGGCTCCACATAGCGATTTTTGTCGTTTCCTTCCGAAGTTTTTGCAAAATCTCTCTCTCTTCAAGCCGGTAAGACCCTTTTGCCCTTCCTTTTGATTTAATTTTCATCATTTCATGCATAAATCCATGCATTTGAGGGTGATTTTCGGACTTTGCATATTTGGGATTTTCTGTTGATTTAAGCCTTATTTTATGCAATTGATCATTGGGTTTTTGTGGGGACACATCATAAACATGATTCTTACATGTTAATTTGATCAATTTTGAGTTTGGTGAAAAATTGAAAAATCTAGGGTTTGTTCTTGATCCGAATTGGGGCTTTTGTTAAATTGGGTAGAATTTGATGAAATTGGCTTGTTGTGTTGTTGTAATTAAGCATTATAATCTATGTGATGTGTTTTGTAATGCTCAATTCATCATTATATTTAAAAATTTCAACAAGTGGTTTTCAATTTTTGGGATTTTTGATAGAAATTCCCTGTTCAAGCCAATTTTGTCAAATTACTCTCAATTAAACTTAATTGTTTACTGCATTAGATCATGCATCACAACATTTTATTGTTCATGCATCATATAGATTTTTTGTTCTATATTCTTTATTGTGCTAATTTGCAGTCTGCCCTTGGTTTTGTTTTCTCTTGTTCTTTGTGGTTTTCACTTTGTGTCTCTGTCCTTTCCTTAGCACTATGCCTAGGAAGACTAGAGCTCGTAGGAATGTTCCCTTACCTTCTCCTTCACCCCCTCCATCCTTTGATCGTGAGAAATTTTCGAGTGAGAAAAACCAAGAGATTTTTGAGAAGCTAAACATTAGGAGAAAGATATGGGCTGAGCGTTCTGTGTTGTTAGATGAACTCGATCCTGCCATTAGGGCAAATTTTGAGCGTCGGGGCTGGTTACCATTGGTGGATGTTTCTGATCCTCCTCCACCTTCTGCCTTGATTAGAGAGTTTTATTCGAACATCTCTATCCGCATTTATGATTCCAACACTCTAGTAAAGGGTTGGATACGAGGCGTAGAGTACACCATTACTCCTCAGATAGTGGCTGATACTCTAGGGGTACCGTTGGTTCAGCATTCTGTCTATCCTTATGACGTGTCTCCCGAGATTAGCGATGTTTTGTCTTACATCACTGGTACTACTGTCCAGTGGGGTTCTGATCCTCGGATCACTTCTGCTGAGCTCTTCGGGTTACATTATCTGTTCTTTAGGATAGCTTGTCATTCGATCTGGCCCATTTCCCATGTTCACACTATTCCTCTTGAGAGGTGTGTATTTTTGTACGCTCTGGTTACTGATGCTCCTATTAGTTTTCCCCATCTTTTTCTTCGTTCTTTGAACGATGTTTATAGGAGTTCATCTTCTGCTCATGCTCTTGTACATCCTATTTTCATTCATAGGATTCTTCTTTATCTTGATATTAGTGGCTTTCCTTTCTCTGAGCCCGTTCATGTGATAGCTCCTATAGGTGCGTCTTTTCTTAGACAGAGGGCCGCTAATCTTTGAGCTGGTTCTAAACACCCTAGGTCTGAGCCCTCTAGTAGCGCACCTCCTCCTTCTTCTTCTGCAGGTCTTGCTGGTGAGGATATTCCTGATCCAGCTGGTGTTGATGCTGCTGCTGCTGATATTCCTCCACCTCCTTCGGCCGACTTCGATGTTCGTCGTACTTTGGAGACTGTCATGACCGTTCAGGCGGCTCATGGTCAGATTTTGGTGGACTTGCTGGACGAGATTCGTGCTCTCCGAGCTGATTTTGCGCGTCTTCATTCACCCTCACCACCTCTTTTTAATGGCGACTTGTGATTGCCCTTTGGCATTCCGTCACAAAAAGGGGGAGTGGAGTTTTTGTCTTGTAGAGGAGTTTTTGTAGTTAGGGGGAGATTTTTACTTTGAGGAGCTTGTGGAGTTTTTAGATTGTATCTAGGTGCTTCACTTTGTATATCATTTTTGGGGATATTCATGTTAGGGGGAGTAACATTGATTGATATACATGTTATTTTTTATTGATTCTTGTTGTTTTGTGATTCACTGCGTATTGATTTATATTGATTGAGTTGATCATTCGTATATGTCTTTATTTTGTGTTGTGTGAATCTTACAAGAATGTTATACCTGTTGTTTTACTCTTTTCTGTCACACATGCGTTTATGCGTTTGTTGAGTATTTCAGGATTATACAGGTTGATTCAACTAAGCTACTGTCTACACTTGCAACTGATGGATAGTAGTTAGGCTGAATTGAATTTTATGAGCATTATCTTTGTAAAGGGCTTTTTATTTGTAAAACTTTGAGCTGTTAATTAGGGTTTTGTCACGGATTGCCAAAGGGGGAGTTTGTTAGGTTCTAAAGTCTTAGGATTTTATGTATTTAGAACTCTAATTTGTAATGTTGGCAAACCATGATCAAAACATTGTATTTAGTCTTATTTAGACTTGCTCAAAGTTGGTTTAATATTGTAAAGTTGGAATCGAGTGGCTGCAGAAGTACTTGGGACTTTCGGCCTGGCTCGATCGATCGAAGAATAGACTCGATTGATCGAAAATCGCACAGGTTGATTTTTCTGCAGAATTTCCAACTCAGCCCTACTTCATTAAACGTTTAGGGTTTTATGTTTTTACCCTAGGTATATAAACTAAACCCTAGCCACGTTTTTGAAGGTTGTCCATATTGTTTTGTTGCTCATACATTGCTGTTTTGTGTGAATCTCTTGTGAGATCTTTGAGGAGCTTTCCTTTACACAAAACTTAGGGTTTTCAAGGTAGAGATGATTTCAACATCTTGAAGATCATTACCGTTGCAACCATTGGAACTTAAAAGAAAAGCAAGCGGGGAGCTTGTAGCTGATTGAGGAATTCAAGAAAGAAGTAGTCCGTGGATTCGGAGCCTACGCGTGGTCGTGTCAGGAAGTTCTACTGGTGGGTAGCATTAGGAAGTCGAGCGGGGAACTTGTAGTCCTTTTGTAAGAACTTCAATTCTTTCATAGTGAATTCTGTTATGCCTTGAGGATCGGTGGGTCAAATCCTCCCCAGGTTTTTACCGTGTGGTTTCCTGGGTGATCATATCTTGTGTTATTTATTTTCCGCTGCATTATTATTCTTGATATGATTGTTTGATTGCTTTAACCTAGAATTGCATAATTTGACTAAGTAACAACTTAGCTAATTAATCTAGGCTACGCAATCTGGTTGTTTAAGGGGTTTAAATTCCTGTCAGTTGGATTGTTGAACCTCCTATGTACATGTGTGTAAGTGCATTATTCAGGTAATGTCTATTTCCTTGCATGTCTTTTTGAATAATGAACTCTTGATCAGTCTACACAATTTTTTTTTTTTCTTTCTTAAAGGATAGATAACTTTTATCATGTACTTTTAAATTAGTTGCATATACTACTGTTGCCTCGTAAATCTGATCTAAATCGATCCTTAAGAGTTTTGTCTAAATCTTAATCGATCCTTAAGGTATCTTTCAGTTAAATTCAAATAGATGCTTCCTTCGCCTATGAATACTATAGATAACTATTTCAGTATCTCCCCACATAATCTGCAATTGCAACTTAGTTTAGTACTCAGAACCCTGGTCCTAGGCTTCATGTATTTCAATATTAATATAGATAACTATATGACCATTAACTAAAATATGTCTATGGTTAACTAATTGGTGGGCTATGAATACATATGTAGGCACAGTTTGTTAAAGCAGAGAAGAGTGTAAAGGAGTTTAACATTTCAGTTGATCTAATGAAGAAGGAGAGCACAAAATTGCTTGAAAGGGAAGAATTTACTGAAAAGGATATGAAGTAAGGCCATACTGAGCTCAAGTAGAAGTGATTTAAGTACCCTTAAATAAGTACACTGCTATTTTTGTTTCTATTGGATCTGATGACACCAAGTAATGTGTGTAGGGACGCTGGAAGTCAAATTCAACGCCTTGTGAAATCAGTCTACAAGGTTAAAACTCAAGTTGCAGGTCTGCATTGTTGACTTTATTTCTTTTTTTGGTTAATGATGTTACTCAAGGTAGCTAAGTCACTTACCTTAAGTTTCCTTGTCATACTTTAATTATTTCATTGCAAGTATCTGATGGTGTTATTATTAGTGGCTTTTCAAAGCACATTTTCTTGGATAATAATCGACTGCTCTTCTCTGATGGTACTGGTGGTAAGGGCATATGGGGAAAACTATTTGACACTGATGGGTGTTGTTCATTATGGATATGGGATGTCTAACATGTTTCTTAAGAAGAAGAAGAGAAAAAAAGGGGGGGAGTCAAAAAGAAAAAAAATGGTATATGGGGTGTTTAACATGGAAGTTGGTCTTATTTTGTTGGATTATTGGTAGTGGCTGTTTGCTATGTATTTGTTAAGCTGCTTTTACTATTGTAAGTAAAAGAGGCTAAAATGAATATTTTTTGTAGTGTGTGTTCTGTGGGCTGCTGCTTTTTTTTGGGAGGGGGGGAGGGATTGGGGGTTGATAAAAAAAAAAAAAAAAAAAGAGGCATTACAAGTTTGTGTGAACAAAGCAAGTGAACTTGTTTGTGTTAGACTTAAGGTACTCTCTCTCTCTCTCTCTCTCTCTCTCTCTCTCTCTCTCTCTCTCTCTCTCTCTGTGTTTGTGGTGGGTTGTTGAATTGGGGCAAGCAGGTGGCTTGCATGGAGATATAAGGTAGTTTTAGATGATATTGGGAGTGTTGATTGTTTTGTGTAATATTGGATGATACTTGTTGAGTTATTTTTATTCGATTAATTCATTTTAGGGGTTTCTCTCTATCTTTTTCACACATGAGGAACACTAAAATGAAATTGGATATTTAAAGAGATGTCTATTCTTAAAGAATATTGCTAGTAATGATGTTATAGTGACCAAATGTGTTGATAACTTTTGTATGTGTTTAAATTCATTGTTTTCTTAGGAACACAGCTGGTTGTTGGGTCACTTGACTAGTCAATTAGGCCAGCATAGATATGATACTATTTTCCTTAGCCTACTTTGGAATGTGATGGACATACTTATAGTATGTTTACAGTTTTGGATGCTATTAAATGATAGTAGTAGTTTGTACTATGTTAGGTTCTTTGCTTTTTTGTCTTTAGAACACCCTATTTTATTTTGATAAGTTACATTCCACCCTAATTATAGCAGCTTGCATGTAATGTCTCTCTCTCTCCTCTCTCTCTCTCTCTCTTTTTTTTTTTTTTTTTTTTTTGGGTTTTAAATATGGCAGTCAGCACTATAACACTATTAGAAGTGTTCAAATATGTTTAATTCCTTTGATCATGCTATTTCCTTTCTGGGTTTGTCTTATAATTTGTTGTTAAGGGTTGTTTAAAGGAAAAGACTTTTTGTTTAATTGGGGTCTTGGAAAACAAATGGGTTCTAGCCTTCTTAATCTTGTTCTGGCCCTGTGTGAACTTGTAGGTCATGTTAAGAGCTTTTGGTTCTTTGTATCTTCTTAGTGAGTGTGGTACCCTTTTGGTTCTGGCCTTCTTAGTCTTGTTCATTGGAAGTTGGAACTGTGAAGGGATGTTAAAGTCCTAAAGATGATGTTTGGTCATTTTACTTATGGTTCGAACTAAAGTGGGAAAAAGTAGTATTAGTGACAATAATTGAACCTTGGGAAAAACCCAAGTGAGAAAAAATATTTGGCAAGGCATTGAGTGAGATGCCCAGAGGGCCTACTGTGAAGATTGCACTTTTTACTCAAACTTTTGTTCTTTGTATCTTGTTGATAGGTGTGGTACAACTTCTTAATCTAGGTTTTTTCACTAGTTCACTAGTTTTTTGGTTCTCAAACTTGCTCCTCTTTTTCTTTTTGATGATATAAAAAAGCTCATTCAAAATGTTGTCTAGACCTACAAATGGTTTGGGTTAATCCATGAAAGCATATGGTCATCTTAGGGAAGGGGAACTAAGGAAGTGTGTGTCTTAAAATTGGGGTTTTGATTGCTAGTTTTAAAATTTGAGATGCAATGTTATAACACCAACCAGCTATCGACATATTCAAGATTCAATCTTGAATTTGATTGAACTGAGTCAACCAATAAAAGCTTATTGCTTGTTTTTGATGTTGCAAAGCAATTTTGGATTCCAATATTTGATATTGTTATGTCCTAATTATTGCATTTTTTTTTTTTTTTTGTATGTAGGATGTCCCTCCGATCCAACAATCTCTAGCTCTCCTACAATCCCCAGCTCTCCAAAAATCATTAGCTGCAGCCCATCAACCAAGCAGCTTATAAGTTTTATGTTGGTGTTTGAAAACTTTTTGTGTACAAAGAACCACATTTGAACAACCACATTTTTTGCAAGTGTTGAAAAGTATTTTGAAACACTTTAAAACGTTGATTATGGTTATTAGCTTAATTTAAGTGTTGAAGGACTTTTTGTTTACAGAAGACCACATATTTTTTTGGTTAATTTTATGATGATGGTTATAGACAATGTTATGTATTTGATAATATATTTCTATAATGTTAGTTTGGAGACATTTGTAGTTTTATTTAGTTACATTTGTGGTATTGTCTTAATGGAGTTAAAATTATTATAGGCAATTTAACCTATAGCGATGGGAAAAAATTGCTGCTAAAGGTCTAAAGCTAAGTTTTAAATGCAGCCATATAGCAGCGTTTATAGACCACCGCTAAAGCTTCAGCGGCGGTCATAGCCGTTGATAAAAAAGGTGCATATCTTTAATTTTACATTAAGCCCTATAGCGGCACTTATAACCTGCCGCTAAAGGTGGAAACCTATAGCGACGCACATTACCCACCGCTAAAGGTCAATTGACCCGAATTCTAACCTTATATGGCAATGGTTTTCAACCTGCTGCAATAGACCAAAAACTCCTCTAAAAGGTGCATTTATAGCAGTGTTTTTGGTTATTGCCGCAATAGAGCTATTGCAGCACTACAACACTGGTGGGTAGAACCGTCACAATAGGCCAAATGGACCTTTAACGGCGGTTTTTTGGGCTTTTGCGGCAGTTTTGGCCTGCCACAATAGTCTATTTTTTTGTAATGTTACTAGAAAGTAAAGTGGAGAATTTGTTTTTAAAAAAATTTATATAAACTCACTTGTGCATTGGGAAATTCTAGTTTTTCTTTTAAAAAAAGAGAAGGCTAACTGCTTTTTTCACTAAACTTATTAATGACTTTTCTTTTGTTGGAAAATTTTTTGTTTTTGTTTCAGCTGATTGATTCTCCTACATATTTATTTATTCATTTTTTTGGGCCTGTTGATGCTATGTATTAGTATTATTTCAAAAACATGGGATTTGGTTTTCAATCACTAGATTCCATGTTATATGTTGCAACCACTTTATTTCCTTTTTTTTTTTTTGTTAGTTGATTTCCCTTTATAGAAAATTTTCTATATAGTACTTTTCTTTTTTGGGTATTTGTTTTCATTCCTTTTTTGTTATTTAGAATACACATTATTTGGCTCGTCTCAACTCAAGAATGTCTCTTTCTGACTATTTGGGGATGGCTACCCAAATTTTTACTAGCAATTTTGATGGTAGGAAATTCATGGAAATGATGTAAGCTTGAGGGAATACAATGGGAAGGTGCTCTTGATTGTCAACGTTGCTTCAAAATGGTATTTGATATGCAAAAAACGTATTGACCCCTTGTGATTAAATTAATTGATTAATTAGCGAAGTTATTAATTAATCAAATTAACATGCAAAGTGCATGGTAGCACAAAAAAATCACCAATAACTAAAGTATGCAGCGGAAAATAAATTGACACGGTGATATGTTTACGAATGGGAAAAACCTACACGATAAAAACCCCACCGGGTGATTTTAAGGTCACCACTCTCGAAATTTCACTGTTATCACAACAAATGGTTACAGGTAAAAGAATCCCAGTACCTTATACCAACATACAGTTGAACCCATACTCTAATACCCAATTAGACTTGTTCTGTAGTGACAATTTCTTCTTTTGATGCATGGCTCCCAAGTACGTGACTAACCAATTACGTAGATCCCAGTACGCGACTTCAATCACCAACTAGAGAAAGTTGTTAGCTGCAAAGTTCTTTAGTTCATCCCACGATGAAGATCAAGAAGATGATTGGTTACAAAACCTTATGGTGCACATACACGCAACTTCTTCAAAAATGATGAACTAGGGAAAAACTCTGTCTCTGGTCACAATTTACTTGAGCAAACTTTTCTCAATACTTGTGCAACTTGTGAACTCTTTGACGGCCCTTAAAATAATCATTTTATATGTTTAGGGTTAGGAGAAAAGAAAGCCCAAAGACACATTCACGGATCCCAAGAAAGTCATATCAGAATTCTGAAATTCTTAAACCTCGACAGATAGGAGCTGTCGAGCAGGTGTCGAGCACACGGGGCTGAAACAGCTTTCTTAAGCTCGATAAATGCAGCTGTTGAGCTTTAATGAATTTGCACTATTCAGCTTGTTTCTTGGACAGTTATGAATTGCTTTAACACTTGATCTTGAAATCTTGTTTCTTAAAATATTAAGAACACCTAGATCTACCCAATTACAAGTAAAGTACGTTTTGTCAAAGGATTAGCCAATTACATAAAAGAATGACATATGTTCTTAACAAGTGAAACACATATGTCCTAACAATCTCCTCCTTTGGCAATCCGTGACAAAACCACAACAAAAAAAAAGAGCATATGAGAGAAGTCATAAATCACTCAACTCATATTCACTTATTAAATACAATAAAATCTATCCTAACACAAACTCTTAAAAAACTTTGCAAGAAGAGAGTTTATGGCAAGAAGACTTTGACAACCTGTATTTTTGAAACACTTTAAACAAAACTCATCAAGGCATCTTAGTGTAAAATAGAAATAATAGATTGCATACAAGTAATAAGAAGCATGTGCATAAAGAGAGAAAAGAAACAACACATGTAAGGGTAGGTGAAAGAAAAAAACATACATCCACATATAGAGAGAATAAGTACAATATATGTCAATAAATGGTCACAAGACCCAAAGTACAAGAATAAATGTATCTAAAGTAGAGAAAAGAAAAAGATACAAGTAATCCTCACTACATCCCTCATATCAACACTCCCCCTAACAAAATGGTCATATACTAACTCTCCTCCCAAGAATGACTACTTTCATATCCAAAACTATTCTCCTTTTTTGTCACGAGTGACAAAGGGTAGAGTGTCAAGTAGACATCTTATCGGTAGAGCTAGCATCTCTATCATTATCATCAGAAGCATTATTGTCATCACCATCATCATCATCCTCAGCCTCAGAATCAGAAGCCACTAGAAGAGGTGGAGGAGAAACCTCAGAAACGAAGCCACCCATGGTCGCCTGCTGCCTAGCAATACGGCCAACACGAAAGTTTACCTGATACAATTTAGTAGAGAGTGTATCAAGGCAAGCATCCATGCACTGCAGCTGCGCCATGATGTCTCCTAGAGTCACATCACCCATGGAAGAGGAGGGAGCAGATGTGGATGAAGCAGATCGAGATGAAGCTGAACGGAGGGAGGAGCTGCTGAATCTGACTGCCGTGACCTAAATTGCACCTTGCTAAATTTAACGGTAGTGGCATCTATGGCACACATAAAAGTGAAATGGTCGGACACTAGAAAAGGGACGAAAAAATAGCGTAAAATTCTCGTGATAGCGAAAGGAAAGATGAGCTTATCACTGGACGCTAAATCCAGATGAACATCTAAAATGGAAAGAATAAAATGAGAAGAGAAGTCTATAGTAAGATACTTAAGAAGGGATAACAAAAGCCGAGGGCCTTTTGCAAAGGGCTTACATGGTGTAAACTGACGATCAAATATAGCAAGTATATTGAAAAGAGAGTACGTATGCATGGGAAATGCATGAACATGTGACATGCAATAGAAAATTCATCATGGGCTTAGCTCAATCCAATCCTACCAGCACATAATCAATTTACACACATCTAAATGCATGATAATACTGTTATAATGCTAATGTGATGCAATGCATGAGATTTTAAACTCATTTAAGCAAAAAACCATCCCAAAATATCAACAATAACTCATCAATTTTGAAAAATCCCAAAATAAATCAAAAACCCCAAAACCTAGGTTTCAAAATATGAAAATGCATGAAAATGAGAGATTAGAAGCTTACCAAGTGAAGGAAAACTTGAAAAAGCTTGAAGAAACCTTGAGGAACAAGTTTGGAGTGAGTGAGAGAGGTTTGGGAGGAGAACAAACGGAGGTATCGAGAGAGAGATCGAGTGAAATGAAAAACCGGATCACACTGAATCTTTATATATAGGTTCAGTAAATCTTGATAGATAGAGGTGTCGAGAGGTGTCTAGAAATCTGTTGAGGAAGGTGTCAAGAAAAATAACGTCAACAGATGAGTTATCGAGAATGTGTCGAGGAACAAAGCAAAGACACAAGAACAGAAACTCAATCGATCCACCTAGCTGTTGAGGAAGTGATGAGATTGTGATAAGAAAAAGCCGAGGAGCTCGACAGATACCTAGGTGTCGAGGAGGTGTTGAGGAGTTGTTGAGATTGCTTTTAAAAACAGTTTTTCTAGAAGAGAAAAAACACAGACATGAATGCAATCCAACATGCAACTCAACCAATGATCAAATCAACATATTAAGCTCTCAAAATCATCTCTCAACAATAATTTTAAGTACATGGATCCCAAAAACACACACACACACACACACACTAAACAAGTCTAACCAATTTTATATTTCAAAAACAAGTCAAGATACCTTGGTGAGCATACATAAACACATGTAAACCTTGTGATGGCCAAATCACATTGTACCTGCACATGTATCAAGAGTAGTAAAGAATATTGCGTGTTGTGTGTGAAAAACATTGCAAGATTGCATAAGTGTATACATGTTATGACGATTTGAGATATGAGAAAATCACTTTAACTTACACACAATCATAACTGTTTGATGGGGACTATCACCTTTGAGGTACATCCTATAACTTCCACATCTCCTAGAATATACGCTTGCAATCATATTTAAAACATTTTTGATCTTTTTGCTTTTTATTTTTCTTTGCATATTTTTCTTTTGAGAAAATCATGCATGGTCATATAAGAGAAAGAAAAGAAATACCCAATGATGTTAACCATTTGATATTCCAATTTTGCTATGCCGAAGCACACAAATGTCATTGACATCACACTTTTGCTATGCCGAAGTATACAGATGTCATTCATGATTGGCGAGTAACGGTGGTGAGATGATTATTTATACATTTCTCTTAGGATTTCGTAGTCATTCCCGTCAAAAAGAGTGATAAGAGTGTTAAGTACAAAAGATCACTTAATCTTACTCTTCACAAACAAGAGCCACAAAACTCACTTGCTTAGTTGTGCATAGAGATACTCATCTAAGTTACAAAAGATACAAAGTTTAGAAAACTTTGTTTCAATGGCCAGCCAAGGTACACAAGTACCAATGTACACATAACACACACTATTTTTGTATTTTTCTGATTTTTCAAAAAAGTTTTTATTTTTTTTTTATTTTTTTATATGAAAAACAAAATAAACAAATCTGAAAAATAAACAAACAAAAATATGTTAAGCAAAGCAAAGCATAAAAACAGTAAAACAAAACACACAAGTTATGCAAAAAAAAAAAAAAAAAAAAACACGAAAAAGGAGAAGAAGGTGATAGAATCACTTGGAACCCTTTTCCTTTCACATCTTGGAAGAACCTTTTATTTGATTAAACCCTTGAACTGGTGGTGAGGGGGAAGAATTGAAACCGTTCAAGTTCGAAAGGAACACGAGGGCTTTGAGAAGATCTCCAAAGGGAGCAAAAGAGGATTGAAGCTAATTCTAGCTTCCAGATGCTATTATGCTGTTGCTATGTTGAGTGGTTAACCACTTATAGCAATTTGGTTGAGTATGACTAGCAACTCCACAATGATGACAGAGATGCTGCTTCTTCTATTTAGGCTTTTGAGAGTTAGACTTCTTAGCCCTAGGGTTTTTAACATCTTTCTTATCCTGCTTAGAGAGTGCTCCTAAGATAGATTTACTCTTGTCTAAGTTCTCACTAGCTAATTTATTTTTAACAACATTGTTCTCAATTTCAATATTATTAGCAAGAGGAACAAAAACAGTAGTACTAGTAGAAGCAATATTAGAGGAAGAAAGACCATACCCTAAACCTATTGGATCTGAAGCAGATTTCTGAATGCTGAGCATCTCGTCAAGTTTCGCACTTGAAGTCCTCTCCAATTGAGCTCTAACTTGAAATAGCTCCGCTTCAAGCTTCTTGGTCTTTTCAACTAAGAAGTTGTTCTTAAACCTCAGTGCACCAATTGTTTGATTAGTTTCATCAAACTTTATGGAAAGCTCTTCCTGATCAAGTTCCACATCACTGAGTTTCTTGGTGGCCAGCCTATAGAGTTTCTCGTGTTTCTCCGACAACTTATATAGTTTCTCATAGGCCATATGGATATCATCTTGATCATCTATTTTCTCAAACTTGGACTCCACCAATTCCTCTTCTTCATCCATATCTTCAACAATCCCTTAAGTAGAATTGACAGAGGCAGTGAAGGTATTCAAGATTCCATCATCCTCATTGTCGGAATCATCCTCAGGCTCAGTGTCACTCAAGGTTGCAGCAAGTGCCTTGCTCTTCCCAATGCTCTTGAGATATGTGGGACACTCTTGCTTCATGTGACCAAAGCCTTGACACCAAAATCACTTAGGTCCTGTGGGAACAATGTACTGACCGCTATCCTTAGCATCTTTCTTCTCTTTGTCTTGGCTCTTGAACTGAGAAGAAGTGGATTGCCTATGGTCCCTGTCAAAGCCCTTCCCATTGACATTCTTCATGAACTTCTTGAATTGCCTTGTAATGTAGGACTTCATTTTAAAATCCTCATCATCTGAAGACTCATTAGTGTTAGTGCTCTTGGCCTTCAAAGCCATCCTCTTGCCTTTACCCGACTTGCCAATTCTTGTTAACCCTAGCTCGTAGGTCTGCAAGTTTCCAACCAGCTCAGTCAAAGGAATCTTGTCAATATCCTTTGATTCCTTGATTGCCGTAATTTTGGCATGAAATCTCTCGGGTAGAGATTTAAGTACTTTCCTCACAATCTTGGGTTCAAGAATGGTTTCCCTAAGATTGAAGACTGAGTTTACTATGTCCTTAAGCTTGGCATAGAACTCATTAAACGACTCATCCTCCTCCATCTTTATCTCTTCAAAGCTTGTAGTGAGCCTCTGAAGCTTTGAATCCTTGATAGCCTTGGTTCTGTCATAGGTTGTCTAGAGAATGATTCATGCTTCCTTAGTAGTTTCAGTGGAGGATATCTTCTTGAACTCCTCGTTGGTGACCGTATTGAATAAATCATTCAATGTCCTGCTGTTGAAGTCTGCCGCTTTGATCTTGGCTTCATTCCAATCGGCTAGCACTTTCTATGGCTTGGTCCAACCAATCTCTACAGCTTGTCACACCTTCTCATCTAAAGATGGCAAGAAAGCTCTTATGCGTACTTTTCAGTATGCATAGTTAGTGCCATCAAATAAAGGAGATATAATTAATGACTGTCCTTTATCCATGACAAACATGGGTCAATGGATTAATACAGTAAAGATTAAACCTAATCAGAGTGTGCCTGCTCTGATACCACTTGATAGGCCAACAACGTATTGACCCCTTGTGATTAAATTAATTGACTAATTAGCCAAGTTATTAATTAATCAAATTAATATGCAAAGTGCGTGATAGCACAAACAAATCACCAATAACTAAAGTATGCAGCGGAAAATAAAATTGACATGGTGATTTGTTTACAAATAGAGAAAACCTACACGGCAAAAACCCTATCGGGTGATTTTAAGGTCACCACTTCTGAAATTTCACTATTATCACAACAAGCGGTTACAAGTAAAGGAATCCCAGTATCTTATACTAACCTACAGTTGAACCCTTACCCCAATACCCAATTAGACTTGTTCTGTAGTGACAATTTCTCCTTTCGATGCACGGCTCCCAAGTACGTGACTAACCAATTGCGAAGATCCCAGTACACGACTTCAATCACCAACTAGAGAAAGTTGTTGGTTGTAAAGTTCTTTAGTTCATCCCACGATAAAGATCAAGAAGATGCTTGGTTACAAAACCCTATGGTGCACATACATGCAACTTCTTTAAGAATGATGAACTAGGGCAAAACTCTGTCTCCGATCACAATTTGCTTGAGCAAACTTTTCTCAATGCTTGTGCAACTTATGGACTCTTTTACGGCCTTTAAAATAATCCTTTTATGTGTCTAGGGTTAGGAGAAAAGAAGGCCAAAAGATACATTCACGGATCCCAAGAAAATCAGATCAAAATTCTGAAATTCTTAAACCTTGACAGATAGGAGCTGTTGAGTAGCTGCCGAGCAGGTGTCGAGTATACAGGGCTAAAACACCTTTCTTAAACTCGACAGATGCGACTGTTGAGCCAGCTGTCAAGTTTTAATGAATTTACACTATTCAGCTTGTTTCTTGGACATACTTGAATTGCTTTAACACTTGTTCTTGAAATCTTGTTTCTTAAAGTATTAAGAACACCTAGATTTACCCAATTACAAGTAAAGTGTGTTTTGTTAACGGATTAGCCAATTACATTAAAGAATGACATATGTTCTTAACAAGTGAAACACATATGTCCTAACAGTATTCTAATCTAGTCTCTTTTCCTTTTGATTCCTTGAGCATGATAAATTTCCATTAGACAATTAGATCCTTTATTCCAAAATTAGAGACAAAAGACTAAAATTTAAATTGCCTAGAAGAAAAAAATTTTAAGTGACAAAAAATGTACTAGTCTTTTTAGACACAACCAGAATAAGAAATAGGGTTCCTTGGATCAATTTCAATGCTGACTAGTTGCAGAACAATATTCCTCCCAATCTTATCAGTTAAAGAATCCAAATGCTTCACAATTTTATCTTTGAAGTCCTGCTTATTCTTATTCTTCACTGTCATAATAGTGACATGTATAAACGATGAAAAAATTAAAAGGTGGGTGTTATGGATGTCACAGCTAAGAGCCCAGCTAATTTTTGTCGGCTAGGAATTATATATAACAGCTAGAAGAGTGATTAGATGGAGGGTACTTGATTGTTATACTATTCATATGGACATGATAAATAGATTTTTGGTTTATTATGAATATTACTTATCTAATATTAAGGGTATGGTTCAGTTCTTACAATCCTAGCATTGTATAATAGAAAAAGAGTAGGGACAAGAAGTTAATAATTATAAGAAGAGAGAAATTAAAGAATAAGAAAATAGCAATGGGTTCAATATAAAAATGGTGTTGAAGGTACAAAAAAATGTGGCTTAGATGTGTGTGACAGGTTGGAGCTATGTGGGTAAGAGAGAGAAAGCCGTATTGCAAAGCGATTAGTGAAAAAGATGAATGGGTTGGGGACAACATGATTAGAAAATTGAAGTGGGGGGGATATGGGGAAGAGAGAGAGCATGTGAAGCTGCTTGCCAACGAGGCTTAAGAGTAAACAAAAAGAGCAAATTAAAATGTATAGTGAGTGCTTGGTTTTTTTTTTTTTTTTTTTTTTTTTTTGGACATATATACATTAAAAGTGTTTTTATGTTATAATTTGGGTTTGGACATACATTAAAAGTGCTTTTATGTTGTAATTTGGGTTTGGACATATATACATTATAAGTGCTTCTAATTTTTCAATTGATTCACTACAATCAACAAGATTTTAGTTGATTTAATTATTGATTTTCAATTGTTTCAATACATTCAACAAGATTTTAGTTGATTTAATCACCTGTAGTTTATTGGTATTATTATAAGAAGCCACTTTATGTTTATAAGTTGTGTAATTTTGCAATATGATATTGGGGTTGTTTTTGGGACTCTGAGAAAACTTATCTCTAGACAGGCCCAAGGCATTGGCTAAGGTGGTAAGAGACTAAGGAGAGATTGTAGGTTCAGTTCTCACTTAAAGTAAAGGTCATTTGCTGTTCGGCGTAACCTCATTGGAGTAAGAAGCTTTGAGGGCTTAGGTACACTGGGTAGATTAGGCTTGGAGGGTCTATTGCTGTTCATGTATCCCAACTTCATTTTCTAGTGGATTATTGACCGCTTGGAGGGCAGCAGAGAGGTTTTACTCCAAGGGCTTTGGTTTTCTCTTTGATAACACATCGTTGTGTTATCCGTGTGTTTGCATCTCTCTTCCCTCAATCTTTGCCATTTAATTTTTGTTGTGGATGTGATTTTATTTGGTTTAGATTGTTTATCAATTCAGATATTAGTTTATAATCATTTTCCGCACATACATTGTTTGATATAAAGCTTGAATTGGTAATTTGTATTTTGGGGGTCTAAACGTTCATAGTGTTTTATACACTAATTGAACATTCAATTGGTATCAGAGCAAGTGCACTATCTGTGGTTTAAACACCTTAGTGCAATCCTTGACCTCTTATTGAGATCGACTGGCCTCAATCTTTAAATGCTTCACCATATTTTGATGGTAGCAACTATGCCTTTTGGAAAGTCAGGATGAGGGAATTTTTGTGTTCTATGGATGAAACCGTTTGGGATGCAGTGGATATTGGATGGACTAGGCCGAAGGCTGCCAAATCCACGTGGGATAAGGCAACCCTCATGGCATCTAATGCAAATAGCAAAGCACATAACGCTATTTTTTGTGGTGTGTCTCCAGAAGAGTTCCATAGGATATCTCACATTTCCATTGCCAATAAGGCATGGCAGATATTGGAGACCACGTATGAGGGAACAAAGAAAGTGAAGGATACCTACAAATGCTGACCACTCGTTTCAAGGAGCTGAATATGAGTGAGGACGAGTCCTTTGACTCTGTCTATATTAAGCTGAATGAAATAGTCATCGGCAAGTTCAACTTGGGGGAAAAAACAGAGGACTCTAAATTTGTGAGGAAAATCCTTCATTTGCTGTCGGAGAGTTTCCGAGCCAAGGTGACAGCAATTGAAGAGAGCAAGGACCTTGATGATATCAAAGTCCAAGAACTAATTGCCTCACTTCAGACCTATGAAATGTCGTTGCCCACACAAAGGAAGAGCAATCACTTGCTCTTAAGACCATTGATGAAAGAGTGGAGGTCCATGATTCATCGAATGAGGATGTTGTTAATAAAGACGTTGCATACCTTGTGAAAAATTTTCGGAAATTCTTGAAATTCAAGAACAATGGAAAATTTGGTGATAAAGGGAAATTCCAAAGTTCAGGAAGGGAGAAAAAGGAATTCAAAAAGAAAGATGGAAAGGAATCCCAATCTACACAAGGAATCACTTGCTTCGAGTGTAACAGGCATGGACACTTCAAGAAAGAATGTCCCAATTATTTGAAATCAAAGGGCAAGGCGTATGCCACAACTCTTAGTGACTCGGATTCATCAAATTCTGATTTTGAGGAAAGCTGTGACGAAGAAGGAAATTACTCCGCTTTTATGACTGTTGCTCATGTTGAGTCTTCGTAAGACTTGAATTTGCTTGTACAAGATCTTGGGGAGCATAGTGATGAGGAATCAATGGGAATTTTCAAAGAATCAGATGGTGAAAAAGATGAGAACTCAGTGGGTCTTCAAGAAAACTTGAATTCACTCCTTGAGAAATCAGGAGAATATGCATGTGTGGCCAATGCAGCTGTGAAAAAGATGAAGAAAGCAGAGGAGGACTACAAAAGTCTCCTGGTGCGACATAAGAAGGCAAAGTGTGAGAGAGAAATGTTGAATGGAGAGCTGATAGAAGCCGATTCAAAGATATAGTTTCTTGAGCTTGAGTTAGTTCAAGCAAATGCCAAGGTAGAGAGGGTCTCCACTAAGAAGCTAGATGATGTCATTTCCTCTCAAAAACAATTTTCAGAAAAATCCGGGTTGGGATATATCGGAGAAAGTAGTTCAGCTGTCAAAATCACAAAAGAAGTGAAGTTTGTGCAAGCCAAAGAACCTGTAGTGGCTGCCTCTACACTTAAGATAGTAGGGGATGAAAAGAGGAAGAACGTTGTTAATCAAGTAGTGTTGAACAAGCCCGGTAATCAATCAGTGATCAAACCTGAAGCTAGAGGGAAATCTCTTCCAAGATCACAAAGAGGTCCAAGAACGAACCACTTTTGCCATCATTGTGGACTTCAAGGACACACCAAACCGAATTGTCATAAGCTTAGAGCATTGAAGAATGCTAATGATCAAAGGTCAAGAGGACCAAGAAACAACAAGAGGACTTGGGTTGTTGAGTCATCAAGAGGTCCAAATGGTGATCCCGGTGTGATGGACGTGATGAAGATGATCGGTGCATTCACCACCTGCTTGGAAAGCTTCACTAGAAGGTTTGAAAGTCCTAACTCTCATACCCAATCCTATAGGGATATCACCCCAAATGCACGTGACGTGTAGGTGAAGAAGGGTACTCATGCATAAACATTACAATATGTCCATGCATTAATTCTTCCTATGCTTTGTGAATATGTTTGTTTGTGTGCTTGCTGCTTGTTTGTGTTGAAAATTGGTTGGTTGTTTGCTCGTTTCCTTTTAAAATGTTTTTACATTTTTTTTATCAATCTTTTCTTGCTTTTATGTCAAAAATCCAAAAACACATAAAAAGTAGAAAATCCAAAAAGTTTGATCGACGTTGTTGAGTTTTGTCTCAAAACATGTTTTGCCTTGTACCTTTGTACTAATGGCTTTGTGCATCTACGAGCTTAGCTTGTTTCTCATGCACTCATATCATTGTGGGAGAAATCTTGAGATCTATGTGACTTTGAAATCTATGTGACTATTGTAATTAGATCTTCAACCTTGTCATGTATGATTAGTGAATGGTTTTGTTGATCTTGAGACATGCATAGACTTGTGCCTATATATCTTCCCACTATTTTATTTTATTACTTTTAATTAAAGAGCTCAACAAATGTAAATCTCCAAATGAAAAGAGATATTGAGTTGTAAAAGCCTGTCACACATACTAGTATTTGACTAGAAAAAAGGGAAAGCGACCAAAAATAAATTGTATGATGCCCAAAAAGCCAAAGGCTAACTCATCAAATTGAAATATCAAAAATTTCATGCATCGATCTCACAATGAGATGTGTTGATTCAAAAAGATCAAATGATATGTTGAACATGGAGCAAAATGAAAAGCTTCAAAGATATTGTACTCAAGTTCATGTGGGAGGTCATATATGCATATTTCTATAATTGAGATGGGTCACATTATCTAGTGCTAGTTTTGTATGCCTTGATTGAATTGATCATTGAAGCTTCACATTAGACTAAGGACTATTTCATTTTTGATATCCACACACATCACACATGTCTATGTTCAATGAATGCCATATTCATTTGTGTGATTGTACTTGATTAAATGTGTTTTCACAGGATCAATCTCTATTGATCAAACACAAAAAGATTTTTGAGTCTTTTAGTTTGTTTTTGGAAACTATTTTTTTTTCACAAAAAGTTTCAAAAATTCAAAAATGGTGGTGTCCTGTTTTGGCGACTCAGCTGCGGGTTGATCCAGTCGCATGCCCCAGTTACGAGCCCATGCAGAGATTTTTTGCAACTCACAGGCGGGTCAATGTCTTAGTTGCGAAAAATACTTAGAAATTTTTTTCAAAATTTGGGTTTTTATGTTTCTCGTGGCTCACTGTGGCGACTTGTTCGTGGGTGGAAGGTTCAGTCACGAGAGGTACACAGAGATTTTCACGGCTTACCTCACGACTTTCTCGCGGGTAGACCTTCCAGTCATGAAAAACACTTAGAAAATTTTTTCGAAATTTTGGTTTTAAGTGTTCTGACGACTGGCCCTGGTGACTTGCACACGACTTGACCTAGTCGCGAAAAACGTGTGTTTTGCATTTTAAGAGCAGTTTTTTAAATTTTTTTAGTTTTCCCTCGAATTTTTGTGACTGTTCATTGTCTTCCCCATTTCAACCCTCTCTCAAACTCACCGTGTCACTCTCATAAACCTCCATCTTTGCATCATTTCAACCACCAATCTTTAAGAAAAAGGATGGGTTTTCTCATTTTCTTTAAGTTCTTCATGTTTATAACCTTATTTTCTTGGATCTGTGAGTTGTGGTTTTGGATTGAGATATGTGTGGTTTGCCTTGTTCGAACATGGGTGTGCTTAAAATGTTTGGTTTGGTTGGTTGGGGTTGGTTGTTTTAATATTAGGCTGCTAAATATGTTTGTTAACATGTTTAAGGTTCATTGAGCTAGTTTGTTTTTTGATCTTAGCTATTTGAAATTTTTCATACTCATAAGATATATGTGTTTGGGGTTCTCTGTGTTTTACTCTGAGTGTGAGTATGGTTATTTCATATTGACTGAGTTGATTGTTTGGTTTCTAATGCTTTGGGTTTGTGTTGGCATATTATTTGTGTGCTTCTGTCTTAAGGGTTTGTCTTGATCTTTTCATATTTCTTAAGTTATGTCTCATTGACATATTCTTTCTTTTGTCTAAGTGTGGTTTACACTATCCACATAAAGCTATTTTCTACTTGTTGCAGTCTACATTAATACAGACTGTTTTTTTTTTTTTTTTTAGTTGTTGGTTTTTGTTTGAACTTTTTTTATCTGGTTCTCAACTGTGTTTGGTCTATATGCTGTCTTGACTCTTAGTTACTCCCTTTGTAACTAATTCAGTACTAATACATGTGAATTTCCACCTATTGTGTTATGTTCCTATTGTGGCCTCTTCTGCTTGTTTATAGGTGGCTCCCACACCTACAAAGAAGAAGACTCCTGTTAAAAAGGCTGAGAAAAGATTGAAAATGGACCATAATCTGTTTAGATCTGTTCAACACTTTGAGAGATACAAAGATTCTTTCATGAAGGGAACAATTATCCAGGAAAGGTTTGTGGACTTAGGTGACTTGAAGGATACCTTCATTCCAGATTGTTTTGAGGGCAGAGGATGGGATAAGTTACTGAGTGACCTACCTGCAGTTTGTGAGCCTTTAATAAGGGAATTCTATGCAAATGTTATTATAATGGAGGATGAGCTGAATTGCTGGATCAGAGGACATGAGTTCACCATAGATGCACATGATATTGATGAGATTCTAGGGCTTGAGGGATTAGAGGATCATGATTTCACCAACTACAAAGACAGGATGCTATATATAGAAACTGTCAAGACTCGGATTGGTGGTGTTAAAGAGGGGAGATGTCTCAAAACTAATGCCTTCCCTGTTGACATGAGGTGTCTGACCACCATCATGATGTTTAACTTGTATCCAATAAGGAAGCTGACTACACTTACTAATGCCAGAGCTATCTTCCTCATGGAACTCAAGGAGAAAACTTTCATTGACATCATCTCTCACATATTTGACACAATTGTGGATGAGACTAGAACCACCTCCAGGCCCAAGCTGATCTTTCCTAGTCTTCTTATGAGACTTTTTAGAGCAAAAGGTGTTGCAATCCCTCAAGATATCAGTCCCATGACTCCACTATCAGCCATAAACAAACTAACCATCGCAAGGATACAAGTTCATCTTCCAAGTGATGAAGAGAAGGGTGACCAAGGAGAAGGTGATCCTATGGAAACTGAAGCAGAGGCTGCAGGACAGACGTCCACATCCAGAAGCAGAGGCAAGAGGAGCAGGGCTTCAACCTCATCAGTTGTACCTCTAGATACATTTTAGATCATCCTAGAGAGGATTGATGGACTTAGAGAGGTCCAGAATGAGCATATTGATAGGATGGCAACTATTCAGGATCAGCTTAACCCACTTTTAGCCAAGTTTGACAGCATCAACACCCAGCAGTGACCCTTTAGCCATTCTAGTCAAAAAGGGGGAGAATTTTTTGAGAAGCATGTCTTGAGGGGGAGTGCCATGTTGAGGGGGAGTAGTCAAAAACAGTGTTTATCTAGTTTATTGTTCAGTTTTATGTTTTATATTATGTTGATGACTATGATTATGGTGTTGGTATTATGTTTTTGAATACTATTTTCATTATGGGCTTGATACAATGTGTGAAACTTTGGTTTATTAATAATTAAGATGTTTTTTAGTATGTGTTTAGTAAGGTTGAAATTTATCAACCATCTTGTTAGCTTTATTCCGTGACAATTTGCTTGTAATTTAGCACTTAGTAACCCTGTATTTAGGTGGGATTCATGTAAGGGTAGTGTGTGAAGAGAGTGTGAAGAATTGCTCAACTTTGTGCCAAGAAGCAGGGACTCGCGGCTAGGACTCGCGACTGACTCGCGGCTTGCAAGCCGCCAAATGCTGCACACGTGAGAAGCATGCAGATAGGTGAAGGGTCACGCCAACTGTCACACTACAGGGCAAAAGTCCCAGGCTGGCCAGGCCGTTATCTCGCGACTCGAACTCGCGACTTGGACCAGTCGCAAGGCCAAGCCGCCAACCAGCCCTGTTTGGGAAAAACTGGCTCTTCGTATTCCAAACACACCACTATATATAGACCCTTATACCCATGAAATGTAGAGAGCTTCTAGAGAGAATTTTGTGAGAGAAACCCTAGAGAAAAACAAGATTGCTTCATCCCCAATCTTCACTAAGATACTCTTTAAATTCCTCTACTCTCTTCCTCTCCATTGATACATCCTTGAGAGGTCATTGACAAATCCTTTTCTCATCACACCCATGTCTGTGAGAAGGTTCATTTGGTGCTAAGGGAAGTAGTTTGGAAGAGACCAATGGTTATTGGTTGATGCTATGGGTTATAGCGAAATCCGGTAAGCTAGAAAAGAAAAAGGGTCGGCGCAACCTCATTGGAGGAAGAAGCTTGGAGGGCTTAGGTACCTGGGCAGATTAGGTTTTGAGGGTCTATTGCTGTTCATGTATTCCAACTACATTTTCTAGTGGATTATTGACCGCTTGGAGGGTGGGGGAGAGGTTTTACGCCGAGGGCTTCGGTTTCCTCTTGGATAACACATCGCGTGCTGTCTTTGTGTTTTCATCTCTCTTCCTTTATCTTTGCCATTTATTTTCTGTTGTGGATGTGATTATATTTGGCTTAGATTGTTTATCAATTCTGTGTTTGGCTTATGTTCATGTTTCGCACATTAATTGTTTGATAATAAGCTTGAATTGATATTTTGTAGTTTGGGGTCTAAACGTTCAAGGGTTTTTTACACACATATTGAACATTCAATTGGTATCAGAGTGGGTGCACTCTTTGTGGTTTGATTACCTGAGTGCGATCCTAGACCCCTTGGCCATGGATGCAGCTGTGAAAAAGGTCATGCTGAATTGTGGTTTAGATGTTTGTGATAATGACTCTATGAGTATGTTTGAAGGGTGTTCTAATAATGAACTCTTAGACTTAATTAAATTCAGGAAACATGCTAGGATGTTCGTTCACATGCTGAAATACTTTGAAAATAAGAACCACACCTTACACAATAATTTATGTGAGTCTGACTCTTTGATTGAGAAATACAAGAGAAGAAATAGAACATTGTGTGAAAAGGTTGATAATTTGAAAAAGAAAATTCAATCTGGCAGAAGCATGGAAAATAGGGATGAATTTCTGTTTGATGGTCAAGAATGCTTTTCTCATGCTTGTCTATTTGTGCACACCTCATTGAAGGTTTTTAACTCATGCTTATGATATCTTGACAGTGGATGTTCTCGTCATATGACAGGAGATAAATCACTCTTTAAGACTCTTAAAGAGAGCCTGTGATTATGTGACATTTGGTGATGGGAGCCATGCTCAAGTTCTCGGCAAAGGGACGGTTGATATACTGAGATTACATCTACTGAAAGATGTGCTATACATCAAAGGACTGAAGGCAAATCTCTTAAGCATCACTCAAATATGTGATGAGGACTTTCTTGTCCAATTCTCAAAAAAAAGGGTGCATAATCATTAATGAAAAAGGGATTCAAGTCTTGGAGGGAAAGAGGACTACTGATAATTGCTATGGAGTAGTTCCTATGGCACCTATTTCATGTAGAAGTGCATGTCTTGATATGCTGAAACTTTGGCATCACAGGTTTGAACATGCAAATTTCAAACAAACATCTAAAGTCTCTAAACTTGAGGCAGTTGAGGGACTTCCAAAGTTTGGAAAGGTTAAGAAGACTGTATGTGGAGCATGCCAAATGGGAAAACAAACAAAGGCAAGCCATCACAAAGTGAATGTAATTGCTACCTCACGGTGTTTAGAGCTTCTTCACGTTGATGTAATGGGGCCTACAAGAATTGAAAGCCTAGGAGGAAAGAGATACATTATGGTGGTAGTTGATGATTTCTCAAGGTACTCTTGGGTGGAATTCCTTAGAGAGAAGTCTGAAGCATGTGATAAAATGCAAAGACTATGCAAGAGACTGCAGAATGAAAAAGGAGTTCCTATAGTTAAAATCAGAAGTGATCATGGGAAGAAATTTGAGAATGCTAAATTTGAAGCTTTTTGTGAAGAGCATGGTATCAAGAAGGAATTCTCAGCTCCAAAGACTCCACAACAAAATGGGGTGGTTGAAAGAAAGAACCGGGTGATCCAAGAGATGGCAAGAGTCATGCTACTCAACAAAAATATACCACAAAGATTCTGGGCTGAAGCTGTGAACACATCATGTCACATTTGTAATAGAATCTATTTCCGAGCAGGGACAAAGAAGATGTCATATGAAATATGGAGAGAAAAGAAACCCAAGGTGAAGTATTTCAGAATATTTGGGAGCACATGTTACATTCTAAATGATAGGGAAAATCCGGGAAAATTTGATGCTAAGAGTGATGAAGGAATATTCCTAGGTTACTCCACAAATAGCCGAGCTTATAGAGTGTACAACAAGTGTACTAAGACGGTGATGGAGTCAATCAATGTGGTCATAGATGACACCATATCAGAAAAGGAAATTGAGGATGATGGAAAGGGGCTCAAACTCAAGGAGAATGAGGATGATGATGATATGTCTCTAAGTGATGATGCTGAGATAGAAACACTCGGAAAGGAGTCCACACCTCCTATATCAAGAAGAGAGACTAGATCAACACAAGAAGTCTCAAGTCCACTCACTCCTCCAGAAGTTCAAACCCCAATTTTTCATGATGAGGAACTCTTAACTTCCAAGAAATCTTCATCAAGTGTAACTCAATCACCCATTAAGTAATATTATTAGGGATGTGAACGAGGGACTTCGTTTGAGAAAAGGACCAAGGTATAGTGCTAACCATGTAACATACAACTGTTATCTTGCTCAATTTGAACCCAAAAAGGTAGAAGAAGCACTAAAGATGAGAATTGGGTAGAGTCTATGCACCAGGAGCTACACCAATTTGTTAAAAATGATGTATGGGAATTGTTTCCAAGGCCTGAGGATACACATGTGATCGGCACCAAATGGATTTTTAAGAACAAAACTGATGAAGATGGTGAAGTTGTCCGAAATAAGTCTAGATTGGTGGCTCAGGGTATACACAAGTGGAAGGTGTAGATTTTGATGAATCGTTTGCTCCGGTAGCAAGACTAGAGTCCATTCGAATTCTCTTGTCCATAGCATGCATCATGGATTTCAAGTTGTACCAAATGGATGTGAAGAGTGCCTTCTTGAACGGTTTTCTAAATGAAGAAGTCTTTGTTGAGCAACCAAAGGGGTTTGAAGATCCTCACTTTCCGAGTCATGTGCTAAGACTAAAGAGAGCTTTGTATGGGTTGAAGTAGGCACCAAGAGCATGGTATGATCGTCTCAATACTTACCTATTGGATCGTGGGTTCAAAAGAGGTCAAACAGATCGAACATTGTTTGTTAAAAGAGATGAGAAATCCCTCATTGTTGCTCAAGTGTACGTGGATGATATTGTTTTTGGATCCACAATTGATTAACTAGCTCATGAGTTCTCGAAAGAAATGAAAAGGGAATTTGAAATGAGTATGGTGGGAGAATTGAACTACTTCCTAGGGCTTTAAGTGAAACAATGGAGAGATGGAATATTTATTTCTCAAGAGAAGTGTGCCAAAAATCTTGTCAAAAGATTTGGCCTAGACTCTAAGAAACATACTTCTACTCCCATGAGTTCCTCGGTAAAGGTAAGCATAGATGCAGCCGGTGTTGACATCGATCCAACACTTTATCGAAGTATGATCGGCAGTCTTCTCTATCTCACAGCAAGTAGGCCAGATATTGCATTCAGTGTCGGGGTATGTGCACGTTTCCAAGCCACTCCTAAAGAATCCCACTTAACAGTAGTAAAGCGAATCATTCGCTATGTAAATGGCAAATCTGACTATGGGATTTGGTATACAAAAGATTCGAATGAGTGTTTGGCGGGATATTCAGATGCTAACTAGGTAGGGTGCATTGATGATAGGAAAAGCACTTTTGGTGGGTGCTTCTATCTTGGAAATAACTTGGTTTCATGGATGAGAAAAAAGCAAAATTCAGTATCCCTCTCAACGGTTGAAGCTGAATACATTGTAGCAGGAAGTTGTTGTGCACAATTGTTATGGATGAGAAAGCTACTGCATGACTATGGAATTTCTCAAGACACTATGTGTGTGTTCTGTGATAACACTAGTGCCATAAACTTGTCAAAGAATCCAGTTCAGCACTCACATCAAAGCATATCGAGATCCGTTATCACTTCATTCGGGACTTGGTAGAGGACAAGACAGTATGTCTAGAGTTCATCAATACTGACAATCAAAAGGCAGACCTATTCACCAAACCTCTTGATGGCCCGAGGTTTGAATCCTTGCGTAAGACAATTGGTGTCGGTATCATTCCTTAAACTCAATCTTCCATGAAATCTTATTGTGTTCTTGCTTGCCTTGTGTGTTTTATTTTTGTCTTCATTTTTTTATTGTAGATATGTTTTTGATCAATCTTTTTTTTCTGCTTTTGTGTCAAAAATCCAAAAACACATAAAAAGTAAAAAATCCTAAAAAGTTTGATCAGCTCTGTTGAGTTTTATCTCAAAACATGTTTTGCCTTGTACCTTTGTTCTTATGGCTTTGTGCATTTAACGAGCTTAGCTTGTCTCTTATGCACTCATGTCATTGTGGAAGAAATTTTGAAATCTATGTGACTGTTGTAAATAGATCTTCAACCTTGTCATGAATGATTAGTGAATGGTTTTGTTGATCTTGAGACATGCATAGACTTATGCCTATATATCTTCCCACTTTTATTTTATTGCTTTACTCAAAGAGCTCACCAAATGTAAATCTCCAAATGAAAAGAGATATTGAGCTGCAAAAGCCTATCGCACATACTAGTATTTGACTAGGAAAAAGGGAAAGCGACCAAAATAAATTATATGATGCCCAAAAAGCCAAATGCTAACCCATCAAATTGAAATATTCAAAATTTCAGGCATCGATCTCACAATGAGATATATTTATTCAAAAAGATCAAATGATATGTTGAAAATGGAACCGAATGAAAAGCTTGAATGAAATGTACTCAAGTTTTTCTGGGAGGTCATATATGCATACTTCTATAATTGAGATGAGTCACATTATCTAGTGCTAGTTCTTTATGCCTTGATTGAATTGATCATTGAAGCTTCATAGTAGACTAAGGACTATTTCATTTTTGATATCCACACACCACACAAGTCTATGTTCAAGAAATGCCATATTCATTTGTGTGATTGTACTTGTTTAAATGTGTTTTCACAAGCTCAATCTTTGTTAATCAAACACAAAATGATTTTTGAGTGTTTTAGTTTGTTTTTGGAAAGTGTTTTGCTCTTACAAAAATGCCAAAAATTTCAAAAACAATGTTGCCTTGTTTTGGCGACTCAGTCGCGGGTAGTTCCAGTCGCATGTTCTAGTTGCAAGCTCACTCCGAGATTTTTCACGGCTCACTGGCGAGTCAAGGTCTCAGTGGTGAAAAATACTTAGAAAATTTTTCAAAATTTGAGTTTTTATAATTTTCGCGGCTCCATGTTGCGACTTGTTCGTAGGTGGAAGGTCCAGTCGCGAGGGGTACTCAGAGATTTTCGCGACTCATCTCGCGACTACCTCGCGGGTAGACCTTCTAGTCATGAAAAACACTTAGAAGATTTTTGAGAATCTTGGTTTCACAGTGTTTCGTGGCTTACCCTGGTGACTGACTGGCGACTTCATCCAGTCGCGAAAAACGCGTGTTTTGCGTTTTAAGGTCTATTTTAAAACTTTTTAGTTTTTCCCTCGTACTCTTGTTACTGTTCATTGTCTTCCCCATTTCACTCTCTCAAACACTCCGAGTATTTCTTTGCAAATCCTTCATTTCTGCATCATTTCTTCTCAAATCTTCAACAAAAAGGTATGGGTTTTCTTTCTTTCACTTCAAAATTACTGATTTGAGCATCATTTTCTTGATTTTTGAGTTGCTATTGTGGTTTGTGTTTCATCTTGTTCGAACATGGGTTTCTGATTTTCTGGTTTTAATGTGTGTTTGTGTTCGTTTGTTTACTAATTTTCCCTGTCTTGTGTACCTATTGTGGTTTTGGTTGTATACACAAACTCATTGTCATGGTTTGATCTAAATCTCAAGTGTTTAGGGTTTTCTTTATCATCCATGGTGTGAAACTGACACATTGCTACTAATGTTTGGTGTCTTGTTTTGGTTTCTCTTGTGTGTGATAAATCATGTTACAGTGTCAAAATGTCTCCATTCAAGAGATCAGCTGTGAAAGGAGGCAATAGCAAAGGGAAGGAACCTGTCATTGAAATTGATGATTTCTCTCGTAGACCAAAAAGGACTCGTTCCCCATCTGGTGTGTTCGATCCTAACAAGTTCCGATCGTATGCTGCTTTTCAGACTCATGAAAATTATTTTAAAAAGCTACACCATTGATTGAAAGAGTCGTTGATCAACATTCTCTTTTTGACATCGACATCCCTCAATGGTTTGCCCGCAAGGATTGGAATTATCTTCTCTCCGACCTTAATGATGCATATGAAAATTTGGTAAAAGAATTTTATGCCAATGCAATAGTTGAAGAAGACGAACTTAAGTACTAGGTTAGAGGAAAAAGTTTCTCGGTCTCTCCCACATACCTGGCAGAGATTCTTCACATCAACAAGCCAATACTTGGAATCTCACCAGTTTATGATGATCTACATCCAGATGAGGATTTACTTCAGGCAGTTCTTGGAAAAGATTTGGAATTTTCCTCAAATGGGAACTCAGTCAGTGTTTCATCTCTTCCTCCAAAATTGAGGGTGCTTACGATTGTCATGTTTCACAACCTATATCCCCTATCCAGCACAGGGTATATGAACCTCGGGCGTGCACTGTTCCTTCATGATCTAATTTCTGATGTAGAGATTGACATCTGTGCTCATATCTTTCATATCCTTCGCAAAACTGTTCTACAAACAAAGTCAAGGATATGCATTCCTTTTTACTGTCTCATTTCAAGGATTTTGAAGCTTAAAGGGCTTCATCCTTCAGAGAATGAATTTCCCTGCACAAAACCATGTCCAATCAACATGCGCACATTCAACGCTAGCATTGGCCATAGAAAGAAGGGAATCAAAACAGAAGCTTTAGGGGGTGTTTGGATTTATGATTTCTATAACTCAATTCTCTGTTTCCATAACTCATAACTCAAAAATGGTGGGACCGATAGCAAAAAGGTTGTTTGGCAAACGATAACTCTGTTTCCATAACTTTGTTTCCATCATTCAATTCTCTGATTTTTGAGTTATGAGTTATGGAAACTGAAAACACATTTTGGCTGTTTTTAGTTTCCATAACTCATAACTCAATGGCATTTTTGCAATTAAACACACATGAGGAACCCACTATCATATCTCAGCCACCTTTTTTACCAATTTACTTTTTTTTTTCTGTTCTTTTCTTTCTTTCTTCTCCTGGGTTCGGTCTCAGGTGTTCCTTCTTCTTTTTCTTTTTTTTTTCCCCTTTCTTCTTCTGGGTTCTGGGGTGTTCTTCCTTTTTTTTTTTTTTTTTTTTTTCTTTTCTTTCTTCTCCGTTTAGTCTCAGGTGTCTTCCTTCTTCTTCTTTCCCCCCCCCCTTTCTTCTTCTGGGTTCGATCTAGGGTGTTCTTCCTTTTCTTTTCTTTTTTCTTTTCTTTCTTCTCCGTTCGGTCTCAGGTGTCTTCCGTCTTCTTCTTTTTTTTTCCTTTTCTTCTTCTGGGTTCGATCTGGGGTGTTCTTCCTTTTTTTCCCCCCCTTTCTTCTTCACTAGGTTCAGATGATCTGGGTTTCTTTTTTCTTTTTCTTTTTTTACTTTCTAGTTCGAGTTTCTGGGTACTGAAAAAAAAAAAAAAAAAAAAGGTTGCACCGGCTGACAGGTCGCCCACAAATAGTGTGAAAAATATTGAGTGATAGGAAGTGAGTGATGGTGCCAAACAACCTTGGTATTTTAAGTGATGAGTGATGAGTAGTGAGTGATGAGTGACGAAAATTGAGTGAGGAGTGATGAGTGATAAAAAAAAAAATCCAAACATGGCCTTAGCATCCCACAGTGGTTCGCGCTCCAACTCATTCCTCGCTGACAAGAAGCTAGATTCTATTGTAGCATCTGTCCATGAGCTGAGTACAAAGATGTCCGGACTTACATCCATCTTGCACCATCTCAACATTCGGTGGGATATGAAGTTCACTTCTATCCAAGCTCAATTGGATCAAATTCAAAGACAGCTAGAAGATGATGACGACTATCTATTCCATGACAAAAAGGGGGAGATGCTGTTGGCAGGGGGAGTTTAACGAAAGGGGGAGATGCTTTTATTTATCGCTTTTGTCTATCTTTAGCATATTTCAATATCCATGTTATATTATTCAGTACTCTATATTGTTTTTGGTTTGTACTTGGTACCTTTTGTAGGTTTTTAAGGTTTTTGTTTATGATTTATACCCATATTGCTTCTGTAAGCTTTTAGGGTTTGTTTCTTTGCACTTTGTAGGCTTTATGGTCTGTACCTTGCTTTATGCGGCCTGCATTTTCTTCTAAGTACTGTCACTATTGTGCCCTTGTAGGACTTTATTCTTAGATGCATATACTTCATGTATTGGGCATTGGTTGAGTGTTGTTCATTCAAGTGATTTGCCTTGTATCTGTCAGCTTGAATGTCTGGATGTTCATTCCAAGTGTGAATGAGCATTGCAATCACTATGTCTTGCCATAGTGATTGCAATGCTCATTCATGTATTGGGCATTGGTTGAGTGTTGGTCATTCAAGTGATTTGCCTTGTGTCTGTCAGCTTGAATGTCCGGATGTTCATTCCAAGTGTGAATGAGCATTGCAATCACTATGTCTTGCCATGGTTTATTGCTTTATTCCATTGTGCTTGATCGCATTGTGCTTGCTCCATTTGTATTACAAGTTTTCTGAATACAATGAACTTATTGTGTTGTTGTGTTTCAGGTGTTACTTGTTCTTATGGTTCAAAAGTTTCACAGATTCTAGAGTTAGGTGTGAATGAGTTTTCCAACTATTTCCAACTCACGCGTTAAGTTTAGAGTTTGTTATAGGGTTTTGTCATGGAATAGCCAAAGGGGGAGATTGTAAGGTTGAAATTTATCAACCATCTTCTTGGCTTTATTCCATGCCAATTTGCTTGTAATTTAGTATTTAGTAACCCTGTATTTAGGTGGGATTCATGTAAGGGTAGTGTGTGAAGAAAGTGTGAAGAATTGCTTAACTTTATGCCAAGAAGCAGGGACTCGCGGCTAGGACTCATAACTGACTCGCGGCTTGGAAGCCGCCAACTGCTGACACATGAGAAGCATGCGTGGAGATGAAGGGTCACGCCAGCTGCCGCACTACAGGATAAAAGTCCGAGGCCGGCCAGGCCGTTATCTCGCGACTTGAACTCGCGACTTAGACTAGTCACGAGGCCAAGCCGCCAACCTGCCCTGTTTGGGAAAAACTGACTCTTCGTATTCCAAACACACACCACTATATATAGGCCCTTATACCCACAAAATGTAGAGAGCTTCCAAAGAGAATTTTGTGAGAGAAACCCTAGAGAAAAACAAGATTGCTTCATCCCCAATCTTCACTAAGAGACTTTTCAAATTCCTCTACTCTCTTCCTCTCCATTGATACATCCTTGAGAGATCATTGACTAAATCCTTTTCTTATCACACCCACGTCTGTGAGAAGGTTCATTTGGTGCTAAGGGAAGCAGTTTGGAAGGGACCAATGGTTATTGGTTGATGTTATGGGTTATAGCGAAATCCGATAAGCTAGAAAAGAAAAAGGTTCGGCACAACCTCGTTAGAGCAAGAAGCTTGGAGGTCTTAGGTAACTGGGTAGATTAGGCTTGGAGGGTCTATTGTTGTTCATGTATCTCAACTACATTTTCTAGTGGGTTATTGAATGCTTGGAGGGTAGCGGCAAGGTTTTACGTCGAGGGCTTCGATTTCCTCTTCGATAACACATCGCGTGTTGTCTTTGTGTTTGCATCTCTCTTCCTTTATCTTTGCCATTTATTTTCTATTGTGGATGTGATTATATTTAGCTTAGATTGTTTATCAATTCTGTGTTTGGCTTATGTTCATGTTCCGCACATTAATTGTTTGATAATAAGCTTGAATTGATATTTTGTAATTTGGGGTCTAAACATTCAAGGGTGTTTTACACACATATTGAACATTCAGTTTAGGTTTGTACTTATTTCTTTTGTAAGCTTTTAAGGTTTATGTACCCATGCTTTGTAGCCTTAGTACTTGCTGTTAAATGGCATGCATTTTCTTTAAGTACACCACTCTTGTGCCCTTTATTGGATTTTATATCCTTAATGCAATTTCCTAGTGTTGTTGTATTGGTTGAGTATTGGACATACAAATGATAGTTTGCAATTGAGCTTATTAGCTTACATATTCGGATGTTCATTCCATGTATGAATGAGCATTGTGATCACTTTTTATAGTGATTGTTTGTTTTTGGTCAAGCCTTGGCTTATTACTTATTTCCATTTTGCTTGATTGCATTGTGCTTGCTCCATATGCATTACAAGTTTTCTGCATACAATGATCATATTGTGTTGTTGTGTTTCAGGAGATACTTGTTCTTATGTTTCAAGAGCTTCACAGATTCTAGAGTTAGGTGTGAGTGAGTTTTGATCAACTGTTCCAAACTCACGCGTTAAGTCTAGAGTTTGTGGTAGGGTTTTGTCACGGAATAGCCAAAGTGGGAGATTGTAAGGTTGAATTTAATCAACCATTGTATTGGCTTTATTCTGTACTAAATTTGCTTGTAATTTAGCAATTAGTAACCCTGTATTTAGGTGGGAATCATATAAGGGTAGTGAGTGAGAGAGTGTGAAGAAATGCTCAAGATTGTGCAAGGATGTAGAGACTCGCGGCTGGGACTAGCGGGTGACTCGCGGCTTGGACTCGTGGGTGACTCGCGACTGGCAAGCCCTAACTGCAGCACACGAGTGAAGCATGTGAGAAGATGAACAGTCACGCTAGCTGGAGCACTACAGGACAAAAAGTCCAGCCTAGCCATTATGTTATCTTGCGGCTTGAACTTGTGACCTAGTTAAGTCGCGAGGCCAAGCTGCCAGACTACTTTAGAGAAAAACAAGATTGATTCATCCACAATCTTTACATAGAGACTCTTCAAATTCCTCTACTCTCATCTTCTCCATTGTTACATCCTTGAGAGGTTCTTACCCAAATCTTTTTCTCACCATACCTACATTTGTGAGAAGGCTATTTGGTGCTTTGGGAAGCAGTTAAGAAGAGACCAATGGTTATTGGTTGATGCTATAGGTTATAGCGGAATCTAGTAAGCTAGAAAAGACAAAGGTTCGGCGTAACCTCGTTGGAGCAAGAAGCTTGGAGGGCTTAGGTACACTGGGTAGATTAGGCTTGGAGGGTCTATTGCTGTTCAGGTATCTCAACTTCATTTTCTAGTGGATTATTGACTGCTTGGAGGGCGGCAGAGAGGTTTTACGCCGAGGGCTTCGGTTTCCTCTTTAATAACACATCGTCGTGTTGTCCGTGTGTTTGCATCTTTCTTCCCTTAATCTTTGCCATTTAATTTCTGCTGTGGATGTGATTTTATTTGATTTAGATTGTTTATCAATTCTGATATAAGTTTATAATCATTTTCCACACATACATTATTTGATATAAAGCTTGAATTGGTAATTTGTATTTTGGGGGTCGAAACGTTCATAGTGTTTTATACACTAATTGAACATTCAATTAGTAATAATTTAGAAAAATAAAAAATTACATGGAAAATTACTTAGTTTAAGAACCCCAAATATAAGCACCAATTGAAGCTAGGTTATTGAATGTGAAGATGTTAGACACATAATCCATCCAACTAAAAAATAAGTCTTTTAAAATTTAATGACCATATATTATGTTATGCATGTTCATACATTTCATCCTTTTTTTTTTCTTTTTTCTTTTTTCTTTTTTTTTTTTATGAACACAATATGAGTGGAGGGGGGTGACCTGAGTTGGCATCTTTTACCTGGCATGATTATAGTAACACTCTACCCGTTGGGTCCAGGTTTGCGGGAGCAGGGGATCCAAATGAGTCATAACTATACACGCAATTCCATTGAGGACGCTAGTAAGTATGAGCTGAGAGCATGAAGTTATTTCCTTTATTTCCTAAATACTTCTCATTGTGAGATTCAAATTTGGGACCTCCACCTCCCAAACTCTTAGGAGTGAGTTCATAACAACTAGACCAACCACCCCGGTAGTATCCATTCATGATTTCATGTCATCAACACATAATATGCATTTCATGGAAAGAATTACCATCACCATATTTTCCATCTTCTTGCTAAACATTCATGCTCATATTTCATCATAGTAAGTTCTAGCCCTATCGTTTTTTTATCATATTTAAACCCAACAAGTCTTTATAGTCATACTTCAAAGCATGCTTAGTCATAATTAACCCATATCATCGAGATTTAGTATGTTAGTATATGGAAATTTAATAAACTATATGCAAGTATGGCTTCTAGAAGCCATACTTGCATATAGTCAACATATTTTTTTTGGAGTAAATTTAAAAGATTAAAAAAAAAAAAAAAAAAAAACAAAGACAAAAACAAAGTTTTTAGATATTATCACAAGTGCAAGTTTTTTGTTTTTGTTTGAAACACAAGGGTAAGTTAATCTTATGAATTATATATTGATATTGCTTGTAACAACTCATATCCTCATATTGATCGCGTCTTGCCTCTCACAGTTTTGAAATGTGTCACCATTTTTTGTATATTATATGTATGGTCTTTCCATTTTCCTTCCCCAGACAATTTGGGACACACGTTGTTGTTAACTTTCTAAATCTTTGAAATTTCTTTAAAAACCCAAAAGTCTTATAGGTTTACTGGCATATTTTGATATTCTTGATTGAAAATATTTAAGAATCAAATCATCAAACTATCAAATTTGTTAGGTTCTAAGGTCTTAGGATTTTATGTATTTAGAACTCTAATTTGTAATGTTGGCAAACCATGATCAAAACATTGTATTTAGTCTTATTTAGACTTGCTCAAAGTTGGTTTAATATTGTAAAGTTGGAATCGAGTGGCTGCAGAAGTACTTGGGACTTTTGGCCTGACTCGATCGATCGAAGAATAGACTCGATCGATCGAAAATCGCACAGGTTGAATTTTCTGCAGAATTTCCAACTCAGCCCTACTTCATTAAACGTTTAGGGTTTTATGTTTTTACCCTAGGTATATAAACTAAACCCTAGCCACGTTTTTGAAGGTTGTCCATATTGTATTGTTGCTCATAGATTGCTGTTTTGTGTGAATCTCGTGTGAGATCTTTGAGGAGCTTTCCTTTACACAAAACTTAGGGTTTTCAAGTTAGAGATGATTTCAACATCTTGAAGATCATTACCGTTGCAACCATTGGAACTTAAAAGAAAAGCAAGCGGGGAGCTTGTAGCTGATTAAGGAATTCAAGAAAGAAGTAGTCCGTGGATTCGGAGCCTGCGCGTGGTCGTGTCAGGAAGTTCTACTGGTGGGTAGCATTAGGAAGTCGAGTGGGGAGCTTGTAGTCCTTTTGTAAGAACTTCAATTCTTTCATAGTGAATTCTGTTATGCCTTGAGGATCGGTGGGTCAAATCCTCCCCAGGTTTTTACCGTGTGGTTTCCTGGGTGATCATATCTTGTGTTCATTTAATTTCCGCTGCATTATTATTCTTGATATGATTGTTTGATTGCTTTAACCTAGAATTGCATAATTTGACTAAGTAACAACTTGGATAATTAATCTAGGCTACGCAATCTGGTTGTTTAAGGGGTCTAAATTCCTGTCAAGTGGTATCAAAGCAGGTAGCTCTTTTTGTTTGAGATTTTTTTAAATCTCTGAGCTGATCCTTGACCCCTGTTGTCATGGAGCATGGACACTCTCTGTTTGTTCCTCCTCATTTTGATGGGAACAACTATGCTTATTGGAAAGTAAGGATGAAAGCATTCCTGAAATCCATTGATGAAAGGGTTTGGAATTCCGTTGAATACGGATGGGTGAAGCCCGCTACTCCTGTGAGTGAGTGGCAAACTTCTGAAAAAGAAGCAGCAAGCTTTAATAGCAAAGCTATGAATGCTATCTTTAATGCTGTTTCTATGGAGGAATTTAAGAGGATCTCTAATGTTGAGGTTGCTCATATTGCTTGGAAAATTCTCCAAACTGTGCATGAAGGCACAAAGGCAGTTAAGATAAACAAACTGCAGCAATTAACTTCTAGGTTTGAAAGCATTAGGATGTCTGATGATGAATCCTTTGATGAATTTTATGCCAAACTGAATGATATTGTTAATTCTGCTTTTAATTTGGGTGAAATCTATGATCAATCTAAGATTGTTAGGAAGATACTTAGATCTTTAACTGAAGACTTTAGACCCAAAGTGACTGCCATAACTGAAAGCAAGGATGTGGACTCCATCCCTGTTGATGAGCTTGTAGGATCTCTTCAATCCTATGAGTCTGACCTACCTAAAGTGAACAAATCCAAATCAATGGCTCTTAAGTCAGTTGATGATGTTGATGGTGGTGGATTTGATGATGAGCTCTCTGCTACAGAGATTGCCTATCTTACCAAAAACTTTAAGAACTTTCTTAGGAATACAAATAGAAAGGCAAGAGGTACTTACACTGCTGAACCTAGAAATTTTAGGAAGAATGATCCCACTAAGGTTAACAATTTTGAAAAATCTAGAGAAAATTTTGGTCAATCTTCTAATAACTCTTTGGGTCCTCAGTGTTTTGGCTGTCAAGGGTATGGTCATGTGAAATCTGAATGTCCTACATTCTTAAGGACTAAGGGTAAAGCTATGGTTGTAACCCTTAGTGATAATGAGGTTTCTGATGATGAGTCCATTGGTGACGAGGATGGAAACTTCATTGCTTTCACGGCTACTGCTATAGTCAATGAAAGCATATCTACTGAAGAGAACCCTTCTGATGGGGAACTCTCTGAAGATGCAGATCTTCAAGAGGCCTATAACAAACTTTGCAAAATTGCTGCAAAGGATGCTATGAAAGTTGAACTTGGCCTAAAGAAAATTGATTCTCTTGAGCTTGAAAAGAAAAATTTGCTTGTTAAACTGTTTGATGCTAATGAGCTTTTGAATAATGTTAAATCTGAGAACATGCTTTTGCTTGATAAAGTTAGAACTTTGGAACATGATTTATCTGTTGCTAGATCTGCTAGTTCTAAACTTGATCACATGCTGAATGTTCAAAAGTATCCTTCTGATAAAACTGGGTTAGGATATGTTGAAAGCATCTTTGAGTCTGGACCACATACCACTACTTTTGTTCCTTCTTCTTCTTCTGAGCCTTCTGTGAGTGAGGTTGTGAGTGAAACTGTCAAACCACCTGTGAGTGAGGTAGCTAAACCTGTAGAAGTTTCACCACCTAAGAAGATTAGGGTAGACTTAAGAGAATCTAAACCTAAGGAGCCTACCAAATCTAAGGACAAGATGCATGGTAAACCTACATGGGTTTGTCATTATTGTGGTAAGTCTGGACATATTCGTCCTAACTGTTACAAGCTTCAAGCTGATAAGAGAGCAAATAAACCAAAAGTGCCTGTACCTCAAGCACAAGATCCTATGGCATTAATTGGTGAATTGGTAAAGGTGTTAAACCTTTATTCCAATCCTGGAGTTGGGAATCACTCGAATGTGAATAAGAACTCCAATGCTCGTGGTGCATCTAAAAAGTTTTGGATGCAAAAGACTCGAACTAATTGAGTCTTTCTGACATGGTCCTTGTGCATCATTGCTCTATTCTTTTGTGACCATTGTTCTTTGTTTTTTTGTGTTTTTTTTTTTTTTTGTTCTAGGACTTGCATTGCATTACATTCATGCATTTCATTCTAGGATTTATTTGTTTTCTCTTTTAATAAAAAAAAAAAAAAAGGAAAAGGAGGAAGCAAAAATTATGTTGAACATGATGTTTCTTGGTTTTTGAAAACAAGGTTGGTCAATTTATTTACACATAACATGTCTTATGTACCTTGTTTAGCTTTGATGAGTTTATTTATTGCACTTGGCTAGTTGAAACTTTGTAGTGCATGTTGTGTGGGAAAGATGTTTGTGGTTGTTAATCACTTTGTCTTAATCTTGAAGTCACATGTTTTTGACTGTCAGACTTGATTCTTTTGAGAAAGGCATAAATAATCATCTCACCACTGTTCACTAGCCAATCATGAACACCTTAGTGCATATCATAAGATTTTGTGCTCAAGAAAGTGTAGCACATGCACAAAAAGAACATAAGGTGTAGCCTCTGTTAAATGCTTAATAATTAAAACTGGTGTGTACCATTAGGCTTGATGCCAATTCACTTAATTCAAACTGGTGTGTACTATTAGGCTTGATGCCAATTCACTTAATTCACCCTAACAAGATGAAACACAACTCTCCCTTACAAGGGCATGTATTTCTCCCCTTAACATGTAGAATCCTAAAAGAAACCACATTTTCTCCCCCTTTTTATCATGATTGACAAAGGGACAAGAAGCTATAAAACTTCACCTGAGAAACATAAAGATGATCAAAGGGGCACACGGAATCCATATAAATGCATGAATGTAATGAAACAAGATGTTATGGATGACAAGATAAGAGAAGGATGATAAACTTGTGAAAAACAATGCATGCAAGAGGATCTTGATAGATCGAGAAGCTGTCGAGCTACTATCGTGCAAAAGCCAACCTCGATGGATCGAGAATTTGTTGAGGATCTATCGGCCAAATAGAAAGTTTCTCAATGGATCGAGAAGCTATCGAGACTAAGTCTAGAAATCTCAATGGATCAAGATAGCGATAACTTCTGTTGAGAGAAGAAGAAAAAGGGGCTCGATAGATAGCTTAGCTGTCGAGAGGTATCTAGCAGCTATTGAGATTACTTAAAAACAGTTTTCTAAGAAGAGAAAAACACAGATATGAATGCAATCAAGCATGCTACTTAAACAAAGATCCAAACAACATTTTAATCTCTCAAAATAATCTCTCAACAAGAAAAAAAATGTCAAGCATATAGATCCAAAACACACACACACACACACTAAATAAGTCTAACCAGTTTTATATTTCAAAAACAAGTCAAGACAGTTTAGTGAGCATACATTAATACATGTATTCCTTGTAATGGCCAAATCACATTGTACCTACACATGTATCAAAAGTAGCAAAGAATTTGTGTGTTGTGTGTGAAAAATATTGCAAGATTGCATAAGTGTCTACATGTTATGACGATTTGAGATATGAGAAAATCATTTTAACTCACACACCATCATAATTGCTTGATGGGGACTATCACCTTTGAGGTACATCCTATAACTCCCACATCTCCTAGAAGACACGCTTGCAATCATATATAAAGCATTTTGATTCTTTTTGCTTTTATTTTTCTTTGCATATTTTTCTTTTAAGCATATCATGCATGGGCATATAAAAAAGAGAAAAAAAATACCCAATTATGTTAAGCTTTTGACATTGCACTTTTGCTATGTCGAAGCATACAGATGTTATTGACATTGCACTTTGCTATGTCGAAGCATACAGATGTCATTTCATGATTGGTGGGCAATAGTGGTAAGATAGTTATTTACGCCTTTCTCATAGGATTTTCTAGTCCTTCCCGTCAAAAAGAGTGATGCGAGTGTTAAGTACAAGAGATTACTTAATTTTACTTATAACAAATACGAGCCACAAAACTCACTTGCTTAGTTGTGCATAGAGATGCTCATCTAAGTTACAAAAGATACAAAGTCTAGAAAACTTTATTTCAATAGTCATCCAAGGTACACAAGTACCAATATACACAAAACACATACTGTTTTTATATTTTTTTTTTTCAATTTCATTTTTTTTCTGAAAAAAAAAACTAAATAATAACTAAATAACCAAACAAAAATAGACAATCAACATGAAAGCATGAAAGATAGATGCAGATGCATGAAAGCATAATTCCAAAAATAGATAAAGATGACAAACAGAAAAGATAATTAAGTTTCAGGCTCTTTTCTCACCCACACAGTACAAGTCTTTGGCTGTGAAGATAAAAAGGTACGTGTACTAGTATGTCTACTAAAGGACATAGAAAAATTAGAATTCACCTGAAATTGAGTTAAAAATCTCAAAACTTTTAATAACTCTCCAAACAAAGGTGTAGGTCATTGAGAGGAAACCTAAGACCGTTTGGACACTTGCTTTTGGGGGTACAACTTAAAGCAATTAGGAAAAATGTGTCCAGAAATCCCACAATGGTGATAAACATGATGTCTAACAAAGGATTTAGAATTAGCCATATCATTTTCGGATTTCATACCTTTATCACCTTTCTCATATTGGGACACAAAGACAGTCTTTGATCTAGAAGCCGTGGAAGAGGAGGGGCCGGAGGAAACAACATATCCTAAGGTAGTCTTATCAGAACTTGGCTTTTGAGCACTCAATACTTCATCAAGCTTTGTAATTGACATCCTCTCTATTTGAGTTCTAGTTTTACTAAGCTCTACCTCAAGATTCTTAACCTTCTCTTCTAATGAGGTGTTCTCCGCGACGAAAGTCTCAACTAACCTTATAGTCTCATCTAGTTTAACTAACAAATCAACTTTTTTAGTTTTTACCTCATTAAATTCTAAAAGTTCAAAATGTGTCTAAAACACCCTTGAACTTTTAGACCCCAAATTACAAAATTACCAATTCAAGCTTTATATGAAACAATTAATGTGCGGAACATGATAAAAAACTTATAACAGAATTGATAAACAATCTAAGCCAAATATAAACACATTCATAGCAGTAAATATAAGACAAAGATAAAGGAAAGGAAGATGCAAACACACGGACAACACACGATATGTTATCGAAGAGGAAACCGAAGTCCTCGGCATAAAACCTCTCCACCGCCCTCCAAGCGGTCAAATAATCCACTAAAGAATGTAGTTGGGATACATGAACAACAGAAGACCCTCCAAGCCTAATCTACCTAAGTACCTAAGCCCTCCAATCTTCTTGCTCCAACGAGGTTACGCCAGACCTATTTCTTCTTTACCTTCCCGGATTCCGCACTAGACCATAGCATCAACCAATGTATATTGGTTCCTTCCAAACTGCTTCTCTTAGCACCAAATGATCCTTCTTACAGACGTAGGTGTGGTGAGAAAAGGATTTGGTCAATAACCTCTTAAGGGTATGACAATGGAGAGGAAGAGAGTAAAGGAATTTGTAGAGTCTCTAAGGTAAAGATTGAGGATGAGGCAATCTTGTTTTGCTCTAGGGTTTCTCTCACAAAATTCTCTCTGGAAGCTCTCTCAATTTAGTGGCAATAAGGGTCTATATATAGTGGTGTGTGTTTGGAATACAAAGAGACAATTTTTGCCAAACAGGGCTAGTCGGCGGCTTGACCTCGCGGCTTGTCCAAGTTACGAAATCAAGTAGCGACGTAACGGCCTGGCCAGCCTGGGACTTTTGTCCTGTAGTGCGACAGCTAGCGCGACCCTTCAGCTTCCCGCATGCTTCTCACGTGCACAACATTTAGCGGCTTGCAGGCCGCAAGCCACCTGCGAGTCCTAGCCGTGAAACTTTGCTTCTTTGCACAAAGATGAGCTTTTCTTCCCACTCTTTTCACACACTACCCTTACAATGATCCCACCTGAATATAGGGTTACTAAGTGCTTTAAATTACAAGCAAATTGGCACGAAATAAAGCCAACAATATGGTTGATAAATTTCAACCTTACAATCTCCCCCTTTGGCTATTCCGTGACAAAACCCTAAAACAAACTCTAGACTTAACGCGTGAGTTGGGAACAGTTGGGAAACTCACTCACACCTAACTGTAGAATCTGTGGAGCTTTAGAACTATAAGAACAAGTAACTCCTGAAACACAACAACACAATAAGTTCATTGTATGCAAAAAACTTGTAATGCAAATGGAGCAAGCATAATGCGATCAAGCACAATGGAGTAAAGCAATAAACCATGGCAAGACCAAAACATGCAATCACTATAACCAAGTGATCACAATGCTCATTCACACTTGGAATGAATATCCGGACATTCAAGTTGACAAACACAGGGCAAATCATTGAATGACCAACACTCAACCAATGCACAATACATGAAGTATGTGCATCTAGGAAAAATCCTACACGAGCACAAGAGTGACAGTACTTAAAAAGGAATGCATAGCATTAGGTTAGAAGTACTGATTAAACAACGCACAAAGGCTGCATAAAGCATGGCACAAACCATAAAGGCCTACAAGTGTGCATAAGAACAAACCCTTAAAGCTTACAAAAGCAACATGGGTACAAGTATAAAAAGTAATGCTGAATTAACTGAATAAAATCATCACAAAAACCAAGGTGTTAAACCATAGTGTATCAAACCTATAACAACAGTAGTTATCCAAGTATAGTATCAAAATTATAAACAAAAACAACATAAATAGCATATAATAATGAGACTCTCCCTCAAAATAAGCACTTCTCCTCAAGAGCTGCCCTAAAAATAATCCCCCTTTTTTACCGAAATGGCCAAAGGGTCATTGATCCCGGTTGGTGTGAATGCTGTCAAACTTGGCTGAGGGTACATCAAGCTAGTCCTGCATTGCTGTCATCCTTTCAGTATGCTGATTCTGAACTTCTCTGAGTGTATCAAGTCTTTCCAGGATGATCTGAAATGCATCAGGAGGTACAGCAGATGAAGTAGAAAGCTCTGTTCCTCTTGACTTTTCTTCTTGGTGTGGAAGATGGTTCTGCAGCCTCTGCTTTAGTCTCCATTGGATCACCTTCTTCTTGTACACCCTTCTCTTCTTCTCCTGGAAGACGACTTTGTATCCTTGTGAGAGTAAATTTGTTAATGGCTGATAGTGGAGGCAAAGGACTGATATCCTGAGGGATTGCAACACCTTTTCTCTGAAAATCCTCATGAGAAGACTAGGAAATATCAGCTTGGGTCTTGAGGTGGATCTAGTCTCCTTCACTATAGTATCAAAGATGTGAGAACTGATGTCAATGAAGGTTTTCTCCTTAAGTTCCATGAGAAAGATGGCTCTGGCATTTGTCAATGTAGTCATCTTTCTTATAGGATACAAATTGTACATCATTATGGTGGTCAAACACCTCATATCTTTAGGAAAATCAGAAGTGTTGAGACATCTCTTTTCTATAACCCCACCAATTCTTTTCTGGACAGTTTCTAGAGAGAGCATTCTGTCCTTGTAGTTAGTGAATTCATAATCTTCCAATCCCTCAAGTCCTAGAACCTTATCAATATCATGAGCATCTAAGGTAAATTCCTTTCTTCTCACCCAACAACTCAACTCCTCCTCCCTTATCACAGCATTTGCATAGAATTCTCTGATTAGAGGGTCACACACAGGTGGAAAGTCACTCATCAGATTCTACCAACCTCTACCCTCAAAACAGCCTGGAATGAAGGTGTCCTTCAATTCCCTGAAATCTACAAATCTCTCCTGAATGATGGTTCCTTTTGAAAAAGAATCCCTATATCTCTCAAAGTGTTTAATAGACCTAAATAGGTTAAGGTCCATTTCATTCTCTTGTCAAATTTCTGTGTGGGAGTCTTCTTCTTTGAAAAAGTAGGAGGCATCTGTAAAACAAGCAGAAGAGGCCACAAACAAGAGCAACAACACAGTATGTGGAAGTGGACACATATTAGTAACAATATAGTGTAAAGACAATAACAGAGAGTGTCAAACCAACCCACAAACCAAGAGCAGTTAATAACCAGTGATTTGAAGAACAAGGCAAGCAAGATCATTCAGTATAGATGCAGACTGGAGCAAGCACTAAATAATAAAAAATTGGACAGTGTAAACCACTATCAGATAGATAAGGGCATATGACAATGAAACATGACAGAATGGTATGATAAATGCAAGATAAACCCAAAGGCTGCTCCACAATCATGATATGATGGCTAAAAATCAAAGCAATTCAAACCACATAATCCAGAATTTCAAATAAACTGAAATGCCACATTTAAATATAGAGTAAAACACAGAAAAACCCAGACTCATAAGCCTAAAGAGTATAAAATGTATCAAAAACACTTCACAGAACAAATACTAGAGTAATGATGCAAAAACATGATACGGAACATATTCAGCACCAAAAAAAAACTTTAATCAAACAGACCCAAACTTTGATTAAAATCACGTTCATACATCTCAAAAACTCAATCCAACATCAGAACACATAGATTCAAGAAAATAACAGTAAAATCATGAAATGTGAAGGGAAAACAAGAAAACCCATACCTTTTTCTTGGTGTTTGATGAAGACATGATGTAGAAATGGAAACTTTTTTAGTGAGACTCGGAGTGTTTGAGAGAGAGAAATGAAGAAGACAATGAACAGTCACTGATATTCGAGGGAAAAACTGAAAAAAAATTTAAAAAATGGTCTTTAAAATGCAAAACACTCGTTTTTCCCGACTGGGTTAAGTTGCCAATAAGTCGTCAGGGTAAGCCGCGAAACACTGTGAAGGTAAGAAACTTGAAAATTTTCTCTAAGTGTTTTTCGCGACTGGAAGATCTACCAGCGAAAGAGTCGTGAGCTGAGCCGTGAAAATCTCTGTGTACCCTTCGCGACTAGACCTTCCACCCGCGAACAAGTTGCCATACTGAGTCGCGAAATATGTAGAAACACAAATTTTGGAAAAATTTCTAAGTCTTTTTCGCGACTGGGATGCTGACCTGCCAGTGACCCGCGAAAATCTCTGAGAGAGCTTTGCGACTGGAGCATGCGACTAGACCTACCCGCGACTTAGTCGCCAAAATAGGGCAACACTGTTTTTGAAATTTTTGACATTTTTGTAAAAACAAAACACTTTCCAAAAACAAACTAAAATGCTCAAAAATATTTTTGTGTTTGATCAACAAAAATTGAGTTTGTGAAAACACATTTAATCAAGTACAATCACACAAATGAATATGACATTCATTGAACATAGACTTGTGTGTTGCGTGTGGATATCAAAAATGAGATAGTCCTTAGTCCAATGTGAAGCTTCAATGATCAATTCAATCAAGGCATACACAACTAGCACTAGATAATGAGACCTATCTCAATTATAGAAACATGCATATATGACCTCCCACAAGCACTTGATAACAATTCTTTGAAGCTTTTCATTTGGCTCCATATTCAACATATCATTTGCACTTTTTGAGCAAAGAAAATCTCATTGTGAGATAGATGCCTGAAATTTTTTGATATTTCAATTGATGAGTTAGCCTTTGGCTTTTTGGGCATCATACATTTTATTTTGGTCGCTTTCCCTTTTTCCTAGTCGAATACTAGTATCTGCGACAGGCTTTTGCAGCTCTATATCTCTTTTCATTTGGAGATTTATATTTAGAGAGCTCTTTTAAGCATAAAAATAAAAAGTGGGAAGATATATAGGCATGATGGTGGTTATAAAGATAAATGCAGCGGAAAATAAGTTTTAAAACGGATCTACTTCATTCGATATTGATAACATGCACAAAGTAAATTTCAGAATTAGAGAACAAGAGAGTGTACCTTGAAACGATGAATTTCAAAACTGAAGATTGAAGCACTTGGAACAACTTTTAATCTTCACTCCAATTCCACTAACGCCCAAGATGTGTGGTCTCTCGATTGGTAACAAAGGGATGACCAAAAAAGTGACTTACACTCTCATACACACCACTTTTCAATGATGTTTTTCACACACATACATTTCTGTACGTTTTTCCTTTTGTATCTAACCAATTTATCTAATTGGGCTGGCCTTTTGGGCCTTACCAATTGGGCTTAAGTGTGTGGCTTGGAGTGGGACCAAAAGGGACCAATAAGACACTAGCTCCAATGGGCCTTGGGCTTTTCTGTCAACTCTTGACAAGTCCAAAGTTACCATTAACTATTTTTAATACCACTATATAAAAATAGTTGCACTCTAGGTCTTATCTATTAATTATATCCCAAGACTTTATTATACATGTAACCCCTTCATAAAATATTCGTAGTAATACAAAGTCATTAATGTAGACTGCCACTTTGTAAATTACTACATCTTAATCCTTGAGTACCCGGTTTAATCTTTTAATGTTATTCATTATATATTTATGAAATCCAATTCCATAAATATATACTTTAGTCTTACTAAAGTGGTTAGGCCTAACTCTCTGAATAACAAACTCATTAAACTTATCTCAAGGGAATATTTTATATCTCCGTTAAGAGACTATGAATTCCATCTTGAGAACACATGTTCCATCAACACTAAATGTGGCTGCCCAACATACTGATGTTTTGACCATTACTTTAGATCTCACTCCTGATATATCAAAGCAACCTACACCTCATGATCAGGTCCATTATTCTCTCATGATTAAGAGTTCATGCAAATGTAAGTCGTGAGATTTATTATTCATTTGACAGTTTTTAAGAGAATAATAAATCTCACAGCGGTCCAGTTCAATATGTCTTAACTCTTAAAACATATTAACACATCAACTAGAAGTCTCCACTTCCATGATCAAGACAAATCATCGTAGTTGATATGTTATAGTCTTCGCAGATGAAATGCCCAATTTCATCACCGACTACAAACTATAATTCTGAGTTTACAAAGAACTTGTGATTTATATCTTCTGTGACTCTTCACATAAATCACATACTATGCATCTCATGGACTATATGATAATGTCTGAATATTCATGTTACCATTATTTCAGATAATAATAAAACAAAATTTATTAAACATAATATTAAGTCATACATAATGTCAAACACAATGTCACACTTAATATTATACATAGCATCTTACAATAGGATTTAAGGGCACCAATTCTAACAATCTCCCACTTGCCCTAAAGACTATTGTGCACTAATCTAACTCCCATTCTTTCCAAATGCGACTCAAAAATCCTTTGAGGCAAAGCTTTAGTAAATGGATCTGCCAGATTGTTTGCACTTTCAATCTTTGCTACCACCACATCTCCACGAGCAACAATATCTCGAATGATATGGTACTTTCTCTCAATGTGCTTTCCTTTCTTGTGATTCCTTGGATCTTTAGATTGTGCAACTGCTCCACTGTTATCACAAAACAATGTGATTGGAACTTGCTCCATTCTTATTACACCAAGGTCAGAAAGGAACTTCTTGAGCCATACAGCTTCCTTTGCTGCTTCACAAGCAACAACATATTCTGCCTCCATGGTGGAGTCTGCAATACAAGATTGCTTAATACTCCGCCAACTAATGGCTCCACCTCCCAAGGTGAAAACACATCCTGAAGTGGATTTTCTGAAATCTAGATCCGATTGAAAATCTGAATCTGTATAGCCAATGGGAATCAAATCCTCACAATGGTAAACAAGCATATAATTTCTCGTTCTCCGTAGATACTTAAGAATATGCTTTACAGCTTGCCAATGTTTTGGTCCTGGATTTGATTGATATCGGCTGACCATGCCAACTGAATAGCAGATATCTGGTCTAGTACAAAGCATGGCATACATGAAACTTCCTACTGCAGAAGCATAAGGAACTTGTCTCATCATATCTTCTTCCTCTTGAGTCTTAGGCCTTTGGTCATCAGACAGAGGAACTCCATGTCTGAAAGGAAGCAATCCTTTCTTGGAGTTTTGCATGCTAAACCGTTCTAGAACCTTATCTATATATCCAGCTTATGATAAGCCTAACATCTTATTCTTGCGATCTCGCCAAAGCTTGATCCCTAGAATAAAGTTAGCCTCACCCAAGTCCTTCATATCAAATTGGCTTGACAACCAAACTTTTACCGATGACATTACCCCTACATCATTTCCAATGAGTAGAATATCATCAACATAAAGCACTAGGAACATTACTACTTTATCTTGATGTCTTTTGTACACACATGGTTCATCAAGATTTTGTTCAAAACCAAATGTCTTGATTGCTTGATCAAATCTGATGTTCCATGACCTAGATGCTTGCTTAAGTCCATAAATGGACCTTTGCAACTTGCATACCATATGCTCTTGGTTCTTTGCTATGAAACCTTCCGGTTGCATCATATAGATTTCCTCTTCAAGATTTCCATTAAGAAATGCAGTCTTGACATCCATTTGCCAAATCTCATAATTAAAATGAGCAGCAATGGATAAGAGAATTCTGATAGATTTAAGCATTGCTACTGGAGAAAAGGTTTCATCATAATCAATACCTTCTTTTTGTGTATACCCTTTCGCCACTAGCCTTGCTTTAAAGGTTTCAACCTTTCCATCTATCCCTCTCTTCCTCTTGTAAACCCATTTGCAACCAACAGGTTTAATGCCATTAGGCGCCTTTACAAGATCCCAAACTTGATTGGAATACATGGAATCTAATTCAGATTTCATAGCTTGGACCCAATGATGTGCATCTATATCATTCATAGCTTCATCATATGTGTAGGGATCCGATTCAACCTCTTCTGAGATAGCTTCATAAGTTTCTCCCAAACCTATGAATCTTATAGGAGGCCGAACAATTCTCCCACTACGACGTGGCACCTGAGTACTAGACATGTCATGAGTAGTATCTTGTGGTGTATCTAATACAACCACATCATCCCTAGTTTCATCTATTGGTTGTTCATTTACAGATTCATTCATTTCAGCCAACACAACTCTACTTCTAGGAGTAAAATTATTCATATAGTCATTTTCCAAGAATTTAGCATTTGTACTAACAAAAACTTTGTTATCTTTACGACTATAGAATAAATAACCCCTAGTTTCTTTTGGATAACCTACAAGCAAACACACTTCTGATTTTGGTTCCAATTTATCAGGCTTCCCTTTTAAAACATGTGCTGGACAACCCCAAATATGGAGATATTTCATACTAGGCTTACGCCCACTCCACAATTCCATGGGTGTTTTGGGAACAGATTTTGATGGAACTAAATTTAAAAGATGTATTGCTGTGTTTAAGGCATAACCCCAAAAAGAAATCGGTAAATTTGAGTAACTCATCATGGACCTAACCATTTCTAAAAGAGTCCTATTCCTTCTTTCTGCTACACCATTTTGTTGTGGAGTTCCAGGTGCAGTCAATTGGGATACAATCCCATTCTTAGTTAAGTAATCCTTAAAATCCCCAAGAAGGTATTCGCCACCACGATCAGATCGAATGACCTTTATGCGTTTACCCAATTGATTCTCTACTTCAGCCCTAAACTCTTTGAACTTTTCAAAGGCTTCAGACTTCCGTTTCATTAGGTACACATAACCATATCTTGAGTAATCATCAGTGAAAGTAATGAAATACTCATAGCCACCTCTTGCTTGGATTGACATAGGACCACAAACATCAGAATGCACTAGTTCTAGCAAAACTTGGGCTCTTCTACCTTTTGCATTAAAAGGTCGTTTGGTCATTTTACCTTCCAAACAAGATTCACAAACTGGAAATTCATCAAAGTCCATGGGCTCTAAGAGTCCATCTTTGATCAGTCTTTGAATCCTATTTGAATTAATATGACCCAAATGCAAGTGCCAAAGATATGCATCACTAGTAGAAGGAAACTTTCTCTTTAATGATTTTACATGAGAGTTATTATCTAATTCAGAATTATATAATTCATGCTTATTAGGAGTTAAAATATAAAGACCATCCACAATATTGCCAAAACAGATAAACACTTTATCCTTCTTTATTACAACATTGTCTTTCAGGATAACACAATATCCATGTTTACCTAAGTAAGTAGCTGAAATTAAATTCCTACGAACATTAGGTACATACAAACAGTCTTCCAATATTAGAACTCTAGATTCAAAACATAAATTACAAACACCAACAGCTACAACTGGAATCTTGCTCCCATCAGCCAAAGTAAGAAACAACTCCCCTTCTTTAAGCTTTCTGGTATCCTGGAACCCCTGCAAGGAATTGCAGATATGATTAGTACAACCTGAATCCACACACCAGGAATCCGTGGGATTCTGTACCAAACATATTTCAAGAAGGAATGTATTAATCATACCTTTGTTCTTGGCAGCCTTAAATATTGGACAATTTCTCTTCCAATGTCCTTTCTCACCACAATGGAAACACTTTCCTTTGATCTTCTTTCCTTTGTCAGCAACCCCTAAGGCAATTTGTTTACCCTCTTGCTTGGTAAAGTCCTTCTTCTTCTTTTTCTTACCCTTGCCTTTCGACTTAGGTTGAGAAGTAGAAGCTTCACCAACATTGGCTTCAACATGGGAAGTACCAAGAATGCCTTCTGCCGCTACCAATTCATTCATTAATTCAGACAAGGTATAAATCTTTTTATTCATATTATAGTTTAGTTTGAATTCCTTGAATGATTCCGATAGCGACTGGAGTATCATATCCACTTGGGATTCTCCATCTATATCGGCACCTAAAACTTCCAATGTATTCAGATTAGAGATCATTGTAAGACAATGCTCTCTCACTGAACTTCCTTCAGCCATTCTGGTATTATAAATTTGCCTCATGGTCTCTTGCTTGCAGAACGGCCTTGCTCACCAAACATCTCCTTCAGACTTTGCATTATGTCTGAAGCTAGTTCTACATCCTGCATTTGATGATGTAGAACATTTGAGATAGATGCTAGGATGTAGCACTTGGCCATCTCATTAGATTTCTGCCAACGATCATATCGTTGTTTTACCTCAGGAGGTGCATCTAATGAAGGAAAACTAGGACATGGTTTAGTAAGAACATACTTATGCTCTTCAGCAGTAAGAACAATGTCCAGATTTCTTTTCCAGTCAACATAGTTGGATCCAGTCAGTTTGTTTTGATTAAGAATAGTTACAAGTGGGCTAAAAGATGCCATGTTCAAATCTGAAAACAATAAACATGAATATAATAAGTAAACTGACATTATCTATTTAGCATATGAACATATAGTATGGAACCTTAATAAAACCATAATATAATGTATGCAACGACAACCCAATCCCGTAATTAATATTCCTCGGAAGCGAGGTCATACCAATCACTATGATCAGGCGAGAATTATTCTCATTATTAATGCTATCATGGTAACTCTTACCAAACAAAAATAATTTGCCGATATTCCTTTAGCCTCTAAGTAATAATGACATAGCTCCGAAGGGAGGTTAACATCACACTTAGTCTAGTGTACACCATTGCCTAGAATCAATGTGAATCATCAAGTAACTCCACGGAAGCGTGGTCGTTCTCAATGTAAAAACACATTTCAACTATCTTTAAGAAGTTTAACCTGTAGTACCATGAATCAATCACCCTCCGAAGGGAGCAAGGCATATACGCCAAGGCGAGGTGCTTAATCACACTACTTTAAACCGACAATGGAGGCCGTGAGATGCAACCCTTGTATCTCTCTCCCACTAGATGTCTTTAAATAAAGGTTTTTAATCTCAAAACATGCATAATCTAATTACACATAATCTTAGTACTTTTACATGTGAAAACACTTAGAAAATAATTCTAATTTTCTTTCTTTCGATCGATCGAAAGTGCCCCTCGATCGATCGAACAAATTAAGAAATTCAAACTTGATCCTCTGACTTCTTCGATTGATACTCGATCGACTCTCGATCGATCGAAAAACAAATTCGATCGATCGACTAACAATCGAAAATCTATCGTTCTAAAGAGTCTGATCACTGTCTCATTCGATCAATCGAAAATAATTTTCGATCGATCGAAAATCGCGAAACTTGAATTTCCAGAAATTTTTCTAAGACAGTTTTCTTCGTTTTTCATGAACAAACATCTTTCAAACGAACATGGCAGACAGAGTTTGATGTCAAAACTGAAATTCATTGATGCTAAAGTCTTAAAGATCAATTTAACATACTTAAATTCAAATTTAAACAACATCATAACATCAATTTCAGTTTTCATCAAATCATAGTTTCAACAACATGCAGAAAATTAAAACATAATCTTCTAACAATATGAAACTATCTTCTCCAATCCTAAAACTCACATAACATGTTAAACAATACGAAATTGAAGACCGCTCTGATACCATTTGGTGGTTATAAAGATAAATGCAGCGGAAAATAAGTTTTAAAACGGATCTACTTCATTCGATATTGATAACATGCACAAAGTAAATTTCAAAATTAGAGAACAAGAGAGTGTACCTTGAAGCGATGAATTTCAAAACTGAAGATTGAAGCACTTGGAACAACTTTTAATCTTCACTCCAATTCCACTAACGCCCAAGATGTGTGGTCTCTCGATTGGTAACAAAGGGATGACCAAAAAAGTGACTTACACTCTCATACACACCACTTTTCAATGATGTTTTTCACACACATACATTTCTGTACGTTTTTCCCTTTGTATCTAACCAATTTATCTAATTGGGCTGGCCTTTTGGGCCTTACCAATTGGGCTTAAGTGTGTGGCTTGGAGTGGGACCAAAAGGAACCAATAAGACACTAGCTCCAATGGGCCTTGGGCTTTTCTATCAACTCTTGACAAGTCCAAAGTTACCATTACCTATTTTTAATACCACTATATAAAAATAGTTGCACTCTAGGTCTTATCTATTAATTATATCCCAAGACTTTATTATACATGTAACCCCTTCATAAAATATTCGTAGTAATACAAAGTCATTAATATAGACTGCCACTTTGTAAATTACTACATCTTAATCCTTGAGTACCCGGTTTAATCTTTTAATGTTATTCATTATATATTTATGAAATCCAATTCCATAAATATATACTTTAGTCTTACTAAAGTGGTTAGGCCTAACTCTCTGAATAACAAACTCATTAAACTTATCTCAAGGGAATATTTTATATCTCCGTTAAGAGACTATGAATTCCATCTTGAGAATACATGTTCCATCAACACTAAATGTGGCTGCCCAACATACTGAGGTTTTGACCATTACTTTAGATCTCACTCCTGATATATCAAAGCAACCTACACCTCATGATCAGGTCCATTATTCTCTCATGATTAAGAGTTCATGCAAATGTAAGTCGTGAGATTTATTATTCATTTGACAGTTTTTAAGAGAATAATAAATCTCACAGCGGTCCAGTTCAATATGTCTTAACTCTTAAAACATATTAACACATCAACTAGAAGTCTCCACTTCCATGATCAAGACAAATCATCGTAGTTGATATGTTATAGTCTTCACAGATGAAATGCCCAATTTCATCACCGACTACGAACTATAATTCTGAGTTTACAAAGAACTTGTGATTTATATCTTCTGTGACTCTTCACATAAATCACATACTATGCATCTCATGGACTATATGATAATGTCTGAATATTCATGTTACCATTATTTCAGATAATAATAAAACAAAATTTATTAAACATAATATTAAGTCATACATAATGTCAAACACAATGTCACACTTAATATTATACATAGCATCTTACAATAGGATTTAAGGGTACCAATCCTAACACATGAGTCTATGCATGTCTCAAGATCAACAAAACCATTCACTAATTATTCATGACAAGGTTGAAGATCTATTTACAACAGTCACATAGATTTTAGAATTTCTTCCACAATGATATGAGTGCATGAGAGACAAGCTAAGCTTGTTAAATGAACAAAGCCATAAGTACAAAGGTACAAGGCAAAACATGCTTTGAGACAAAACTCAACAAAGTGATCAAACTTTTTGGATTTTCTACTTTTTATGTGTTTTTGGATTTTTGACACAAAAGCAGTAAAAGAATGATAAAAAACATAACATAAAGAACAATGTAAAAACATTTGAACCAAAGACAAACACACACAGACAATAACAACCTAAATACTAGCAAGAAGCACACAACCAAGCATATTCACAAATATGGGAAGTATTGATGCATGGACATGTTGTAATGCTTATGCATGAGTACCCTTTGTCACCCACACATCACGTGCGTTTGGGGTGATATCCTTGACGGATTGGGTACGAGAGTTAGGACTGTCAAACCTTCGTGTGAAGCTTTCCAAGCAATTGGTGAATGCACCGATCATCTTCATCACGTCCATCATTCCTGGATCGCGGTTTTGACTTCTTGGTTGCTCACCACCCCAAGACCTCATATCATTTCTTCTTCCTCATGATCGAGGTACACTTGCATTGTTATCTGCTCTCAGCTTTTGACAGTTGGGTCTGGTATGTCCTTGCAATCCGCAATAGTGACAAACATAAACCGTTCTAGGACCCTACTGCTATCTTGGGAGTGATCTTCCTCTAGCTCCAAATTTGGCTTCTGATTGATTACGAGACTTGTTAAGCACTCGTTGATTAGCCACATTCTTCTTCTTCTCAGCTTCAACTATCTCAGGAGTAGGCTTATCAACAACCGTCTCTTTGGTCTTCACAAACTTTACTTCTTTGGTGACATTGGCTGATAAGCAGCTTCCTCCGATATATCCCAACCCGGACTTGTCTGAGGCATGTTTTTGAGATGAAATAACATCATCTAGCTTCTTGGAGGAGACCCTATCTACCTTGGCATGAGCTTGCACAACTTCTTGCTCAAGAAACCTTACTTTTGTGTAAGCTTCTGATAGCTCACCATTAAGTGTTTCAATTTCACACTTTGCCTCCTTGTATCATGCCAGAAGACTTTTGTAATCTTCCTCATCTTTCTTCATCTTCTTCACAGTCACCTTTGCCACCCTTGCATACTCACCCGATTTCTCCAGAAGTGAGGCATAATTCTCTTGAAGATCAGTTGAATCTTCCTCCTCTTCAGCTTCCGATTCTTCGACAATCCCAATAGACTCCAAATCAGAACACTCACCCAGCTCATTCACAAGAGTACTCAAGTCATCTGAAGATCCCACATGTGCAATGGTCATGAATGCAGAGTAATTTCATTCTCCGTCACAGCTCTCTTCAGAGTCAGATTTTGATGAGTCTGAATCACTTAAAGTAGTAGCATAGACCTTTCCTTTTGACTTCAAATAGTTGGGACATTCCTTTTTGAAGTGTCCATGTCTATTACACTCAAAACATGTGATTCCTTGAGATGATTGGGAATCTCTATCATCCCTTCTTCGGAATTCTTTCTTCTCCCTCCCGGAACTCTGAAATTTTCCTTTGTCACCAAATTTCCCAAAGTTCTTTACAAGATACACCACATCTTTATCTACTGCATCTTCTTCCGAAGGGTCATGAGATGCCACTCTCTCATCAATTGTTTTAAGAGCAAGCGATTTGCTCTTCTTATGCATGGGCAGTGACAATTCATATGTCTGCAATGAGCAAACCAACTCTTGAACTTTGATGTCATCAAGATCCTTGCTCTCTTCAACGACCGTTACTTTGGCACAGAAACTTTCTAGTAGTGACCGAAGGATCTTCCTTACGACTTTAGAATCCTCTGTCTTTTCCCCCAAATTGAATTTGCCGACGACCACCTCGTTCAGCTTACTGTAAAAAAAAGTCGAAGGACTCATCCTCACTCATCTTTAGCTCCTCAAAGCGAGTGGTCAACATCTGGAGTTTGGTGTCTTTCACCTTCTTGGTTCCTTCATAAGTTATCTCCAGAATCTCCCATGCTTCCTTAGCAACGGTGATATGTGAAATCCTATGAAATTCTTCTGGAGAGACACCACAGAAAATAGCATTCAATGCTTTACTGTTAGCATTAGCCGCCAAAAGAGCTGCCTTGCCCCAAGTGGATTTGGCAGCCTCCGACCTTGTCCAACCAACCTCAATAGCATCCCACACAGCATCATTAATAGAACACAAAAATGCCCTCATTCGGACTTTCCAAAACGCATAATTATTACCATCAAAAAATGGTGGCACATTTAAGGATTGAGACCTATCCATCTCAAACGGGGTCAAGGATCACACTTAGGTATTTAAACCACTACAAGTGTACCTGCTCTAATACCAATTGAAATTTCAAAATGTGTTTAAAACACCTTTGAACGTTTAGACCCCAAATTACAAAATTACCAACTCAAGCTTTATATCAAACAATAAATGTGCGGAACATGAAAACAAGCTTATAACAGAATTGATAAACGATCTAAGCCAAATATAAACACATTCACAGCAGTAAATATAAGGCAAAGATAAAGGGAAGGAAGATGCAAACACATGGACAACACACGATATGTTATCGAAGAGGAAACGGAAGTCCTCGGCGTAAAACCTCTCCGCCGCCCTCCAAGCGGTCAAATAATCCACTAAAGAATGTACTTGGGATACATGAACAACAGAAGACCTTCCAAGCCTAATCTACCCAAGTACCTAAGCCCTCCAAGCTTCTTGCTCCAACGAGGTTACGCCGAACCTATTTCTTCTTTAGCTTCCCGGATTCCGCTACTAAAACATAGCATCAACCAATGTATATTGGTTCCTTCAAAACTGCTTCCCTTAGCACCAAATGAGCCTTCTCACAGACGTAGGTGTGGTGAGAAAAGGATTTGGTCAATAACCTCTCAAGGGTATGACAATGAAAAGGAAGAGAGTAGAAGAATTTGTAGAGTCTCTAAGGTAAAGATTGGGGATGAGGCAATCTTATTTTGCTCTAGGGTTTCTCTCACAAAATTCTCTCTAGAAGCTCTCTCAATTTAGTGGGTATAAGGATCTATATATAGTGGTGTGTGTTTGGAATACGAAGAGACAATTTTTGCCAAACAGGGCTGGTTGGCGGCTTGACCTCGCGGATTATCCAAGTCACGAAATCAAGCCGTGACGTAACGGCTTGGCCAGCCTAGGACTTTTGTCTTGTAGTGCGATAGCTGGCGCGACCCTTCAGCTTCCCGCATGCTTCTCACGTGCACAGCATTTGGCGGCTTGCAGGCCTCAAGCCACCCACAAGTCCTAACCGCGAAACTTTGCTTCTTTGCACAAAGATGAGCTTTTCTTCACACTCTCTTCGCACACTACCCTTACAATGATCCCACCTAAATACAGGGTTACTAAGTGCTTTAAATTACAAGCAAATTGGCACAGAATAAAGCCAACAAGAAGGTTGATAAATTTCAACCTTACAAACTCTTTTCTACAAAGATGAGAAGTCTTTTCAGATTTTATGAATTCAGTGCATAGTTTATCGTAGGCTTCCTAAAGGGTCAACTTCTTGGGTACTTCATCATCAGAAGAGTCCTCACTATCACTAGCACTCTCCATAATCACTTTATCAGTTGTGGCAGCAAAAGCCATAAAGTGACCACATTCATCCACATACTCATCAGAAAAGTCATCCTCAGTATCACTCCAGGTAGCAACCAACCCTTTATCTTTTGACTTCTCGGTCTTTTCCTTCATAAGGTAGTTTGGGTACTCGATCCTCATATGACCAAAACACTGGCTGAGGGGTTTCTAATTCTTGCCCTTCCTAGAGGATTTAGATTTACTAGGAGGTTTATCCTTATCCTTTTTCCTAAATTGAAGAAGCTTGATAATCTCATTAGCTATGAAAGTTAGATCCTCATCCTCAACATCATCATCATCTTCATCTTCATCTTCAGAGTCATCAATCTCTTCCTCTATACCATTAAGAGCCAAGTTTCTACTCTTTCCACATTTTCCCATTAAGCCTAATCCCATTTCATAGGTTTGAAGGTTCCCTACAAGCTCAGTCAAAGGAATTTGATCAATGTCCTTCACTTCTTCAATGGCAGTGATTCTGGCATAGAATCTTTCAGGTAAGGATCTAAGGATTTTTCTAACAATTTTGGATTCTGCTATAGATTCTCCAAGGTTGAAGGTAGAATTCACAATATCATTGAGTTTAGCATAGAACTCATCAAAGGTCTCATCCTCCTCCATACTTATTTCTTCAAAACTACTAGTGAGTCTTTGAAGCTTCACAATCTTTACTGCCTTGATACCTTCATAGGTGGTCTCAAGAATGGTCCATGCTTCCTTGGAAACTTCCGTGGATGATATTTTCTTGAATTCCTTATTGTTCACCTCACAAAACAAAGCATTCAAGGCCCTACTGTTGAAATTTTCTACTATGATTGTTACTTCATCCCAATCCACTGGCACTTCCTTTAACTTAATCCAACCAACTTCAATAGCTTGCCATACTTTTTCACCTAGAACTTGCAAAAAAACTTTCATACGAACTATCCAGTGGGCATAATTAGTGCCATCAAATAAAAGAGGAATCAAAAGAGATTGTCCACGATCCATGACAACGGGATTCAAGGATCACACTTAGGAAATTAATCCAATCAGAGTGTACCTACTCTGATACCACTTGTTGAGAAATTTAGACCCCGGTTGATAGAGTTAACAAGTTTTAAACTCAAGTTGTTAATTAGATTTATTATGAATAAACCTTGTTAAAACAAATAAACATCAATATTATTTCAATATCATGCACAACGAAAAAGTAAATAAGACAAGATATGATGACCTAGAAAAACGAATGAAACAAACTAGTTTCACAGTAAAAAAATCTGGAAGGAAACCTTCCCGAAAAGCAATTCACTATAGTAAAGAGAAGTTTCAGATTTAATACAAAACATTTGTCCTTAGACTCTACAATCCCCACAGCTGAACTTACAGTAGAAACCTTCTACTGCTTCAGAACTTTTGAACTTTTCAATATATGAATTAACAGGAATTTAGACCCCTTAAACAACCAGATTGCGTAGCCTAGATTAATTAGCGAAGTTGTTACTTAGTCAAATTATGCAATTCTAGGTTAAAGCAATCAAACAATCATATCAAGAATAATAATGCAGCAGAAAATAAATGAACACAAGATATGATCACCCAGGAAACCACACGGTAAAAACCTAGGGAGGATTTGACCCACCGATCCTCAAGGCATAACAGAATTCACTATGAAAGAATTGAAGTTCTTACAAAAGGACTACAAGCTCCCCGCTCGACTTCCTAATGCTACCCACTAGTAGAACTTCCTGACACGACCACGCGCAGGCTCCGAATCCACGGACTACTTCTTTCTTGAATTCCTCAATCAGCTACAAGCTCCCCGCTTGCTTTTCTTTTAAGTTCCAATGGTTGCAACTGTAATGATCTTCAAGATGTTGAAATCATCTCTACCTTGAAAACTCTAAGTTTTGTGTAAAGGAAAGCTCCTCAAAGATCTCACAAGAGATTCACACAAAACAGCAATGTATGAGCAACAAAGCAATATGGACAACCTTCAAAAACGTGGCCAGGGTTTAGTTTATATACCTAGGGTAAAAACATAAAACCCTAAACGTTTAATGAAGTAGGGCTGAGTTGGAAATTCTGCAGAAAAATCAACCTGTGCGATTTTCGATCGATCGAGTCTATTCTTCGATCGATCGAGCCAGGCCAAAAGTCCCAAGAACTTCTGCAGTCACTCGATTCCAACTTTACAATAATAAACCAACTTTGAGCAAGCCTAAACAAGACTAAATACAATGTTTTAATCATGGTTTGCCAACATTACAAATTAGAGTTCTAAATACATAAATTCCTAAGACCTTAGAACCTAACAAACTCCCCCTTTGGCAATCCGTGACAAAACTCTAAATAAAAGCTCAAAGTTTTACAAGTAAAAAGCCCTTTACAAAGATAATGCTCATAAATTCAAATTCAGCCTAACTACTATCCATCAGTTGCAAGTGTAGACAGCAGCTTAGTTGAATCAACCTGTATAATCCTGAAATACTCAACAAACGCATAAACGCATGTGTGACAGTAAAGAGTAAAATAACAGGTATAACATTCTTGTAAGATTCACACAACACAAAATAAAGACATATAAGAATGATTAACTCATAAATATAAATCAATACGCAGTGAATCACAAAGCAACAAGAATCAATAAAAATAACATGTATATCAATCAATGTTACTCCCCCTAACATGAATATCCCCAAAAATGATATACAAAGTGAAGCACCTAGATACAATCTAAAAACTCCACAGCTCCTCAAAGCAAAAGTCTCCCCCTAACTACAAAAACTCCTTTACAAGACAAAACTCCACTCCCCCTTTTTGTGACGGAATGCCAAAGGACAATCACAAGTCGCCATCAAAAGGAGGTGGTGAGGGTGAATGAAGACGCGCCAAGTCAGCTCGTAGAGCACGAAACTCATCTAGCAAGCCCACCAAAATCTGACCATGAGCCGCCTGAACGGTCATGACAGTCTCCAAAGTACGACGAACATCGAAGTCAGTCGAAGGAGGTGGAGGAATATCAGCAGTAGTAGCATCATCACCAACTGGATCAGGAATATCCTCACCAGCAATACCTGCAGAAGAAGAAGGAGGAGGTGCGCTACTAGAGGGCTCAGACCTAGGGTGTTTAGAACCAGCTCGAAGATGAGCGGCCCTTTGTCTAAGAAAAGACGCACCTATAGGAGCTATCACATGAATGGGCTCAGAGGAAGGAAAGCCATTAATATCAAGATAAAGAAGAATCCTATGAATGAAAATAGGATGTACAAGAGCATGAGCAGAAGATGAACTCCTATAAACATCGTTCAAAGAACGAAGAAAAAGATGGGGAAAACTAATAGGAGCACCAGTAACCAGAGCATACAAAAATACACACCTCTCAAGAGGAATAGTGTGAATATGGGAAATGGGCCAGATAGAATAACAAGCTATCCTAAAGAACAGATAGTGTAACCCGGAGAGCTCAGCAGAAGTGATCCGAGGATCAGAACCCCACTGGACAATAGTCCCAGTGATGTAAGACAAGACATCACTAATCTCGGGAGACACGTCATATGGATAGACAGGATGCAGAACCAATGGTAACCCTAGAGCATCAGCCACTATCTGAGGAGTAATGGTGTACTCTACGCCTCGTATCCAACTCTTGACTAGAGTGTTGGAATCATAGATGCGGATAGAGATGTTCGAGTAGAACTCTTTTATCAAGGCAGAAGGTGGAGGAGGATCAGAAACATCCACCAAGAGTAACCAGCCCCTACGCTCAAGGTTTGCCCTAATGGCAGGATCAAGTTCATCTAAATGAACAGAACGCTCAGCCCATATCTTTCTCCTAACGTTCAGCTTCTCATAAATCTCTTGGTTTTTCTCACTCGAAAACTTCTCACGATCAAAGGATGGAGGGGGTGAAGGAGAAGGCGAGGGAACATTCCTACGGGCTCTAGTTTTCCTAGGCATAGTGCTAAGGAAAGGACAGAGACACAAAGTGAAAAACCAGAAAAAAACACAAGAAAAACAAAACCAAGGGCAGACTGCAAGTAAGCACAAAAATCAAAAGAATGAAAATCTATATGATGCATGAACAAATTAAATGCCATGATGCATGCACTAATGCAGTGAGCAATTAAGTTCAATTGAGATTAAATTGACAAAATTGGCTTGAACAAGGAATTTCTATCAAAAATCCTAAAAATTGAAAACCACATGTTGAAATTTTTAACCAAATTGATGAATTGAGCATTATACAACATAGTACAAAGATTATAATGCTTAATTGCAACAACACAACAAGCCAATTTCATCAAATTCAACCCAATTCAACAAAAACCCCAAATCGGATCAATTAGAAACCCTAGAATTTTTTTTCAAATTTTCACCAAACACCAAATTGATCAAATTAACCATCAAGGATCATGTTTATGATGTGTCCCCACAAAAACCCAAAGATCAATTTCATAAAATATGACATGAATCAAAAGAAAATTCTAAAAATGGCAAAGTGCGAAAATCGCCCCCAAATGCATGAATATATGCGTGAAATGATGAAAATTAAATCAAAAGGAAGGGCACAAGGGTCTTACTGGCTTGAGGAGAGAGAGATTTTGCAAAAAGTTCGGAGGAAAACGACAAAAATCTCTATGTGGAGCCTTGCCTCGTTGGAGAGAGAAAAGAAAAAGTTTGAAATGTTTGAAATAGAACTTTGAAAAAGTCAGATCAGAACTTTTAAAAAAGCTTTTCCACGAGATTCGATCGATTGAAAATTACATTCGATTGATCGAAACACACAGTCATTTTGAGGCAACTGGAAGGACTTTTTCGATTGATCGAAAATCAGATTCGATTGATCGAAATACACAATCATTTTAAGACAAATGAAAGCACTTTTTCGATTGATCGAAAATCAGACTGGATCGATCGAAATGGGCAGAGGCTCACTAAATTTTGAGAACAATCACAGTTTTGAAAGATGCAAATCTAATTTTTGAAAAATAACTCCTCAAAGCATTAAATTAAAGAAACAAAATGCATGAGTATGAGATGGAATGCTTTTTCAAAAACCCAAAAATTTTAAACCCAATTTTCTCAAAAACAAATTTTAATCATTCTTCCTTTGAATTTTCTCAAGCAACAGATATGTTGTGCACAAATCTCAAGATAATTTCAAACTTGGTTGGTCAGACCAAAAACACACACACTAGCATGTACAGTGTTTAACATAGAGTAACTTGTGTAGTGTGTGAAACTAGTAGACAACTTGAGATACATGTGAGGTGATATGTGAATAGCAATCAAACACAAAGTCTACATAATTCATCACATAGAATTTAAAAGAGACTATCACCTAAAGAGTTACATCCTATAACTCCCACATCTCCTAGAACAAAAGCTTGCAATCATGTAAGTTTCTTATATTTTTGCCCCCTTAGTATGTGAAATATATTATGTGAAATGGCGTCAAGCCTAATAGTACACACCAGTTTGAATTAAGTGAATTGGCATCAAGCCTAATAGTACACACTAGTTTTAATTTAATTGAGGCTACACCTTATGTTCTTTTTGTGCATGTGCTACACTTTCTCGAGCACAAAATCTTATGATATGCACTAAGGTGTTCATGATTGGCTAGTGAACAGTGGTGAGATAGTTATTTATGCCTTTCTCAAAAGAATCAAGTCCGACAGTCAAAAAACATGTGACTTCAAGATCAAGACAAAGTGATTAATAACCACACACATCTTTCCCACACAACATACACTACAAAGTTTCAACTAGTCAAGTGCAATGAATAAGTTCATCAAAGTTAAACAAGGTACACAAGACATGATATGTGTAAAAAGATAGACCAACCTTGTTTTTCAAAAATCAAGAAGAATAGTGTCAAACATAATTTTAGCTTTCTCTTTTTCCCTTTTTTTTTTTTTTAAAATATTAAAAGAGAAAACAAATAAATCCTAGAATGAAATGCATGAATGTAATGCAATGCAAGTCCTAGAACAAAAGAAACACAAAAAACCAAAGAACAATGGTCACAAAAGAATGGAGCAATGAAGCACAAGGACCATGTCAGAAAGACTCAGTTAATTCGAGTCTTTTGCATCCAAAACCTTTTAGATGCACCATGAGCATTGGAGTTCTTATTCACATTCGAGTGATTCCCAACTCCAGGATTGGAATAAAGGTTTAACACCTTTACCAATTCACCAATTAATGCCATAGGATCTTGTGCTTGAGGCACAGGCACTTTTGGTTTATTTGCTCTCTTATCAGCTTGAAGCTTGTAACAGTTAGAACGAATGTGTCCAGACTTACCACAATAATGACAAACCCATGCAGGTTTACCTTGCATCTTGTCCTTAGATTTGGTAGGCTCCTTAGGTTTAGAATCTCTTAAGTCTACCCTAATCTTCTTAGGTGGTGAAACTTCTACAGGTTTAACTATCTCACTTACAGGTGGTTTGATAGTTTCACTCACAACCTCACTCACAGAAGGTTCAGAAGAAGAAGAAGGAACAAAAGTAGTGGAATGTGGTCTAGAATCAAAAATGCTTTCAACATATCCTAACCCAGTTTTATCAGTAGGATACTTTTGAACATTCATCATGTGATCAAGTTTAGAACTAGCAGATCTAGCAACAGATAAATCATGTTCCAAAGTTCTAACTTTATCAAGCAAAAGCATGTTCTCAGATTTAACATTGTTCAAAAGCTCATTAGCATTAAACAGTTTAACAAGCAAATTTTTCTTTTCAAGCTCAAAAGAATCAATTTTCTTTAGGCCAAGTTCAACTTTCATAGCATCCTTTGCAGCAATTTTGCAAAGTTTGTTATAGGCCTCTTGAAGATCTGCATCTTCAGAGAGTTCCCCATCAGAAAGGTTCTCTTCAGCAGATATGCTTTCATTGACTATAGCAGTAGCCGTGAAAGCAATGAAGTTTCCATCCTCGTCACCACCGGACTCATAATCAGAAACCTCATTATCACTAAGGGTTATAGCCATAGCTTTACCCTTAGTCCTCAAGAATGTAGGACATTCAGATTTCACATGACCATACCCTTGATAGCCAAAACACTGAGGACCCAAAGAGTTATTAGAAGATTGACCAAAATTTTCTCTAGGTTTTTCAAAATTGTTAACCTTAGTGAGATCATTCTTCCTAAAATTTCTAGGTTCAGCAGTGTAAGTACCTCTAGCCTTTCTATTTGTATTCCTAAGAAAGTTCTTAAAGTTTTTGGCAAGATAGGCAATCTCTGTAGCAGAGAGCTCATCATCAAATCCACCACCATCAACATCATCAACTGACTTAAGAGCCATTGATTTGGATTTGTTCACTTTAGGTAGGTCAGACTCATAGGATTGAAGAGATCCTACAAGCTCATCAACAGGGATGGAGTCCACATCCTTGCTTTCAGTGATGGCAGTCACTTTGGGTCTAAAGTCTTCAGTTAAAGATCTAAGAATCTTCCTAACAATTTTAGGTTGATCATAGATTTCACCCAAATTAAAAGAAGAATTGACAATATCATTTAATTTAGCATAGAATTCATCAAAAGATTCATCGTCAGACATTCTAATGCTTTCAAATCTAGAAGTCAATTGTTGCAGTTTGTTTATCTTAACTGCCTTTGTGCCTTCATGCACAGTTTGGAGGATTTTCCAAGCAATATTAGCAACCTCAACATTAGAGATCCTCTTAAATTCCTCCATAGAAACAGCATTAAAGATGGCATTCATAGCTTTGCTATTGAAGCTTGCTGCTTCTTTTTCAGAAGTTTGCCACTCACTCACAGGAGTAGCGGGCTTCTCCCATCCGTATTCAACGGAATTCCAAACCCTTTCATCAATGGATTTCAGGAATGCTTTCATCCTTACTTTCCAATAAGCATAGTTGTTCCCATCAAAGTGAGGAGGAACAAACAGAGAGTGTCCATGCTCCATGACAACAGGGGTCAAGGATCAGCTCAGAGATTAAAAATCTCAAACAAAAAGAGCTACCTGCTCAGATACCACTTGACAGGAATTTAGACCCCTTAAACAACCAGATTGCGTAGCCTAGATTAATTAGTCAAGTTGTTACTTAGTCAAATTATGCAATTCTAGGTTAAAGCAATCAAACAATCATATCAAGAATAATAATGCAGCGGAAAATAAATGAACACAAGATATGATCACCCAGGAAACCACACGGTAAAAACCTGGGGAGGATTTGACCCACCGATCCTCAAGGCATAATAGAATTCACTATGAAAGAATTGAAGTTCTTACAAAAGGACTACAAACTCCCCGCTCGACTTCCTAATGCTACCCACCAGTAGAACTTCCTGACACGACCACGCACAGGCTCCGAATCCACGGACTACTTCTTTCTTGAATTCCTCAATCAGCTACAAGCTCCCCGCTTGCTTTTCTTTTAAGTTCCAATGGTTGCAACTGTAATGATCTTCAAGATGTTGAAATCATCTCTACCTTGAAAACTCTAAGTTTTGTGTAAAGGAAAGCTCCTCAAAGATCTCACAAGAGATTCACACAAAACAGCAATGTATGAGCAACAAAGCAATATGGACAACCTTCAAAAACGTGGCTAGGGTTTAGTTTATATACCTAGGGTAAAAACATAAAACCCTAAACGTTTAATGAAGTAGGGCTGAGTTGGAAATTCTGCAGAAAAATCAACCTGTGCGATTTTCGATCGATCGAGTCTATTCTTCGATCGATCGAGCCAGGCCAAAAGTCCCAAGAACTTCTGCAGTCACTTGATTCCAACTTTACAATAATAAACCAACTTTGAGCAAGCCTAAACAAGACTAAATACAATGTTTTGATCATGGTTTGCCAACATTACAAATTAGAGTTCTAAATACATAAATTCCTAAGACCTTAGAACCTAACATGAATGTTACCCTTTTGCACGGATCCTAGTTCCGTGACTAAACAATGATGCACGGCTCCTAGTACATGACTTACACACCAACTTAAGGAAGATGTTGGCTACAAAGTTCCTCACTTCATAAACAATGAAGATCAAGAAGCACTTGGTTACAAAATTCTAAGGCGCAAAGACTCAGTAGCTTCTTTTAGAGAGAATAAGGCACCCGATCAGTTTTTTCATGTGTTCTCCTAGTATCCTCTTATGTGATGGCTTTTAAAATAAGCCTTATATATGTCTAGGGTTGTGAGAAAAGAAACCCTACACATCCATGTCAACATGGGCTGAAAATCAGATCTAGAAATTCTGATTTCGGAATTCTCGATAGATACATCTATCAAGTAGCCATCAAGACCTCGATAGATAGTATCTGTCGAGCAGCTATCGAGAATCTGTCCAGCTTTAATGAATAGCCCTTCTTCACTTGTTTCTTGGACAGATTTGCATGGCTTCAATACTAGACTTGAACTCTTATTCTTTGAAGTATTAAACACATCCTAGATCTACCCAATTACAAGTAAAGTGTGTTTTATCAAAGGATTAGCCAATTCTAAATGACATATGTTTATAACATGTTTCACATATGTCCTAACATTCTAGATTCAATTGGATATTGACTAAGTGTGTGTTGTATAGGTGTATGATTAGTCCCATATCAAATATATGCTAGGTTGATTTGAGATTTATTAACAACTACAAAAAGTTTCAGTTATAATTCATCATTTTGAGATATAACGCAAATGTTGCTAACTTTTTTCTTTGAGAAATGGTTCTCGGTTTTTTGATCCGATTGAGGTCGGACCGGTGGTTGAATTGCTCACATTATAAATATCAATTAATTATTATATAATTATTAAAATAAATACATAATAAATCATTATAATTAGAAAAAGAATATCTAAAAATATATAATAACAAAATTAATTGATCTCGATTTTTATACCCTATATCAAAAAATAAAGCAATGTATAAACAACCGAATTAACATTACAAAAATAATAATAATTTAATATCTTAATCATTTTCTAAAATATAATATTTATTGATTTAATTGGACCCATCCAAACTCCAATAGGATTGATAGGCCATTCCTTTAGGAACCAATTCTAATTTAAAATGATCCAAAATCCTATTAATTAACTACTGATTTTTTTCTAACGAAAAAAACAAAAAAAAAAAAGGAAAAACAAAAGAGGAAGTGGATGCCAGCTTCCCTTTGACTAATAACCACACACACACACACACACACATATATATATGTTTTGTCTATCTTATTAAAAAAAAAAAAAAAGACTTGAGTGCCAAACTTGAGAATTAATAACTTAGTTGTTGTGTCCTTGACACAATTCTAAAATTTAGCCCAAATATTAGCAAACATAATCCAAACAACAACAAGATTTGACTAAATAATAGCAAATGAGAAAACAATTCAACAAAAAGCCCATTTAAAAAAAAAAAAAAAAAAAACTCTAATTATTTAGATTCATACTTGTTCAACTCATTCCATAAAAATAATAATTATTTCTTTTTTCTTAAAAAATAGTACCAAGGGAAATATTGTAGCCTTATAAGTTTTTCTTTGTGGCTCAACTCTTAGTTGCAATAGGTGTCATCCATTGCTCTCTCTCTCCCTCTCTCTCTCTCTCTCTCCATTTTTCTCTTCTTAATTTATCCTTATTTCAGACTCTCTCACTTAATTACTCTCATTTCAGCATTCTCTATTTTCATCACTTTATCTTTCATAAATACTTTTTTGTTTTTCATTTTTTTAATAAAAGAAAATTACAAAACATTATGTAATTGTGTATTTTATTTGATAATATCGATATATTTAAGTTCTTTTTTATATTAAATTCTCCATAATTAAAATTTCTTAATGATTATTCTAAGAAAAATTCATAAAACAGCCATTGTTCCGTGGTCCACAAACGCACGAGTGAAGATACACTAACCCCACGTATTATTCTGACATTGTTCTTGTTCTCAAATTTGATTTTCTTCCTTTTCTAATAAACGAGGTTCACCACAACATCCTTTGTTGTGCACAAAGAGAGAAATAGTTCAATCCTTACCTTTCATTTTTTTTTTTTTTTTTTTTTGGCGACCTACCCAGGTTTTTATGCCACTAGCCCTATAGAAAGCTTGGACCCCAGCGCATTTAGTCCTTCCTTTCAGCTTTCAAAATCTCCCGACTCTCAAAAAGTAAAATTTTAAGGACAAACAAAGAAGCTCACATGAACTATCATAGAAACCTCCACAATATATATATATATATATATATATATATATATATGAAATAAGAAACTATTCCATGAATAGTATATTGCATGTAAAAATGTGGCTAGCATTTGTCCGTTTGGCATTACCTTTAAGATTTAGCTTTTTATCTTTTAACTTTTATATATAGTTAATTTGAAAAAGAGGCATTCATATTAAAAAAAAAAAAAAGGAAAAGAAAAAGAAAGGAAGCGAAGAAAAAAGAGAAGAAGATAGAATAAAAGAATAAAAGAAGAGGAAAAAAAGTTCAAAGTGAATAAAGGAAGTAGGTGGAGCGGAGAATGAAAAAAAAAAAAGGAAGAACAAGTAGCAAAGTACCAAAGGCCAAATATTCTTTTCACATGCATAAAAGTTTTCTCTTTTGTTTTCTCTCTATTTTTGGAGAGACTGTAATTTGGTGGACCCGAAGAGAAAACAGTCGATCCCTACCATTTTCTATTTCCCTCCACCTTCCAACTAAACACATTTCCCAACTATTTTCTCTCTCATTTTCCACTCATCTTTTTCCATCTTTCCCAAAATCATCCCAACCAAACATACCATTAGTTAGTAATCACGAGAAAAATTAGAGAAAAGCTTTGATGTGGGACATTTGGTAAGAGGTACTTGACTTGAGGAATTAGTGCAATTGCAATTATTCTAAATGAGAAAAGTTCATGAATGCCTTAAAGGAATTGGTTTAGTAAGTAATTTTATAAACTTTTTAGGAGAAAAGAAAAACGTAATTGATTTAATAGATTTTTATATTTTCTATCAAAGTGATATTAAAACATTCATAAAAATAAAGTTTAGCTACAAACTAGGTTGTACCTTAAGACTACAACTTTATTCAATATCTTTTTATTGGATATGGCAAATCCATCATTGGGTTCTATTTTCTTCTTATATCTTCCATGCTTGCAAACTTTCCAAAAGATCAATAATTACGCCATCAATTAATTGTTTAAATTACAAGTTTTTGTAGTCTAAAATTATTTATTAAAAATAAGTTTATGGATCATATAGTAAATAATATCCGATTATCACAAATTTGACATGTGTGTTAAGAATATAAAAAACACGTAATCAATGGATAGATTTTCAAAATATATAGTCATGTTGATTTTTTTAATGGAAGTTGTAGTCTTAGTCTACAACCAAATTTGAAGCCAAACTTTGTTAAGTTCCTAAAATGAACTATTAATAAATGCCTTAAGAGTACTCATTAACCGAATCCTAAATTACCAAGGACATGGTTTCTCTCCAAACTTGGAGAGAAACTTTTCAAATTCCTCATATATCTCTTTATTGAATGAAAATTTTGAAAATCTAACCGTTGGATTGTATTGCATTTTCTTTATGTTCTTAACATGCACATATCAAATTTTTTTAAAATTGGATATTATTTACTATTCGATTAATAAATCCATTTTTATGTATAATTTTATATCATAAAAATTTGAAATTAAAAAAATTTGATTGATGATATTGCTATTGATCTTTACTTTTTTTGAAATTTTGCAAGCATAATAGATATAATAAAAACATAATATCTAACGTTAATTTTTGAAAATTTATATCCAATAAAAAGATATAGGAGGAGTTTGAAGGGTTTATCTCCAAACTAGGTTGGAGAAAAACCTTTTCAAATTACCAATCAAATTACTTACTTTAAGATTGGATTTTTCTAACTATGTGTACAAAAAATCAAGTCAAAATTGGAAGTCTTTCTTCCTAAAAAAAAGACTTTTATGTTTCCTATTAGTGATCTTTTCTCCTAGACACAATAAAAATTAGAGAAAAGCTTTGAATGTGGAACATTTGGTAAGAGGTTGGCTGGAAAAATTGGTGCATTTGCAATTACTCCAAATGGCTCACAAATTACCCAGACATTTAGTTGGTATACTTACAAAAAAAAAAAAAAAAAAAAAAAAAAAGGCTTTGAATGTGGGACATTGGACATTGCCGTGATGAAAAGTAAGCCTTGGAACTTGGAAGTTACCACGCATGTACAGGAAATTGATTTAGTTTTAACTTTTATGTAAATTCTACTTCACCTTGACTCTTTGCTTGGATTCGCATGGAAAATTAGTAGCTAATTTCGTCTCTGCAAAATTAAAACTCGTGTTTCAAAAGACTAATATTTCGATTTTTGGGGAAACTATCAACAAGTAATCTAGAATAAAAAAAAATCATGAAAATTTAATGAATCGTCAAAATATTAAGTCGTTATTAGCATGCAAAAAAAATTAGTCAATGTTGGCCATATCATAACTAGTGAAAATTTTGTCAATTCAACTATTATGAAAATTATAACTCTAATTGGTTGATTTAGTGGTTCCTAAGGCCTCATGATAGATATATATATATATATATATATGAGATTCTGAGTTTGAAATCTCTTGCTAGCATTTGGGGCCACTTCTATAGGATTCCTTCCTATAATAACCCGATATGTGTGGAACGGGAGAACTGCATATGTCAAAGGGAATAGGTATTAGTCAAATACTTAAAGAGATCTGAATACCCTTGTTTGTTTAAAAAAAAAAAAAATCCTGTATCATCACTCTATAAAGTATAGGATAAGGTTAGTCAAAAGACATAGAGGGTGAATAGGAATGGTGAAGATTTACTTTTAATTCAATTTCACCCTGACCCTGTGCTTGGATACATGCGAGGACAACGTAAGAGTTTTTTTAACATGGAATATACTAATTTATCCTTTATAATTACAATATTTTCTATCTTTTTTATATAATAACTGTAAGGTTGAAGTTTATCAACCATCTTGTTGGCTTTATTCCATGCCAATTTGCTTGTAATTTAGCACTTAGTAATCCTGTATTTAGGTGGGATTCATGTAAGGGTAGTGTGTGAAGAGAGTGTGAAGAAAAGCTCAAGTTTGTGCAAAGAAGCAGAGCTTCGCGGCTAGGACTCGCAACTGACTCGCGACTGGCAAGCCACCAAATGCAGGCACGTGAGAAGCACACAGGGGAGCTGAAGGGTCGCGCCAGCTGTCACACTACAGAACAAAAGTCCCAGGCTGGCCAGGCCGTTACTTCGTGACTTGAACTCGCGACTTGGACAAGCCGCAAGGTCAAGCCGCCAACTTACCCTGTTTGGCAAAAACTGACTCTTCGTATTCCAAACACACACCACTATATATAGACCCTTATACCCACGAAATGTAGAGAGCTTCCAGAGAGAATTTTTGAGAGAAACCCTAGAGAAAAACAAGATTGATTCATCCACAATCTTTACCTTAGAGACTCTACAAATTCCTCTACTTTCTTCCTCTCCATTGTCATACCCTTGAGAGGTTCTTTGCCAAATCCTTATCTCACCATACCCACATCTGTGAGAAGGTTTATTTGGTGCTTTTGGGAAGCAATTAGGAAGGAACCAATATACATTGGTTGATGCTATGGTCTAGTAGTGGAATCCGGGAAGCTAAAGAAGAAATAGGTTCGGTGTAACCTCGTTGGAGCAAGAAGCTTGGAGGGCTTAGGTACTTGGGTAGATTAGGCTTGGAGGGTCTTCTGCTATTTATGTATCCCAATTACATTCTTTAGTGGATTATTTGATCGCTTGGAGGGCGGCGGAGAGGTTTTAAGCCGAGGACTTCGGTTTCCTCTTTGATAACACATCGTGTGTTGTCTATGTGTTTGCATCTTCCTTCCCTTTATCTTTGCTTTATATTTACTGCTGTGGATGTGTTTATATTTGGCTTAGATTACTTATCAATTCTATGATTGGCTTATGTTCATGTTCTGCACATTAATTGTTTGATTGTAAGCTTGAATTGATAATTTATAATTTGGGATCTAAACGTTCAAGGGTGTTGTATACACATATTGAACTTTCAATTGGTATCAGAGCGGGTATACTCTTTGTGGTTTGATTACCTAAGTGCGATCCTAGACCCCTTGGCTATGGATGCAGCTGTAAAAAGGGTCATTGCTGAAACATGAACTCTTAGAGTTAATTAAATCCAAGAAACATGCTAGGATGTTCGTTCACATGCTGAAATACTTTGAAAATAAGAACCACATTCTACACAATAGTCTATGTGAGTCTAACTCTTTAATTGAGAAATACAAAAGAAGAAATAGAACATTGTGCGAAAAGGTTGATAATCTGAAAAAGAAAATTCAATCGGGGAAAAGCTTGGAAAATAAAGATGAAGTTCTGTTTGATGGTCAAGAATGCTTGTCCCATGCTTGTATGTTTGTGCACGCCTCATTGAAGGTATTTAACTCGTGCTTATGGTACCTTGACAGTGGATGTTCTCATCATATGACAGGAGATAAATCACTGTTTAAGACTCTTAAAGAGAAAGCATGTGATTATGTGACTTTTGGTGATGGGAGTCTTGCTCAAGTTCTCGGGAAAGGGACGGTTGAAATACCGGGATTACCTCTACTAATAGAAGTGCTATACATCAAAGGATTGAAGGCAAATCTCTTAAGTATCACTCAAGTATGTGATGAAGACTTTCTTGTCCAATTCTCAAAGAAGGGGTGTATAATCATTGATGAAAAAGGGATTCAAGTCTTGGAGGGAAATAGGACTACTGATAATTGCTATGGAGTAGTTCCTACGGCACCTATTTCGTGTAGAAGTGCTCGCGTTGATATGCTGAAACTTTGGCATCATAGGTTTGGACATGCAAACTTCAAACAAGTATGTAAAGTCTCTAAACTTGAGGCAGTTGAGGGACTTCCAAAGTTTGGAAAGGTGGAGAAGACAATATGTGGAGCATGCCAAATAGGAAAACAAACAAAGGCAAACCATCACAAGGTGAATGTGATTGCTACCTCACGGTGTTTGGAGCTTTTTCACGTTGATCTAATGGGGCCTACAAGAACTGAAAGCCTAGGAGGGAAGAGATACATTATGGTGGTAGTTGATGATTTCTCAAGGTACTCTTGGGTGGAATTCCTTAGAGAGAAGTCCGAAGCATGTGATAAAATGCGAAGACTATGCAAGAGATTGCAAAATGAAAAAGGAGTTCCCATAGTCAAAATCAGAAGTGATCATGGGAAGGAATTCGAGAATGCTAAATTTGAAACGTTTTGTAAAGAGCATGGTATCAAGAAGGAATTTTCAGCTCCAAAGACTCCACAACAAAATGGGGTGGTTGAAAGAAAGAACTGGGTGATCCAAGAGATGACAAGAGTCATGCTACTCAACAAAAACATACCTCAAAGGTTCTGGGCTGAAGCTATGAACACATCGTGTCACATATGTAATAGAATCTATTTCCGAGCTGGGACAAAGAAGACGTCATATGAAATATGGAGAGAAAAGAAACCCAAGGTGAAGTATTTCAGAGTATTTGGGAGCACATGTTACATTCTAAATGACAGGGAAAATCCCAGAAAATTTGATGCTAAGAGTGATGAAGGAATATTTCTAGGTTACTCCACAAATAGCCGAGCTTATAGAGTGTACAAAAAGGAGATGGAAAAGGAAATTGAGGATGATGGAAAGGGGCTCAAACTCAAGGAGAAAGAGGATGATGATGATATGTCTCTAAGTGATGATGCTGAGAAAGAAACACCCGGAAAGGAGTCCACACCTCCTATATCAAGAAGAGAGACTAGATCAACACAAGAAATCCCAAGTCCACTCACTCCTCTAGAAGTTCAAACCCTAATTTCTCGTGATGAGGAACTCTTAACTTCCAATAAACCTTCATCAAGAGTGACTCTCAATCACCCATTAAGTAATATTATTGGGGATGTGAACGAGGGACTTCGTTTGAGAAAAGGGCTAAAGTATACTGCTAACCATGTAACATACAACTGCTATCTTGCTTAATTTGAACCTAAAAGGGTAGAAGAAGCACTGAAAGATGAGAATTGGGTAGAGTCTATGCACCAGGAGCTACACCAATTTATTAGAAATGATGTGTGAGAATTGGTTCCAAGGCCTGAAGATACACATGTGATCGGAACCAAGTGGATTTTTAAGAACAAAACAGATGAAGATGGTGAAGTTATTTGAAATAAGTCTAGATTTGTGGCTCAAGGGTATACTCAGGTGGAAGGCATAGATTTTGATGAATCGTTTGCTCCGGTAGCAAGACTAGAGTCCATTCGAATTCTCTTGTCCATAGCATGCATCATGGATTTCAAGTTGTACCAAATGGATGTGAAGAGTGCCTTCTTAAACGGCTTTCTAAATGAAGAAGTCTTTGTTGAACAACCAAAGGGGTTTGAAGATCCACACTTTCTGGGTCTTGTACTAAGATTGAAGAAAGCTTTGTATGGGTTGAAGCAGGCACCAAGAGCATGGTATGATCGTCTCACTACTTACCTATTGGATTGTGGGTTCAAAAGAGGTCAAGCAGATCGAACATTGTTTGTTAAAAGAGATGAGAAATCCCTCCTTGTCGCTCAAGTGTACGTGGATGATATTGTATTTGAATCCACAATTAATCAACTAGCTCACAAGTTCTCGGAAGAAATGAAAAGGGAATTTGAAATGAGCATGGTGGGAGAGTTGAATTACTTCCTAAGGCTTCAAGTGAAACAACAGAGAGATGGAATATTTATTTCTCAAGAGAAGTATGCCAAAAATCTTGTCAAAAGATTTGGTCTGGTCTCTAAGAAACATACTTCTACTCCAATGAGTTCCTCGGCTAAGTTAAGCATTGATGCAGCTAGTGTTGACGTTAATCCAACACTTTATCGAAGTATGATTAGCAGTCTTCTCTATCTCACAGCAAGTAGGCCAAATATTGCATTCAGTGTCGGGGTATGTGCACAGTTTCAAGCTGCTCCTAAATAATCCCACTTAACAGCAGTTAAGCGAATCATCCGCTATGTAAATGGCACATCTGACTATGGGATTTGGTATACAAAAGATTCGAATGAGTGTTTGGCGAGATATTCAGATGCTGACTGGGCAGGGTGCATTGATGATAGGAAAAGTACTTCTCGTGGGTGCTTCTATCTTGGAAATAACTTGGTTTCATGGATGAGCAAAAAGTAGAATTCAATATCCCTGTCAACGGCTGAAGCTGAATACATTGCAGCAGGAAGTTATTGTGCCCAATTGTTATGGATGAGAAAGCTATTACATGACTATGGAATCTCTAAAGACACTATGCGTGTGTTCTGTGATAACACTAGTGCCATAAACTTGTCAAAGAATCCAGTTCAGCACTCCAAATCAAAGCATATTGAGATCCGCTATCACTTCATTCGGGACTTAGTAGAGGACAAGACAGTATATCTAGAATTCATCAATACTGACAATCAAAAGGCAGACATATTCACCAAACCTCTTGATGGCCCGAGGTTTGAATCCTTGCATAAGACAATTGGTGTCGGTATCATTCCTTAAACTCAATCTTCCATGATATCTTTTTGTGTTCTTGGTTGCTTTGTGTGTCTTATATTTGTCTTCATTTTTTTGTGGATATTTTTCTGTCAAATTTTTTTCCTGCTTTGATGTCAAAAATCCAAAAACACATACAAAGTAGAAAATCCAAAAAGTTTGATCGGCTTTGTTGAGTTTTGTCTCAAAGCATGTTTTGCCTTGTACCTTTGTACTAATGGCTTTCTGCATTTAACAAGCTTAGCTTGTCTCTCATGCACTCATATCATTGTGGAAGAAATTCTAAAATCTATGTGACTGTTGTAAATAGATCTTCAACCTTGGCATGAATAATTAGTGAATGGTTTTGTTAATCTTGAGACATGCATAGACTCATGCCTATATATCTTCCCACTTTTTATTTTTATATTTAAAAGAGCTCTCTAAATGTAAATCTCCAAATGAAAAGAGATATAGAGCAGCAAAAACCTATCGAACATACTAGTATTCGACTAGGAAAAAGGGAAAGCGACCAAAATAAAATGTATGATGCCCAAAAAAAAAAAAAAAAAAAGCCAAAGGCTAACTTATCAATTGAAATATAAAAAATTTCAGGCATCTATCTCACAATGAGATGTTCTTTGCTCAAAAAGTGCAAATGATATGTTAAATATGGAGCCAAATGAAAAGTTTCAAAGAATTGTTATCAAGTGCATGTGGGAGGTCATATATGCATGTTTCTATAATTCAGTTAGGTCACATTATCTAGTGCTAGTTGTGTATATCTTGATTGAATTGATCATTGAAGCTTCACATTGGAGTAAGGACTATCTCATTTTTGATATCCACACACAACACACAAGGCTATGTTCAATGAATGCCATATTCATTTGTGTGATTGTACTTGATTAAATGTGTTTTCACATACTCAATCTTTGTTAATCAAACACATAAAGATTTTTAAGTGTTTTAGTTTGTTTTTGGAAAGTGTTTTGTTTTTACAAAGTAGTCAAAAATTTCAAAAACAGTGTTGCCCTATTTTGGCCACTAAGTCATGGGTTGGTCTAGTCGCATGCTTCAGTCGCGAAGCTCTCTCCAAGATTTTCGTGGGTCACTGGCGGGTCAGCATCCCAATCGTGAAAAAGACCTAGAAAATTTTTCAAAATTTTTGTTTTTGCATATTTCGCGACTCAGTGTGGCAACTTGTTCGCGGGTGGAAAGTCCAGTCGCGAAGGGTACACAGAGATTTTTGCAGCTCAGCTCGCGACTCCCTCACGGGTAGACCTTCCAATCACGAAAAAAACTTAGAAGATTTTTATAGAAATTTTGTTTCACAGTGTTTCGCGGGTTACCCTGGCGACTTATCTCAGTCGCGAAAAACACGTGTTTTGCATTTCCAGGTTAGTTTTAAAATATTTGGGTTTTTCCCTCGTACTTATTATGACTGTTCATTGTCTTCCCCATTTCACTCTCACAAACACTCTAAGTATTTCTTTGTAAATCCTTCATTTCTGCATCGTTTCTTCTTAAATCTTCATTGAAAAGGTATGGGTTTTCTTTCTTTTCCTTCATACTTACTACTTTGGGCATTTTTTTCTGATCTGTGGAGATTTATTGTGGTTTGTGATTTATCATGTTTGAACATGGGTTTCTGATTTTCTGGTTGTAATGTCTATTTGTGATGGTCTATACACTGATTTTCTCTATCTTGTGTACCTACTTTGGTTTTGGGAGTATACACATACTCATTGTCATGATTTGAACCTAAATCTCAAGTGTTTAAGGTTTTCTTCGGTATCCATGGTGTGAAACTAACACATAGCTAATAATGTTTGGTATCTTGTCTAGTGTCTCTTGTGTGTGTTAAAATCATGTTGCAGTGTCAAAATGTCTCCATTCAAGAGATCAGCTGTGAAAGGAGGTAGCAGCAAAGGGAAGGAACCTGTCATTGAAATTGATGATTTCTCTCCTAGACCAAAAAGGACTCGCTCCCCATCCGGTGTGTTTGATCCTAACAAGTTCCGATCGTATGCTGCTTTTCAGACTTATGTAAATTACTTTAAAACGGCTACACCACTGATTGAAAGAGTCGTTGACCAACATTCTCTCTTTGACACTGACATCCCTCAATGGTTTGCCCGCAAGGATTGAAATTATCTTCTCTTCGACCTTGATGATGCATATGAAAATCTGGTAAAGGAATTTTATGCCAATGCAATTGTTGAAGGAGACGAACTCAAGTGCTAGGTTAGAGGAAAAAGTTTCTCCATTTCTCCCACATATCTAGCAAAGATTCTTCATATCAACCGACCAATACTTGGAATCTCTCCTATCTATGATGACCTACATCCAAATGAGGACTTACTTCGGGCAGGTCTTGGAGCAGACTTGGAATTTTCCTCAAATGGGAACTTAGTCAGTGTTTCATCTCTTCCTCCAAAATTGAGGGTGCTTACAATTGTCATGTTTCACAACCTATATCCCTTATCCAGCACAGGGTATATGAACCTCGGACATGCACTGTTCCTTCATGATCTGATTTCTAATGTTGAAATTGATATATGTGCTCATATATTTCATATCCTTCACCAAATTATTCTACGAACAGAGTCAAGGATCTGCATTCCTTTGTGCTGCCTCATTTCAAGGATTTTGAAGCTGAAAGGGATCCATCCCTCCGAGAATGAATTTTCCTGCCTAAAACCATGTCCAATCAACATGCGCACATTCAATGCTAGCATTGGCCGTAGCAAGAAAGGAATCAAAACAGAAGCTTCAGCGTTCCGTAGTGGTTCGCACTCCAGTTCATTCCCCACCGATGAGAAGCTAGACTCTATTGTAGCATCTGTCAATGAGCTGAGTACAAAGATGTCAGGGCTTACATCCATCTTGCACCATCTCAACATTCGGTGGGATACGAAGTTCACTTCTATTCAAGCTCAACTGGATCAAATTCAGAGAAAGCTAGAAGATGATGAAGACTAGCTATTCCATGACAAAAAGGGGGAGATGCTGTTGGCAGGGGGAGATGCTGTTGGCAGGGGGAGCTCAACGAAAGGGGGAGATTTCAGCTAACATGCTTTTGTTTATTGCTTTTGTCTATCTTTAGCTTCTATCATATTTCAGTATCCATTTTGTATTTATTCAGCACATCTTTCTTTTTGTGTTGATTTGTACCTGGTACCTTTGTAGGTTGTTAAGGTTTATGTTTTTGTTTGTGCCCATGTTGCTTTTGTAAGCTTTAAGGGTTTGTTTCTATGCACTTGTAGGCCTTTGTGGTTTGTACCATGCTTTATGCAGCCTTTGTGCTTTGTTAAATCAATACTTCTAACTTAATGCTATGCATTCCTTTTAAGTACTATCACTCTTGTGCCCTTGTAGGATTTTTCCTAGATGCACATACTTCATGTACTGTGCATTGGTTGAGTGTTGGTCATTCAAGTGATTTGCCTTGTGTTTATCAATTTGAATGTCCAGATGTTCATTCCAAGTGTGAATGAGCATTGTGATCACTTGGTTATAGTGATTGCATGTTTTGCACTTGCCATGGTTTATTGCTTTACTCCATTGTGCTTGATCGCATTGTGCTTATTCTATATGCTTTACAAGTTTTCTGCATACAGTGAACTTATTGTGTTGTTGTGTTTCAGGAGTTCTTGTTCTTATGGTTCTAAAGATTCACAGATTCTAGAGTTAGGTGTGAGTGAGTTTTCCAACTGTTCCCAACTCATGTGTTAAGTCTAGAGTTTGTTATAAGGTTTTGTCACGGAATAGCCAAAGGGGGAGATTGTAAGGTTGAAGTTTATCAACCATCTTGTTGGCTTTATTCCGTGCCAATTTGCTTGTAATTTAGCACTTAGTAACCCTGTATTTAGGTGGGATTCATGTAAGGGTAATATGTGAAGAGAGTGTGAAGAAAAGCTCAAGTTTGTACAAAGAAGCAGAGCTTCGCGGCTAGGACTCGTGGCTGACTCGCTACTGGCAAACCGCCAAATGCAGGCACGTGAGAAGCACACAAGGGAGCTGAAAAGTCGCGCCAGCTGTCGTACTACAGGACAAAAGTCCCAGGCTGGCCAGGCTGTTACTTTGCGACTTAAACTCGCGACTTGTACAAGCCGCGAGGTTAAGCTACCAACTTACCCTGTTTGGCAAAAACTGACTCTTTGTATTCTAAACACACACCACTATATATAGATCCTTATACCCATGAAATGTAGAGAGCTTCCACAGAGAATTTCTGAGAGAAACCCTAGAGAAAAACAAGATTGATTCATCCATAATCTTTACCTTAGAGACTCTACAAATTCCTCTACTCTCTTCCTCTCCATTGTCATACCCTTGAGAGGTTCTTTGCCAAATCATTATCTCACAATACCCACGTCTGTGAGAAGGTTTATTTGGTGCATTTGGGAAGCAGTTAGGAAGGAACCAATATACATTGGTTGATGCTATGGTCTAGTAGCAAAATCCAGGAAGCTAAAGAAGAAATAGGTTCGGCGTAACCTCGTTGGAGCAAGAAGCTTGGAGGGCTTAGGTACTTGGGTAGATTAGGCTTGGAGGGTCTTCTGCTGTTCATGTATCCCAACTACATTCTTTAGTGGATTATTTGACCGCTTCGGTTTCCTCTTCGATAACACATCGTGTGTTGTCCGTGTTTGCATCTTCCTTCCCTTTATCTTTGCTTTATATTTACTGCTGTGGATGTGTTTATATTTGGCTTAGATTAGTTATCAATTCTGTGACTGGCTTATGTTCATGTTCCGCACAATAATTGTTTGATTATAAGCTTGAATTGATAATTTATAATTTGGGGTCTAAACGTTCAAGGGTGTTGTATACACATATTGAACTTTCAATAACTAGCAAGGGCAAATTAGCAAATTTATTCAAATAATATATGTTATCTTTGCCATTTATTAATATTAATAATATTATTATTATTATTTTGAAATTAAATTCAATAAGGAAATGGTGTAAACACATTTTTTTACACCAATTAATCAAATGGTGCCACCTTAGATTTTTAAACATGATTTCACTTAAAAGATTATAACCTAACACACATGATTGCTATACTCTTAAATACAGTAATTATTGGGTACTCTCGAAGTACCATAAATGCGTACTTTCCCCTCTCACATAGCTGTAGATCCCACTAATTAAATTTATGGTAGGACCCACAATTCATGTGAGTGAGGGAAATACGCTTTTATGGTACTCTTGGAGTATTCAATAATTTTCCCCTTAAATATATTCAAATATTAATTTTATATATAAAAAAAAAAAGATAAAACAAAAATTTCGGATCCAAACAATTGGAGACTTCACCGGAGTAAGGAGCTGCCACCGTCAATGATGTCGTTCATCCTAGCCCAAGAACAAAACTTATAACAAAAAAAGGGAGAAATTTCACACACACAAGAAAGCAACTGACTTTACTTAGTTGAACTTGACATAAAAAATCTTGATACCCAGATCAAAATTCAAAGAACCCAGTTGAGGTACGCAAAATTTGAAAGAAAAGGATGGAGGATCTGAGCTTCTAAAGGAAAAAAGTTGACCAATCAAGAGAAAAATTATTCATGGAAACTAAAAAGTGAAGGTGAAGAGAGGGAGTTGAAGAGGACTTGAGCGTCAATGGCGATGGTTATGGTGGCAGCGAGTGTGGTTTGGTGCCAATGGTGCAAGAGATGTGGTGGACATAACAAAGAAGAAGACAGGGAGACTAGAGCACATTTCTTTTTTAAATTAATATTTGAATATATTCAAGGGTACAGTAATCATGTGTGTTAGGCTATAATATTTTTAAGTGAAATCAAGTTTAAAAAACTGAGGTGGCACCATTTGATTAATGGGTGTAAAAAAGGTGTTTACACCACATCTTTACACCACATCTATTACTATAAAAGTTAGACCATTTTGTAGTGGTACTTTGGTTATGTAATATATTATAAGTCTATTTAAAAAATTCTATATATTACTTTCGTGTTCATGTGTTCTAATAAGTATTAAAAGTATTGGATTGCTTGAATTCCTAAATGAAATCTTACAGACAATAAATATTACCATCATTGGCCTGGAAGGGATTGATTTGCATCCAAATATGTGATCCTTTTCACAAAAAAGATACACAGAGCATATTAAAACTAAAATCTTCCCCCTTTTTTTTTTTTTTTTTATAATTTTGTAAGGTTGAATTTAATTAACAATCTTGTTGGCTTTATTCTGTGCCAAATTTGCTTGTATTTTAGCAATTAGTAACCCTGTATTTAGGTGAGAATCATGTAAGGGTAGTGAGTGAGAGAGTGTGAAGAACTACTCAAGATTGTGCAAGGATGCAGAGACTCGCAGCTGGACTTGCAGGTGACTCGCGACTAGCAAGCCGCCAAAGTTGGCACATGTGTGGAGCATGCAAGGGAGCTAAAGAGTCACACCAGCTATTGCACTACAGGACAAAAGCCCCAGGCTGGCCAAGCCGTTAGCTCACGGCTTGAACTCGCGACTCAACCAAGTCGTGAGACCAAATTGCCAACCAGCTCTGTTTTGAAAAACCTGACGTTTCACATTCCTATCTCACCCTAGTATAAATACCCCTTAAACCCACGAAATGTAGGGAGCTTCTAGAGAGAATTTTGAGAGAGAAACCCTAGAGAAAAACAAGACTGCCTCATCCACAATCTTCACCTAAGAGGTTCTTCAAATTCCTCTACTCTCTTCCTCTCCATTGATACATCATTGAGAGGTTCTTGACCAAATCCTTTTCTCACCATACCCACGTCTATGAGAAGGTTCTTTTGGTGCTAAAGGAAGTAGTTTGGAAGGGACCAATGGTTATTGGCTGATGCCATGGGCTATAGCGGAATCCGGTAAGCTAGAGAAGAAAAAGGTTCGGCGCAACCTCATTAGAGCAAGAAGCTTGGAGGGCTTAGGTAATTTGTTATTTGGGGGTCTAAACGTTCATAGTGTTTTCAACGCTATTTGAACTTTCAATTGGTATCAAAACGAGTGCACTTGTTGTGGTTTAAACACCTTAGTGCGATCCCTGACCCCACATTGAGATGGATAGGTCCTAATCTCTAAATGTGCCACCATTTTTTTATGGTAATAATTATGCATTTTGGAAAGTCCGAATGAGGGCATTTTTGTATTCTATTGATGATGCTGTGTGAGATGCAGTTGAAGTGGGTTGGACTAAGCTGGAGGCCGCCAAATCCACTTGGGATAAGGCAGCTCTTGCGGCGACTAATGCTAATAGTAAAGCCTTGAATGCCATTTTATGTGGTGTCTCTGCAGAAGAATTTCATAGGATTTCATATATCACTATTGCTAAGGAAGCATGGGAGATTCTGGAGACTACTTATGAAGAAACAAAGAAAGTGAAAGACGCCAAACTATAGATGTTGACCACTCACTTTGAGGAGCTCAAGATGAGCAAGGATGAGTCCTTTGACTCTTTTTATAGCAAGTTGAATGAGGTGGTCGTCGGCAAATTCAACTTGGGAGAAAAGACAGAGGATTCTAAAATTGTAAGGAAGATCCTTCAATCACTACTGGAAAGCTTTCGTGCCAAAGTAACAGCTATTGAAGAGAGCAAAGATCTTGACGACATCAAAGTTCAAGAGCTGGTTGGTTCTTTGCAGAAATACGAATTGTCACTGCCTATACAAAAGAAGAGAAAATCTCTCGCTCTTAAGACAATTGATGAGAGGGTAGTATTTCATGACTCTTTGGAAGAAGATGTTGTAGATAAAGATGTGGCGTACTTTGTGAAAAACTTCCGGAAGTTCTTAAAACTTAAGAACAGTGGGAAATGTAAGGTTGAATTTAATCAACCATCTTGTTGGCTTTATTCCGTGCCAATTTGCTTGTATTTCAGCACTTAGAAACCCTGTATTTATGTAGGATTCATGTAACGGTAGTGAGTGAGAGAGTATGAAGAAATGCTCAAGATTGTGCAAAGAAGCAGGGACTCGCGACTGAATTTTACGGGTGGCTCGCGACTTGCAAGCCGCCAGAAGTTGCACATGTGCCAAGCATGCCAGAAGTTAAAGAGTCACGCCAGCTATTGCATTACAGGACAAAAGTCTCAGGCCGGCCAGGCCGTTAGCTCACGGCTTGAACTCGCGACTCAACCCAGTCGTGAGGTCAAGTCGCCAGAACACCCTGTTTGGGAAAAACTAACTCTTCACACTCCATTCTCACCCTAGTATAAATACCCTTCATTCCCACGAAATGTAGAGAGCTTCCAAAGAGAATTTTAAGAGAGAAACCCTAAAGAAAAATAAGATTGCCTTATCCACAATCTTCACCCAAGAGACTCTTCAAATTCCTCTACTCTTTTCCTCTCCATTGATACATCCCTGAGAGGTTATTGACCAAATCCTTTTCTCACCATATCCACATCTATGAGAAGGTTCTTTTGGTGCAAAGGGAAGCAGTTTGGAAGGGACCAATGATTATTGGTTGATGCTATAGTTTATAGCGGAATCCAGTAAGTTAGAGAAGAAAAAGGTTCGGCGCAACCTCGTTGGAGCAAGAAGCTTGGAGGGCTTAGGTACCTGGGTAGATTAGGCTTGGAGGGTCAATTGCTGTTCATGTATCCCAACTACATTTTCTAGTGGATTATTGACCGCTTGGAGAGCGGCGGAGAGGTTTTACGCCGAGAGCTTCAGTTTCCTCTTCGATAACACATTGTGTGTTGTCTTTGTGTTTGCATCTATCTTCCCTTTATCTTTACCATTTAATTACTGCTGTGATTCTGATTATTTATGGTTTAGATTTTTTATCAATTATGTTATAAGCTTGTTATCATTTCCCGCACATACATTGTTTGATATAAAGCTCGAATTGGTAATTTGTTGTTTGGGGGTCTAAACGTTCATAGTGTTTTCAACGATATTTGAACTTTCAATTGGTATCAGAACAGGTGTACTTGTTGTGGTTTAAACACCTTAGTGCAATCCCTGACCCCGCATTGAGATGGATAGGTCTCAATCTTTAAATGTGCCACCCTTTTTTTATGGTAATAATTATGCTTTTTGGAAAGTCTGAATGAGGGCATTTTTATGTTCTATTGATAATGCTATGTGGGATGCAGTTGAAGTGGGTTGGACTAAGCCAGAGGCTGCCAAATCCACTTGGGATAAGGCAGCACTTGCGGCGGCTAATGCTAATAGTAAAGCCTCGAATGCTATTTTCTGTGGTGTTTATCTAGAAGAATTTCACAGGATTTCACATATCACTATTGCTAAGGAAGCATGGGAGATTCTGGAGACTACTTATGAAGGAACAAAGAAAGTGAAAGACACCAAACTACAGATGTTGACCACTAGCTTTGAGGAGCTCAAGATGAGCGAGGATGAGTCCTTTGACTCTTTCTACAGCAAGTTGAATGAGGTGGTCGTCGGCAAATTTAATTTGGGAGAAAAGACGGGGAATCTAGAATAGTAAAGAAGATCCTTCGGTCACTGCCAAAAAGCTTTCGTGCCAAAGTAACAGCTATTGAAAAGAGCAAAGATCTTAACGACATCAAAGTTCAAGGGTTGGTTGGTTCTTTGCAGACATATGAATTGTCACTGCCTACACAGAAGAAGGGAAAATCTCTCGCTCTTAAGACAATTGATGGGCGGGTAGTATCTCATGACTCTTTGGAAGAAGATGCTGTAGATAAAGATGTGGCATACCTAAAAACTTCCGGAAGTTCTTAAAACTTAAGACTAGTGGGAAATGTAAGGTTGAATTTGATCAACCATCTTGTTGGCTTTATTCCATGCCAATTTGCTTGTATTTCAGCACTTAGAAACCCTGTATTTATGTCGGATTCATGTAAGGGTAGTGAGTGAGAGAGTGTGAAGAAATGCTCAAGATTGTGCAAAGAAGTAGGGACTTGGGGACTAGATTTCGCGGGTGGCTAGCGGCGTGCAAGCCGCCAGAAGTTGCACACGTGCCAAGCATGCCAGAAGCCAAAGAGTCACACCAGCTGTTGCACTATAGGACAAAAGTCCCAAGCTGGCCAGGCCGTTAACTCACGGCTTGAACTCGCAACTTAACCCAGTCGCGAGGTCAAGTCACCAGAACACCCTGTTTAGGAAAAACTGACTCTTCGCATTCCATTCTCACCCTAGTATAAATACCCCTCATTCCCACGAAATGTAGAGAGCTTCAAAAAATAATTTGTGAGAGAAACCCTAAAGAAAAACAAGATTGCCTTATCCACAATCTTCACCCAAGAGACTCTTCAAATTCCTCTACTCTCTTCCTCTCTATTGATACATCCTTGAGAGGTTATTGACCAAATCCTTTTCTCACCATATCCACATCTGTGAGAAGGTTCTTTTGGTACTAAGGGAAGCAGTTTGGAAAGGACCAATGATTATTGGTTGATGCTATGGTTTATAGCGGAATCTAGTAAGTTAGAGAAGAAAAAGGTTGGGCGCAACCTCGTTGGAGCAAGAAGCTTGGAGGGCAGCGGAGAGGTTTTACGTCGAGAGCTTCAGTTTCTTCTTCGATAACACATCGTGTGTTGTCTTTGTGTTTGCATCTATCTTCCCTTTATCTTTACCATTTAATTACTGCTGTGATTGTGATTATTTATGGTTTAGAATTTTTATCAATTATGTTATAAGCTTGTTATCATTTCCTGCACATACATTGTTTGATATAAAGCTTGAATTGGTAATTTGTTGTTTGGGGGTCTAAACGTTCATAGTGTTTTCAACGATATTTGAACTTTCAATTGGTATCAGAGCAGGTGTACTTGTTATGGTTTAAACACCTTAGTTGATCCCTGACCCCGCATTGAGATGGATAGGTCTTAATCTCTAAATGTGCCACCATTTTTTTATGGTAATAATTATGCTTTTTGGAAAGTCCGAATGAGGGCATTTTTATGTTCTATTGATAATGCTGTGTGGGATGCAGTTGAAGTGGGTTGGACTAAGCCAGAGGCTGCCAAATCCACTTGGGATAAGGCAGCACTTGCGGCAGCTAATGCTAATAGTAAAGCCTTGAATGCTATTTTCTGTGGTGTCTATCCAGAAGAATTTCACAGGATTTCACATATCACTATTGCTAAGGAAGCGTGGGAGATTCTGGAGACTACTTATGAAAGAACAAAGAAAGTGAAAAACACCAAACTACAGATGTTGACCACTCGCTTTGAGGAGCTCAAGATGAGTGAGGATGAGTCCTTTGACTCTTTCTATAGCAAGTTGAATGAGGTGGTCGTCGGCAAATTTAATTTGGGAGAAAAGACAGGGAATCTAAAATAGTAAAGAAGATCCTTCGGTCACTGTCGGAAAGCTTTCGTGCCAAAGTAATAGCTATTGAAAAGAGCAAAGATCTTAACGACATCAAAGTTCAAGGGTTGGTTGGTTCTTTGCAGACATATGAATTGTCACTGCCTACACAGAAGAAGAGCAAATCTTTCGCTCTTAAGACAATTAGTGAGAGGGTAGTATCTCATGATTCTTCGGAAGAAGATGCTGTAGATAAAGATGTGGCGTACCTTGTGAAAAACTTCTGGAATTTCTTAAAACACAAGAACAGTGGGAAACCTAGTGACAAAAGGAAATTTTAGAATTTCGGGAAGGAGAACAAGGAATTCAGAAGGAAAGATGGTAGAGAACCCCAATCTTCACAGGGAATCACGTGCTTTGAATGCAACAGACATGGACAATTCAACAAAGAATGTCCCAATTATTTGAAATCAAAAGGGAAGGTCTATGCCACTACTCTAAGTGACTCAGATTCATCAAATTTTGATTTTGAGGAAAGTTGTGACGGAGAAGGAAACTACTCGGCATTCATGACCATTGCACATGTGGAATCCTCAAATGATTTGGGTACACTTGTGAAGGAGCTTGGTGAGCACTCTGACTTGGAGTCCATTGGAATAGTTGAGGAATCTGAAGATGAGGAAGTTGGAGAAGCAGTGGGACTACAAGAGACCAACAATTCACTCCTTGAGAAGATAGGCAAATATGCTAAGGTGGCTCACACAGCCATTAAGAAGATGATGAGGGTCGAGGAAGATTAAAGAACTCTTCTAGTGCAATACAAGGAGACTAAATGTGAAGTGGAGAAAATGAATGGAGAGTTGTTAGAAGCTTACTCAAAAATTCGATTTCTTGAGCATGAAGTGCTTCAAGCAAATGCTAAGGTAGACCGTGTCTCCTCCAAGAAACTCAATGAAATGCTTGCTCATCAAAAATCAGTCTCAGACAAGTCCGAAGTGGGATATACCAGAGGGAGTATCTCATCAGCCAATGTCACCAAAGAAGTGAGGTTTGTGAAGGCCAAAGAGCCAATTGTGGAAGAGTCTATTCCTGATAAGGTTAAGACTGAAAAGAAGAAGAATGTGGCTGATCAATGGGTGTTCAATACAGTCCGTAATACATCAGAAGCCAGACATGAAGCTAGAGGAAGATCACTTCCAAGATTACAACGGGGTCCGAGAATGAATCATATTTTTCATTATTGTGGATTGCAAGGACATACCAGACCCAACTGTCATAAGCTGAGAGCATTTAAACAATGCAAGCACTCCTTGGCCACAAGGAAGAAGAAATGACAAGAGGTCTTGAGGTGGTAAGCAAACAAGAAATCAAAACCGTGATCCCGGAATGATGGATATAATGAAGATGATCGGTGCCTTCATAAATTGCTTGGAAAGCTTCACAAAAAGGTTTGATAGTCCTAACTTTCGTACCCAATCCGTCAAGGATATCACCCCAAACGCACGTGACGTGTGGGTGACGAAGGGCATTCATGCATAAGCATCATAACATATCCATGCATCAATTCTTCCTTTGCTTTGTGATTATGTTTGGTGGTATGCTTATTGCTTTTGAGTGTTGAATTGTTGCTTGTTTATTGTTTCGTTTTAAAAATGTTTTTACATTGTTTTTTATCAATCTTTTCTTACTTTTATGTCAAAAATCCAAAAACACATAAAAAGTAGAAAATCCAAAAAGTTTGATCGACTTTGTTGAGTTTTGTCTCAAAGCATGTTTTGCCTTGTACCTTTGTACTAATGGCTTTGTGCATCTATGAGCTTAGCTTGCCTCATATGCACTCATATCTTTGTGGGAGAAATCTTGAAATCTATGTGACTGTTGTAAATAGATCTTCAATCTTGTCATGAATAATTAGTGAATGATTTTGTTGATCTTGAGACGTGCATAGACCTGCGCCTATATATCCTCCCACTCTTTATTTTGTTATTTTTACTTAAAGAGCCCACCAAATGTAAATCTCCAAATGAAAAGAGATATTGAGCTGCAAAAGCCTGTCGCACATACTAGTATTTGACTAGAAAAAGGGAAAGTGACCAAAATAAAATATATGATGCCCAAAAAGCTAAAGGCTAACTCATCAAATTGAAATATTGAAAATTTCAGGCATCAATCTCACAATGAGATGTTTTGATTCAAAATGATCAAATGATATGATGTATATGGAGCCAAATGAAAAGTTTCAAAGAAATGTTCTCTAGTTTATGTGGGAGGTCATATATGCATATTTCTATAATTGAGATGGGACACATTATCTAGTGTTAGTTGTGTATGCCTTTGTTGAATTGATCATTGAAGCTTCACTTTAGACTATGGACTATCTCATTTTTGATATTCACACACAATACACAAGTCTATGTTCAATGAATGCCATATTCATTTGTGTGATTGTACTTGTTTAAATGTGTTTTCACAAGCTCTATCTTTGTTGATCAAACACAAAAATATTTTTGAGTGTTTTAGCTTGTTTTCGGAAAGTATTTTGTTTTTACAAAAATGTCAAAAATTTTAAAAACAGTGTTACCCTGTTTTGGCGACTCAGTTGCAGGTTGGTCTAGTCGCATGCCCCAGTCGCGAGCTCACTCCGAGATTTTTCGCGGCTCACTGGCGAGTCAAAGTTTTAGTCACAAAAAACACTTAGAAAATTTTTCAAAACTTGAGTTTTTATGATTTTTGCGGCTTAGTATGGTGACTTGTTCACGGGTGGAAGGTCCAGTCGCGAGGGTTACATAGAGATTTTCGCGGCTCACTTGGCAACTTTCTCGCGAGTAGACCTTCCAGTCACAAAAAACACATAGAAAAATTTTCAGGATTCTTACTTTCAAAGTGTTTCGCATCTTACCCTGTCGACTGACTGGCGACTTGATTCAGTCGCGAAAAACGCGTGTTTTGCCCGTTAAGGACAGTTTTTAAAATTTTTTCAGTTTTTCCCTCGATTTTTTGTGACTGTTCATTGTCTTCCCCATTTCTCTCTCTCAAACACTTCGTGTCTCTCTTCACAAAGAATCCAATTTTGCATCTTTTCTACTCCAATCTTCAAGAAAAAGGTATGGGTTTTCTCTGTCTCACCTCATTTTTCATGTTTTGAGTGTGTTTTTCTTGAATCTATGAGTGTGTTGTTGCCATTATGCTTTGTGATGTATCATGTTCGTATGAGGGTTTGCCTTATCTTTGTTGAGTGTTCTTGTTGTAGTGTTGGTGTTTTTGGATGTTAGATGCTCCTCTGTGTTGAGTTTCCTTTATATGTTGTTCTGTTCCTATCATTTCAGGGTGTATGGTCACAATGATAGTTATCTGTGACAATGCAATGTTCTATGTTCACTTTCTACTGTGTTGTTATTGAACAATCATCATTTCTGGTCATCATTTTCTTAGTACTATCTTGGTCTACGGTCTGTGTGTTAGTCATATCAATCTTTGATCTTTTTTGCTTAATCATTTTTTTTAACTAACTGGACTCTAATCATTTTGGGTTCCATGTTTTGGGTTTTTGCTCTTGGTTCTCCGCTATGTGTCTTATTTTCTGCAGATGTCATGTCGTTCCGCTAAAGGAAAGGACATTATAATTGATGTTCCATCCCCTATTGCTAAGCAGACTCATCGCTCGACTCAATCATCTCGAGATTCAGATATTGAGAAATTCAGGACTCCAACTGATTCAAAGACCTATTCAAATATTTTTATGAAAGCTCCTCCCATTGTGGAACGAAGAGTCAAATTTGATACTCTGGGGACAACTTTTATCCCTAAGATCTTTGAATCAAGAGATTGGGCTGATTTGTTCGGAAATTTTGAAGATCCAGTTAAGGAATTGGTTAAGGAATTCTACTCCAATGCTAGATACACCGAAGTAGAGTTGAAATGTTGTGTAAGAGGAAAGAATTCTCCATCAATCCAGACTACATTGCAAAGGTTCTTCGCATCACAAGACCAGCAAGTGTGGACACCACTCCATATGAAGACAGAGTACTCAAGGCTCAAGACATTCTTCAAGCCCTTGGAACTGATCATGAAGTTGTCAGCAAGGGAACCTCTATAGGCACTGGACAATTTTCACCTAAACTCACAACTCCAAAGTTGATCATGTTCTCTAACCTATACCCGTTGTCTAACACTACCTTCATCAATCTTGGAAGAGCACAATTTTTCTGTGATCTCATTACCAATGTACCGATTGATATCTGTGCCCACATATTTCAGACCATTGGGAAAGCAGCAACTCAATCAGCAGCCCGAACTTGCCTTCCTTTCTGCAGTCTCATCATGAAGATTTTGGTTCGTGAAGGCGTTCGTTCACCATCAGATGGAAAGATTATACTACGTACTAAACCAATATCTATGATGACCCTTCATACAAGCAAGAGTCATTCATCTAGAAAACCTAAGAGTGAGCCATCCACATATGAAACTCCAACGTTCATGCTCCAGTTACACCTGCCCAATCAATTGGCACTTCATCTGTTCCCCTTGGATTTCAAACAGCCAAGCAAAGCCACTTGATTGCAAATGTGTTTCATCGGATATCCGATTAAGAACAGCTTCTTCACTCCTTTCACAATCAAACTCAAATGCGTCTCACAACTATCGAGACCCAACTAGATGCTATACAACAAAAGCTCGAAGATAGCCTTTAGCTATTCCTACCAAAAAGGGGGAGAGCAGCGCATAGAAAGGGGGAGATAGGCAGCACAAAGAAAGGGGCAGAGCAGCATAAGAATGAGAAGGAGTGTGCATATTGAAAGGGGGGGTTGTGTTGATATACACTCACACACATTTTGATAGTTATTTGCTTGCTTTTGTTTATACACACTCTTGTGTGGATATGTTTATATTTTCTCTTTTGGAAAACTTGTGATTATCTGGTACACTTATATATTTTTATGATGATGTTTATTCAGTGTTTATTTACTATAATTTGTACCCATGTTGCCTTTGTAAGCTTTTAGGGTTTGTTTCTATGCATATTTGTAGGCTTTTATGGTTTGTACCATGCTTATGCAGCCTTTATGCTTTGTTGCTTTGTTCTTCTAGCTAAATATTATGCATTTTCTTTAAGTACTCACACTTTTGTGCCCTAGTAGGATTTTGTTCCTAGATGCATATATTTCATGTATTGTGCATTGGTTGAGTGTTGGTCATTCAAGTGATTTGCTCTGTGCTAATCAGCTTGAATGTCCGAATGTTCATTCCAAGTGTGAATGAGAATTGTGGTCACTATCTTACAGTGATTGCTTGTTTGGTCAAGCCATGGTTTATTACTTTATTCCATTTTGCTTGATCGTATTGTGCTTGCTCCATATGCATTATAAATTTTCTGCATACAATGAACTTATTGTGTTATTGTGTTTCAGGAGATGTTTTGGTCTTATGGTTCAAGAGCTTCACAGATTCTAGAGTTAGGTGTGAGTGAGTTTTCCAACTGTTCCTAACCCACGCGTTAAGTCTAGAGTTTGTTGTAGGGTTTTCTCATGGAATAGCCAAAGGGGGAGATTGTAAGGTTGAATTTAATCAACCATCTTGTTGGCTTTATTCCGTGCCAATTTGCTTGTATTTCAGCACTTAGAAACCCTGTATTTATTCTTGTAAGGGTAGTCAGTGAGAGAGTGTGAAGAAATGCTCAAGATTTTGCAAAGAAGCAGGGACTCGGGACTACATTTCGTGGGTGGCTAGCGACTTCCAAGCCGCCAGAAGTTGCACACGTGCCAAGCATGCCAGAAGCTAAAGAGTCATGCCAGCTGTTGCACTATAGGACAAAAGTCCCAAGCTGGCCAGGCCGTTAGCTCGTGGCTTGAACTCGCAACTTAACCCAGTCGCGAGGTCAAGTCACCAGAACACCCTGTTTGGGAAAAACTGACTCTTCGCATTCCATTCTCACCCTAGTATAAATACCCCTCATTCCCACGAAATGTAGAGATCTTCCAGAGAGAATTTTGAGAGAGAAACCCTAGAGAAAAAAATGATTGCCTTATCCACAATCTTCACCCAAGAGACTCTTCAAATTCCTCTACTCTCTTCCTCTCCATTGATACATCCTTGAGAGGTTCTTGACCAAACCCTTTTCTCACCATATCCACATCTGTGAGAAGGTTCTTTTGGTGCTAAGGGAAGCAGTTTGGAAGGGACCAATGATTTATTGGTTGATGCTATGGTTTATAGCGGAATCCGGTAAGCTAGAGAAGAAAAAGGTTCGGCGCAACCTTGTTGGAGCAAGAAGTTTGGAGGGCTTAAGTACCTGGGTAGATTAGGCTTGGAGGGTCTATTGCTATTCATGTATCCCAACTACATTCTCTAGTGGATTATTGACCGCTTAGAGGGTGGTAGAGAGGTTTTACACCGAGGGCTTCGGTTTCCTCTTCGATAACACATCGTGTGTTGTCTTTGTGTTTGCATCTCTCTTCGCTTTATCTTTACCATTTAATTACTGCTGTGATTATGATTATTTATGGTTTAGATTGTTTATCAATTCTGTTATAAGCCTGTTATCATTTTCCGCACATACATTGTTTGATATAAAACTTGAATTGGTAATTTGTTGTTTGGGGGTCTAAACGTTCATAGTGTTTTCAACGCTATTTGAACATTCAAGAAACCTAGTGACAAAGGGAAATTTCAGAATTCTGGGAAGGAGAAAAGGGAATTCAGAAGGAAAGATTGTAGAGAACCCCAATTTTCGCAGGGAATCACGTGCTTTGAATGCAACGGACATGGACATTTCAAGAAAGAATGTCCCAATTATTTGAAATCAAAAGGGAAGGTCTATGCCACTACTCTAAGTGACTCAGATTCATCAAATTCTGATTCTGAAGAAAGGTATGACGGAGAAGGAAATTTCTCCGCATTCATGACCATTGCACATGTGGAATCCTCAAATGATTTGGGTACACTTGTGAAGGAGCTTGGTGGGCACTCTGATTTGGAGTCTATTGGAATAGTTGAGGAATATGAAGATGAGGAATTTGGCAAAGCAGTGGGACTACAAGAGACCTACAATTCACTCCTTGAGAAGATCGGTGGATATGCTAAGGTGGCTAACACAGCCATTAAGAAGATGATGAGGGTCGAGGAAGATTACAGAACTCTTCTAGTGCAATACAAGGAGACTAAATGTGAAGTGGAGAAAATGAATGGAGAACTGTTAGAAGCTTACTCAAAAATTCGTTTCCTTGAGCATGAAGTGCTTCAAGCAAATGCTAAGGTAGACCGTGTCTCCTCCAAGAAACTCAATGAAATGCTTGCTCATAAAAAATCAATCTCAGACAAGTCTGGAGTGGGATATACCAGAGGGAGTAGCTCATCAGCCAATGTCACCAAAGAAGTGATGTTTGTGAAGGCCAAAGAGCGAATTGTGGAAGAGTCTATTCCTGATAAAGTTAAGACTGAAAAGAAGAAAAGTGTGGCTAATCAACGGGTGTTCAATACATTCCATAATCCATCAGAAGCTAGACATGAAGCTAGAGGAAGATCACTTCCAAAATTACAACGGGGTCCTAGAACGAATCATATTTGTCACTATTGCGATTGCAAGGACATACCAGACCCAACTGTCATAAGCTGAGAGCGTTAAACAATGCAAGCACTCCTCGATCACGAGGAAGAAGAAATGACAAGAAATCTTGGGGTGGTGAGCAACCAAGAAGTCAAAACCGTGATCTCGTAATGATGGACATGATGAAGATGATCGGTGCCTTCACAAATTGCTTGGAAAGCTTCACAAAAAGGTTTGACAGTCCTAACTTTCGTACCCAATCCATCAAGGATATCACCCCAAACACACATGACGTGTGGGTGACGAAGGGTACTCATGCATAAGCATCATAACATGTCCATGCATCAATTCTTCCTATGCTTTGTGATTATGTTTGGTTGTATGCTTTTTGCTTCTGAGTGTTGAATTGTTGTTTGTTTATTGTTTCGTTTTAAAAATGTTTTTACATTGTTTTTGATCAATCTTTTCTTACTTTTATGTCAAAAATCCAAAAACACATAAAAAGTAGAAAATCCAAAAAGTTTGATCAACTTTGTTGAGTTTTGTCTCAAAGCATGTTTTCCCTTATACCTTTGTACTAATGGCTTCGTGCATCTACGAGCTTAGCTTGCCTCATATGCACTCATATCTTTGTGGGAGAAATCTTGAAATCTATGTTAATGTTGTAAATAGATCTTCAATCTTGTCATGAATAATTAGTGAATGGTTTTGTTGATCTTGAGACATGCATAGACTTGTGCCTATATATCTTCCCACTTTTATTTTATTGCTTTTAATTAAAAAGCTCACCAAATGTAAATCTCCAAATGAAAAGAGATATTGAGCTACAAAAGCCTGTCACATATACTAGTATTTGACTAGGAAAAAGGGAAAGCGACCAAAATAAAATATATGATGCCCAAAAAGCCAAAGGCTAACTCATCAAATTGAAATATTGAAAATTTCAGGCATCGATCTCACAATGAGATGTATTGATTCAAAATGATCAAATGATATGATGTATATGGAGCCAAATGAAAAGCTTCAAAGAAATGTACACAAGTTTATGTGTGAGGTCATATATGCATATTTCTATAATTGAGATGGATCACATTATCTAGTGCTAGTTGTGTATGCCTTTGTTGAATTGGTCATTGAAGCTTGACTCTAGACTAAGGACTATCTCATTATTGATACCCACACATAACACACAAGTCTATGTTTAATGAATACCATATTCATTTGTGTGATTGTACTTGTTTAATATGTTTTCACAAGCTCAATCTTTGTTGATCAAACACAATAAGATTTTTGAGTGTTTTAGCTTGTTTTTTGAAAATATTTTGTTTCTATAAAAATGTCAAAAATTTCAAAAACATTGTTGCCCTGTTTTGGCGACTCAGTCACGGGTTGGTCCAGTCGCATGCCCCAGTCGCAAGCCCACTACGAGTTTTTTCGCGGCTCACTAGCGAGTCAAGGTCTCAGTCACGAAAAATACTTAGAAAACTTTTCAAAATTTGAGTTTTTATGCTTTTTGCAACTCAGTGTGGCGACTTATTCATTAGTGAAAGGTCCAGTCGCGAGGGGTACACAGAGATTTTCGCGGCTCCCCTGGTGACTGTCTCGCGGGTAGACCTTCCAGTCACGAAAAACACTTGGAAATTTTTTCAGGAATCTTATTTTCAAGGTTTTTCATGGCTTGCCTGGTGACTTGACCCAGTCGCGAAAAACGCGTGTTTTGCGTTTTAAAGACAGTTTTTCAAAACCTTTTCAGTTTTCCCTCGATCTATTGTGACTGTTCATTATCTTCATCATTTGATCTTCTCTCAATCTCACCGTTTGTGTGCATACATCTCCATTGTTGTCCATCATTTCTGTTTTGATCCTTAAGAAAAGGTTTGGGCTCTGTCTCTTACACAGTATTGTTCACATTTACTGCTTATTCCTCTTGATTTGTTTGGTTTATAGATATTTGTATATCTCTTATTTGATCATGTCTCTGATCTCATGTTTGAAATTACTTTGTTTTGTTGGTGGTTATGTATGGATCTACTCTATCTTAAGTACATATTGTGATGCTTGTGGCACACACACACACTCCTTTTCAAGTTTGGAACCTAAATCCAAAATTTTTTTTTAGGGTTTTCCTCATTACCCACGTTTTGGAACTTTCCCAATGCTAATAGTGTTTGGTGCCTCGTTTGGTTCTCTCTTTTGATAAAACATGACACAGGGCAAAAATGTCTCCGTTCAAGAGAGCAGCTGTAAAAGGGGGAAACAACAAAGGGAAGGAACATGTCATTGATGTTGATGAACTCTCACCTAGAGCAAAAAGGACCCGCTAATCATCTGGAGTGTTCGATCCCAACAAGTTCAGATCCTATGCTGCCTTTTAGAATCATGAAATTTTTTTCAAAAATGCTACACCATTACTCGAAAGGGTTACTGATCAACCTTCTCTTTTTGACATCGACATTCCTCAATGGTTTGCTCACAAAGATTGGAATTACCTTCTCTCTGATATTGATGACGCATATGAGAACTTGGTCAAAGAGTTTTATGCCAATGCAATTGTTGAAGGCGAAGAACTTAAATGCTGGGTTAGACGAAAGAGTTTTTCAGTCTCTCCAGCATATCTAGCTGAGATTCTTCACATCAATCGACCGATGTTTAAACAATCAGCGATTTACGATGATTTATGTCCAGACTTGGACCTACTCCGGGATGCTCTTGGAAAAGACTTGGAATTCTCATCAAATGGGAACTCAGTCAGTGTTTCCTTTCTTCCTCCGAAATTAAGGGTGCTTACAATCATCATGTTTCACAACTTGTTCCCTTTATCTAGCACCGGGTACATGAACCTTGGTCGTGCCCCGTTTCTTCACAATCTGATCTCTGGTGTTGAAATTGACATTTGTGCACACATTTTTCATGTCTTACGCAAAACGGTTCTTCGAATTGAATCACGGAAATGCATTCCATTTTGCTGCCTTATTTCTAGGATACTAAAATTCTTCCACTGCCCAGCAAGTAAGAGACATAGGAGGAACCTGATCCGTGGGATTAGGGATGAAACAAATACTTGGTAGATCCATTCAGAGCCAATTGCCTCGGTGTTTATAAGGTACTGTTAGGAGTTGTTTGCCACCTCAAAGCCAAACACACATATGGATATCCTTGACCACATTCCAAGGGTAATAACAGAAGCGATGAATGCAGCACTCACGAGTTCATTCCTAGAATCCGAAGTGATCACAGAACTGAAACAAATGGCCCCATTGAAAGCTCCAATCCCTGATGGAACGCCGCCTTTGTTCTATCAACACTTTTGGGGTCTAATGGATAACGATGTTATGAGCTCAGTTTTATCTTGGCTCAATTCAAGTACTCTCCTTCACCCCCTAAACCACACCTTTATCAACCTTATTCCCAAAACAAAAAAACCCCAAATTGGTCCAAGAATTTTGGCCCATTAGTTTATGCAATGTTCTCTACAAAATTTTCTCTAAAGTTCTAGCTAATAGACTCAAGAAAGTTTTACCCCTAATCATTACCGAACACCAATCTGCCTTCACAAAAAATAGACTCATCACTGATAACATTTTGGTGGCCTTTGAGTCATTGCATTGCATGAAAAAACAAGTCGCAGGAGATATAGGTTATATGGCGATCAAGCTTGACATAAGCAAAGCTTATGATTGGGTTGAATGGGTGTACCTTGAAAATATAATGAGGAAAATGGGGTTTTGTGAGCAATGGATTGGGTTAATCATGGCTTGTGTTCAATCAGTGACATATTCGATACTAGTGAACGAAGAACCCCACGGTTTGATTCATCCTACTAGAGGCATTCGACGAGGAGACCCTTTGTCTCCTTTTCTCTTCCTCCTTTGCACTGAAGGTCTAAATGGCCTCATACAACAGGTGGCAATTAGGGGGGATATCAAAGGGTTCTCATTATGTCGAAAGGGACCAAAACTAACCCATCTTTTATTTGCAGATGATAGCCTTATTTTTTGCAGGGCAACCCAAAGGGAGTATGGACATATTTTGAACATCTTGGAAAGATATGAGAAAGCTTCAGGGCAAAAGGTCAACAAAAATAAAACATCAATTTTCTTCAGCAAATCAATCGTGGAGATCAATAAAAATGAGATCAAATCAGCCTTGGGATTACAGGAGATTGAACATTATGAGCAATATTTGGGCCTACCATCTTTGGTTGGAAGAAGGAAGAAACAAAGCTTCAATCTCATTAAAGAAAAGATTTGGAGAAAATTACAAAGTTGGGAAGGAAAGCTTCTGTCTCAAGTGGGTCGTGAAGTATTGATTAAGGCTGTCATTCAAGCCATCCCAACCTTTGCCATGGGGTGCTTTAAATTACCTGTGGGGCTTTGTCATGATATTGAAGCCTTGATCAAGAAATTCTAGTGGGGACAAAAGGGGCAGAGAAGGAAAATCCATTGGGTGAAATGGGAAGAATTGACTAAATCAAAACATGAAGGTGGTATGGGGTTTAGAGACTTAGCTTTGTTTAATGATTCCCTTTTGGCGAAGCAAGCTTGGTGGCTCTTGAAAAACCAAGATTCTCTGTTTTATAAAGTATTTAAGACTCGGTTTTTCCCGAAGTGTTCAATTATGGAAGCCAAAAATTCTAGAGGGGGATTGTATGCGTGGAGTAGTATTTTACATGGGAGGGATGTGTTAGAAAGGGGTTGTAGATGGAGAATAGGTAATGAGAAATCAGTGGGCATTTGGGAGAGCAATTGGCTTCCAAGGAAACAAGCCCCACAAGTTCTTTCTCCAATATGTGAAACCTTGGCTGAGGTGAGAGTTAAAATTCTCATTGACAGTGAACTAAGGCAGTGGAATCACGGCATGGTGGAGGGTATTTTTGTTCAGGAGGAAGCAGGGTTAATTAAAAATCTGTCTTTGCCAACTGAGACTTATGAGGACAACCTATTTTGGCCTTTCACACACAATGGAGTATATAATAGCAAATCTGGATATCGGTTTCTCAAGGTAGAGGGTGCTCCCAATGTAGAGTCAGAAATGGTTGCATCATAAAAGAAAATGTGGAAGGAGGTTTGGTCTCTACAAATCCCAAACAAAATGAGGAACCTGTTATGGAGAGCTTGCCGGAATTCACTGCCCACAAAACAGAGCCTTGTTCGAAGCACAATCATTGATGATCCTCTATGTGATAGATGTAAGATGGTGCCTGAAACGCCCCTTCACGCCCTCTAGTCATGCCGTGAACTGGATGTTGTATGGGCATATGAGTCATTATGGGCTTGTCACACCCTCTGGCCAAGCCGTGAACTGGATGTTGTATGGGCAGATGAGTCATTATGGGCTTGTAGAAGAACCACAACATTTAGTGATTTCAAAGAGTTGCTATCTTGGATGATTAAAAGGCAACAGAATTTAGAGCTATTCTCGGTCACAGTCTGGACAATATGGACACATCGAAACCGGGTCTGAGCTAATCAACCTTGGTGTAGCCCAAACCAGCTCGCAAACTTGGCCTTGGAACTCCTAACAAAATACCAGGCGGTGCAGCCATCTCCCTCACCATAGTCCACACCAGTTCGAGCTCGATGGAGAGCTCCTATCTTGGACATGGTTAAGATCAATTTTGATGGCGCACTATTCAGTAAGGAGAAAATGTCAAGGATTAATGCTGTAATTCGTAATGCACAGGGAGCGATATTGGCTTCGCTGTCCAGGACCCTTAGCCGTGTATATTCTCCTTTTGAAGTTGAAGGTATGGCTGCAGCATCAGCCTTGCAGCTAGCGTCCGAACTGGGGTTTCAAGAGGTCACTTTGGAGGGTGATTGTCAAGTCCTCATGCTTGCTCTCAAATATGATAGTCCCTTTTTGTCAACAGACGATATAATTCTTGATGCAGTAAGATCAAATGCTAAATGTTTTAGTAAATTACACTGCTCTCATGTTAAGAGAGAGGATAATATGATTGCTCATTCTTTAGCTCGTTTTGCTTTAAATGTTACAGATTAGGGTGTGGATGGAGGATGTTCCACCACAGATTCATTCTTTGTTTTAGCAGACTCTGATGGTATTCATTGAATAAAAGACACTACTTTGATTCTCAAAAAAAAAAAAAATTGTTCATTTCAACTATGGTCTAATTTTGTTACTATAAAGTTCGTTATCTACTGTACACATATTAGAAATCGTGTAGCAATTAAACCACTAGATTTTAAAAAAGAAATGAAGAAGATGAATTGTGCAGTTGTGCGACATGTAGCTTAGGTTCAATAATGTTTGTTTTTTACTACAAGTCGTATTAGTGTAATATTTTATACATGTGCAGATCCGTGATTTTTAAGTCCTTGATACACATGCGTGTCAGTCCCTGATTGGAAGTTAGCGGGGTTAGTTATTTCCGTTAATACTGTAAGGTTGTTAGTTTCGTTTTTTCTGTTTTTGCTTAATCTCTCTTGATGTATTTTATTTCGACTAATCAATAAAAGTACTCATCAAGTTTCTTGCACAATTGCTCTTTTAACAACAGTTTTTTGGTTTCTCTAATGACATCTTGTAGACATTTATTCACAATTGGCCTTGAAGGGATACTGATCTTGCATCCAAATATCTGATTTTGAACACAGGGCTATACAAAACGCAAACTATAACTAGAAATTTTACCATTACTTTTTTTTTTTTTTTTTTTAATTTTTAAATATGACTCAGTTGGAATATATAAGAGTGAATGTATAAAAACAAAAAGCATAATATACGTCCCTAATCTCTATTTCACTTCATTCGAAAATTGAAATCTTAATGTATTCAAAAATAGCCAATCAAGCATATATATAATCTCTTCTCAAAAAAAAAAAAAAAAAAGAAGCATATATATAATCATAGTGCCCTGAAATCTGTGTTTCCAGAAGCACATTATTAATACTGGCAATTAAATCTAATACTAGTGGTATACCCTAGGCATTACATAATCTTAAACTAGCAATTGCGTTTAGCAGAATAAATTTGACAGATTATATAGCATTCCAAACAATTCAGTATATCCTTGCCTGTCCTGGTGAGACAGTGTGGCCCTAGGGAAGTGCATTTGGGGTTGATAAAAGTTGCGAAACCATGTGCATAGTTGGTCTACATTCTGGATTAGAATGCAAGCATGCAATTGCCAGCTTTATGATGACTATCAGTTGACTCTGTACCTGAAGTGTGGGAGGTGGTCCAGGTGGAAGGTGCATGTCTAACAAATCTTTTAAAAACAAGTTCTCCCCCACAATTGAAGCACAATTGAAGCAGATAGTATAGGGATCATTTCACTAGGATGTCTTCTTTTGATCAATTCTATAGCCAAAACTTCAAAGCTATGAACATCACATTTCTCAGTTATCTTCATTATATAAGCAAGCTCTACAAACAAACAAACAAAATATATATTATGCCAATGTGTTAATATGCTCTATGTTCTACGTTAATTAAAAAATGAAGTGTATTACCTGGTGCAACATAACCATATGTGCCTGCAAGTGAAGTCCAATTAGATGAGTCTTGATTAAGAAGCTTAGCTATGTCAAAGTCCGATACATGAACCTCATATTGAGAGTCCAACAAAATATTTTTTGCTTGATATGTCCCTATGAACAATTGGTGGTGAGCAATCATAGTGCATGTAAGACAAAGCATAAGCCACACCTTCAATGATATTCACCCTCTTATTCCATGAATAGTAGCAAAAATAAACTGAATAGTAAAATAAGTTGACAAAAATAATTTTTGCCAAACACACACTCAATTGATCAAATATGTTGTTGCTGAACAAACGAAAATGGGGATATGTAAGGAAACAAGGTTGGATTTGTTGTTGTTCCAAGCTTCAACGCCATCTGGCCATCTCCATCCTACATATCCCATATATTTACATGAAAACCGCTTATACATTTTTAATTATACTAAAGCAATCCATATTTGAAACATGAATTTCTCTGTTGGTATCTTTTTTATTTACATAAAAACCTCAACAGAATGATCAAAAATCGGTCGTATGTATGCTTTTTAACCATTGTACTCTCCCTAAAGTTATACTTTGTCACCTCATTAATTGATTTTTATATTATTTTTACTAATACTATTTTAAGTCTTTATCTACCCTCTTTTTTTATTCTTAAAATCAACTCACTTTTCCTCACTAGTGAGTTAACTATTCTATTTTGCACATTATCAAGTCATCTCAAGCAACTCTAATCTTTTTATCAATGGGGATCACCTTTATCTTTAAACGAATTTTCTTATTTTGAATCCTATTAAAATAGGCAGAATATATTAAATCTTGAATATTAAATATGTAAAATAAAAAATGAACAATATTTATTTAAAAAAAAAAAATCCAAGTACAATCCAAAATCATTACAATTCTCTATTAATTAAAGTTTGTTTGCTCGGTGCAATCTGTATAGTATTATAAGCCAATTCTTTAAATTTCTTTCCTGCATGTTATATTGCACTTTAAATTTAATCTTCACTACAATTTATACAATATACCCGCGTAGCATAACCAATAATCGATATGTTACAACAAGAAAGGAATTCAAAGGTAACAAAAGAAATTCACGTTTTCCATCCAAAGAAATACTAAGGTTTCAATGTCAAAGAAACAACTGAAGAGGGCTTGAATTTTCGGACTTGGTTTATCTGGCTGAAAGAGAACCTCAGTACTCGATCTCCACTCTGAAGCTGAAGTCCCTTTCATTCCGATAATCCTGGGGAGAATACAGAACTTGGAGCGTTGAGTAAATCGTATGAATCTTAGAGAAACCATAGGTGAGAGAGATGAAACAGCATCTAAGAGTTGTATGTGTGCGCATGCATGCATATATATATATAAGAGAAGAATGAGGCCTCACTTATTAAAGGGCATTAACTCATCACTGTGTATTCCTTCAGACAACTAGTGATTGGCAAAATTCGGGGAATATACAGTCATTTGCTTAGTCTTTTGATAACCTTGACAACAATAACGACTGCAAAAACCTGTTAATCTTGTTAAAAAAAATTATTGGTAAATTATGCAAGCACCTGGTGGGTATTGAACTAATTGAACACATAAACTCACCCTCCACCCTTCTTTTATAAGGGGAGGACATGCCAACTGAGCTAAAGCTCATTGGCCTTCATTAGCCTTGTTGGACAATGCAAACTACTCCATAAATGTAGCAAAGTGTACAACACTAAGTGTTTTTATCTACATATCATTTAGCATTTTTTTAATAAGTGGAAGACCCATTGAATGAGATGGCCTGAGTAGCAATCTTACTGCATCCCACAGCTTATTTTTTACTTTTTAATCTCACAGGAACAGGTACTAACTGTTAATATGATTTTAGGGCCAAGGCAAATACAGAAATTGAATTATCTATTCTTCTTTCTTTCTTTCTTTTTTCTTTTTTTCTTTTTTTATAATTCAATTACAAAAATCTTTTCTATTTTTTTTTTGGTTATTGAATTATTAAAAAAAAAATGATTTTAGGGCTAAGGCACGTGCAGAAATTGGCCAACCAATCAAATTTATGTGCCTGGGAAACCGACGTAAAATGGAATAATCTTAAGCCTTCAATATCTCTGCATACCAAATATCTAACCTTAACTATGAGCTATAAGACTCTGGTTCCTTCCTTAAAAATACCAGATTTTCAGGACTCCAACATAACTATGCAAAAAGTAAGCAAAACTTGCAAAAAAAAGGGAGATCCAAACATGCTTGTCTTTTGGATGATCAGGCAACTAACTTTTGATTTCCTGATATTTCTCAAAGCATGATGATGTCTTCTTGTTTCCCCTTGAATTCCAGAAATTCCTCAAGGAAATATATTTCCTTTAAGCTCCAGCCCGCAGAAACTATTAAGAAACAACTGTTCGACAACCATTTAAACTTTAGTGCTGAAAGGGAATATAACCAACTATTTAGCAACTTAATTCTGTATAAGGCCAGCAACTTAGAATTGAAATAATTTTTGCATGATTAGATCATACGAGTCTTTTTTCTTCTCATTAGAGATATTATGTGAATGAACCTACGAATGAATCTAATGAGCGCAAATTGGTTCAGGGCTGTCTGAAGCCCTACGAAATGGTTCCCTGAGCCCATCAACCTCACTCAAGCTGCAAGAAGAAGCACATTAGTGGTCACGAGAGCACTTGAACAAACAATCACAAAAGTACTAATGTCAACTCAATAATAGGCAGCTTCACACCACAAAAGATAAAATTATTTCATTACCTCCAAAAGTCACCATGAAATGCATTTCAAGTAATCAATACAAACTTCCTATCACGATCCAAGAGCACAGGCAGGTTCCAGCATCCAGTCAATAAATGTTCCAAGCAAAGTTTAATATCATCCACCAGACATTTGACATTACACACAAATATGTAGGAATATGTATTAAATATCTTGTAATCTTGTAGATATCTGTACTTGTAGATATTAGTTTAGTTTAGTAGTTTTATATTGTAGTTTGTAAATAAAGTGTTAAGCTACCAGCCACTTGTCATGTTTGTATTGGCTGATGATTTGGGATTGAATATTGTTGGTCAAATTGGTTACTCTGTTTCTGTTATATATAAAGAAACATAGTAAGATATTTATGTGTACGAAATCATTTTCTCAAAAGCTCCAGAATGTTCATTCTTTCTCTCTGCATGTCTTCACGTCTCTGCATGCTTTCCGCCATTGCTGAACCTTCTTCGAGCTTGCATTTTAATTTCAACATGGTATCAAAGCAGAACTAGCTTAGAGAATCGTTCAAGTCTGGTATTCTCTAATTCTTCCTAGTTCAATTTTGTTTTCTTTTGATTTCTTGGTGCTTCTTCCAAATCGATTAGAAATTTTCTTCATTGTGTTTCTGATTGATTCTTGCACTAAGTTCATCATCTTCTAGATTTGGATTTCTTTAGCATATCGAAATCTAGATTCCCCTCTTCATAATTGGAAATTGATTTCTTTCAATCTTAGGGTTTTTTTTTTCCCCCCAATTTACAGTGAGTTCATCAAGATTGTAAATTGAACCTTGATTTGATCGGACATTACATTGTGTCAAAGTGTTCATTACTTGTTCCTTGAACATTTTTTTTTCTTCTCTAAAAGGACAATTCTTGATTTTTCGTTTGCTAAATTCTGCTTGGGACTCTGAATCTTCAATCAAGTTTCATCCTTTTCTTGATAAACATTGCACTAAGTATGACTGAAAGTACTTTCAGTGCTAATGCTCCGACTGTTCAACCTTGGGAAAATTCCTCTAGCCCCTATTTTTTATCTAGTGGTGATAATCCTGGTATTTCATTGGTGGTTCAACCTCTCACTGAGGAGAATTATAGCACCTGGAGTAGGGCAATCCTCATTTCTCTAGATGCCAAGACCAAACTAGGATTTATTGATGGTTCTATTCCTAAACCTCAATCTGTTGATCATCCCTATTACAGAGCTTGGTGTAAATGTAACAGCACAATCTTGGCTTGGCTGTTTAATTCTGTCTCCAAGGATTTACAACCAAGCATAGTCTACTTCAAGACTGCCAGAGATGTGTGGATTGACTTACAGTTCAGATTTGGACAAGGCAATGGCCCTAGGATCTTTGAGTTGAGAAAAGAGATCAGTTCTTTGACTCAAGACAATTTAACCATCAATGCATACTACACCAAATTTAAGGGTGTTTGGGATGAATTTTCCAATTATAGGACATGTACCTGTGGTCATCAAGTGGAAGAGTGTACTATGTCTTTTCTGATGGGGTTGAATGAGATTTATGCTGCTGTCAGAGGACAGATTTTGATCATGGATCCTGTGCCTCCCTTGAGCAAGGTGTTTTCTCTTATACTTCAAGATGAGAAGCAAAGGAAGGTTGGTGCTGCCAAGAAAATGCAGCTTGACACAGCAGCTGCTTTGGCATCGGCATTAGCAGCAAAGAATGTCAAGAATTTCAAGAATGGTAGGCCACAATGTACTCACTGTGGTGCAATGGGTCATGTGGTTGACAAATGTTTTAAGTTGCATGGATACCCTCCTGGCTATAAGTTCAAGTCCACTAAAGGCCAGGTTGCAGCTACTCTACCACCTTTTGCTAACAATGTAATTGGTCCTGAAGATGATGCAAATGGAGGTGTTAGTCTTACTAAGTCAGAATATCAGCAGTTACTTGGTTTGTTAAACTCCAACTGCCATTTTGGTACTCAAGGACCTTCTGAGGGAGCTGCAGATACCCATCAGGTTGCTAATATCATCACTCAACCTTCATTTGATCTTCAAAGTCATGAGATATCAGGTATATGGTCTGTTCCCTCTCTTGAATATTCAGTTTTTTCTTCTTCCATCAGTACTTCTCATATTCAGTCCACTGATTGGATTCTTGACAGTGGAGCCACTGATCACATGATTCATTCTTTAGCCTTTTTCACTTCTATTACTTCTGCTGTACAAATTTCTGTTAGACTTCCCAATGGTGACATGGCAAAAGTTACACATATTGGCACTGTGCAACTATCCTCTACCTTAGTTCTTGACAATGTGTTTTGCATTCCTAGTTTTTCCTTTAATCTGATTTCTATTAGTAAACTGACCCAACATTCTTCTCATTGTTGCATTTTTCTTTCACAATACTGTTTCATTCAGGACTTACAGCCTTGGAAGATGATTGGGTTGGGTAGAAATCAAGGTGGATTATACACATTGCAAAGCAGCTTGCCAGATAGTTTGCCATCATGTGTTTCCAACGCTCTTTCCAAGCTTTCATCTTCTTTTCCTACTGTAACTGCTACTGTAACAGCTCTTAATTCTTGTGATGTGAATTCTGTTGATACCACTAGTTTATGGCATTGTAGATTAGGTCATCCCTCTGCCAAAAGACTTGATTTGTTGCAATCTGCTGTACCTACCATCATTTCTTGCAATAATAAGAACTTTGATTGTTCTATTTGTCCATTAGCTAAGCAAAAGAGATTGCCTTTTCCTATTTCTACTTCTTATTCATCTGCATGTTTTGATTTAATACATGTTGATATTTGGGGCCCTTACTCTACACCTTCCCTAAATGGTTCTAGGTATTTTCTTACCTTAGTGGATGACTATAGTAGGTGCACTTGGTTGTTTTTGATGAAACACAAGTCAGAAGCTTCATTTTTGATTAATCCTTTTATAATCTCATTCTTACTCAATTTAAACTTCCTATAAAGGTCATTAGATCAGATAATGGTCCTGAATTTGCTTTGAGTTCCTTTTATGATTCTAAAGGAATTATACACCACTTGTCTTGTGTGGAAACACCTCAACAAAATTCGGTTGTTGAGAGGAAACACCAACATCTTCTTACTGTGGCTAGAGCCTTGAGATTTCATGCTAATTTACCTCTCAAATTTTGGGGTGACTGTGTTCTGACAGCCACTTATTTGATAAATAGAACACCTAGTCCACTTCTTCAAAATCTCACTCCTTATGAAAAATTGTTAGGGCACTCACCTTCCTATGGTCATTTCAGAATTTTTGGTTGTTTGTGTTTTGTTTCAACCTTATCTAGAGATAGAACTAAGTTTGATGCTAGGGCTAAGCCTTGTATGTTCCTTGGTTATCCTTTTGGCACTAAGGGCAACAAGGTTTATGATTTGACTACTAAAACTTGTTTTGTCTCTAGAGATGTTGTTTTTAAAGAAAATATCTTTCCTTTTAAACATTGGCTGTCCAATTCTAAGTCTGTTCCCATTTCTTCTTGCCCCAAAATGTTTCCTTCTCAACCTATCATACCAGATTTTCCTTCTTGTTTTCCCACTGCAGAATTCACTCCCTCTTTCTCCACAGATATGGCTGTACCTCCTGATGAGTTCCCTGACCTTGTTCATCCTGATTCTAACCATTCTAATTCTTCTTGTGATGTTCCTCAATCCCAACCTGATGATCAACCTGTTAGGCAGTCCACTAGAGTTAAGAAACCTCCTAGTTACTTTCAGGACTATCATTGCAACTTGTTGGCTTCTGCACATGTGTCTGCCTCGGTTTCACTTCCTCAATCAGATGCTTCCATTACTCCTGGTGATACAGGTATTCTTTATCCTCTTGCTTCAACACTTTCCTATGCCAAACTTTCTTCTTCCCATAAATCTTTTGCCCTTGCATTAACCATTGCTAAGGAACCTGAAACTTATGCTCAAGCTTTGAATGATCCTAAGTGGCTTGATGCCATGAAGGCTGAAATTGATGCACTTCAAGCTAACCACACTTGGGTTATGTGCAAGCTTCCTCCTGGTAAGGTACCAATTGGGTGTAAATGGGTTTATAAAATCAAGTTGAAGGCTGATGGTTCTGTTGAGAGGTATAAGGTTAGGTTAGTGGCCAAAGGTTTTACACAAACTGAAGGAATAGATTTTTATGAGTCTTTTTCTCCGGTGGTTAAGTTTGTTACTGTCAGAACTCTTTTGGCTCTTGCTACTATTCATGGTTGGCATTTAACTCAGTTAGATGTCAACAATGCTTTCTTGCATGGGGACTTACATGAAGAGGTTTACATGCTTCCTCCACCCGGGTTTGGTAGCAAGGGGGAGGTTTGTAGATTGACAAAGTCCCTTTATGGGCTTAAACAGGCAAGTAGACAATGGTTTGCCAAGTTATCCTCTACAATTGTGGATCAAGGTTTTGTACAATCAAAGGCAGACTATTCTGTTTTTACCAGAGTTAAGGGAGGCTCTATGATCATTATACTCGTTTATGTAGATGATATTCTTATTGCCAGTAATGATGTGGATGCTATGAAGGTGTTTAAGCAATTTTTGGACAGCAAGTTCAAGCTCAAAGATTTGGGAACCTTGAAGTATTTCCTAGGTCTTGAGGTAGCAAGAACTGTCAATGGAATCTCATTATGTCAGAGAAAATACACTCTTAAGCTTTTGTTTGATGCTGGTATGTTAGCTTGTAAGCCAACAAACATTCCTATGGATCAATCAGCTAAATTCAGTAACTCGGTTGGTGATGCAGTCCCAGATGCTTCACTGTACAGAAGGTTAATAGGAAGACTTTTGTATTTGACATTGACTAGGCCTGACATTTGCTACTCAGTCCATAAGTTAAGTCAATTCATGAGTTCACCGAGAGTACCTCACCTTCAAGCTGCTTACAAAATCCTCAAATACTTGAAGAAAACACCAGGTCAAGGCTTGTTCTTGTCTGCAAGATTAGAATTGTAGTTGAAGTCCTATTGCGATGCTGATTGGGCAGCCTGCCTTGATACTAGAAGGTCAATCACTGGTTTTTGTGTGTTTTTAGGAGATTCACTAATCTCTTGGAAGAGTAAAAAGCAGCAGGTGGTGTCCAGATCCTCTGCTGAGTCAGAGTATAGATCAATGGCAACAGTCACTAGTGAGGTGGTTTGGCTCATCTCTTTGCTCAAAACTTTTGGCTTAAATCACTCTCAACCTGCTTTCCTTTATTGTGATAGTAAAGCAGCCCTTTATATAGCTGCCAATCCTGTGTATCATGAACGTACCAAACATATTGAAATAGACTGCCATTTCATTCGAGAAAAGATTGAAGATGGGGTTATCAAAACTTTTCATATTCCTACACGGCACCAGATTGCAGATTTCTTTACCAAAGCTCTGGGGCAGAAGCAATTTCATCATTTGCTCTCCAAGATGAATTTTATTAACATATACGGTTCATCTTGAGGGGGAGTATTAAATATCTTGTAATCTTGTAGATATTTGTACTTGTAGATATTAGTTTAGTTTAGTAGTTTTATATTGTAGTTTGTAAATAAAGTGTTAAGCTACCACCCACTTGTCATGTTTGTATTGGCTGATGATTTGGGATTGAATATTGTTGGTCAAATTGGTTACTCTGTTTCTGTTATATATAAAGAAACAGAGTGAGATATTTATGTGTACGAAATCATTTTCTCAAAAGCTCCAGAATGTTCATTCTTTCTCTCTGCATGTCTTCACGTCTCTGCATGCTTTCCGCCATTGCTGAACCTTCTTCGAGCTTGCATTTTAATTTCAACAATATGCAGACAACATATGCACCAAAATTTTAAGGTATAAATAGCAACACACCTATCCCACGTTGGAGCTGTGCTAAGGGTGAAATTTGGCTTCTAATATCTGGATTCTTGCATCTCTTTCTTTCCACCATGAAAGGTACCCACTGGTCAAAGGTAATGACTTCAGAAGGAAAATAGCTTGATTGGATGGCACAAGAAGGAGATTTTATAAAAATATTCACATAAATAGAAATTTAGCTAAAATTTAAACTATGATGAAATAATTTAGTATTAGCAGACACTGAAATAAGGCAGTATTTATTTTTCCCGATAACAAACAAATTTTGGCATATCTAGTGAATTAAATTCTAAATTATGTGAGCTTCGGTTCTGAACCCTTCCATCAGCTTCCAACCAAAACACAACTTAGTAAAAAATTCTGCTCCGACTTCGTAAGCAAGAAATGCTTGAAAATATGCAAAGCCTTTAAAGAAGAAACAACAAAAAGATGAATGTGCAAATGGTTCCATTAAGTAATTACACCCAAAAGTAAAAGTCCCTGAAGATCCTCTCAAAAAAGCTCAAGAAATGAGAATAATCGCATATTAACCATCAACAAAGAAAATGTTCTCACACGATTTCCTTGGCCAATGAAATTATTAACAGAAAGAAATATAGCAATGGGGCACAGACATAATACTGCCTAATCATAAAAATCACTAATTGCAGACATTGATAGTTAGAACATATGAGTACACTTCAAACTCGATTAGATGAACTATGAATCTATTTTAATAATCACACCATTGGGGAAATTTCCATGCATACGGAAATTATGGATTAGGCAGATCAACTTTACAACTTATTACAAGGGAAGGAGCTCATATTATGGCATTGCTGCTCAGTTAAGCAACCAACATAATTAATTTTTTTTTAATATTCCTTTCAATGTTTCAAAATATAATCTTGGGAATACAAGAAGAGTTTTCGAAACTCTTTCTTTATTGGTTAATTACACACATACCCAGTTATAGTTTTGAACCAAGAACCTCACCTCTCCACCCATTTTTAGTATATAATATTATCTAAAATTTGATCCATACATTCAACCATGGAATGCTCAAAATTTCAAACAGGCAGCAACAAAAGTTCTGTACCTTAGGTCCCAATTAAATTCAACCATGTGGCTGAATTAATCAATGCATCACATCTTCTTAAAAGCCCAATCAAAGCAACTTATTCACAAAAATATGCCTCATGAGAAACTAAAACAATAATACCAACAAGAAGAAAGATTAATCTAATAAACCTTGCAATTGAATCTCAAACAATTTAATCTAATAAATCTTATTCACCCATTTTAAATATCTATAAAATTTGTAAATGTGAAAGAAATTTGACATCTACTAATTACTTTCACAGATTTAAATTACCAAAACAAAGTTTAGGCAATCGAAAATAGAAAAGATAAAATCGAACAAAATTAGAAGATGTAAACTGTACGCCCCGAACCCCAAATGGTCCAAAGCATGAGAAAGACGTCTTAAAGTACTAGTAGATTTTTCTTTTTTTGACAATCCAATCCACAAAAATCATATCAAGTACCAACATCAAGAATTATCATAATAATTCCATTGAATATACTTTCAAAGTAAGTCAGAACTCTATAACATGTTTACGAACAATAACTAAAAATCATGTGCCTCCACATAATACATGAATATATTATACGACTTTGATGATTTAAATGGAAAGTTCCAAAGTTCTCTAAAATATGCAATCCCAACAAAACTCTTGGGCTAGCAAGCCTCAAGAGCCCAACTTCTAATAAAAATAACTACTGCAAACTCCCTTAAAAACAACTAGATCGAATCACCAGCCATTAGTAATGTAAGTCTCCCAATTCAACATAAAACTCCAATCACTACCGATAATGCAAGCTCCATTCCCGTGATATAGCTAATTAATCTGTAAGACTGTGAAAGATTGGGATGAGCTAAAGCCCAATAAGTAGCATAATTAATGGGGGTGGGGGAAATGCAAGTTTCATCTATAATAATAATATGACAAGAATGGTTTAATAACGAAATACAAAGTTTCTCAAAGTAAATACCTTGAAACTATATACTATAACCTGTGAGCATCAACAATATAATTTTCTAAGCCATAATATCTAACATATGGTAATTTATCTCAAATATACCATGCTACCACATAGACCGGTCAGAGAATCCACCCATTCACAACTGGCATGATATTCCTCTCTAGTATGCAGACTCTTGGCCCTATGGACAGCAGCCTCACCCATACCCTCAAGGTTTTTCTCTCCCCTCATGGGCAGCAGAGAGAGCGCGTCAAATAGGACCTCTCTTGCATGTGGTCTCTTGGCCCCATGGGCAGCAGCCTCACCCACACACAATTAAGGAACCTTTTCCCCCCATGGACAGCAGGGAAGAACGCATCATCCAAAGTGAAAAGGCACTGACCTGGATTTTATTCCATTGTCACAAAGACTACGGAAACCAAATCGGGGGTGATCATCGAGAAATCACACATGGCATGGTGTTAAAACAACTCACAGATTACATTACTTTGAAACACATAGTTCATATCCAGTAGTTTCATAAAAACCTTAAATAATCTAACTTTTACAAAGTTTATAAGGCTTTTAACTTCATTCTTGTCAAGATATTTTCTAACAATTTTGCAACATAACAAGACAAGATAAGCATCTTTAAATTTTCTAATAAACCATAAAATCCAAGATTTCCTTATCAAAGATTAAATAAAAGATGCTCATTTTCCATATCAACAATTCATACATTTCCCCAAATGCAATACCAAATATGATGCATTTTCATATATAATCATATATATATATATATATATATCTTAAGGTTACGACACAGTAGTTTTTAGAAAAAATATAGTTTCCTTAGGTAATTTCCAAAAACGTGTCTAATCCAAAAACAACATTTATGTTATTTTTGAAAATCCCATTAAAAAGTTACTTATCTTGCAACCCGCAAAAATCCTAATTCTCCAAGCTTCAAAGGAGATTAGCTAGAACCTCAACAATGTCAAGCAAACCTAACACAATAAGCATAAAGCTTAAAATTGTATCTAGCTACAATTTAGGAATTGCCAAATAAAAACTTAATTAGACAAGTCTAGTATTTAACCTCATCAATAATAATATATTCCACTTCCAAAATTTCTCAACAAATTGATTCACAAGGCATAAACTACAATTATAAAGTTAACCCATTTAATATCATCTCCAACATTATGACTAGCTTCCATAAAAATTATACTACATCAATAAGAGACCCATGAAAGCAAAATCAAAATATCCTCCAATACAAGAAATTTAGAATTTCAACTAACTCCAAATAAACCCAATAACAATGAAAAAATTTGATTTACCAACCATCACATGTTATAGCTCAAAAACCCCCAAATTTTCCACCATAAATAAACCTTAGATAGTCATCAATAGCACAAAATATATACCCACTCATCAAATAATTCCACCAATACAAAACCCATACATAAAAACACATAAATATCACTTCCAATACTCATAAATCACATGGGTATCATTATTAAAGCTTAGATAAAAATAACCTCAAGCAAAAGTGCAAAACCCACCAAAAAGATGAGAAATTTTTACCTCAAAAAAAGGATGTGAAGGTGTTTATGGGTTCCCAAAAATTTTCCAGTGATCTTGCCGGAAAAATGATGGTGAAGAAGTTGATTTGGAGGTGCCAGCAAGAGAGTTTGAAGGAGTGAAAAGGAGTTCTGTCGAAAATGAAAAAGAAGAAAAAGAAAGAAAAGAGAAGTGAGGGAGTGAGCCGGCCAAAGAAGAGATAAGATGAGAGAAAAGGAGTAGTGGGTAGTGGGGTTAGGTGGGGGGCACGTGGGAGCTTAAAACAATCTGACCTCACTTTTTTTTTTTTTTTTTTTAAACTGACGGGACGTTACATAAACTGTTTGGTAACGGAGAAAACGAAGGAAAGCAAAAGAAAACTTTTGAGTAACTAAAGAGAGGAACCAAATCTGAGATTTGAAGCTTACCGATGAATGCTGGAGTGACCGGAAAGAGATAACGTGAATATTCCAGCAAACAACTCAGAAATCTGGAGAGTGAGAGAACGACTAATAAGTCGGTGAATTCAATTGAGAACAAAAATATATCTAAGGATAGTTCTATAATTAAGATTCAATATTTGAAATCTGAGATTAAAAAAATTATAACGAAAGTTATTGGTATGGAAAATTTTATCATTTAAATAAATAAATTATCACACCTATAGGAATTTTTTTTGGGGGGGGGGGGGGGGGGGGGGGCTAAATCTATAGATAGATAATATTAAAAATATTTTTTAAAATTAAAAAATTAATTTTATTTTTTATTTTTTAATGGAAAATCATTTTTAACCAAAAAATAATTCAAGATAAGTGTTTATTCCAAAACATGTCCAAAATTTTATGTACACATAGTGTTGGCTCTAGGAAATTTTTCTAGAGTAGTTGTCAACTGGCTTAAATTATACAAAATCTTATAAATAGAGAACTTAAACATATTGGCATTATGGATTATTAAATATATATATATATATATATATATTGGCATTACAAAAAGAGCGCACAACATATACACAAATATACGAAATTTTACAATATCCTTTTATTGAAATGAAAATTCAGCTCAAATTTAATTTTGTTGTTGCAATATTTTTTTTGTATTTATAACATTACTCTATTAAGAAGAATTTTTCTTAACACTTTAATTTTATTATGTCCATTACTCTATTAACAATTTAACTAAACTCAAATTTTTTGTCGTTGCATTTTTATTGTGTTAAACAACATTATTTTTGTTGTTACTAACTTATTGGTCTTTGTAACCGTGTTTTTATTTATTAGTCTTTGTAATTGTCCAATTGCCTTTTAACTATTTTATGTAATAGCTAGCCATAACATTTTGCTTTGCTATCATTTTTCTTGGGTAGTTTGGACTTTGGACACAAGAGTCTACCAACTACAATGACTGTCAGGATTAGGAAGATTGATGTGCACAGCCTCAGCATATTCTTTGTTTTATTTTCAAATTGTGTATGCTGAGGGTCATTTCAATTTTGATCTAATAAAGTTCGTTATCCACTGTACATTTGTTAGAAATCTAGCTAACCAGCAACTAAACCATGGATTTAAAGAAAACATGAAGAAGATGAATTGTTAGGCTCAATCTTGTATTTTACTGCAAGGAACAATTAAGTGTAATATTTTATACATGTGCAGATCACGTGATCCTTTAAGTCCTTGTTTCACATGCGTGTCAGTCCCTAATTGGTAGTTAGGAAGATTGTTAAATTCAGTTTTCTGTTTTTGCTTAATCTCTCTTGCTCTGTTTCTAAAAGTCTATATAATAACAGCACCTTGATTTATTTTATTTCGGCTGACCAATAAAATTACTCAGCAAGTTTCTTGCACAATGGCTCTTTTAAAAACATTTTTTGTTTCTCTAATGGCATCTGGTAGACAAGAATTGTTACCATCATTTATTGACAATTAGCCTAGAAGGGATACTGATTTTGCATCCAAGTATCTGATTTTGACAACAGGGTCATACAAAGTGCAAACCATAACTAAGAATTTTCTCATTACCTTTAATACGCCTCAGTTGGAATATAAATGGCTAAAACCCAAGATCACAATAACACGTCCCTAATATCTATTTTACATTTGGAATCTTTATAATGCATACCAAAATAACCAATCAAACACGTATCATCTCAGTGCCCGGAAATCTGTGTTACCAAAAGCAATTTATTAGTACTTGCAATTAAAGTTCTAGTAGTACTCTAGGCATTACATAATCTGAAACAAACAATTTCCTTCAACAGCATAAATTTAACAAAATATGGTGTCTTATATAATTCATATCCTTTCTTGTCCTAGTCAGACTGTGGATGGCTCTAGGAAAGTGCAGTTCATCTTGATAACACTTGAGAGACCATGTGCATGGTTGGTCTAGATTCTGGATTAGCATTCAAGCATGCAATTGCCAACTTTACGATGAGTATCAATTGATTCTCAACCTCAAGAGTGGGAGGCAGAAGACGTATATCTAACAAATCATTCAGCAATAAATTCTCTCCCACTGATGAAGCAGATAAAGTGGAGATGGTTTCACCAGGATGCCTTCCTTGGATCACTTCAATAGCCAAAACTCCAAAGCTAAACACGTCACACTTCTCAGTTATCTTCATCGTATAAGCAAACTCTGCAAACAAACAGAATATCATGTTATCATGTTCATATGCTGTATCTTCTACGTTGATTAAAAAATTAAATCTATTACCTGGTGCAATATATCCATATGTGCCAGCAAATGAAGTCCAATTGGATGAGTCTTGATTAAGAAGCTTAGCTGTGCCAAAGTCTGAAACATGAGCCTCATACTCTGAATCTAGCAAAACATTTTTGCTTGATATGTCCCTGTGAACAATTGGTGGTGAGCAATCATGGTGCAAGTAAGACAAAGCGTGTGCCACACCTTTGATGATATTCACTCTCTTGCTCCAATCCAATTCTTTAGCTCCTCCATCATCGCTCAAAATTGTGGCCAAGCTACCACTTTCAAGGTACTCGTAAATCAAAATTGAGAATTGCGAATGTGAACAAAAGCCATGCAATTTTACAATATTTCGATGCCGAATTTCTGTTAATGCCCTTATCTCATTTAAGAACTCTTTCTGCTGCGCAATCTCACCATCACACAAGGATCTAAGTTTCTTCACTGCAACTATGACTCCTGATTTTAGCTTGGCTTTATAGACAATTCCATTTCCTCCCTTCCCAATGCAAAACTTAGCATCAAATCCCTCGGTTGTGTCTATGATTTCCTGGAACATCATTCTTCCATCAAAATAGGATATTGTAAACACTTCTTCCCTGTCCATGCCGTTCGCTCGGATTTTCTGTGGATCTCTCCTTTTTCTTTGTAAAACAATGAAAATTATGAGGAATACCAATACAAGTGAAAGTGCGCCTAGAAGAGGGAAAATGATTTTGTGTTCCTTTTTTGAAATATGTTTTCCTACCACACAGGGTTGCAATCCTGTAACATTTCCACACAATCCCATATTATGTCTTAATGCTTCTATGGGTGCATTTTGAAATGCTTTGCTATTGGGAAGAGGACCCTCCAACTCATTGAAGGATATGTCAACATCTGACAGCCCGCGCATTTTTTCAAATGCAATCGGAATGAAACCAGAGAGTTTATTGTGGGAGACATTCAAAACCTCCAAACTTTGCATTTTGTGGATTTGTGAAGGTATGTCTCTTTCGAGCAAGTTATAACTTAAATCCAGCTGTGACAAATGTGCTAAATTACACAACTCAACTGGAATGCCTTGGCTAAATTTGTTGTTGCTCATATTCAAGTAATTTAGTTTCAAAAGGGTCCCCACATTTTTGGGGATTGAGTTGGTGAATTTGTTGGTGGATAGATCCAAATACTCAAGATTTGTTAACAACCCAAGCTCCAGAGGTATATCCCCTGAAAGTTGATTTCCGTTCAACATCAATTCCAACAAGGAAGTCAACTTTCCAAATTCCTTTGGAAGCTCCCCAACTAACTGATTAAAAGAAAGATCAAGTAATTGGAGTTGAATTGAATCTCCAATTACAAGAGGTATGCCACCAGTAATATTGTTCCCAGCAATACGTAGGGCGGTTAGTTGTGGGCACCTGCTCCAATTGTGTGAGATTTCACCATAAAATCTATTGTAACTTAGGTCCATGAACTTCAGTTTACTATAGGCACCAAAATCTTCAGATATATTTCCAAAGAGTTGGTTTCTTTCAAGGCGGACTCTAGTTAAGCTCATGCAGTTTCTCAAGGTTTTCGGTATTGGACCTATGAGATGATTGTCGTATGCAGTAAAGTTTCGAAGAGATCCACTTTGACATAAGTTTTGTGGCAATAAGCCAGTGAAGTGGTTTGTATCAAGCTGCAGCACAACCAACTTCATCAAGTTTCCTATCTCTTGAGGAATGGGACCAAAAAGTTGGTTATCGCGAAGGAATAAAAGTTCCAAGTGACTCAAATTACCCAAGGAAACTGGAACTGTGCCATTTAAATGATTTCTGCCTAGTTGAAGACTGGTTATAGACTTCAAGTTTCCTAATTCTTTAGGGATGGTGCCAGAAAGTTGATTGTTGAATAGATGTAAGAAGCTTAGGTTGCTGAGAGCACCTAACGATGAGGGAATCGAGCCAGAAAGATTATTTGTTTGAAGACGTAAAGAGTTGAGAGACTTCAAATTCCCTATTTCTGGAGGGATGGAGCCAGAGATTTGATTTTGATATATATACAACCATGTCAGCTGCTCTAGGTTTCCAATGCTAGAAGGAATGGGACCTGTTAGACTGTTGTTTTTCATGTCAACATCAATTAAATTGGAGAGATTTCCAATTTCTGAAGGAATGGAGCAAGAAAGTTGATTATTACGGAGGTACAAATAAGCCAAGTTGCTTAAATTACCTAATGAATTAGGAATGCAGCCATGGAGATCATTGGCATGCAAAGAAAGGTAAACGAGTGACTTTAAATGACCTATTTCCAGGGGAATTGAACCATTTAACCGATTTTCACCAAGGCGCAATGCCTCAAGATTGGTTAGCAGTCTAATCTGTGGTGGGATTTCCCCTGATAACTTATTAAAGGACAGGTCAAGATATATGAGTTTGGAAAGGCCGCTAATCTCAATAGGAATTGTACCAAAGAGTTCATTCATGCTGAGATCAACATATGCAAGGTTGGGGAGAGACGGGAATGAAAATTCATGGAGCGTACCTTTCAAGCCTGAGTTAGTCAGGTCTAATGAAATAACACTTCCTGCTTGGTTGCATGTAATGCCGGACCAACTGCATGGGATTGAGCTTGTATTTTGATTGCTGGAAGAATTGGTTGCATTGTGAAGTAGAGTCCACGAAGTCAGGTGTGATTGGGTTTCATTTTGAAGACTGGCTTTCCAATTGAGAAGAGCATCTGCCTCTGTCTCTTCAGTCACAAAAAGAGAAGCAGCATTAAATGAGGAATGTAACATGGCCAACACGACCAGAGAAACGAGGTAAACTACTTTTTTCAAGCTAGACATTTGCATGGTTATGTTTTACAACTTGCAAGCTGATTCAGAACTCTATCTTACTATGTGCCACAATAATTTCTTACACGCAATTTATAGGTCTAAACATCTTGATGCGGTTCTGTTAATCAATTTTCGTTGTTTTGTTTTGTCAAATACTAAACATTTTCCTAGTTAATGGAAAATAGATGGTTTGAAACAACAATGATCATTGAATTTGACTGTTCTTCACGAGAAATTATTCTTTCCACCTAGTGGAGTCCTCCCCACCCTCACAAGTGGTTTGGGCCCTTCTTTCCACCTGGTGGAGTCCTCCCCACCCTCACAAGTGGTTTGGGCCCTAATCATGGGTCCTACACAGGGGCCCGCCCCTGTTAGAAGAAGCAGCCCGGCATAATAATTTTCCAATCTTGGAAAGAATTTTCGATTTTCTCAACTGAAAATTTACCAAGTTTTAATTATTCTAATGATTTAGACTCCAAATTTCAAAAGTAAAACTAATGACATTTAAACTAAACTAACAATTAACACCGAATTTAAGTGATTAACTAATTCAAGAGTACACGAACATTAAATTAGCATAGATAAACCATTAAAGAATATAAAGCATGTACTCTCTCAACAAAACAAAACTAAAATCAAAAGAATATAAAGCTTGTAAATAGAGTAGCTCACATAAAACAAACAACACAATAATACTAGATGTGTTATCGAAGAGAAAAACCTGAGAACTGAGTAGAAATACCTCTCCACCGCACCACTGCCAAAACGATCCACTAGAATGAATAGTTGCAGTACAAAATATATACAAAACCCTCCAAGCCTAGTGCTATATTTTACATACTCAAGTTCTCCAAACTCCTGCTCGCAACTGACTTCGCCAATTCTTTTCTTTAATCTAGTTGTCGAATCCACAATTGAACTCCAATTGCAATTCCAAGTCACCTTGGATGAATATTATAAATATGCTCTAATGATTCCTAGAGGTCCAATCAACTTTCACTACAAAAAATTGGACCTATAGTAGCATTCGTCAAACGCCACTATAGGTCTTAAAAACACCACTATAGGTCCTTTGGGCTATAGTGGCATTTTCTATAGTTGCGTTTATGAACATCACTATTATACCGTGACTATAGGTTGATTAAAATTTAAAAAAAAAAAAAAAAAAAAAAAGGCTATAGCATGGTTTTAAATGGACCTATAGTGGTGTTTTTAAAACACTGCTATAGGCCCTTGGAAATGCTACTATAGGCTTAGTGTTTTAAAACGCCACTATAGAGCCCCCTATATGTAGCTATAGATATGCTTATAGCAATGTTTTTAGAATGCGGAAATACTATTTTCGTCCCTACATTTTCACCCCATTCCCACTTTGATCCCAACTTTTTATTTTTACCGCTGTTAGTCTCGAAAATCAAAAACCGTTCCATTTTGGTCCCAACCATCATCTTAGTAATGAAAAATAGCTTACGTGACAAACGGAGTACACTATTAGCACATTAAAAGCTGACGAGGCCATTAAAATAATAATAATAAAAAATGTTATTTGGCATTAAAAAATGCTACATCAGCATCTAAATTTAAAAAATTAATTTATCAATTTTAACTAAATTAAAAATTAAAAATTAAAAATAAAAAATCACATGAATTGAAATCTAAGTATATCTTGGACAAGAACAACAAAAATACCAACCCAGATGTTTCTCAAAAAAAAAAAAAAAAAACCAACGCAAATTTAAATACAAGAATAACATTTTCCTTTTCAGTCTCCTTTTCATCCTCTCATTTTCATTAAAACCCACACAGTCCCATCCTCTCCTTTTCATTAAACCCACACAATCCCATCCTCTCTCAGTCTTTCTTTTCCTCTCTCACATAGCCCAATCCCAACCATCCTCTTTCCTCTCTCACTCACATTGAGCCGATCCCAACCATGGCCGAAAGTCATTCACCTTCTCTACCTCGTCCTTGCAAACCCACACCCCAAGCAAACACGAGCAAGAAGAAAGCAACGGCTAAGAGAGGAGGTGGTTTTATTGTTAGGTCTGAGGTCAATTTCGTTTGGGTTTGATAGTTTCGAATTTGAGGTTGCAGGTGGTTTGGTTTCGGCTCTAAGGTTTGGATCTGAGGTTTATGTTTGGTTTCTCAGAAAATAAGAAAATTTGGGTTTTGAGTTTTATGTTTAGGGGCTGAAAAGCTGGGTTTGGATTTAGTGTTTGGGGGTGGGTTTGATTTTTGTGTTTGATGCATTAGTGGTGTGGGGGTTTGAAATATGGTTTTGAGTTTTGTGTTTCAGCCAATCTAGGTTTGAAATATGGTTTTGAGTTTTGTGTTTTAGCCAATTTAGGTTTGAATTTAATTTTTTAGGTTTGTGTTCTTGTTCAAATGTTTAATGTGTTCATGTTTAATTTATTAATTTTATATGGGTTTGTCAAGAATGTTGGCATGAATTCTAATTCTGGGTTTCGGCTCTAAGGTTCAAATTTTCTGGGTTTTAAATTTTGTGTTCATCTTCTCTAAATCCATGGCTAAAGACCCATGGCTGAAACCTCATGGTTGAAGACCCATGGCCAAAACCCACCTTGACTGAAATCTCATCTTCTCTCTCTCTCTCTCTAAACCCAGATCGGTAGTGGAGCCTAATGCCAATAATGGTCACCGTGGTTTGATCTGACCAGCTCATAATTGTGTTTTGGTGTATTTTATTGATGAGGATTGGCTTTGAGTTTTGGTATTTTTGGTATTGTGTTTTTGATCTGATTGTGTTTTGGGTTTTGTTTATTTTATTTTATTTTATTTTTTTGATTAAGTGTTTTGGGTTTAGTTAATTGATTGTGTTAGAGTATTTGAGTTTGATCATGATTTTGTATGTGTTTTTGCCTGTTTGGATGCTAAGAAAATGCAAGAAAAGTGAAGAAAATATTGGCTTTTTTATTTTCTAGGCAACCATGTTCTTGGGGGAAGAACATGAAGAACAATTATTATTTAAATAATTAAATGATAACTAAAATTTTATTTTATTTTAAAATAGTTAAAGAAAAGGAAAAATAATGATGTGACTTTTTTCAATATTTAAAATGCTGAGCTGTATATTCCGTTTGTCATGTAGGCTATTTTCCATTAATGAGATGATAATAGGGACCAAAATAGAATGGTTTTTGATTTTGGGAACTAAAAGTAGTAAAAATAAAAAGTAGGGATCAAAGTGGGAATGAGGTAAAAATGTAGGGACAAAAATAGTATTTTCACATTTTTAGAAAACGCCACTATAGGGTACTTATAGTGGCATTTTTTGAGAATGCCACTAAAAAAATACACTGGTAGCTTTTTTTGTAGTGTCTCAACACTCAATGGTAGTGAGAATTTTGATAGAATTAATCTCCTCTCAATGATTTGACTATGGTGAGAGTGAAAGAGTAGAGAGAATAGGTAAGTTTGGCTCTCTCAAATGGATAGGTTTCTACAACTCTCACATGAGAATGAGGATTGAAAATCATGGGAAATGATGAACATATAGGATGGGTATAAGCTGGTACAGCAGAGAGGAATGTAACGAATTTTTTTCAGGCACATCCATTTCACTCGAGGACTTCCGCGACAATCCCGTGAGTTTGTCTCAACTGAAATTTAAAATGATGCCACGTGCTTATCTCGGAAAAGTGAGATCCAATTTCACGGATTTGACTTACCTTCAGTGTTTTTTTAATTGGAATATCTTTTTGTTTTAATCAGAAACTATCATATTATTCACTAATTAAATAAAATGTGGAGATTAAAACCTACTACTACTTGTCATTATATATTTAAAATAGAATGATATGTTCAGTTAAAAAAGTACTAGTGGTAAGCCAAATCCTAATTTTGCTAGAGCCAAAATGTCTTCACAACAACGCCTCTTTCAGCTCTTGAACCTCTACCCAATTACAAATAAATACAAAATTACAATGCATTTGAATTTAAATTAAATTGCAAACAAATTTGACATGAAATTAAACCAAAAAAAAAAAAAAAAAACCTTAACATTAATCAAGAAAAAAGGGGAAAAAATTCATGAACGTAAATGCCAAATAGTACATTAATTGCTGACGCAAAATGGGGAAGGTTTTTATTTATTTTTTTTTTGTGGAAAGTTACAACTCTATATTCTTGGGCAATTGTTTTTGGAAAATTACAACTCCAGAGAGAGAGAGAGACTATGGAAAGATAAAAGAGAAGATTTCTAGAATTAAAATAATTATGGTTTTTTAAAATTTTAAAAAATAATAATAAAATTTTTAATATAAAAATTTAGGAATAGAGGAAAATCTAACGTTTTTTAAAGGTGATTTAACAGCAAATTGGATGGAAGGACGGTGATTGCAAATGTAAATGTAAACTTACATGACTAAGATGACCAAAGTAAAATTTAAAAGACTAAAATAACAATTGATATAACTTAATGGGTGTAATTTGTATTTTTACCCAATTTTAATAATGGGTCAAAGAATTTTTTATTAGAAAAAATAATTAGAGTTCAAGAGATTTAATGTGAGGCACATATGAAAATAATGTCATTTCAAAATTATTCATGCATGATGTGACTGAAACCATGCAAACAGTTAAATAAACCATGTGACTGAAACCCTAATTCAAGATTGGATCAATAAAATAAAATATTTGATTTGTTACAAATTTAATATCCTAAGAATAAATTATTCAAATTGAAAATTTGGACCAAATTAGCACTCAGTCAAAATTCAAAAATAACATATATAAATAAAAAATTACCAAGTCATTAAAACTGCTTGCGTTGGTTGCAAGAAAACCCTAATTTTTCATGTGATTATGAACAAAATTTCCTATGGTTTAAATTTTTTTATCTACATGAATTTTTTGTACTCTTTATAATTTTTTTAGAGAGTTTCAACTTATGGCGTCCGTTCTTGATAATAAATATTTATTATCAGACTAAAACACCAATCGGTTTTTGATGTAGGCAGAGATTTTACCAGTTGAACTAACTGGAACCCACTATAAGAGCATTAGCATTGGAAAATTCCAATGCTACTCTATTTTACAATTCTAAAAAGCCACTTTATCATTATACCATATCATTTTACAATATCTCCACATCTCAAACTTCTATTTTTCTCTTTTACTCATTAAAATAATATATCTACATAATAAAATAATATATCTCAAAATTATATCTTCTCTCCCATCTCTCTCCTCTCTCTCATTTTCAGCTTTCTTCCAAATAAAATATTATTATTTTTTTACAATACTTGCTACAGTGCAATTCTATGTTTAGAATTGCACTGTAGCAGTATTGCAAAAAAATTTGCAATACTGTTGTTTAGCATTCCCCAATGCAGATGGTTTTGGGGCTTAAAATTCCAAATTTCTCTTAGATTTGGCATTAACATTCTCCAATGCTAATACTCTAAGCAGCTTATTTAAGTTAGGAAAGTGCTAAAACTTCTATAAGCTCGTATTGACTTTTATTCTTTTTTTTTTTAATCTTTTTAAATTTTTTGTCTCATAAATCAGGTAAAATATCATTGATAACTTCATTTGATTTGAACGCGTAGTTCTTCCACAAAATTAATTGGAATAATCGTGGAAACTACGGCGCCGTTCTTCTTAGAACACATAATAATATATATAGAGAGAGACATAGGATCGATGGAATTCTTAACTAATATCTTAACTCCAAAATGGATGTTAAGGCGTCCATTATAAGGGTTATCATAATATCCTTGCATCTGTTTTTGTTTCTCTCATCCGCAACCGTAGTTGATGGAATCAGTAAGTCGTTTTCTATATGTGTGTTTCTCCTTAATTATTAACACATACGTAGAGGTTATATATGCACTTTCTTGTTATTTTGCAGAGAAAAACAGTAGCTGGAGAGCAACTATCTTCCAGATGAAAGCTACGAGGGGCCGTTCACCTTCCGGTCCTTCCGAGCATGAAGGTTCATCAGGCAATGGTGAAGGTGAAGGACATTAATATATAATAGCGTTTGTAGGGGAACTGTTGGTGGCAACTGGCAATAAATACTTTTTTCTTTTTCTTTTTTTTGTTGGCAATAATAAGTACTTGTGTATATGTAATTCGATTTAAGATCAAGTTGCGGATCTCATGTACTTCTATGCGATTTCTCACAAGTCTATGACTTTTTGTAATAATAATATTTATATTTTGGAAGTCCAATAAAAAGATTTCATAATTTCATTTCTCCACACCAAATTTTGTGTTAATTGGATGTTACTTAGTATTTGATCCCTAAATTCATTAAAAAAAAAAAAAAATAGTTTAAACATTTTACTATGAGATAGTTATTGATTTCTAATTATTTTGATATTTTGCACTTTTTTTTTTCTTGAATAAATTTGAGTTACAATGGGAGGGAGAATTGGATCTTTACATCTACATTAAAAACATCAAGAAGTGTTAATTGAACCATAAAACTCTTTGAACGTCATACTAGGATCATCAACCAAATCCAAACCGATCATAAACCTTCATCTATGCAAGTTTCTGGTATTTCTTGTTCGTTTATCTTGTTTGATTATTCCAATTATTTCAAGAACATGTTTGTCTATGGTAATATAGGGTGATTTAGGATCAAAGTATCTTAGATTTACCTTTTTTTCAGTTCGATTGCTCATAGGTTATCCTATGCTATTCATTTACTCAAGCTTCTTCTTCTTTTTTCTTTTTTCCAAAAACCCTAAAAATTAGATCATCTTTTTGTGTGTGTGTGTGTGTGTGTGTGAATGATATGTTGTTTTGTGTTTTTTATTTGCATGTTGGATAAATGGATGACATGACATGATGGTGGCTATCACAATCTAGAAACCGATTCATTGAGTAAGGTAGGTGCCTAACACTTTCAAACATAGCAATTTAGTCTTCGATCTTAGATTGATGGTTCATAAACTAAGTCATATCTAACCTAATTTTCATCTTTCTATAATTAGGACTTTAAGACGTGTAATTTCATAAATTTTATCTAGGACCAAGGTTATATAATGTTCTAATTATATTCAAATTGATGTAAATTACATTTTTTTATCAATAAAATGAGGAATTCTTTTTATTGTACGGTTTTGTTACTTTGCAAATGACTTAAAATAAGTTGCGACTCTAAATATATAAACACCCTCGGTTTAAAAGGCATAATATACAAAGTCGAACCACCATTTGAGAGACAATTAAATACGGTATATAACCCTTTCACACAAAAATAATAAATCAAATGGACGGTGGTTGGCCTCTCACATAAAGGACCTGATGCAATTTAACTAGACTGCCAAAAACTTTGAGGAGAACAACATGCATACGCTGGGTCTCTATCTATTTTCACTTGCATTGTGTTTTCAAGCTTCAACTCATCCTTATAAACTGATTTTATTGTTTGATTAATAATAAATTACTATCTCGGTACCTCTGAATTTTTAATTGATTTGATTGCTTGCTAAACACAATTACTTTTTTTAAAAAAAAATTGATTTGATTGCTAAACACAATTAGCTTTGAATATCATAATATCGTAGGAACTACTTAGCCAACTCTTTGAAGTTGCTAACCACTGGATATATGTTACTTTATCGTTATATTACTACTAGATGCATTATTTCATGATTGTATCACCGTTGAACACATGTTACTTTACTAATTAATTAGTAATGTACACATAATTGTACAAATGGTTAGAAATGCTTGATATAATTTAAAATTTCTTTATCATTCATAATCTCTTTACTCAAAAAGAAAATTGAAACACTCTCTTTATTAAATTTTGGGTTTGTTTCTTTTCTAACTTAAAGTGTAGTAGTAGCTTGGAAATTTATTAGATACCCCGCTTAGCCTCTTACATGAAGGGTGGGTAGGAGGGGAGTATTGCTCCCGGAGTATTTAATAACTTTCTCAGTAGCTATTAGTTTTCTCAAAGTTGGTGTCGAATTCTGGGCATAGACCCCAAAAAAAAAAAATTTCTGGGCATAAATCCCAAAAAAAATAAATAAACCGGTCTAACAAAATCAACCCTCCACTAATTGATACGAGGTCCCTTAAAAAAAAAAAAAAAAAAAAAAAGGTATAAATAAAAAATGTCCAACTAAAAAATAAAGGTATGCAGCGCCTCTTACTCAAAACTTTGACTCTTTTTCATAAAATAAAAATAAAATATATATCTTTTGACTCCCGCCAACTGAAAATTATGCTTAGATATATCCCATAAAAAAAGGAAAAAAAAAAAAAAAAAAAAAGTCTTTCTCGTATTCTTCATGTGATTCCCGCAAAATTATTGAAAATGCAGCAGTTCCATGTGAATCCGAGTAGAAAATCAAGGTGAATAAACGATATTAAAAACTCACCAATTAAATTTCTTCTATGCTGCGCCTCTAATTCTTTTGGCTTGCCCTAGGCCCTAGTTCATCTCAATTGAAAAATTATGTTCAGATGTAACAATGTCCCATATACAAAGTTTTCTCTTAATTTTCTATGTCATTCCCTCAAACTTTATTGGTGATTTGATTGTTGATTATCTCTCTCTTTTCTTTTTCTTTTTTTCTTTTTTTTTTAAATCTTAAAAACATAATGCACAACTTTTTAAAATAATATTTAATAAACAAAATAAACTCATCCAAATATACTGAATTGAAAATGCATTAATTCTCAAAGCATAACCTCTCTAAGGGTCCGTTTGGTTGGAGAGGTGAAAAAGTGAGAGAATAGAAAATAGGAAAATGATAGAAAGTGGGAGGATAGAAGAGATTTAGTTTTTTTTTTTTTTTTTTTTTTTTTTTTCTGATTTGTGTTTGGTTGAGAGGATAGAAAAGTGAAAAGATGGAAAACTTATTTATTTTGTTGAGAAGAAAAATGAGGGAATAGAAAATAAAGTTGGTATAGGTTTACAATTATATCCCAATTAATAAAACAAAACATAAAATATTATTTTTATTAAAAAAAATTGGTATGGACACTTCACTTTATGATGGTAAAAAAATGTTGTTAGGACATATGTGGTTCACTTGTTAGGAACATATGTCAATATTTTATGTAGTTGACTAATCCTTTGACAAAACACACTTTACTTGTATTTAGGTAGATCTAAGTTGTGTTTAATACTTGAAGAAACATGTTGTTCAAGTCTAGTATTAAAACCATGAAGATTGGACTAAGAAACAAGTGAAGAAAAACTGTTCATTAAAGTTGGACAAATAGCTTGACACCTGCGGACAGATAGCTCGACAACTGCTCGACACCTCTCGACAGCTAGCTATCTATCGAGATTCTTAAGGTTTTTCCTTATCGCAATCTCGACACCTCCTGGACACCTGGTGGATCGATCGAGAAAGTTTTTGTCTCCTCGACACCTTCTCGACACCTGCTCGATAGCTGTATCTATCGAGGTTTAAAACTCGACACCTTCTCAACACCTGCTATCTATCGAGGTTACGGAAATCAGAATTTTCAGATCTGATTTTTGGGCCAGACTTTTGTATTTGTGTAGGGTTTCTTTTCTCACAACCCTAGACCTATATAAGGCTTATTTTAGAGGCCGTCACATAAGAGAATACAAGGAGAACATATGCAAAAAGTGACCGATGCCTTATTTTCTCTGAAAGAAGCTACTACGTCTTTGCGCCTTAGGGTTTTGTAACCAAGTGCTTCTTGATCTTCATTGTTGATAAAGTGAAGAACTTTGCAGTCAACAATCTTCTTCTAATTGGTGATTGAAATTGCGTACTGGGATCCGCGCAATTGGTTAGTCACGTACTGGGATTCGTGTATAATCAGAGGGTAGCGTTCATATATTGAAGAGTTCAGCAGTTCTAAAGCGGTAGAAGGTTTCTGCTGTGAGTTCATCTACGGGGATTGTAGAGTCTAGGGACAAAGGTTTTGTACTAGATCTGAAATTTCTTTTTACTATAGTGGATTGCTTTTCGGGAAGGTTTCCCCCCAGGTTTTTTACTGAGAAACTGGTTGGTTTCATTGGTTTTCCTGGGTCATCATATCTTGTCTTATTTATTCTTTCGCTGCATGATTTTGACATGATATTGATGTTTGTTTGTTTTAACAAGTTTATTCATAATAAATCTAATTAACAACTTGAATTTAAAACTTGTTAATTCTTTCAACCGGGGTCTAAATTTCCCAACAAGTGGTATCAGAGTGGGTACACTCTGATTGGATTTATTTCCTGAGTGTGATCCTTGATCCCCATTGTCATGGATCGTGGACAATCTCTTTTGATTCCTCCTTTATTTGATGGCATTAATTATACATACTGGAAAGTTCGTATGAAAGTATTTTTGCAGGCTTTAGGTGAACATATATGGCAAGCTGTTGAAGTTGGTTGGATTAAGCCAAAGGAAGCGCTGGTGAATTGGGATGATGCAACAATCATAGCGGTAAATTTCAACAATAGGGCCTTGAATACTTTGTTTTGTGGAGTGACCAATAAGGAATTCAAAAGAATATCATCCACAGAAGCTGCCAAGGAAGTATGGACTATTCTTGAGACCACCTATGAAGGTACCAAGGCAGTAAAGACTGTGAAGTTTCAAAGATTCACTAGTAATTTTGAAGAAATAAGGATGGAGGAGGATGAGACATTTGATGAGTTCTATGCTAAACTCAAGGATATTATGAATTCTGCTTTCAATCTTGGAGAATGTATTGCAGAATCCAAAATTGTTAGAAAAATCCTTAGGTCCTTACCTAAAAGATTTCATGCCAAGATCACTGCCATTGAAGAAGCAAAGAACATTGATCAAATTCCTTTGACTGAGCTTGTAGGGAACCTTCAAACCTATGAAATGGGATTAGGCTCAATGGGAAAAGGTGGAAAGAGTAAAAACTTGGCTCTTAAGGGTATAGAGGAAGAGATTGAGGACTCTGAAGATGAAGATGAAAGTGAAGATGAGGATGAAAGCGAAGATGAGGATGAGGATCTAACTTTCATAACTGATGAGATTATCAAACTTCTTCAATTTAGGAAAAAGGATAAGGGCAAACCTCCTAGGAAATCTAAATCCTCTAGGAAGGGCAAGAATGAGAAACACCTCATCCAATGCCATGAGTGCAAAGGTTTTGATCATATGAAGATAGATTGCCCAAACTACCTCATGAAGGAAAAGACCGAAAAATCAAAAGATAAAGGGTTGGTTGCTACCTGGAGTGACACTGAGGATGACTCTTTTGATGAGTTTGTGGATGAATGTCGTCACGTTATGACCTTTGTTGCCTCAATCGATAAGGTGATTGTGGAGAGTGCTAGTGACAGTGAGGATTCTTCTGATGATGAAGTACCCAAGAAGTTGACCATTCAGGAAGCCTATGATAAACTATGCACTGAATTCATAAAATCTGAAAAGACTTCTCATCTTTGTAGAAAAGAGCTTAATGAGGTAAAAACTGAAAAAGCTGATCTGTTAGTCAAGTTAGATGAGACTACAAGATTAATTGAGACTCTTGTTGTAGAGAACGCCTCATTAGAAGAAAAGGTCAAGAATCTTGAAGTTGAGCTTAGTCAAGCTAGAACTCAAATAGAGAGGATGTCTAGTGCAAAGCTTGATGAGGTCTTGAGTGCTCAAAAGCCTAGTTCTGATAAGACTGGCTAAGGATATGATGTTTCCTCCAGCCCCTCCTCGTCCACGGCTTATGGATCAAGGACTATCTTTGTGCCACAATCTGAGAAATGTGATAGAGGTATGAAATTCAAAACTGATTTAGCTAATTTTAAATCCTTTGTTAAGCCTTATGTTTGTCATCATTGTGGTGTTGCTGGACACATTCGTCCTAATTGCTGTAAATTGTATCCTCAAAAGCAATTGTCCAAATGGTCACAGGTTTCCTCTCAAGGACTTACACCTTTGTTTGGAGAGTTATTAAAAGTTTTGAGCTTTTTAACTCAATTTCAGGAGAATTCTAATTCTTCTATGTCCTTTAGTAGACATACTAGGACATGTGCCTTTTCATCTTCACGGCCAAAGACTCATGCTGTGTGGGTGAGAAAGGAGCCTAAGACTTAATTGTCTTTTCTGTTTGTCTTCTGCTTTGATTCTTTCTATCTAAAGTAGGACTTTCTTTGCTTGATTTCTTATCTGTTTTTGGAATCATGCTTTCATGCATCTACATATTTCTATCATGTTTTCATGTATATGTATTTTTCTTTCATGCATTTATGCTGTTTATCTGTTTTTGTTTGGTTGTTTTGTTTTTATTTTGTTTTGTTTTCAAAATAAAAATAAAAAGGAAAAATTAGAAAAATACAAAAACAGTGTGTGTTTGTGTACATTGGTACTTGTGTACCATGGATGGTCATTGAAACAAAGATTTCTAAACTTTGTATCTTTTGTAGCTTAGATGAGCATCTCTATGCACAACTAAGCAAGTGAGCTTTGTGGCTCTTGTTTGTGATGAGTAAGATTAAGTCATCTCTTGAACTTAACACTCATATCACTTTTTTTGACGGGTAGGACTAGAAAATCCTAAGAGAAAGGCATAAATAACCATCTCACCACTGTTACCCGCCAATCATAATATGACACATGTATGCTTCGGCATAGCAAAAGTGCAGTGTCAAAAACATCCGTATGCTTCGGCATAGCAAAAGTGCAATGTCAATGCTTAACATCTTGGGTATTTCTTTTCTCTCTCTTATATGCCCATGCATGATATGCTTAAAAAGAAAATATGTAAAGAAAATAAAAAGCAAAAAGATTAAAAATGCTATAAATATGATTGCAAGTGTGTATTCTAGCAGATGTGGGAGTTATAGGATGTACCTCAAAGGTAATAGTCCCCATCAAATAGTTATGATTGTGTGTGAGTTAAAGTGATTTTCTCATATTTCAAATCGTCATAACATGTATACACATATGCAATCTTGCGATGTTTTACACACATAACACGCAATATTCTTTGCTACTCTTGATACATGTGCAGGTACAATGTGATTTGGCCATCACAAGGTTTACATGTGTTAATGTATACTTACTAAACTGTCTTGACTTATTTTTGAAATATAAAATTGGTTAGACTTGTTTAGTGTGTGTGTGTGTGTTTTGGGATCTATGTGCTTAACATTTTTTTTTGTTGAGAGATTTGTTTTTCACATGTTTTGCATATTTTTATTATCTTCTCACCCATAGCATATTGTTTCATTACATTCATGCATTTATATGCATTTCTTTGTGCCTCCTTGATCATCCTTGATCATCTTTATGTTTCTTGGGTGAAACTTTCTAGTTTCTTGTACCCTTTGTCAATCATGACAAAAAGGGGGAGAAATTGTGGAGATTTCATGGTTTCTGTTTAAGATTCTACAAGTTAGGGGGAGAAATACATTCCTCTGTAAGGGGGAGTTGTGTTTCATCTTGTTAGAGAGAGTGCTTACTTCCTTGTTCTTGTACCTTGGGTCTTGTGACCATGTTTATATACATTGTGCTTATCTTCTTTATATGATGATGTATGCCTTCTTCACCTACCTTTATATGTGTTGTTTCTTTTCTTTCTTTATACACATGTTTCTTATTACTTATATGTAATCTATTATTTCTGTTTCAAACTAAGATGCCTTGATGAGTTTTGTTTAAAGTGTTTCAGAAATACAGGTTGTCAAAGTCTACTTACCATAAACTCTCTTCTTGCAAAATTTTTCAAGAGTTTGTGTTAGGATAGATTTTATTGTATTCAACAAGTGAGTATGAGTTGAGTGATTTATGACTTCTCTCATATGTTCATTTGTTTGTTGTGGTTTTGTCACGGATTACCAAAGGGGGAGATTGTTAGGACATATGTGATTCACTTGTTAGGAACATATGTTAATATTTTATGTAGTTGGCTAATCCTTTGACAAAACGCACTTTACTTGTATTTAGGTAGATCTAAGTTGTGTTTAATACTTGAAGAAACAAGTTGTTCAAATCTAGTATTAAAACCATGAAGATTGGACCAAAAAACAAGTGAAGAAAAACTGTTCATTAAAGCTGGACAGATAGCTCGACACCTGCGGACAGATAGCTCGACAACTGCTCGACACCTCTCGACAGCTGGCTATCTATCGAGATTCTTAAGGTTTTTCCTTATCACAATCTCGACACCTCCTAGACACCTGGTGGATCGATCAAGAAAGTTTCTGTCTCCTCGACACCTTCTCGACACCTGTTCGATAGTTGTATCTATCGAGGTTTAAAGCTCAACACCTCCTCGACACCTGCTATCTATCGAGGTTACGGAAATTAGAATTTTCAGATCTAATTTTTGGGCCAAGCTTTTGTATTTGTGTAGGGTTTCTTTTCTCACAATCCTAGACCTATATAAGGCTTATTTTAGAGGCCGTCACATAAGAGAATACAAGGAGAATATATGCAAAAGGTGACCGATACCTTATTCTCTCTAAAAGAAGTTGCTGCGTCTTTGTGCCTTAGGGTTTTGTAACCAAGTGCTTCTTGATCTTCATTGTTGATAAAGTGAAGAACTTTACAGCCAATAGTCTTCTTCTAGTTGGTGATTGAAGTCGCGTACTGGGATCCACGCAATTGGTTAGTCATGTACTGGGATTCATGCATAATCAAAGGGTGGCGTTCATATATTGAAGAGTTCAGAGGTTCTGAAGCGGTAAAAGGTTTCTGCTATGAGTTCATCTACGGGGATTGTAGAGTCTAGGGACAAAGGTTTTGTACTAGATCTGAAACTTCTCTTTACTATAGTGGATTGCTTTTCGGGAAGGTTTCCCCACAGGTTTTTTACTGTGAAACTGGTTGGTTTTATTGGTTTTCCTGGGTTATCATATCTTGTCTTATTTATTTTTCCGCTGCTTGATTTTGACATGATATTGATGTTTGTTTGTTTTAACAAGTTTATTCATAATAAATTTAATTAACAACTTGGATTTAAAACTTGTTAATTCTTTCAACTAGGGTCTAAATTTCCCAACAAATGTGAATAAACTGGATGACAAAGAGTAAAATACATTGCAAAGAAGATTAAATGGAAGACAAGAATAGTGGCTAACGTTTCCCAACAAAAAATATATTTTTAAAAAAGTGTAGTGATTGGCTCAAATTAAACCACAACAAAATATAATAAAACCAAAACACATCTTCAATTAAGAAACTGGCAGAGAACGCAAGGTAAAAAAAAAAAAAAAAAAAGAAGTAAAAAGCAAAGGCAATAAGAAAAAAACTTAGGCAAAGAATGAATGAAGAAGAAGATTCTGTTCTGATGAGAGAAAAAATAAGCATATGAAGGCTGCGTTTGTTTCAGTGTAAAATATTTTTCGGGTGTAAAATATTTTCAGGTGAACATATTTTCGGGAAAGGAAAATATTTTCTAGTGTTTGGTTGCATTTTAAAAATTATATTAGAAAACAATTTTCAGTGTTTGGTAACATTATGAAAATACTATTTTCCTACAAATTTTTCACATTTCTCAGCCATTTTCTCAGCTTCCAAACAAATTCTATATCTCAAAATCCACCACCACCCATACATCAGCACCCACAGAAAATCCACCACCACCCATACAACAGCGCTCACAATCCACCACTGTCCACACAAAACCCACCACCACACAACAGAAAAACCACCAAAAAAAAAAAAAAAAAAACCCAGAGATCAAAGAGAGAAAGATTGAGAGATTGAGGGAAAGACTATGGGTGTATTGGCTTTTGTAGATGATGAGTCGGAGGTGTGTGGATCGGAGGTGAGGTGACTAGATCGGACTGAGTAGAGGGTGGATCGGAGGTAAGGTGAGGTTGTCAGAGTGAAATAGAGGGTGGATTGGACTTAACGTGAGTGGATTGGCGGACTGTGGGTTGGCGGAGGAGCACGAACTAGCGTGAGGAGCACGGACTGGAGGAGGAGCACGAACTGGGTCGTCGGATGGTGACCTACGTTGGATTGTCTTGCTTTGTGGAGCTCGGTCTTCACTGAGCTTGGAGTGTTCGTGTGAGAAGCTTGAGAAAGTGTGTGAGAGGTAAATGATTTGAAGGTAAAATAAAACCTGAAATGGTTTTACGGGCCAACATGGGTATTTTACAGTCAACGCGGAAAGTGATTTCCGTTTGACCCAATTTCCTGTTTTTACCAAACACATAAAGGGGTGTAAAAGGCTTTCCTGAAACTCTTTTCAGCCAAAACAAGCGCACCCGAAGTAGGTGTTGGTAAGTAAGGACAAAATGGTAATTTTCCGTTTATTATCAGTTTTATTCACTATTTTATTTTCTATTTGGAGTGATCTAGTTTTGCTGGGCCCAGGTAGAAAATATCTGGGCCCCATCAAATTATTTTCCTCTCCTCTTTCAAAACGCCCACTAAAAATATTCTCTTTACTTTTCTCTCTATTTTTTTTTTCCATCCTCCATATTTCACCTCCAACCAGACTCCAAACATACCCTAAGTCTTTTAATTTGTGCTCGGCTTTCGTCAACAAAAAATTATTCTTAGATGACCATAGCCTAATCAGTTTTAGTGGTTAAGTCTTTTAATTTGTGCTCGGTTTTCGTCAACAAAAAATTATTCTTAGATGACCATAGCCTAATCATTTTTAGTGGTTAAGCTTTCATAAAATGTTGGTCACGAAGTGGATTGAATTCTAAGGCACATTGAATTTTAAGGCACATGTTAGGGAAATGTGCACCAACGAGATAAAGCACTAACCACTAAACGAAATTACCTAGAATGCGAAAAATTATATCCAACATCCATTAAAAATGTCGGATTCCATTTGAATCACGAGGTGGATTGAATTGCTTCAAATCCACTGTACACATTGATTTGTTTCATGAATAAAAAATTCCTTCCATTTTAAACTCACTCAATGACAATCCACTATATATATATATATATATAATTCACGATAATGACAATCCATATTAGCAATTCTTAACTCGATTGGATGCCAAAAGCAAAAATAATAAACAGACAAACTTGAAGAATAAATTAAGTATACGGGTATATTATCATACACACCCTTTTTATTGTGTATTATACACCTGCCTAATCTTAAATAGTCTAGTAGCATCTATTCTCACCTATTAGACTTGATTTGGAAGTCGAATCCCTGTATTTATACTTAGTCAAAGTTGATAACCTTAATCGATGGTAGAACAAAATAGCAAGGGGTGGAAACGGGGCAAGGCGCAGGATTGGATTAGACTGAATTTTACTTTTCCCGTCCCTCTCTGGGGCAAAAAAAAAAAAAAAAAAGCGTACAAAGCAAGAGCAACGCAAGTTAGGGGTAAGATGGATTGGAGGTATTTTTTTTTCATTCTTAATTAAAATATATATATATATATATATATATATATATAAAGTTGAAGCGTAACATATATTGTTATTACTCTAATTTTGAGTCACATTAGTATTAATAAATGTCACATCGATCCGTATACTATTCCATCTAATTTGGTCAATTTTGGTCCACTTTGGTCTATTTTGATCTATTTTGGTTCACTACGGTTTACTTTAGTACCATTTGGTCCATTTAATCTACTTCAATCTATTTTAGTTTACTTTTGTCCATTTTGGACTAATTAGGCCTTAAATTGATTCATTTTGTAGATTGCATTTTTAGTTTTTCGCTAATAGTTTCATTTTTATTTTAATTTTAATTTTTGAGTTGAAAGTATAAGATTTTATTCTATTTGAGTCGAAATCTTTATTTTTGAACTAAAAAAAAAAAAAACAAAATAGACATAAAAAAATTATAGATATGAGCCCCAAAAGAGCAATAAAAATGATAAATATTCAAAAAATTACTTTAAAATTCAAGTTTCAATAATAATGGTATTATACTTATATATTTGGGAAGAAAAAAAAAACTCAACTCTCAAACTATATAATAAATTTTTCTTTTTTTTTTTTTATTTTATTTTATTTTATTTTTAGAAACAAACCTATATAATAATTTAAACTAAGTGTAACATGTTACATGTTTTCCATAAAATTGAAAAATTCCAAACACCAAGCACAAGTTCCAAATTAGTCAACCGATATGTTCAAATATACAATTAGTCAATTGATATGTTCAAAAATGTTGAAAGTTTCTTAGATTTGTTCAAATTAGTCAACCGATTATAGATCCAAATATACAATTTCCAAACCAAGCAGACACATATGAAGCACAAGTTTGAATTGAAAATTTTCCTTTTTTTTTTTTTGGTTTGTTCATATGCATTATATAAACTAGCATGTAACCCATGCTTATGCACAAGAACATTAAATAATGCTGATAAAAAGGAATAAAAATCAATAAAAATTAAACTATTGAAGTTGCAAAATTCCAAAATTGACACTAACCCATCAGTATTCCAAATAAGAGAATCAAAACTAAATAGGAAATTTGCAGAGAGAGAGAGAGAGAGAGAGAGAGAGAGATGAACCTTAGTGAGAATGATTAAAAAAATGAAACAAACAACCAAACACACACACATGCGCGCACACACACACACACACAAATACATAAAGTTCTACCACACACAAAATACAGAACTTATATATATATATATATATATATATATATATATATCATCCCACCAAAAAAAAAAAAAAAAAAAACACATGCACACACACACTCACACAAATACATGAAGTTTTGCCATTTCCTTCTATTGAAATGAAAACAACAAAACAACATATCACCGATCAAACCAACAAAACCCAACCTCTATGCTATCATAAATTCCAACCAAAATTATCAAACCACTAACCACAAATCCTCAACAAACCCCAGAGGTAGATCTGCGTTTGAAATTGATAAAAATAAAAATAAAAAAATAAAAACAAAAACCCAAATGTTGCTCATCGTTTTCTTTGCATCAAGACCCCATGGCTTCCATGATCAAAACCTCAAATATCAAGACCTCCACAGCACACCCACTGATCTAGGTTGAATCCTTATTCCCATTGTTACCAAACTGCCACCACGACAACACGCTCAACCAATCTGAACTTGAAGATACCGCTGCAATCGATTTGAACCCCTTTAGAAACTCCCTCCTCAACAAAGACAAAGATAACGAAGTCGACAAACCACCACAGAAACTCTCCGACCAGTGAATAAAATTCTAATCGTAACCTCCACCACCTCCACCTCCTCTACTTTCTCCACTTAACCATAGAGGCCTTGCCAATTTGGGAGTATCGAAAGATTAGAGAGAGTGAGATTGTGAGGTAGAGATAGAGAAAACCAAACCTTTTGTATTTTTGTGTTTGGTTTAGAAAAAATAAAATGCAAGAAAATGTGAGAATTGAGAAATTTTAATTTTAATTCAAATCAAATTTTATTTTTTAGTTGAAATTAAAATTTTTGGATAATTTATATGCTAACGTGGCATTTTTAAATGCCAAATAAATTTTTATTATTATTATTTTAATAGCTACATCAGCATTTAATGTGCCAACTGGGCACTTTGTCTACCACGTAGGAGTTTTTTTAAGTTAGTGTGTTAATGGCAGGAATCAAAATAGAGTTGATTTTTTGCTTTTAGAGACTAGAATAGTAGCAAAATCAAAACTTAGACCAAAATGAGAATCGGCCCAAAATGTAGGGACTAAAATTGTATTTGCGCCTTATATTTATCGATACGTATGAAAATGAATTTAATTCTTTACAACAAAAAAATATTAGAAATTCCATGATTAGATCTTTGAGATGCTTTATGATTCAATGGTTAAGAAGGTTGATCCTAACCCGTTTCTTGATATTCCAAACCAAATGTATAAATGAATAAGTGATGGATTTAATATTGAGGGCCAGTGACTTAATTTCGAACTAAATTGAAAGGAGTTTGAGGAAAAGTTTTTAGTTTGATTCGGGAAAGTAGGATATATGAGAATATCCTATTTTGGAAGTGGAAAACTAGAGACAGAATTTGGATCAAAGAAGGAATGTTTTGAGAATTTCACTTAATTAAGCGAAATTCAGTTTTGCTCAAGCGAAGAGGCATATCACTTGAGCAAACTTAAATTTTTTTCAAGTGACATCACAGATTGATTGAGAGTGTTTCGTATAAAAATGAGGCAAAGAAAACATTTTCTATTATTAACGACTAGTAATTGTCATAATAAGATTTTAAAGTTTAATTGTCAAAAATTTTATTCCCGTATTCTGTTCATACATAGAAGTCAGATGAATTTTATCCCGAGGATTGCTTCTGGTGCTTTTGTTTTTGCTTTTGTTGTTTTGTAAGAGGTTTGCATTTTTTCGAATTTGACTTGGCAATATAAGAAATGTAATTATTTATTCAATAACTATAAACACATAATAAATATCACAATTTTTTAAAAGATAAATACATCTTATATCAATTATCACAACCTGAGTCCCTTTCAAATTATTCACAATAAATTATGTATTTCATTTTTTTTGCTAAACAATAAATTATATATTTCATGAGTATATATCGATAATGAATGCCATTTTGTGTGTTATCACTTGCAGCAAGAAACACTTCGTCTTTATAATAATGAGCCGGCTTATGTATTTATGAATCCTCATCCTCCAAACTATATTTGTAGTTTGGAACTCAAACTGACCTCTAGTGTACTATCGCCCTGAGTTTGAGGAGACATATTATAATACTATTATATATTTTGGACACATTCTAAAATCTTTCGATATTAAATTCGATTAATTACTCTTCTCAAAAAAAAAAAAAAAAAAAAATCGATTAATTATACACATCAAATATACGGAAGTAGTATGTAAGATTAAAGTGAATATATATATATATATATATATATATATATATTGTTCTAAAAAAGGATTAGATTTTATATTTTTGTCTTTATTTAGAGAATCCCACAAAATTCAATTTCACTCCCAAACGTATTTCATGTCAAATTAATGTGTGTATATATATATATATATATATATATATATTAACTAGTTAGTAATTCATGCAAGTTCTTGTGACCGAGAGTCGAGTTTCAAGTTTTCAGAAGAAAGACTCACACACATACACTTAGATTATGCTTAAGTAGGATTTCTATCTCAGATTAATAAATAAATAAACATGATATAGTTTTTTTCCTTTTTTTTTTTTCTAAAATATGAAATTTGTTAATTATGGTGGCTATTCATAAATATTTATTATGATTAAGTTTGTATAACTATATATTTTAGAATTAGACATTTATTATAATTTTTTTTTATATGTAACAGTATATATTTTACTAGCTAAAGAAAATATGATGTACCAATGGAGCATTAAAATATAGAATGTAATTTAAATTCAATTAAAAAAAATACTTTTAACAGAATAATGATGTGAAGAATTGTGAAATCTCAAAAGTTTATTTAACACAGCATTATGAGATCAACCATATGTCAAACCACTAATTTTGTGTGTGTGTCTATATATATATAAAATGAATGAGTCAACTTATTTTTCTAACGCAACAATATCACCTTTTGTGATGGAAAAGACTAACGTATGATGTAACAGCTTTTATTTAATAATATGGCATACAACAAATCAAGATACAAATTTTTTGCCAACAACAAACCCTTGATTATACATTGCTTTATTGTTTCTTAGAATATATAGAAAAATATAAAAAGAGAAAGAGAGTATAAAGAGATGTGAGAATGGCGAATGCAAGGATTAAGTGACCCTACGGATTAAACCCTACTCTAACCACATATTAATCCTGGTTGATATACTTGTAGTGCAAGTAATATCTTTTGCTTGCACACCAAGGATTGGACTTCAACCTAACTAGAGCTGGATTTGATGTACTTGACATTGTTGAATAACTAATTCAACTTTCAATAAACAGATCAATGTCATTGGCAAGCAAAGAACGAAAGAACAGTTTGGGAAGTCAACCTAAGGCCATGCATGTTTGGCAATCGATTTCAGGCTCCCATTTTATGAACGTACAGTTCAATCGAACAACTATAATGCGACGTGTTATAAAATAACAATTGCATAGTTAAAATCTTTTCATACGGGTATCATTTTATTTATATAACTCTCTTAATCAAACAAGGTAAATGTAAGCAATATTGCATGATAAGAGAAAAAGAAAGAAAATAAAATTGCAAATGAACCTTGTAATACAAGGACAAATGCATACTTATTTCATTAATCCTATGGGCTATGGCTAATTTATTTCAATGGATTTCGTTGCAATCGTCATGGTGCCATTCCATTAATCTCTCTGCGGTGAAGGTGGTGAAGGTGCACACGGCGGTGGATATTTTTCTGGCTTCATTTGGACAGTAATCTCTCTACAGCTACCCTTTTCCTCTGATGGCGGAGGTGGTGAAGGTACACTGGGCGGAAATCTTTCTGCTTTCATTTGGAGAATAATCACTCTACAGCTCTTTTCCTCTGCAAAATAATAATAATAACAAGAAACGCATATAAATACAAAAACTCTATGTAGGTGTGATACGTAAATAAAAGTATTCCCACTGTCATACGTACGCGCATCAGCGCATGCTGATGCAAACACATGCAGAGACTGCATGGACAATTACACTTATAAAAGAAAGCAACAGACTGGTTCGTAGGACAACGTTGCTTATTGCAGTAGAGAGAAACAAAAACAGGAAAAAGTAGATTATACTGGATGCCTTAAGGTTAAGCTCGAGCTTCATTTTGGCTTCAAGATCGTAAGTCAATACTTCTTCTTCATTCTCTCTATAAATAGATTGCATGGATACTATAATTATGAAGAGGAAAGGTATATGTTCAAATCAAATAAATATATGGAAGTCAATGCCCGTTTTCTCTCATAGCGGATATTGCTAGGTGCACATTTGAAATGCATATATATAGGTTTTGTTTGGATTGAACTTATTGTTGTTGAAATTGAAAACTGAAAACTGAAAATACTGTAGTAAAATAATTTTCAAATGTGTGAATAGTACCGTGAAACTCATTTTTAATATTTTTTAGTGCGTGAACAGTAATTTTTGTCCCCTGCACAGTGAACCCATGTGATGTTACTGTTCACGCACAGGGGAAAAAAAAAATCTAAAAACACAAAACGTAAATGTGGATTCAGTTGAATCCAAACGGGTACAAAATATAATGCACATAGTGATCAGGCCAGCCATCTGTTCATTGCCCGCTTATTTTAAAAAAAAAAATGCTAGTTATTGTTGCGCGATTGCAATTGTAAGTGTGAAATTGTGTTTTCACACACGATTTCAGCTGTGTTTAGTACATAATGTGTCTATTATCACACTTTTTTTTTTTTTTTTTTTTATATTTAAAAAGCCATAACATTACAAACAAAGAGTTAGAGTGCCAGCTCAGTAGAATAGCCTTTAATCTATATACAGACAATTTGGTAGTCTGTAATAGGTACTGTAACGTAATAATTATTCATATGATCTAACTATTTATTGCTCTGTTGTCTGATTATATTTTTATTATAGAGAATAATTATTTCTTATAAATAACTATTCTCTAAAATGGAAAAAAATTATTCCGCTCTATAAGGGTTGTAATAGCTTTTACTTACTAAGTGTAATAATTTTTAAAATTAATTTATTTTTAAATAAACAAATTTTCCATATCCAAATAAAAATTATGAAAAATAAAAAATATAAAAAAATAACTCCTCTATCTCTCAAATTTTTAAAAAATTATTATTATTTCTTAGGAAATATAATTTTATGAATAAGATATTTACTAAAATTGATCTTTAAATTTTATTCTAATATTAAAACTTATAACTAAACTTATGAATAAGTTTAGGTATTCCGTTACAACATATTTTATTTTCAGTAATAAAGATTATTATTCATATTATAATTCTCATTGAGTATACTAAACATGTCCTAAGTTCTCTCTTCTATGTGAAAAGAATTATATTTAATGATGAACACATATATCATGCATCCCCTCTTTTTGAAAAACCAAATAAATGAAAGTCAATACAAGTCTTTCATCGAAGACCTTTCAACAAATTTCTCCAACGGTTTTCTGTTAAATATTCCACAACGGACAATAGCAAGAGGATGAAAGAACATCCATATGACGGGAATATACCATTAGAGACCTACTACGTGGTAATTACCTTAATCTTAAATAACTATTTTTTTACAGATTTTAAAATTAAGTTATCACCCCAATCAGCGTTGTGATGAAAAGGACTGAAGAGGAAAAAATATAGGTTGACGGAACTCCATGAAGTGGGCCTGACGATTCCTCATCCGTGGGTCGATGAAGGATGGGTCCATTGCGTGCAAGGCCTGTTGTGGATAGATCCTCCATGGACGGACGCAACATAGACGGATCAAGTATCCACGTGGCAGCCAGAAACCCTAGATGAGAAATACTTGCGGCGCACGCTTAGTCATTATCGAATCCCAAGGTAAATAGAATCCTAGTGCAAAGAGGATTCCAGAAGCTACGCGCATTAATGAAGATCTTCTCTATAAGGAAAAGACTTATCCATCACGTTCATGACTATTTAAGAGGATTCCTATAAGGAAAGGACTTCTACTCCAAGGAAAAGATGTCAATCTTCGATTACTATAAAAGCCCCAATACCTTCACAAATCAAGGTACACATAATTGACCCCTCTCTAGCACTCTAGAGTTGTGAGAAATTCTAACTTGAGCTTAGGAGGGTATTTGGCCGGCACCACACCAGTGCTCTTTGTTAAGGTCTTTCTTTTTTGTTATGCAGGTGTTGTTTCAAGTGTGCGAGTACTGCGTGGCTCACTAGTGATTTTTTCGGCATCATCAGTTAGCACCGTCTATGGGAAGCGCCTTGCGATTTGTAAGCTATATTATCGCTTCTCGGACAAAAGAGTTGCATGGTGCTCACTCGCACGATGGCAACCACCAACGACATCCAAGAAAAGGAACCACCCACAACTGCCCTCGAGAGATAGGTCCAAACTCTCGCTGCTGCTATGGAACGTCTCACCGAACAAAACCATGGCCTAGAAGAACAGTTGCGCCAGAAAAACGTAGCACCAAATCATCAAAGGAAGGACCAAGAAGGTACCAGTGCCGTGTGAAGAGACCGAGAGGGGCCCAAAGGTAGCAACACCCCAAGTAGACTGGAACGACCAAATATGAGCCTCCTATCCCTCTTAGGCACAGCTCCACCTCCTATTGCCACAGAGATACAAGCGATGAAGGAACAGATGGAAGTCATGATGAACGCCCTCAAGGGACGAGTATCCAGCGATCTTGACGACCTAGTCAACCGAACCGACTCACCGTTCACTGCCCAATTCCTTCCCCCTACCACACAAGTTTCGCATGCCGCAGATAGACAGTTACGACGAAGCCAAGGACCCTCTAGATCACCTAGAGACCATCAAGACCTTAATGCACCTTCAAGGGGTAGCGAACGAAATCATGTGCAGAGCCTTCCTTATAACACTGAAGGGCCCTGCAAGGGTATGGTTCAGTCGACTGACGCCGAACTCCATCAGCATCTTCAAGGAGCTTAACGCACAGTTTACTATGCACTTCATAGGGGGACATAGGTATAAGAAGTCTACGGCGTGCTTGATGAGCATCAGGCAGTGAGAGGATGAGACGCTGAGATCCTACATCACTCGATTCAATAAGGAAGCACTCTCAATCGATGAAGCCGATGACAAGATACTTGTAGCAGCCTTCACGAATGGGTTGTGAAAGGGTAAGTTTTTGTTCTCTTTATACAAAAACGACCTGAAGACCATGTCAGAAGTACTCTACAGGGCCACCAAGTACATGAATGTTGAAGACGCACTACTGGCTTGAAAGGAAAAGCCCAGGAAAAGAGAGCGATAGGAAGATATACGGCAGGACCAAAGGCGGAAGAAACCAAGAACAGGAGACCGAAAGGATGAAAGGCGCTCTAAGCCCCCTGGAGGAAGGTTTACAAGCTTCACTCCATTAAATGCCCCAATAGACCAAGTCCTAATGCAAATCAAGGATGAGGGGGCTCTAACATTTCCAGGAAAGCTAAAGGAGATCATAACAAGCGGTCTAGAGACAAATATTGCCGCTTCCACCATGACCACGGTCATGACACAGCCGATTGCTATGACTTAAAGCAACAGATTGAGGCCCTCATCAGACAAGGAAAATTGCAGAAATTCGTCAGCAAGGAGAAAGCGGATCCAAATCCTCAAGAGCAACCCCCCCGACGGGATAATGAGCGTCATAGACCCCCCATTGGAGACATAAGGATGATTGTAGGGGGAATCGCGACTACTGGCTCATCCAAAAAGGCTTGGAAGACTTACCTTAGGATGGTCCAGACCGTCCAGCTGACGGGCTTCGTACCAAAGATAACGCAGAGAGAAAGCCCCATTATCGGGTTCTTGGAAGAAGATGCGCGACGTCTTCACCACCCACACGACGACGCGCTTGTTGTCAACATACTAGCAGGGGACTACAACATGCATCGGGTGTTGGTCGACAATGACAGCTCAGCAGACATCCTATACTACTCGGCGTTCCAGTAAATGAGGATCGACAGAGAAAAATTAATGCCGACGAACTCCCCGCTGGTTGGCTTTGGAGGAACAAGGGTATTCCCATTAGGCACGGTCACGCTTTCGGTAACAGTAGGCGACTATCCTCAGTAGATCACTAAGGATGTGGCATTCCTCATGGTTGATTGTTCGTTCGCTTATAATGCTATCCTTGGACGACCCACCTTTAACTCATAGAAGGCAGCGACATCGATGTACCACCAAATGATCAAGTTCCCTATGGATTATGGGGTCGGCGAGTTATGAGGAAATCAGGTGGCCGCACGAGAATGCTACATTGCCATGCTGGAGATGAAAGATCACCAGCAGACCGTGTGCATAAAAGAGCAACGGACCATTGCGGAGCCAGTTAAAGAAGTAGAAGAGATAACCCTTGATGAATCAGGACTCGAATGGACGACTAGAATGGGGGTGTTGGCCAGCCAGCCAATGCGTCAAGCCTTCGTAGCTTTCCTTAGGATGAATTAAGACGTGTTCGCCTAGAGCCACGAGGACATGCCCGGGATTGATCCCCTTAGTCATAGTTCATAGGCTGAATGTGAACCTCGCATCCTCACCCGTTTGACAGAAAAAATGAGTGTTTGCTCAGGAGCGAGACAGAGCGATAGCAGAAGAGGTCAGGAAGCTACTAGAAGCAGACTTTATTCGAGAAGTATAGTACACTTATTGGTTAGCAAACGTAGTCATGGTCAAGAAGGCTAATGGGAAGTGGTGAATGTGTGTCGATTTCACGGACCTCAACAGGGCGTACCCGAAGGACAACTACCCACTCCCTCGGATAGATACCTTGGTAGACTCAACGGCAAGACACCAGCTGCTGAGCTTCATGGATTCCTTTTCGGGCTACAATCAAATCAAGATGGAGGAGACTGATCAAAAGAAAACTTCCTTTGTCACTAGCCAAGGACTCTTTTGTTACAAGGTAATGCCGTTTAGGCTCAAGAACGCGAGGGCAATGTACCAAAGACTAATGAATAAAATGTTCATGCACTAGATTGGGAGGAACGTACAAGTATATGTTGATGACATGTTAGTAAAGGGCCTACGTGAAGATGATCACCTAGATGACCTTCGAGAGACGTTCAACACCCTCCGCTCATATAACATGAAGCTGAATCCGAACAAGTGCGCGTTCGGAGTAACGGTGGGGAAATTCTTGGGTTTCATGGTATCCCAAAGAGGTATAGAGGTTAACTTGGAGAAGATACGGGCAATAATGGAGTTAGAACCGCCAAGGACGGTTAAAGAGGTGCAAAGCTTGAATGGCAAAATTGCAGCACTAAACAGGTTTGTCTCGAAAGCAACGAACAAATGTCTACCATTCTTCCGTACTCTGAGAAAATCCTTCGAGTGGACGAATGAATGCCAGAAGGCCTTTGAAGAGTTGAAGAAATACCTTTCGTCTCCGCCATTGCTCAGCCCGTCCAAACCAGGGGAAGAACTCTACCTCTACTTAGCAGTTTCGTAAGCAGCGGTCAGTACGGCCTTAGTAAGAGAGGAAGATGGATCTCAAAGACCCATCTACTTTGTGAGCCGGGCGTTCTGAGGAGCAGAAGAGAGGTACACTTAAATGGAGAAATTGGCTTTCGCACTAGTAACAGCGGTGCGAAAACTTAAGCCGTACTTCCAGGCACATACCATCATAGTCTTGACGGATAGGCCCTTGAGAAAAGCCATGAGTAGCCCTAATGCTGCTGGACGAATGGCTTTATAGGCAGTTGAGCTAAGTGAATTTGATATACAGTACTGGCCGCAGACTGCGATAAAAGGGCAAGCTGTGGCTGACTTCATCGCCGAGTTTGCTCAATCAAAAGGCAAGGGGAAGGAAATCGCCACACAGTGGAGCATCCACATGGACGGATCTTCAAAGAGACGGGCTGGAGGGGCCGGTATGGTCATCCATACCCTAGAGGGAGATAAGATCAAGTGCATGATCCGACTAGACTTCCCCACAACCAACAACGAGGCCGAGTATGAAGCATTAGTGGCGGGGCTAGACCTCGCCAAGGCAGTGGGCGCTGAAAACGTGGTCGTACATTATGACTCCCAGGTGGTAACAAGTCAGATAAATGGCAACTATGAGTGCAAGAATGAAAGGATGAAGAGGTTCCTGGAGGAGGTGAAGAATAGAATTAGCAGCCTCGAAGTTAGATTCGTCCAAATCCCAAAGGAGGAAAACGAATGTGCCAACCGACTAGCAAAAGTTGCCTCAGTAGAATTTATGATTGTCCCCGAACAGGTATTGTCATTTGTTCAAGCCTCCTCACTTATTGATGACGGATCGAATGTGCAGGAAGTAGATTCCGAAAGGAATTGGACTACACCGTTGATATCCTACTCGAGAACTGGCGAGGTACCAGATGAGAAAGATGCTGCTAGGAAGTTGAAAGTCCAAGCATCACGATTTGTGCTGATAAATAATGTCTTGTACAAAAGAGGATTCTCTAGACCACACCTAAGGTGTTTAAGCCCCGAGGAAGCAAATTACGTAATGAGAGAAGTCCACAAAGGTATCTGTGGAAACCACTCAGGGGCATGGTCATTAGTGTACAAGTTGATCTGAGCAGGATACTATTGGCCTACTATGTTGAAAGACGCACAAGCTTACGTCAAGACCTACGACAAGTGTCAAAGATTCAGTAATCTGATCAGGCAAATGTTCGAAGCCCATGACGGCCCCTTGGCCATTCGCCCAATAGGGACTAGATATCATGGGCCCCTTCCCGATGGCAGTAAGGCAGCTAAAATTTTTGGTAGTTGGTATTGACTACTTCACTAAGTGGGTGGAAGCAAAAGCCCTAGCCACTATCACGGAGAAGAACATTCGAAGTTTTGTATGGAGAAATATCATCTGCAGGTACGGGATACCCAGAGTGCTCGTCTCCGACAACGAAAAGCAATTCGACAATAACGCATTCAGGGACTTCTGTTTGGAGCTAGGTATCAAGAATCACTACTCGTCACCTGCACACCCACAAGCCAATGGGCAAGTCGAAGTCAGGAACCGGTCCCTACTCAAGATCATCAAGACCCAGCTCGAGGGGGCAAAGGGCATCTAGCCTGACGAACTACCAAGCGTCCTATGGGCATACCGTACTATAGCAAGAACAACCACTAGAGAAACGCTGTTTCGACTAGCGTACGGAAGTGATGCTGTCATCCCAGCTTAATTAGGGCTCACAAGCTATCGGGTGGAAAACTACGACTACGATAAGAACGAAAAGGCCATGCGCCTTCAGCTCGACCTAGTGGACGAAGTCCGGGCGACAGTAGAGCAGAGGTTGGCGTGGTATCAGAATCTCATGGCAAAACACTACAACTCCAATGTCAAGCATAGAGACTTTCAGATTGGAGATCTTGTACTACGGAAGGTAATGGGCGTTGCTAGAGATCCTTCGCAAGGAAAGCTCGGCCCCAACTGGGAAGGACCCTACAAGATCGCATCATGGCAGAGGAAGGGCACCTACCACCTCGAGACTTTAGACGGACGAAAGTTGTAGCACCTATGGAACACAGAGCACCTACGGAAATACTATTAGTAGAGACAATAGGAAGAGCACCGACTCTCCCCAATTTCCCAGTTTATTTAATTTTACTTCAATTACTAGTTTTTACTTCGAACAATTTTTTCTACAATATGTATCTTTTTAAGCCTAAGGAGGCAAGTATTTTTCTACAAACGCATGGTTTTTAATTAATAAATGGAATATTCAGACACGACTATGTTTACCTTGATTCTTACAAGTCCAAAAAAGTGGACAGGTATAAACTAAGTCCACAAAATGGACGGATCATCCCAAGGGGATGAAATTCTAAGTCCAAAAGTGGACGGGTGTAAATTGAGCCCGCAGACTCGACAGATCATTCCAAGAGGATGAAATTCTAAGTCCAAAAAATGGACGGGTATCAACTAGAAGTCCACAAAGTAGATAGAGTCTATCATTGAATAGGTAAATTTATGGTCCACAAAAAGGACGGCGTCTATCATTGTATAGACGAAGTTATAAAGTTCCAAAAATGGACGAGTATAACCAACAATCCACAAACTAGACGAAGTCTATCATAGAATTGACAAAATCCAAAGTCCATGAGGTGGACGACATCAATCATTAAATAGACAAAATTATAAGTAGACGAAGTCTATCATTGAATAGAGGGAAATTTTTAGTCCTCAAAGAAGAAGAAACTATTCATTAAAAGCTATGAGGTCCACAAACTGGACGGATCATCCCAGGAGGACGAATTCTAAATGTCCAGAAAGTTAAGTGGACGGATCATCCCTAGAGCATGAAAATCCTTATCAAGTCCTAAAAAGGGAAACATAAAAATCCAATAGCAAACGGATACAAAATAATGTTCAATAAAATGGACGGATGCATTCCACGAACAAAATATCAAACAGGTCGTTATAGTAGATGGACTAAGCCAAAATAGAAAGAAAGTTAAACAGAGAAATAATAAAAGCCCTCGAAGGGAAATGTCTACATAATCCAAAAAATATGATGGAGGAATCATAAATTGTTCTCTAAATATTCTTACATAAAGAGAAAAATAATAATAAAAATAATAGAGTAATTTTAATTTGCAACAGGGGCTTCCTTCTCCTCATTATGACGGGCTTGACCATCTTTGGGATCGCTTTCAACTACAGTCCGGTCACTAGGGGCATCATTGATGGGGGCATCCTTACCAAAAAGCTCATCCATATCCTCTGATTGAATAAGTTGGACGGACGTTTGTTTTGGGACGTTAATGTTGACGGTTGAGACATCCAGCTCTGGATATAAAGTCTTCACTTGACGGAGGGCGTCGTCAAAACCGTCACCATAGGAGACTTCGAGCTCTGACATAAGGGCATCGAAGTCACGGTACTTTCGTACCGCAGCTTCCTTCGCCTGACGGATCTCCTTCTTCTTGTCTTTTAAGACCTTCTTCATCTCCTCCATCCGCTTATAGTACTCATCCCTAGCCTCTTCCACCATTTTAAGTTTCTTTTCATGAATCACCTTCCAAGCCTTTAGCTGGGTCAGTTCATCCTCCGTCACCCTTGCCTTCTCACGTAGATGGTCCAAGGTAGTTTCATGATTTAAGAACCATCCCATTAGCCCCTTCATCATGAGCATGGCCTGAGAAATAAAAAGAAGTTAGCAGTCTAATAAAGAGAAAATGGATGTATAGAGGACGGGCAGATTACTAGGGCAATACTGAATAGACCCGTCTCCCCTATTGCTTTTGTGGACCCTTCATAAAGCCCTTCCCAGCTCCGTGCTTTGTAAGAGTGACGGTTTTGCACCCTCCGCCATTAGCCCAACGACGGGCTCCAAAGGAATCTTGGGTTTCTTTGGACGAAAGTCCCCCTTGGACGGCTGCTTCCTTTTTATGGATGGATTACTTGAGCCCGTCCCCTTGGGATCTACCTCGCTGGGCTCCTTTTTCCTAGCAGCCTGTGCCTTAATCAATTCTCTCGTCTTAGCATCGTCCATTTCTATAGAGGTGAACGGATGAAGTTAATTAATAAGATAAAGATCAAAACCGTTCAAACAAAATAAGGGCGATGGACTTACGTTGGCGAATTTGAGTGTCGTATTTGATGGCTGCTGGTGTTGGTTCAGGACCATCACAATACCAATGAATGGTGTTCAGTGTGACTAGCTTGGCCCAAGTCCTTTCCTCCTTCTTGGACTTTGCAAATTTTTTTTCAAGAAAACTGAATTCTTCAAGCCCAATCTGTGGACACCGTTGAACTGCAAAGAGGTAGACGGTTAAAAGTATTGAAGTAATCATGATAAACAAAACAGTTATGTAAAAGGGTTCACACACTAGGACGGGTGCGTACCAGACGGAGATAATATGCCCCATGTTGTGTCAACAGGCATGTGTTCCGTGTCCCCTAGACGACACATCCACCCGTCGCCCTCTAAGAAGAAATAACGGCTCTTGCAGTCTCTATTGGAGTTTGGGGTTTCATATATGACCTTCAACAACGGACTCCTAGGTACAAAACTATACATCCCCCTTGATTTGTTTATTTCATTTAGACGATAGTAGTGAAGGAATTCCCGCACCATCAGCCTTCTAGCACCATTTGACATGGCATCGTACAGGACCTCCATTGCTATGAAGACCTTCCAGGTGTTCGGGGATACTTGGTTGACGGACAAACCCAGATATTTGAGGAGTTCACGGTGGAGGGAGCTTAGTGGAAACCTAAGGCCTGCCTTGAACATCTGCTTGTACACTCCGACACCTTCTACCCCTTCATAGTAGCGTTTTTATGACTTATAGGGTAGACGGATGGGGATGTTGACTGGGATTTGGTAGTTGGCCCTAAGGGTGTTGAAGTGTTTCTCCTTAGTGGTAGACGAAAAAGCGTTCACCATCCATTCCGGTAACATGATGAACTCCCTTAGTCCATCAGTACCGACGACGGAGTTTATTTGTTGTTCCTCGCAGCCATCAAAACCCTCTTCTGGGTCAGCTATCTTCATATCCTCATTTGTTGAGGATGGGAAGATGCAGACGGACTCCTCTCATCGCTTAAACTGTCTTGGTCTTTGTGACCTGACGGGTATACTTCTTCGTAATCCGCTCCGTCACGGACAACTGACTGGTTACTTGACGCACTAGACATTGCCTACATGTGACGATAAAACCTAAGACTCTGACGGGTCTAGAAGGAGTGACGGGTGTATAAAGACTAAAAGAATAAAGAGTATATGTGAAGGTAGAAGAGACTTGTGAAAAGAAAGTACTTACCAAGTTAGTAAGTGAACGGAGGAACGACGATGATGACAGATACAACAATTGAATGGAGTGGTCTCTGACAAGTATGACGGATGCGTTCTGACAATGTGTTTCAGCAGGAAATAGAGAAATGAGAGGAAAAAGGAGTGATATTTATAGAAGAAGTGCATGGAAGACGAAGCGACGTTTCGATCTGAGACAACACCCAGTAGAAGAGCAACACATGTCATGCATCATAAATGACTTCCAGACATCCTGTCAGGGTTTGAGCACAGTTCACGGAGTTTGTATTGAAACCGTCGACCCACAGGACTTTGAACCGTCATCCCAGCCTTAAACCGTCACCCCACAGGTCCTTTTGCTCAAAGATGATGAACCCATGGGGTGAGGGGGGCAATTGAAGAGGAAAAAATATAGGTTGATGGAACTCCATGAAGTGGGCCTGACGATTCCTCCTCTGTGGGCCGATGAAGGACGGGTCCATTGCGTGAAAGGCCTGTTGTGGACGGATCCTTCATGGACGAACGCAACATAGACGAATCAAGTATCCACGTGGCAGCCAGAAACCCTAGATGGGAAATACTTGCGGCGCACACTTAGTCATTATAGAATCCCAAGGTAAATAGAATCCTAGCGCAAAGAGGATTCCAGAAGTTACGCGCATTAATGAAGATCTTCTCTATAAGGAAAGGACTTCTACTCCAAGGAAAATATGTCAATCTTCGACTACTATAAAAGTCTCAATACCCTCACAAATCAAGATACACATAATTGACCCCTCTCTAGCACTCTAGAGTTGTGAGAAATTCTAACTTGACCTTTTGAAGGTATTTTGTCGGCACCACACCGGTGCTCTCTGTTAAGGTCTTTCTTTTTTGTTATGCAGGTATTGTTTCGAGTGTGCGAGTACCGCATGGCTCACTGGTGATTTTTTCGGTATCATCAAGGACCTTTCAGCATTGTCACAATAGCTATAAGGAAAAGCTAAGGTTCAAGAGATAATCCTATATCTATAAGTGCTTGATAAACATTAGAATGGCATTGTCAGAATAATAGTGGCATCATTGGTGATATCCTATATTCTTTTTATATGATAATATCATAGTTGAACTTATACGAAATTTACGCATTATTCTTAATTACCATTAAACTCATTTCATGGTTGAGCTCATACTAGTTTAATTATGACTATTTCATGAATTTCACTCAATATTTTTTTATTAGATATAAATTTTGACAAAATTCACCATTTGATAACATTTTCTTCTTCTATATCCTCTGTGCCTGCCAAAATTCCAAAAAATTAAACATCAATAACTATCTTATCAATCAAATGTTTATGTTTCAAGTTTGTGTAGTTTAAAATAATGCATAAAAAAAATAAGTTTATGGATTATATAGGAAATAACATTTGATTGTCACAAAATTTGACATGTATATTAAAAAAATACAATTTAACTATTAGATTTTCAAAATGTGTAGTTATGTTAATTTTTTTAGTTAGAGATGTAGCCAAATTTTCTCCTTTCAAAGTCTTTCCATAATAATAATAATAATAAATCTTCTAAGCCTTTTTCATGTGATTCCTGCAAAATGATTGAAAATGCACCAGTTCTCAGATTGGGCCTCTAACTCTTTCTCTAATCTTTGTAGTATTCTTTTAACACTTATGCCAATTTTCATACTAATTATATTTTATTTACCATACGATCCATAAACTCATCTTTTGTGCGTTATTTTAAACTACAAAAGCTTGAATTTATACAATTGATAATTAACATGACTATTGATCATTAATCATTGGAATTTTTCAAGTATAAATAATATACGAAGATAATGTAATCCAACAGTTAATTTGTCAAAATTTGCAATCAATTAAAAAAATATTTAGTGGTATAACATTACTTAAAGTTACACTAATTAGGTGTATCTTGAACTCAACCTCTATATATATATATAGTTTTTGAGGCAGGATGGATTAAGGCGGGAGGAATTTTTGCCATCCCCATGTGAGTTTCTAGTCAAAGTTTCTACTACCACTTTTTTCTTCCTAGATCATTTGTATTAATAGACATTCTCACATTCCTATCTTACCAGTTTCTAAATAAATTGAAGGTAGCAGATGCCATCTTTTTCCTTTTTCGAAAATGTATACCGTGATTCATTTTAATTGTAGGATCTTCGTCATTAAAAGGAGAAAAGTTGATGCTCCGCTGTACATTGCTTCGAAAATATATGTTAGATTCTAAGGATTTAGGATCTAAATGTTTTAGAATTTCAAATATGTAATGTTGGCAAACCATGGTCAAAACTTAGAGTCTAGATTAAGACTGCTCAAAGTATGTCTATTGTGAAGTTAGAATCGAGTAATTGCAGAAAATTACTGTTCACTTTCTACAAGGCTCGATTGATCAAAAATTAGACTCGATCGATCGAAACTCATGCAGATTGTTTTTCTGCAGATTTTCCCAACTCAGCCCCAGCCCATATGACATGTAGGGTTTTATGTTTTGCCTTAAGAATAAAAGGAAAAACCCTAGCCATGTTTTACTGTTGTTGTTTATGCTGTGTGTATGAATCTCTTGTGAGATCTAGTGGTATTTGCCTTCATACATACTTAGGGTTATCAAGATCGAGATTGATGTCAATAGCTTGGTGATCGTTTCAGTTGCTGCATAAAGAACTTAAAGAGAACACAAGTGGGAGTACTTGTCGTTGCTGTGAATCCAAGAAAGAAGTAGTCCGTGGACTCAAAACTGTCACGTGGTCGTGGTAGTAAGTTTTCTACTCGAGGTAGCAATAGGATGTTAGTGGTCTAAGTCGCTATTATAAAATTTCAATTCTTTTATAGTGGATCTGTTTTACCTTGAGGATGGTTAGGTTAAATCCTCTCTAGCTTTTTTACCGGTTTGGTTTTCCTGGGTTATCATATCGTTGTGTTCTTTATTTTCCGCACTGTTTCAATGATATGATTTATTTGTGCTAACCTAGATCTGTATAATTTACCTAAGTTAATCACTTGGCTAAATAACAAGGTTAATCTGTTTGTGTTTAAGGGGTCTAAAAATGTACAATATGTTACCCTTATCTATAAATAGACCGTATTGGCCCAAAAGGTACAATGATCTGGCATCCAAATATGTAATTTTCACACATTCCAATTTATCCAACCAAAGTCAGTGCCCAGAAATTTTAGTGTTACCGGAAAGTATATATAGATAATTTGCAATTAATTAAAATTTCTAGTAGTACTCATGTCATTACATTGTCTTAAATCTGCAGTTCCTTTCAGCAAACCTAAATTTAAAAGATTAAACAAACCATATGATTCAAATACTTGCTTGACCTCCAGAAATGTCGATGGCTCTAGGAAACTATTGGGGTTGATAACCCCTAAGAAACCATGAGCATAGTTGGTCTAGAATCTGGATTAGCACGCAAGCATGCAACTGCCAACTTTATGTTGAGTACCAAGTGATTCTCAACCTCGAGTGTCGGAGGTAGAAGGCATACATCTAACAAATCTTTCAACAATAAATTCTCCTCCACAAATGAAGTAGATAGAGTGGAGATGATTTCACCTGGATGCTTTCCTTTGATCACTTCAATAGCCAAAACTCTAAAGCTAAAAACATCGCATTTCTCAGTTATCTTCATCGTATAAGCTAGCTCTGCAAACAAACAAAATATCGTGTCAATGTTTTCATATGCTCTCTATGATAAAAATTGATTAACAAATTAAATCTATTACTTGGTGCAACATATCCATATGTGCTGGCAAATGAAGTCCAATTGGATGTGTCTCTATTAAGAAGCCTAGATGTGCCAAAGTCTGAAACATGAGCCACATATTCATAGTCTAAAAAACATTTTTGCTTGATATGTACCTATGAACAATTGGTGGTGAACAATCGTGGTGCATGTAAGACAAAGCATGAGCCACACTTTTGATAATATTCACCCTTTTATACCAATCCAATTCTTCAACTCCTCCATCATTGCTTAAATTAGTGGCCAAGCTACCCCTTCAAGGTACTCATAAATAAAAAAAAGAGTTGTGTGAGTGTGAACAAAACCCATGCAATTTTACAATATTCCAGTGACGTATTTCTATTAATGCCCTTATCTCATTCTGAACGGTTTTAGACCCCTTAAAACAACCAGATTAACCTAGTTAATTAGCCAAGTGATTAACTTAGTCAAATTATGCAATTCTAGGTTATCACAAGCATACAATCATATCAAGAATATAAAGCAGCGGAATAATAAATAACACAAGATATGATCACCCAGGAAACCACACGGTAAAAATATGGGGAGGATTTGACCCACCGATCCTCAAGGCAAACCTGAATCTACTATGAAAGAATCGAAGTTCATACAAAAGGACTTACCAGCTCCCCGCTTGACTTCCTAATGCTACCTACCAGTAGAACTTACTGACACGACCACATGCAAGCTCCAAATTCACGAACTCCTTCTTTCTTGGATTCTCCAATCAGCTACAAGCACCCACTCTTGTTATTCTTTAAGCTCCAATGGTAGCAACCAAGTTGATCATCAAGATATTGAAGTAATCTCTACCTTGAAAACCCTAAGCTTTGTGTAAAGGAAAATTCTTCTAGATCTCACAAGAGATTTACACAAAACAGCAATGTATGAGCAACAATACAACAGGAGCAACTCTAAAAACGTGGCTAGGGTTTTGCCTTATATACCTAGGGCAAAAACATAAAACCCTAAACGTTTAATGAGTTAGGGCTGAGTTGGAAATTTTGCAGAAAACGCATCTGACCCGAGATTCGATCGATCGAGCCTAAGCTTCGATTGATCGAGCCAGGCTGAAATGCACCAATGCATCTGCAGCCTCTCGATTCTAACTTTACAATAATTAATCAACTTTGAGCAAGCCTAAACAAGACTAAACATATTGTTTTGATCATGGTTTGCCAATTTTACAAATTAGAGTTCTAAATACATAAATTCCTAAACCTTTAGAACCTAACACATTCAACAACTCTTTTTTCTGTTGAATCTCACCATCACGAAAGGGTAGGAGCTTCTTCACAGTGACCTTGTTTCCAGATGTTAGCCTTGCTTTGTAAACGGCTCCAAATCCTCCATTGCCAATGCAAAACTTAGCATCAAAACCCTCTGTTACTTTAATGATTTCTTTGTACATTGCTCTTCCATCGAATGTTGATATTGAAAACACTTCTTCAATGTGCATGTCATCTGTTTGGTTTGTATGTGAACCATTCCTTTTTCTTTAAAAAATAAAATAAAATTCCAAGGAATGCCAATACAAGTAGAAGAGTTCCCAAAATAGGGAAAATGATTAAGAAAATGACTTTGTGTGCCTTCTTTGAAATTTGTTTTTCTTCCACACAAGGTTGTAGTCCAGCAACATTTCCACACAATCCTTTATTTCCTTCTAATGCTTGTATTCTAGCATCTTGAAATGCTTTGCTAGTGGGAAGAGGACCCTCCAACTGATTATAGGATATGTTGACATATGACAAGCCATGCATTTCTTCAAAAGTAGTGGGAATTAAACTAGAGAGGTTATTGTGGGAGATGTTCAACATCTCCAAGCTTTGTAGATTACGAACTTGTGAAGGTATTTCTCCTTCAAGCAAGTTATAACTCAAATCTAGTTGGGACAAATGAGGCAAATTACACATTTGAACTGGAATGTCTTGACTAAAATTTTTGTTACTCAAATTCAAGTAGTGTAGTTTCAAAAGGTTCCCAATATTTGGTATCAACTTGCTGAAACGATTAGTGGATAGATCCAGATATTCAAGATCTGTCAATGATCCCAGCTCTGGAGGAATATCACCTGAAAGTTGATTTCCATTCAACATCAGCCTCAGTAGAGATGTCAACTTTCCAAATTCCTTTGGAAGCACCCCAACCAACTGGTTAGAAGAAAGATCAAGCAGTTGGAGTTGAATCGAGTCTCCAATTTCAGGTGGTATGCCTCCAATAATATTGTTTCCAGCAATTCGTAAGGTTGTAAGTTGTGGGCACCTGCTCCAATTTTGTGAAATTTCACCATAAAATCTATTGTATCTTAGGTCCATGTAATCCAAATCTTTGTAGACACCAAAATCTTCAGATATATTTCCAAAGAGTAAGTTTCTTTCAAGGCAGACTATGAACAAGCTTGTGCAGTTTCTCAAGGTTTTGGGTATTGGACCTATAAGCTGGTTGTTGAAAGCAGAAATGTTTTGAAGAGATCCACTTTGGCATAATTTTTGAGGCAAAGAACCGGTGAAGTGATTTGTATCTAGATATAGTGCTGTTAATTTCATCAAATTTCCTATCTCTTGAGGAAGCAGACCAGAAAATTGGTTATCACGGAGAAATAAAACTGCTAAGTTGCTCAAATTACCTAGTGAAATTGGAACAGTACCATTTAAATGATTATTGTCCAGTTGAAGGCTAATTAAGGACTTCAAGTTTCCTAATTCTTTAGGAATGATGCCAAAAAGTTGATTGGCATTCAGGTGTAACTCAGTTAGGTTGCTGAGAACACCTAACGATTTCGGAATTGAGCCAGAAAGGTCATTATATTGAAAGCTTAAAGAGAAAAGAGACTTCAAATTTCCTAATTCCAAGGGGATGGAGCCAGACAGATGATTTTCATACATACGCAACAATGTTGGCTTTTCTATGCTTCCAATACTAGAAGGGATGAGACCTGTTAGGCTGTTGTTTTTCATGTAAAGTTCAACTAAATTGGAGTGGTTTCCTATTTCCCTAGAAACAGAACCATAAAGTTGATTATCATATAAGTGCAAATAAACCAATTTGTTCAGATTACCAAAAGAAGCAGGAATGGAACATGAAAGGGAATTAATATTGAGAAACAAGTAGACCAGGTTGCTCAAAATGCCTAAAGAAGCAGGAATGCAGCCATGAAGATGGTTGGCATAAAAAGAAAGGACTTTGAGAGACTTTAACTGACCCGTTTCTGGAGTAATTGAGCCGTTTAACGGGTTTGCAGATAAATCCAACACCTCAAGATTGATCAGTAGTCCAATCTGTGGTGGGATTTCCCCTGATAACTTATTAGATAACAGATCAAGACGTATGAGTTTGGACAAGTTACTAATTTCAACAGGGACTGTACCAAAGAGTTCATTCATGCTGAGATCAAGAAATGCAAGATTTGGGAGAGATGAGAATGAAAATCCATGAAGCGCACCTTTCAAGCCTGAGTTAGTCAGGTTTAATCTATTAACACTTCCTGCATGGTTGCAAGAAACGCCAAACCAACTGCATGGGGTTGAGCTGGTGTTTTGATTGTTTGAAGAATTGGTTGCATTATTAGGAAGGAGAGTCCATGAAGGCAGTGGTGGCTTGGTTTCATTCTGAAGAGTGGCCTTCCAATTGAGTAGAGCATCTGCCTCTTCATCCAAAGAAAGAGAAGTAACATCAAATGAGGAATGTAACATGGCCAGCACAACCATTGAAACGAGGGAAAGTACACCTTTCAAGAAAGACATTGCCATGGTATTAGTTTTACGAGTTGCAAACTGATTCAGAACTCCTTATCTTAATGTGTCTAATAAGCTGCCCCCATTTTCTTTTTCACACACTATTTACAGGTCAAAGATTTGGGTGTCTCTCCTGCAATAATTTTGGCCCTCGAGGAAAATGATAGTGACAATGGATCAATGACTTGACTTCACAATGATATGAACTTTTTTTTTTTTTTACTAGATGGTCATCATGTGTCATTATATTTTAACCTACTTTTTTTTTTTTTCCAAATAGTTGATTTTGTTTCAAATTTTGCAAGAAATATTGTCACTTTAAAGCTAACCAAATTGTTTTATTCTTATTAAGTAGTCGATCAAGATGATTGAACTAGTCAATCAATTCCCCCAATTATTCTAATCAGTCACGTTAAAAAAGAAAAAAATTAGTTACTATCAATATGAAATGCATGAAAATTGGATCCGAACACTTTTCAATATTGTACGTAAAAAATTATATATATATAAAAAAAAAAAATATCAATCTGTCCGATTTCATTCTTTCCCACCGTCTTGCTTTCGATCCCTTTCTTCATCGATATGATCAGGCGTTCACATCTCTCTTTGAAAGTCATTTCTCTGTTCTGTTTCTTAAAAAAATAAATTTATCTTTTTTCTATGGATGTCAATCAGGGACAGACCCAGGTGAGGCCTAAGGGCCTCGGCCCCCTTGGTCCAATTTTCTTTTTTTTTTAGTTATTATGTATTTCATTTTTGTAATTGGCCCCTTTCAAAACTTTAGGCTCTCAAAATGTACTTAACAAAAACAATAAAAATATTCATAATGGTGATTTTATATTAGAAAAAAAAAAAAAAAACTATTTAATTACCACCAAAGAACCAAAAAATTATGTGTTATTGGAGAAGTTAAAGCTAAATTTTTTGCAACTACAGTAAATTGGTATAAATACCAGTTGATTAAAACAAGTTATTAAAAATAAAATACGATATTTTATTAAGATTATATATCTTCTTTCAATTAAAAAACACAAATTCTCTCTCTTCTTTTATTATTTTAATGAGTTATTTATATTATTTTAAATGAAGTGATAAAAAAGAGAACAATATTTGATATTGAGTGTATTGTAAAGTGAGGTAGTAAAATAGATAAAATAATTTTTTGAGGTGCTAAAAGCTAAAATTTTTAGCACTACCACTGTAAATGCTCTAACCTCAACCAAAAAAAAAAAAAAAAAAAAGGCAGTCTAGTATTAAAAAAAAACATTATTTTGATTTTGTTTTTGTTTTTGTTGGTAAATGATTGAATCTTAATGTATTTACAAACAACAATTTTGAGTATTTATAATTTTTTTAATACTATATGGATGCCTATTTGGTGTTTTTTTTTTTTTTTTTTTTTTTTACTTTGGCTCCCGCTTGCTTAAAATTCTAAATCCGTCCTTGATGTCAATTGACTCTAATCAATTAATCATTTTTTTTTTTTTTTTTTTGGTTTGTTGTTGTTGTTTGCTGAACAAACGAGAATGGGGATAAGTGTTGAAACGAGGCTGGATTTTGTTTGTGTTCCAACGCCATCCACATCCTACTATACTATACACTCCGTAATAGGTACGTTGGTAACTATTTTAATTTTCTCTAGATGGTGTGTTTTCTGTACAATTCTTATCATTTGCACAGATGTAAGATATTTTTCTGTTTAGTCAAAATAGTGATGATGATGATGAGACGAGACAAAAATGATTAACGGTTAAAAGAATAAAAAACTAAGTGGCTTAAGGTTATTGTAAGGTTATGTTTAACTCAGATTAAAGGTTGCACCATAATGACATAATAAAATTAATAAAACAAATTAGTAAGATTGATTATTGACTAAAATAATATCTAAAAATATTCTAAAACATATCTTATGTTATCTAATGATATATTTTCACAATTTATTATAGAAACTAGGAAAATATTTTCTTATCATTTCAAATATTGCAAATTAAAAAAATTTTAAACAAATAATTTATAATTTTTTTTCTTTGTAAGGTGGCCAGCTTTGTTAACTGATGGCTTAAAAAAATTTTAACAAAAAAAAAAGAAAAAGAAAAAAGAAAGAAAAGAAAGTCTCTCTTTGTCTTGGTTGCTCTTCGACCAAAATCAAATGTTGGATGCGAGATCTAGTCAAGAATGAAATGAGATCAATTGGGGCTTTTTAGTGGCAACAAACGAGATAGACAACTATGAACTACCAACGATCAAGATGACGATTTCCACAGTGAATAAGGGTCTGTTTGGTAGTAGCTTTTAAGTATTATTATTCAAAATGATGTAAAAACGTACTGTAGTTTAAAAAGTGTATGTGTATAATGTATTCACAATGCAAAAAAAAAAAAAAAAAAAAAAAAAAGCTTAGTAACATGTTTCAAACAACATATTTTAAAATGTGAAAAAATATTGTGTGTTCGGTGTATATGTGTATGTGTATATATATATATATATATATATTTTTTTTTTAAAGCGGTAACTTTCTAATAGGTACAATTATTTTATTAATATTTATTAGAGGAGTACATGTGAAAGAGAAGGGAGGAAAAGAGAAAAAGAATAAAAAAAAGAAAAAGATGAGGTGTGCATGAGAGAGAGAGAGTTGTAGTTATAATAAATCTTATCAAGTGGGTCCCACACTTTTCTAAATATTTATAAAAATGTCATTAGGTAATGTTATTTGTTAATTGAAAATTGGTAGTAGGAGTTCTCTAAATTTAGTGTTTAAACACCCTAAAATGATAAATATAATTCAAATACTCCTAAATGAAATCCTTTATTAAACATGTTTTTTTTTTTTTTTTTGGTTCACAGTTTTCAATGATTAAATACTGAAAATTATTATTTGAACTACCTTACCAAACAGGAATTCTTGTGTTTCAATTGTTCAACGCATGTTTTGAGCAAAACTTTGTGAGGAAGAAAACCATATCTGACCTTTAAACCCATGGCTAGTTTGATTGCAATTCGAGCAGTTCACAACAATAACAATTACATTTTCTGATTGTTTTGGTTTTAGAATCAAACAGGTGGCCAATTTGCAGTTAACTCATTCGAATGGTAGGCCCATTTTTAATTTTGAAACCATACTAATGATGTGTTTGGAAGAGGGATTTTGAAGTTGGATTTTTCTCAAATGTGTAAATTGCTAATGGATGCATGCTTTCAAATATGTGAACGAAGAGATATGAAAAACGAGTTTCACTTGCTTGATATAAATTTAACAACACAAAATGATTTGAGCTTTGGGATTATTCTCTAACAATAACATTTGTGATGTTTTGGATTTTCAAAATTTTACATAAAATGGGACAAATATGCCTCAAGTCGTGTAGCCAACAACCCAATCAATTGTAATGGACCAAAAACAGGAACAAAATCATATTAAATAGATTTTATGCAAATTTAAATCATTATTGTGATAAATTATCCAATACGACCGATGTACATCTTTCTCTCTTGTAAATGTGGTCTCATCTGTGAAACTCACCTTTATGTGAGAGGAATATGTATTCGTAATTTACTAAGTGCATTGAATAATTTCACCATTTTAGTGATCCTTAGCATATGAAGAAAAAGAATTTCACAAATAAATCTTCTAATTAATTCTAATTAACACTAGAAAAATGATTATATGTGCAAAGATAGCAAAATATAAGGGAGAGAGAGTTCTATTTACCGCTCTTTATTTGCACAACCATTAATTTGTGGTAGGAAGAAAGAAGGGTGTTATTTACCCAAACCAAGCAACCCATTGAAGGAAAAGGAGAGAGGATGAGAAGAAGAAAGAATGGCGCAGCAAAATCTTTCATTTTGTATCAACCTGTATTCCTGATATATCTAACATTTTGGACCCACATTCAAGAAAGCTGAAGGCTGAAGCCTACAAATGGGAGAATCGCCCATCTGAAGATCTTGGTTCCGGGAGTTGGGAAAGGTGACCTTAGGCAATGAATGCAACAAAAATCTTTTAGAAGGGTCGCTAAGGAATATAGGAAATTTCATTTCTATTTTTACACAAGGAAAAATAGCTATGAACCAAGAGGAAGTTTGAGAAGCAACCCGGAGCCTAAACACTCCCACCGGATGCATAAGCACTTGTAAATAAAAAGGATAAAGTTTGGTTACAAATTTAGTTATACCCAATGACTAAAAATTTACTCAATATCTTTTTATTGGATGTGAATTTTGATAATTTACCATTAGAATACATTTCCTTTTTTATAACAGCAGTGCTTGCAAAATAACATTTAATTGACACGAAATTTGACGTGTGTTAAGAATATAAAAAACATGTAATCTAATAATTATATTTTCAAAATATGTAGTCATGTTAAGTATTTTTTCAAGAGTTGTAGTCAATAAGTACAACCAAGTTTATTGTCAAACTTTGTCTAAATAATAAATAAATAAATTGTGGGGATAAAAGAACTGAGTAGGAGTATTGGGCCGTGGGCCATGTTGAGGATGTAGAGGAGTCCGAGAATGATCAAACAATAAGATAAGTATGTGTGTTAATGGGCCGAGGACAAGGACAAATAACAATGAACAAGTGGCGTCTCTCGAGGAGCTAGACGTCCTTGGGGAGCAAGGTTGGCACTTGGCCGCCTAGAGAATACCGTGTAAGAGGCAACCATACTTTTGAGGATAAGCTTCAGAGAAATGAGTTAACAGTAAATTAAGAAAAATCTAAGAAGGCTGCTACCACCACATTAAATATTCTGCACCTAACCAACTGGCGGCATTTATATGGAAATAACGCCTGAACAATGATATTTAATCTTACAGCTACATACAAAGTTTCCAGGAGGGTTCTAATAGGACAAGCATCCAAGAGATCATCTACATAATCAACAAGTGGAAGGTTGGAGTCGAAAAGAAGAAGACTATATAAGGGAATGGCCTCCATGAAAAATGGGGCATGTAATCGGAGAGAAAAAGAAAAGAACTTCTTGTACTTTGGAAATGCTTGAGTAAATGTAGGAACATCTCATTCTCGGACTTAACTGAGGAGAGTTGCTCCTTTCAAATTGTGTTTTCTTATCTTTTTGGCACGAATCCAATCTACTGTGACCCACACTTGATTTATTGAGTCTCTTACCTGTAAAATCCATTCTCTCAAAAATATATTGTTTTGGGCTTGTTGGATCATCATCCATTCCCATTGAGCTGAGGGTCTAAATCTAGTCCTTACATAAATAAAAACTATATTTCTACAACAGTTTCATTTAGTCCCTAAATTTTGAGGATTAGCTATATATGTATCCTCAACAAACAATTCAAAACTGATCAATCATATGCATTCCTTTTAAGATTCTCTTCTATCTGAAATCATACTCTTTGTCACTCTCTTAATTGATTTTTTTACTAATATTATTTTAAGTCTTCATCTACCATTTATTTTTGTTCTCATAACTAAAATCGAGTCACTCTTCCTCTGGTGAATTAATCGCTCTCTTCTGCGCATGATCAAACTATCTTAAGAGATCCATTTGCTCTCCAGCTGCTCTCCTTTTAATTTTTTTTTTTTTTTTTACAAAATAATAATAATGTGAACATCAAATGTAAACTACTCCAGTGTCCACAACTTTCACATCATTCCCACATTTTTTTCATATTATATGTAAAATGTGTGTTGAAGATCAAAGAAGTTAGCCTACACTGAACTTGATAAGAAGACCTACACAAAGGAACTAAGCTAAAGTTGTGTTCCTAATTTCCTATGCTACAAGTTGAATGTACATAAGTGTAAATACTGTTACCAATAATTACTTGTATAGTGTTAGTTAGTCAGTAGTTTCATCTCATTGACACGTGTCCAATATATTATTATTCATTGAGAAATGATATGTCCACAACATTTTCACCATATATTTACAACAAATGGTAAGTGGCAGATTATTGCTGGATGTTATTATTGAGGCAAAAAAGTAATTTTAGTATTAGGTTCAAATTTAAACCAATAACAACTAACTACCTATGATTTGTTGTAAAAATGTTGTGAAAATGTTGTGGATGTAGCACCTCTCTTATTCATTAAGGCTGCATTTGTTTCGCTTGAGAACACTTTCAGGAAATCATTTTACAACATTGTGTGTGTTTGGCAGCTACAGAAAATACGGTCAATGGAAAATCAAGTACACTTTGACCGGAAAATAACCACTTTGAAGCGTAAAATCATTTACGCTTTGATTTTACCTTCAAAGCGTTTCCAGAAAACACACCCGAAGAGAGAGAGCTCGAGCACTCCTTACACGGTCCAAAACCTGTATCCAAGCTCACCTCAACCAAGCTCCGGCCAGCCTAGATCGTGCCGCCCCACGGTCCAAAACCCATCTCCAACCTACCTTCAAACCATTTCCCAAAAAAAAACAAAAAAAAAGAACCGAACCAAGAGCAAGAAGAGAGAGTAGAGCTGGCGAGATCGCGCACAACCCCAAATCGCACCACAACCCCAAATTGCACCACCGCACCCAACCCCAGATCGCACCCGTCGCACCCCAGCACCGGCGAGGTCGCACCCCGGCACTTGCGAGATCGCGCCGCCTAAAGCACCGACAAGATCGCACTAGTCTTCCTCCCTCTCTCTCTGAAGCATTGATCTTCCTCCCTCTCTCTTTGTGACCGAATTTTTGAGTTTAATGAATGTTCTGTTTTGATTTTTGTTTCTTTTAAATTTATATATCGAAATTTTGTATTATGAAATTTGTTTGGAAGCTGAGAAAATGGTTGAGAAAATGTGAGAAACTTATAAGAAAATAACATTTTCAGAATGCAACCAAACACTTGAAAATATTTTCTTTTCTTGAAAATATTTTCACTTGAAAATATTTTACACCCGAAAAATATTTTACATTGAAACAAACACAGCCTAAGTCAATCTCAGTTGGTTATTAGATATTTTGTCAAAAGTTCAGTATCAAAGAAGAAGAGTTAAACGGCAGTCGTATTACTTATGAACATCAAAGCTGTAGTCGTTTTAATCTTTATTTATCCACACGTGATAGGCATGTGCCTTTAGTACAGTTGGATGTTAGTTAGAGAATATTCCGGAGAGTTAGTTAGTTATTATTCCGTGTGCATGTATAAAAGAAAATACTTGTACATTTATTCATTTATCAAGCTGTAGTCGTTTTAATCTTTATTTATCTACTCTTAATTTTGATGAAGAACTGCACGTCAAATAAATGGAATTAAAAACTAAGAGATTATAATTTGCACAAATTTGTTAATAGTTTTTCTTCAACTCCAGGCCTGTGGAGAAGAAAAGATGAAAGAAAAATATCATAAAGAGGGGGAATAATATATATTGAAAATTAAAGGATCCTCTCTAACATAACTGCAGCTGCTAGTACATAAGATTAAAATATATATTTGTTCTTAGTGATCAATCACTCAAATTTTTATTTCATTTTTATATATCATGTCAATTTACTATATTATCAAATTATTCATATAAAAAAAAATAAATAAAAAAGAAGAAGAAGAAGAAGAAGAAGATACTCGTTATATTTATTGAAGTGAATTAAATTATTCTTCTAATAAAACAATGTCACATTAACGGAAAGTTGATGTATACGAATTAATTATTTAAATAATATGACCTATAACAAATTCAAATTCAAATATTTCTTAGTCCTCCAACTAACGAACCCTAAATTATATTGTTGAATAACTAATTTCTCTTTCAATAAATAGATCAAAGGAAAGATTATCTTTATTGAAAATTTGAAGTTATTAAAAAGAATAGCTGCTTATACTACATGTAGTATCGTAATTATACTCATATACTACAAGTAGTTTAGTCTTATTTATAAGTAGTTTAGAGCACTCACAATAAAGATGCTAAATTTAGAATCTCAACCCCAAAAAAATGCCCTACAACAAAGTTGGTGTAGCTAAATGTTTTATCTATATTTTACCTTCATGCTATAGTGGGCTGTTATCAATAAAAACTCACTGTAGCATGTAGGTAAACATAAAAAACATTTTTTTATTCTCTCCACTATTTTTTTTTTAAATTCCTTCCTCTCTCTTGTCTCTCACTCCTCTGTTGACTGGCTTTGATTGTGAGATTGGATTGATAGGGTTTGATTGTTTCGTGGTTGTGCTCTAGTGGGTTTTTGTGGTTGTACTCTAGTGGATTTCGTGGTTGTGCTCTGATGGGTTTTTGAGGTTGTGCTCCAGTGAGTTTCATGGTTGTGAGATCGGATTTGTGGGCTGGTGGGGCGACGGTGTTGTGGTTTGTGGTGGGGCGACAGCCGTTATGGATTCATGGTGGTCATAGCGTGGATTTGTGGAGGTGGGGCTGTAGGGCTGGGATTATGGAGGTGTGGTTTTGGGTTTGGGATTGTGGAGGTGGGCTATGTTGTGGGCTTGCTTCAGACAAAAGAGAAGACGAGTCCAAAGAGAAAGAGAAGAAGAAATAGAGAAATGAATTAAAAAAAAATGAAAGGGAGAGAGGGAAATAAATAAAAAAATGAATAGTGTTTAGGTAATGTGAAAAATAAAATTTTGATGTGGGGTGTACTGTAAAGTGTGTTGTTAAAATAGATAAAATAACTTTTTAAGTTACTAAATGCTAAAAATTTTACATTATTTGCTGTGAATGCTCTTAGTCAGTTAGCTGATATGGATTAGTTAGTTAGATGATGTGGATCTTTTCTGTTCAGAGTTAGTTAGTTTAGTATTCTCAAAAGAACAAATAGTGAATTAATCCCACATTGAAAAATGAATGTGAGTAAAAGAGGTTTAAAATCTATGCTGTGTTTCTAAGAGTTAGACCATTTTAGATATACACCACTGTAAGTTTTAAAAAAAAAACTTTCTCCCCTCTCCCCGTGTGTATGTATTAAAAATATTTAGTATTCTCAAAAGAAAAAATAGTGGGTTAATCCCACATTGAAAAATGAGTGTGAGTAAAAGAAGTTTAAAGCCTGTGATGTGTATCCAAGATTTAGGCCCTTTTGGATATACACCACTGTAAATTTCTTTAAAAAAACTTTATCCTCTCTCCCCGTGTGTATGTGTTAAAAATACTTAGTGTTCTCAAAAGAAAAAATAGAGAGTTAATCCCACATTGAAGAATGTGTGTGAGTAAAAGAGGTTTAAAGTCTATGATGTGTATTCAAGAGTTAGGCCCTTTTGGATATATACCACTGTAAGTTTCTTTAAAAAACCTTCTCCCTTCTCCCCGTGTGTGTTTGTTAAAAATACTTAGTATTCTAAAAAAAAAAATATTATATAATATAGAGAGAGAGAGAGAGAGAGAGAGAGAGAGAGAGAGAGAGTTGTATCTTTACATTTAAGCTTAATGCAAATATTCATTCAATCTAATAGAATTCAACTTCTTTTTTTTTTTTCTGGTCATTTTTAAAAATTCAGTCGAAAAGCAAGCATGCGACTAGTTATAAGCCCATAATTGCATAATCAAAATCTTTATATAGCCTATACACGGTTTTTTTTTTTTTTCGATAATAACTAACTTCTCTTATTAAAACAAGGCAAATGGAACCACTAGTATTGCATAATAAACGAAAAGACGAAAAGAAAACTAGCTTGGAATACAAGGACAATGGTTTACTTAATTTATAAATATATGTGGCTAATTTCTTTAAATGGACTTGGTTTTGATCATGGTGCTATTTCCTTGGTGGGGCCTGGGGGGAACTGCTCCTTTCGAAGGTGTTGAAGGAATTTGCGGTGGAAATCCAGACTTCATTTGGACAGTAATAGCTCTCCAGCTACTCTTTTTCTCTGCCAAATAATAATAATAATAATAATAATAAAAACGCACAAACACAAAAATCTTTTACATATAGTTGTTTGTTTCACTAAAATCTCTCATTTATCAACAAAAAAATGAAAATGTTAGAGATATAAATTTTTTTATGAACTACTAATATAATAAGTAGTCATTAGTAAATAAAAATTATATTGGTTGTGGCTCCAGAAGAAAACAAGTAAGAAATTGGTTATAATAACAGTTTGTAAATATACTATAAAATATCTTAGGTTCTAAAGATTTAGGAATTTATGTATTTAGAACTCTAATGTGTAATATTGGCAAACTATGATCAAAACAATATGTTTAGTCTTGTTTAGGCTTGCTCAAAGTTGTTTAATTATTGTAAAGTTGGAATCGAGAGGCATTGGTGCATTTCAGCCTGGCTTGATCGATCGAAGGATAGACTCGATCAATCGAAAGTCGGCCAGATTGCGTTTTCTGCAGAATTTCCAACTTAACCCTAACTCATTAAACGTTTAGTGTTTTATGTTTTTGCCATAGGTATATAAAGCAAAACCCTAGCCACGTTTTCAGTGTTGCTCCTGTTGTATTGTTGCTTATACATTGCTGTTTTGTGTAAATCTCTTGTGAGATCTAGAGGAGCTTTCCTTTACACAAAGCTTAGGGTTTTCAAGGTAGAGATTACTTCAATATCTTGATGATCAACTCGGTTGCTGCCATTGGAGCTTAAAGAATAACAAGCGTGGGTGCTTGTAGCTGATTGGAGAATCCAAGAAAGAAGGAGTCCGTGGATTCGGAGTTTGCACGTGGTCGTGTCAGTAAGTTCTACTGGTGGGTAGCATTAGGAAGTCAAGCGGGGAGCTTGTAAGTCCTTTTGTATGAACTTCGATTCTTTCGCATAGTGGATTCAGGTTTACCTTGAGGATAGGTAGGTCAAATCCTACCCAGGTTTTTACCGTGTGGTTTCCTGGGTGATCATATTATTGTGTCTTTTATATTTTCGCTGCTTTATATTTCTGATATGATTGTATGCTTGTGATAGCCTAGAATTGCATAAATTGACTAAGTTAATCACTTGGCTAATTAACTAGGTTAATCTGGTTGTTTTAAGGGGTCTAAATCCGTTCAAGTGGTATCATAGCAGGTAGCTCTTCTTGTCTAAGATTTTTTGATCTCTGAACTGATCCTTGACCCCTGTTGTCATGGATCCTTGGAAAATCTTTTTGCTTATATGTCAACTTGTCTACTTGTTGTCTTTGCCTTTTGTTGTTCTTGTTAAATCTTTCCTTGAGTATCTTGGCATGATCATATGTGATAAGAATTATGTATGTTATACTGCTTTAACCACCTTAAAGGCACGTGATTCTTGTCTTTGGTATTTGGATAGTGGTTGTTCCAGGCATTTGACAGGAAATAAAGGTTTATTCAAAACACTCTTTGAAGGAAAGATTGGAACAATCACTTTTGGAGATGGAAGCAAATCTGTGATCAGAGGTATTGGTACTGTGGACATTCTAGGATTGCCAGTGTTTGAAGATGTTTGGTATGTTGATGGATTGAAGGCCAATTTACTCAGCATAAGTGAGATTTGTGATAATGGATTAAATGTTCTTTTCACCAAGTATGAATGTGAGATACTTGATGGAGGAGGTGACTGTATGTGTTGGTGTAAGGACAGCTGACAACTGTTACGGCATAACACCAAGTGTAAACAACAAGTGCTTTAGTGCAAAGATTGATCAAGTTGATTTATGGCATCAACGGTTGGGGCATGCCAGCCTTAAGCAGTTAGAGAAGATTTCCAAATGTGAGGCAGTTATCGGTTTACCTAAGTTTGAGAAGATAGATAAGTGCATTTGTGGACTATGTCAGATAGGTAAACAAGTAAAATCCAAGCACCCGTCTATGACTAATGTTCAAACTTCAAGACCTTTAGAGTTATTACACATTGATCTCATGGGTCCTGCCAGAGTTCAAAGTTTGGGTGGAAAGAAGTATATTCTAGTTGTTGTGGATGACTTTACTAGATATACTTGGGTTGTGCTTTTGAAGGATAAAGCTGAGGCTCCTGAGAAGATGATACATCTATGCAAGAAATTGCAGGTTGAGAAAGATACTGTGATAGCCAGAATCAGAAGTGATCATGGAAGAGAATTTGAGAATACCAAGCTGGCTACTTTCTGCAATGATCAAGGCACTCATCAAGAGTTCTCATCGCCCAAGACACCTCAACAGAATGGGATTTTGGAAAGGAAAAACAGAGTTGTTCAGGAGATGGCACGGGTCATGTTACACAACAAAAAGTTGCCAAAATCCTTTTGGGGAGAAGCAGTCAACACTGCTTGCCATACATTCAACCGGGTGTATTTTAGACCTGACTCCAAGAAAACTCCCAATGAACTCTGGAGAGGGAAGAAACCTGTTGTCAAATATTTCAGGATATTTGGCAGTGACTGTTACATTCTACGTGATAGAGAGAACCTAGAAAAGTTTGATGCAAAAAGTGACAAAGGATACTTTCTAGGATACTCTTCCACTAGTAGAGCTTATAGAGTGTACAATCTGAGAACCAAAACAGTCATGGAATCTTCAAATGTTGTAATAAATGATGAAGTGTGTTCAGAATCACTTTTAGAGAGCACTGCTCCTGTTCAAGATAAGTCCCTAGAAGTTGATGATTCACTTCCTGCTAAGTATGTGGGGAAACATAGTGAAGAAGAGCTGCTGGTGTTGAATGATACAATCTCAGTACCATCAAGTTCAGAATCATCCACTCCGGTTCATGACCCTCGACAGGTACAAAGTGAGCTCAGTCCTCCATCTGAACAGAAAGGTACCACCACATCTCTAGTTAAAGGTCCATCCTCTAGAGTGAGATTGAATCATCCTCCCACAAATATATTGGGTAGTCTGAATGATAACATGAGATTGAGGTCAAAAGCCTTGAATGTGATTACTCACTCATGTTATCTGTCCCAATTTGAACCGAAGAAGGTGGATGAAGCACTTCAAGATGCTGATTGGGTAAATTCCATGCATGAAGAACTTCATCAATTCGTTCGGAATGATGTGTGGGAATTAGTTCCTAGGCCGGAAAGTGTAAATGTGATTGGAACTAAATGGATCTTTAAGAACAAGTCAGATGAACATGGCACAGTGATCAGAAACAAATCAAGACTTGTTGCACAAGGGTATACACAGGTGGAAGGAATTGACTTTGATGAGACCTTTGCACCAGTTGCAAGGTTGGAATCCATTCGGATTCTGTTGGCCATAGCAAGTCATCTAAACTTCAAGTTGTATCAAATGGATGTCAAGAGTGCTTTCTTAAATGGGATGTTACAAGAAGAGGTATATGTTGAGCAACCTAAGGGATTTGTGGATCCTCACAGACCGGATGATGTCTACAAGTTGAAGAGAGCCTTCTATGGTTTGAAGCAAGCTCTTAGGGCTTGGTATGATAGATTGATTGCATATCTCACTAAGCATGGATTCAAAAGAGGATCTGCAGATACAACTCTCTTCATTAGAAAGAATAAGACTGGTTTTGTTGTAGCTCAAATTTATGTTGATGACATTGTTTTTGGTGCTACTAATGACTCTCTTGCTCATTCTTTTGCAGATGAAATGAAGGCGATGTTTGAAATGAGCATGGTTGGTGAACTGACTTACTTTTTGGGATTGCAGGTAAAGTAAACAGAGTCAGGAATCTACATCAATCAAGCTAAATATGCAAGAAATCTAATCAAAAGATTTGGACTGGACAAGGCTGCTCATGCTAGGACACCAATGGCTGCCAATTTGAAATTAACAATTGATCCATCAGATGAGTCTGTTGATGTTACTTTGTATAGAAGCATGATTGGTTGTCTCTTGTATTTAACTGCTAGTTGGCCTGATATCTCTTTTAGTGTTGCTGTTTGCTCTAGATTTCAGTCTAATCCTAAGGTTTCTCATTTAAATGCTGTTAAGAGAATTATAAAATATGTGAGTGGAACCTGTGATTATGGATTATTTTATAGCAAAGAGTCGAATTTGTCTCTTGCTGGTTTTTCTGATTCTGATTGGGCTGGGAATGCTGATGACAGAAAAAGCACCACTGGGGGGTGTTTTTATGTTGGAACCAATCTTGTGGCTTGGATGAGTAAGAAGTAAAATTCTATTTCTTTATCCACTGCTGAGGCAGAATATATTGCTGCTGGGAGTTGCTGTTCTCAGCTCCTTTGGATGAAAAAGCTTTTGAGTGACTATGGGATTTCTCAAGACACCATGGTTGTCTATTGTGATAATTCTGGTGCTATAGATATATCTAAGAATCCTGTTCAGCACTCTAAGACCAAACACATTGAACTTAGATATCACTTCATTCGGGATTTGGTTGAAAAGAAAATTGTTGTTCTTGAGTATATCCCTACTGATCGTCAAAACGCTGACATCTTTAACAAACCGCTTGATGGAAGTAAGTTTGAGACACTTCGTCAAGTGATTGGTGTGCTTCGGTGTCCCTAGTCTCATTTGGCCTTCTTGGTCCTTGTGCTTCATTGCTCATTCCTTTGTGACCATTGTTCTTTGATTTCTGTGTTTTTTTTGTTTTGTTTTAGGATTTGCATTGCATAACATTCAAGCATTTCATTCTAGGATTTATTTGTTTTCTCTTTTAAAATTTAAAAAAAAAAAAAAGAAAAAAAAAAAAGGAGAAAAGCAAATTGTGTTTGGCACTATTTTTCTTGGTCTTTGAAAACAAGGTTGGTCAATTTATTTACACATAACATGTCTTATGTACCTTGTTTAGCTTTGATGAGCTTATTTATTGCACTTGACTAGTTGAAGCTTTGTAGTGCATGTTGTGTGGGAAAGATGTTTATGGTGTTTTTCACTTTGTCTTAATCTTGATGTCACATGTTATTTGACTTTCGAACTTGATCCTTTTGAGAAAGGCATAAATAACCATCTTCCCACTATTCACTAGCCAATCATGAATACCTTAGTGCATATCATAAGATTTTGTGCTCGAGAAAGTGTAGCACATGCACAAAAAGAACATAAGGTGTAGCCTCTGTTAATTACTTAATGCTTAAAATTGGTGTGTACTATTAGGCTTGATGCCATTTCACATAATTAAAACTGGTGTGTACTATTAGGCTTGATGCCAAATTACATCTAATAATGGGGCAAAATTCAAGAAACTTACATGATTGCAAGCTTATGTTCTAGGAGATGTGGGAGTTATATGATGTAACTCTTTAGGTGATAGTCTCTTTTGAATTCTATGTGATAGATTTTGTAGACTTTGTGATTTATTGCTATTCACATATCACCTCACATGTATCTCAAGTTTTTGCTAGTTGCACACACTACACAAGTTACTCTTTGTTAAACATTATACATGTTATTGTGTGTGTTTTTGGTCTGACCAACCAAGTTGGAAAATACCTTGAGTATTATGCAAAACATTTTTTTTTGCTTGAGAATATAAAATGAAGAATGGCTGAAATTTCTTTGGAGAAACTGGGATTAAAACTTGGGTTTTTGTAAATGCATTCCATTTCATACTCACGCATTTTGTTTCAATAATTTTAATACTTTGAGGAGTTGTTTTCAAAATATGGTTTGTGATTTTCAAAACTGTGATTTTTCTCAAAAATTTTGTGAGCCTCTGCTTGTTTCGATCGATCCATTCTTTTTTTTGATCGATTGAAAATGTGCTTCAGTTTATTTAAAAATCTCGGATTGATTCGATCGATCGAATGTGATTTTCGATCAATCGAATGTCGCGAATCAGGTTTTTAAAACACTGTTCTTTGACTGATTCAAAACACTTTTTCAAAAAAAAATTTCAAACTTTCTTTCTCTCTCCGACTCGGCAAGGCAAAAGGTCAAATTTTTTGTCGTTTTCCTCGGAATTTTTTGCAAGGTTTCTCTTTCCTCAAGCTGGTAAGACTGTTTTATCCTTCCTTTTGTGTTTATTTTCAATTTTCATGCATTTTTCATGCATTCTATTTTGGGATTTTCGAACCTAAGGAAATTAGGGTTTTTGTTGATTCAAGCTCTATTTTATGCAATTGATCAATGGGTTTTTGTGGGGACTTGATATTATCATGATCTATGTTGGTTAATTTGATCAATTTGAGGTTTTTTTGTGAAAATTAAAATTTCTAGGGCTTGTATTGATCCGAATTGGGGATTTTGTTCAATTAGGTTTAATTGATGAAATTGGTTATTCTAATCTGTTTTCAACATTGTGTGATGATCAATTCATCAATTTGTTTCAAAATTATCAAGTCGTTTTTCAAATTTTTTAGGGTTTTTGTTAGAAACTCTATGTTCAAGCCAATTTTGTGTAATTGAACTTAATTTGAACTGTGTTTACTGCATTAGTTCATGCATCACAACATTATTATTGTTCATGCATCATATAGATTTTTGTTCTATATTTTTTTTGTGCTAACTTGCAGTCTGCCCTTGGTTTTGTTTTTATTTTGTTCTTTTGGTTTTCTCTTGTGTCTTTGTCCTTTCCTTAGCACTATGCCTAGGAAGACTAAGGCTCGTAGGACTGTTTCCTCATCTTCTCCACCCTTTCCTTCTTTTGACCATGAGAAGTTTCCGAGTGAGAAAAACCAAGAGATTTTTGAGAAGCTGAACCTTAGGAGAAAGATTTGGGCTGAGCATTCTGTTCTACTAGATGAACTTGATCCTGCCATTAGGGCAAACTTTGAGCGTCGGGGCTGGTTACCCTTGGTGGATATTTCTAATCCTCCTCCACCTTCTGCCTTGATTAGAGAGTTCTTTTCGAACATCTCTATCCGCGTCTATGATTCCAACACTTTGGTAAAGAGTTGGATACGAGGCGTAGAGTACTCCATTACTCCCAAGGTAGTGGCTAATGCTCTAGGGGTACCTTTGGTTCAGAATCCTGTCTATCCTTATGATGAGTCTCCCGAGTTGAGTAATGTCTTGTCTTACATCACTGGGTCATCTATCCAGTGGGGTTCTGATCCTAGGATCACCCCTGCTGAGCTTTTTGGATTGCACTATCTCTTCTTTAGGATAGCCTGTCATTCTATCTGGCTCATTTCTCATGTTCACACCATTCCTCTTGAGCGGTGTGTATTTTTGTACGCTCTTGTTACTGATGCTCCTATCAGTTTTCCTCATCTGTTTCTTCGTTCTTTGAATGAAGTTTATAGGAGTTCATCTTCTTCTCATGCCCTTGTTCATCCTATTTTCATCCATAGGATTTTGCTTTATCTTGATCTTAGTGGTTTCCCTTCCTCTGAGCCTATTCATGTGATTGCTCCCATAGGTGTGTCTTTCCTTAGACAAAGGGCCGCTCATCTTAAAGCTGGCTCTAAACACCCTAGGTCTGAGCCTTCTAGTAGTGCACCTCCTCCTTCTTCTTCTATAGGTCCTACTGGTGAGGATGTTCCTGATCCTGTTGGTGATGCTGTTGCTGCTGCTGCTGTTCCTTCACCTCCTTCGGACGACTTTGATGTACGTCGTACCTTGGAAACTGTCATGACCGTTCAGGCGGCTCATGGTCAGATTTTGGTGGACTTGCTTAATGAGATTCGTGCTCTGCGAGCCGATTTCGCGCATCTTCATTCACCCTCACCACCTCCTTTTGATGATGGCTTGTGATTGCACTTTGGCATTCCATCACAAAAAGGGGGAGTAGAGTTTTGACTTGTAGAGGGGGTTTGTTGTTAGGGGGAGTATTTTTCTTGTTTTGAGGAGCTAGTGGAGTTTATAGATTGTATCTAGGTGCTTCACTATGTATATCATTTTTGGGGATATTCATGTTAGGGGGAGTAACATTGTTTTTGATATACATGATATATACTTGATTCTTGTTGCTTTGTGATTCACTGCTTATTGATTTATATTTATGAGTTGTTCATTGATATATGTCTTTATTCTGTGTTGTGTGAATCTTACAAGAATGTTATACCTGTTGTTTTACTCTTTTCTGTCACACATGCGTTTATGCGTTTGTTGAGTATTTCAGGAATATACAGGTTGATTCAATTGAGCTGCTGTCTACACTTGCAACTGATGGATAGTAGTTAGGATTGAATTTGAGTTTATGAGCATTACTTTTGTAAAAGGCTTTTTACTTGTAAACTTTGAGCTTTTAATTTGTGTTTTGTCACGGATTGCCAAACGGGGAGTTTGTTAGGTTCTAAAGATTTAGGAATTTATGTATTTAGAACTCTAATGTGTAATATTGGCAAACCATGATCAAAACAATATGTTTAGTCTTGTTTAGGCTTGCTCAAAGTTGTTTAATTATTGTAAAGTTGGAATCGAGAGGCATTGGTGCATTTCGGCCTGGCTCGATCGATCGAAGGATAGACTCGATCAATTGAAAGTCGGCCAGATTGCGTTTTCTGTAGAATTTCCAACTCAGCCCTAACTCATTAAACGTTTAGGGTTTTATGTTTTTACCCTAGGTATATAAGGCAAAACCCTAGCCACGTTTTCAATTTTGCTCCTGTTGTATTGTTGCTCATACATTGCTGTTTTGTGTAAATCTCTTGTGAGATCTAGAGGAGCTTTCCTTTACACAAAGCTTAGGGTTTTCAGGTAGAGATTACTTCAATATCTTGATGATCAACTCGGTTGCTGCCATTGGAGCTTAAAGAATAACAAGCGTGGGTGCTTGTAGCTGATTGGAGAATCCAAGAAAGAAGGAGTCCGTGGATTCGGAGCTTGCACATGGTCGTGTCAGTAAGTTCTACTGGTGGGTAGCATTAGGAAGTCAAGCGGGAAGCTTGTAAGTCCTTTTGTATGAACTTCGATTTTTTGGCATAGTGGATTCATGTTTACCTTGAGGATAGCTAGGTCAAATCCTCCCTAAGTTTTTACCGTGTGGTTTCCTGGGTGATCATATCATTGTGTCTTTTATATTTCCGCTGCTTTATATTTCTGATATGATTGTATGCTTGTGATAACCTAGAATTGTATAAATTGACTAAGTTAATCACTTGGCTAATTAACTAGGTTAATCTGGTTGTTTTAAGGGGTCTAAATCCTTTCAAAATAGATTATGTTTATAGCATTACTCAAAAAAATTTAAAATAAAGAAATAAGCGACTCACTGATTCATAGGACAACGTTGTCTGCAACTGTTAATGTTGCAGAGGAGAGAAACAAAAACAGGGGAAAGTAGATTATCAGAATTGTAATAGATGCCTTGAGCTTCATTTTTGGCTTCTAGGGAGTAAGTTACACTTCCTTAATAAATACTCTAAGAAGAGGTAAGCTATACGAGTTCCAAGACAAGTACATGGAAGCCAAGACAAGTATTTTTGTCGAAAACCTTTAATTAAACAAAACTTTCGGAGGGTTTTCTTTTAAATATTCCACACCTGACAAGAGCAAGAGGATGAAAGATCACATCCTTATGACGATAATAACATCAGGAGACCTGCTAGTAGTAATAAATTTAATTTTAAATAACTATTTTAGTGATTTTATAATTAAGTTGCCTAATCATTGTTGCGATGAAGATATTGAAAGTTCAAATAGCGTTGAAAACACTATGAACGTTTAGACCCCCAATTATAAAATACCAATTCAAGCTTATAATCAAACAATTAATGTGCGGAACATAAACATAAGCCAATGACAAAATTGATAAACAATCTAGACCAATTTCAAATCACATCCACAGCAGATAATAAATGGTAAAGATTAAGGGAAGAGAGTTGCAAACACAAAGACAACACGACGATGTGTTATCGAAGAGGAAACCAAAGCCTTCGGCGTAAAACCTCTCCGCTGCCCTCCAAGCGGTCAATAATCCACTAGAAAATGTAGTTGGGATACATGAACAGCAATAGACCCTCCAAGCCTAATCTACCCAGGTACCTAAGCCCTCCAAACTTCTTGCTCCAACGAGGTTGCGCCGAACCTTTTTCTTCTCTAGCTTACCGGATTCCGCTATAGCCCATAGCATCAATCAATAACCATTAGTACCCGTTTGTTTGGGCGTTTGAAGCCCAAAAGTTGGCTTTTCAAAAACGCCAGCCCAAAACGTGCGTTTGGTAAGTATAAAACGCAACTTTTTGAAAAAAAGTTGCATTTTATATTTCTGAAGAAACGCGTGTTTGAGTTATGGGAGAGCTTCGGTTCATTTTGTAAAAGTTGGTGTGGGCGTTTGATATATATCCATTGGGGAGAGTTCATTTACCAAATTGCCCTTCAATAAAGGGCAAGGTGTCTTCTTCAGAGTCTCACGCATAGCCTTTTTTTTTTTTTTTTGGGTAGAAAAAGGAATTTCATAAACAGAGAACACAGAATCAGTACACTGCCTATAGCAATACATTCCACGGCAATCAGCCTCCAGAATAGGAATAAGATCCATAGGCAGATCAGAAAAAATCTCAAAATCAGAATCTAACACAAAAAAATCTATAACAAATTTCCAAATCCAAACACAAAAAAATCCTCTGCCCTCTCAATAACAAATTTCTAAATCCAAACACAAAAAAATCTATAACAAATTCCCAAATCAGCTAAGGAAAAAAAAAAAATTAATCCCTTGCAAATTAGGATTCCTCAAAATGCAAAACAAAAAAAAATCAGAATATTACAAAATCTTTCAAATGGAGTTTGTACCCATCTTGCAATGGATGAGTTCTGGTGGAGAAAAAGTTGAAGAGTCATGAGTTCCGGTGGCTCTTAGAACACACTGAGAACGCAATCATCGCAGCGATCGGCACCGAAACAATCCCCGCCATCGCCGTCTCCGTCGGAGGGACCCTCCAAATCCCAACAACCACTCGCGACTCCTCCACCACGGCCACGACCACCTCCACAACCACCGCCGCGAAGAAACGTAAACGACCGTTGAATAGCGAATTTGTGGACGTTGTAAACGACGGCAGGGAAAAAAAAAAAAAAAGGAAGAAGGAGAGCTTGGAACGTTCTGGAGTTTGGAGGAATGGCAGGGAAAACAAAGGAGAAAAGAAGGATAAAAAAGAAAAGAGTAAGGGTACGTGTGTGGAGGAGAAAAAAAGAGGGGGAAAAAAAGAAGGAAATGTTATCACAATTTTTTCACAATAAATTTTAAGTGGTAGGTTAGTGTTAGCTAATATTGATGAGAAAAAAATAATTTTAATAGTCGTTAAAATTAAAATCAATATCAATTTTTATCACAATATTTTTACAATACTTTCACAATAAATCTTAAGTGGTAGGTTATTATTAGCTAATATTGGTGAGAAAAAAATAATTTTTTTAGAAAGAGAAAAATTGATTTAAGTATGATGAAGTAGTTGATTTAAGTATGAAACAAACTCCTTTATATTTACATTGTCATTTTTTGTAATTTACCACTCAAACCACCACTTTTATAAGTGTCAGCCAAACACTCAGCTGTTTCAAAAAGCACATTTTAACAGCTTTTACCAAACACTCAGCTTTTTCAAAAATCACTTTTTTATTATGCACTTTTTGAAAACTCTACTTTTTCATTATGCACTTTTTCAAAAAGCTGAACCAATCTCACCCTTAGTCCCTTCCAAACTGCTTCCCTTAGTACCAAAAGACCTTCTTATAGACGTGAGTGTGGTAAGAAAAGGATTTGTTCAAGAACCTCTCAAGGATGTATCAATGGAGAGGAAGAGAGTAGAGGAATTTGAAGAGTCTCTTAGTAAAGATTGGGGATGAGGCAATCTTGTTTTTCTCTAGGGTTTCTCTCCCAAAATTCTCTCTGGAAGCTCTCTACATTTCGAGGGTATAAGGGTCTATATATAGTGGGGTGAGAAAGGAATGCGCAGAGTCAGTTTTTCCCAAACAGGGTAAGTTGGAGGCTTGGCCTCGCGACTGGTTTGAGTCGCGAGTTCAAGCCGCGAGTTAACGGCCTGGCTAGCCTGGGACTTTTGTCCTGTAGTGCGACAGCTGGCGTGACCGTTCACCTCCCCGCATGCTTCTCACGTGTGTTGTAGTTAGCGGCTTGGAAGTCGCGAGTCAACCGCGAGTCCTAGCCGCGAGTCCTTGCTTCTTTGCACAATCTTGAGCATTTCTTCACACTCTCTCACACACTACCCTTACATGAGTCACACCTAAATATAGGGTTTCTAAGTGCTGAAATACGAGCAAATTGGCACGGAATAATTCAACTTAGGGCTGTACACAGGTCGGGTTGGCTTAGCTTTGGAGCTGACCCGTATTCAACCCGATTGAGTTGGGTGGCTGAGAATTAGACCTGTAGTACTCAACCAATAATAAGGTTTGGACCTAGCATTTTGGGTCATCAGTTGGGTAGGTCAAAATTGTCAGTTGGCAGGTTTGGGCTACTGATTGGGCAACAAAATGAATCAAACAAATGATCAATAAAATAAAAATCAAATAAACAAAACAAAAATGTGTTAGGGTTTCAATTTTTTAAAGTTTGGATTTCAAATTTTTCATTTAATGTTTCGAGTTTGATAAGTGATAACTCAAATCTATGACTAAATAAATCAAATCAATAACTATAAATCTTTGAGTTTTAAGTGATTTGAACAAATGATAATAAACCCATATCTCAAAATAGAGAAAAAGAGAAAAAGAGAGATGAGAAAGGAAGAAAATATACTGAGACTACACTCATTTTGACTGAGGTGAAAAGAAAGTGAGGTAGCATCATGGTGATGAAAAAGGCAGCTGGAGAGGAGTGTTAACACATTTTGACCGAGGTGGAAAGAAAGTGAGGTAGCATCATGCTGACGACAAAGGCGGCTAGAGAGGAGTGTGGAGACTAGAGAGAGCTTGGAAAGTAAAAAGTGAAAACTAAAGAGAGAGAGAGAGAGAGAGAGATAACCGAATTTTTTTTATTTTGAGTTTGAGTGGTTGCTTTTAATTTTGCTTTGAAAATCTCATACTCTCAACAAGAGTGTAAGACAATTGTATACAATTTGCCTAGAAATTAATGAGCGATGAAAAAAAAAATTGAAGATAGGTGGTAGATTTTACTAATGAGAGGAAGACAAGTGGGGAAAAGAATCTTAAACCTTATCACTTTGCCAGAAAATTGATGAGGGCTGAAAAAAATATATTTTTTGAACATAAGGTGGTAGATTTTCTACCAATGAGAGGAAGACACGTGGGTGGGGGAGGGGAGGGGGAGAAGAAATTTAAAACTGATTTCAGTATGCTTTAGTGATCAGGCCGATTTATGTGGGTCTCCAATCCTTTAACCCACCATCCAAACTCAAGTTTCAGTTTTCAGAGGATGAAGACCCGTATCCAAACGACTAGGCTATTTGGATCACTCGCTGCGCTGGGCTTCGGCTCGGTTGGATTGGTTTGTTTGATCAGGTCCTTGGCCCACTAGACAGCCCTAATTCAATTGTTTAGGTGACATTTTAAGTGAAATTTTTTAAGGAAGAAAACTATATCTGACTACTAAATCTAGGGTTAATTTGATTGCAATTTAAGCGATTCCCAACCAAAAAAAATTACATTTAGGGAACTAAAAAATTACATTTTTCCAATTTAGTTGGTTTTGAAAATTAGCTTAGTGGTCATTTCATAGTTAATTTGATTCGATTGGTCAATCCATTTCGATTTTGAAAACAATACTTATGACGTGTCTATAAGATGAATTTTTAAGTGGGATTTTACCCATAAGTATAAATTTGGAAATTCCTAATGGCTGCTTTTGGATATGAGAACTTAAAAAAAGCGAGATATGAATATATATATATATATATTTTATATCTTTTGTTGGATTCACTTGCCTAGTATGAATCTAACAACAAAAGCTGATTTGAGCTTTAGGGATTGTACTGTGGTATAACTAATTTTTCTTTCAATAAACAAATTAAAGTCGTTAGCAAGAAAAAGTTGATATCTATGAGAGATTTTCAACATATAGCATCCACTCTATAATAATTGTTTTTATTATTAGGCTAAGATGGTAATCAATTTTTAGTACGGCTAGGCGAGGTTTTAACCTCAAATCTCTTATTCGATAAAATAAACTTTAGCAAGCAGAAATGAAAGAACCCACTCATGAAGGTCGAAGAGCTTGGAAGTCGACCTATTTTGCCTTTTGTTTTGTTTTTTTTTTTTTTTTCAGGCCATATTTGGTAATCCATTGGTTTCAGATTCCTAGTTTATAAATGGTATATACTTCAATTGAAGAGCTAGAATGCGATGCGCTATAAAACCACAATTGCATGATGAAAATCCTTCTACGCGCTTCTTTTCATTTATATGACTAACTCTCTTATTCAAACATGAAACCAGTGTTGCATAAAAGGAGAAGAAAAAAGTTACAAATAAACCTTGGAGTACAGGGACAAGGTATACTTATTTTATTAATCATGTGGCTAATTTCCTTTTAGGAGGAGCCCCTGGCGAAGCTGGTGAAGGTACACGCGGTGAAGTCCAGCCTTCATTTGGACACTAATTTCTCTCCAGCTACTTTTTTTCTCTGCAAAATAATTATAATAATGTGAACATCTAATGTCAACTACTCTAGTATTCACAATTCTTTCACATCAATGTCCACATTTTTTTTAATGTATAAAATGTGAACATCCAATATTAAAGTGTGGAGAATGTATAACACATTTCATATCCAAGGATGTGAAATAATTTTTTTATTCATTTATTTATAATGCGCTAATTACAAAAACGGAAGAGGTTGAATTTAAACACCGAACATCTCTGAAAGCTCGGATTTGTGTAAATACACAAGAGCTTGTTTAGATCCCTAATTAAAAGTTACGGCTCGGTTACTTTTACTCTGACTTAAACTAAGTGCGGAATAAAAGTAAATGCGAGCAAACAAACGATAAAACTACTCTAAGCCATATTCATTAGATATCAACAATAAAATGAAAGCTAAAAGAGTAGGGAAGAAGGATGTAAACACAAGATAACACCGAGACATGTTATCGAAGAGGAAACCAAAGAACTCGGCAAAAAACCTCTCCGCCGCCCTCCAAGCGGTAAATCAATCCACTAGAGAATAAGTTGAAGTACATGAATAACAAAAGACCCTCCAAGCCTAGTCTACCCCATGTACTCGAGCCCTCCAAACTCCTGCTACCAACTGACTTAACGAAACCTTGTCTTCTCTAGCTTTCCCGGATCACGCAATTCAACCCGATTGCATCCGCCAACGATTGGCTTCTTCCAATGCTTCCCAGCAGCACCAAAACCTCACTTTACACTCACATTGGGTGTGGTAAGTGTTTGAGCTATCAACCTCTCAAGGATTTGGATATGGAAAGGTAGGAGTAGAGGAAAACCACAAGGGAATGTGTAGATGATTGTGGGTATAACAATCTCTAACTCTCAAGTGTATATGCTAGGGTTTTCTCTCTTAAAAGTACTCCTTGCAATATGTGGGTAATGAGGGTATATATAGCGTGGGTGAAGACATGGTGGAGCAAATATGCCAAAATAGCAAAACAAAATGTTTCGCGGCAATTTTGCGGAAAGGCCTTACCCGCGAATTACATGCAAAAACCAGATGTCATGATTCTTTGCATTCCAGTCATGTGCTCTGCACGTGGCTTACTTCGCGGGATAGCTTTTCATGAATCTTCTCACGAAATCCACTTGGTCTTCAATAATAGCTTGAGTCTTCACACTCTCTCTCACACACAACCCTTACAATAATATCCCACATAAAATAAAGGGTAAACATGATTGAACATAATTACAATCAAATTTGTCACGGAATTAAAGTCAACACAAAGTAGTTGTAAATAACAACTTTACAATCTCCCCATTTGGCTATTCTGTGAAAAAACCTTGAAAACAGACTCTAAACTTAAATGTGAGTTTGGGAACAGTGGCAAAACTCACTCACACCTAATTCTAGAAGCTGTGAAGCACTTGCACAATATACACCTGAAACACTCGCACACAAACAAAACTTTTGTTAAGCTTATGACAAGTTGAATACAAGGTACGTATAGGAACAAGTAAAATGTGATCATGGTATAAAACAAGATTTAATCTATGAAGCGTAACTTAATCAAACAAGATCAGTCATTAAAGAATGACTACAATGAGCATTTATCTAGTAAATGATCATCCAGACACACAATGCAATTACGAGCAATGCAAAAATCAATTGCTTGTCCAACACACAACCAATGCAAAACACTAAAGTATTTGCATCAAGGATACAAGATCCAACAATGGCACAAGTTTGTAGTACTAAAGATAATGCATACATAATCTAAAAGTACTTAAAAAGCTACAAAGCATGGATACATTAATAAAGTATTAAAGATGGACTGAAATTTAAACTAGAGTACTTTAAAGCTTTAAAAGAAAGCAATATAAATAACATAAAAACAAAATATTAAATATAGCTTTTCTTGCTCTTACTCTTCATCTCCAATGCTCCCCCTTCAATCTAGCTTTTTCTCCCCCTATCATTTTACACTCCCCCTATCATGAACCATCTCCCCCTTTTTGTCATGGAATAGCTAGTCCTCATCTTCCTCTAGCTTCCTTTGAATTTGGTCCAATTGAGTTTGGAGAGACGTGAACTTTGTGTCAAAATGGGTGTGTTGGGAGTGCATGATAGATGCAGGTCCGGACAGCTTGGTGCTGATTTCTTGGACTGATAACATAATTTTGTCTAACTTCTCATCATCGGGATGTGAGCTAGAGCTCGAACCACCATGAGGAGCATGACTCTCTTTCTTAACTCCCTTTTGGCTGTGATTGATGTTAGCATTGAAAGTGCGAATGTTGATTGGACTTAGCTTAGGATAAGGACTCTCATTTGCTAATGGATGAATGCCTTTGAGCTTCAAAATTTTTGAAATGAGGCAGCAGAAAGGAAGGTAGTTCCTTGAGGCAGCTCTCTCAACAATCTTGCTCAAAATGTGAAAGATATAGGAGTAAACATTGACTTCTTCATCAGTGATTAGGTCATGAAGGAATAAAGCTCGACCAAGATTCATGTACCCGGTGCTTGAGAGAGGATAGAGGTTGTTGAATATGATTGTTGTAAGCAGCCTCAATTTGGGAGATAGTGATGAAACACTAACTAATTTTCCATTCGGAGAGAACTCTAAGTTTTCTCTGAAAGCTTCTTGAAACAAATCTGCCTCCGGATCTAAGTCATAGTACACTAGTGATTTTTTGAACACTGTCCGGTTGATGCGTAAAATGATGGCAATATAGGATGGTGTCATAGTGAAGTCCTTTCCTTTAACCCAACATTTCAGCTCACCCCCATCATAAAATGGCATTCGCATAGAATTCCTTCACCATTTCTTTGTACGTTTCGTCAAAATTGGATAGAAGAAAATTCCAATCCTTGGTGGCGAACCATTTCGGAATGTTCGTATTAAGAAGAGACACTTGCTCAACCAGCCTTTCAACCACTAATGGGGCATCCCTGAAATAGTTCTCATAGTCTTGAAATGCCGCATATGATTTGAACTTGTCAGCATCATAAAACCATGTCAATAATTGAGTCTTCTTTGACTTTGGGGTGAAGCTCTCAAGATCAATTACCAGTTATTTTCCTTTGCTACTACTTCCTTTCACAACTGATTTCTTGAAAGGAGATATCTTCATGCACAATCATGTAATATCAAAGAGCAAGATGAAAACACAAAAATGGCAACAAACTTGATTAGTACCAAGTTAGTTCATAAAACAACTTCAAAGTCCTAAAAAGAACATAAACATTATCACAAGATCATGTTATAAGTGCTAAACATGTAGCAACATTTATCTAGCATGAGTAATATGCAAAACATGACAAGTGAACAAATGTGTGCATCAAGTGTGCATGTGGTATGCATATGTGATGCATGATCAAGGCATGACTAAGCACATTTGGGTCAAAGTGTGTAAAACACACAACCAATGATCACAACATGATGAACATGTATAATCATGGTAATCCCCAAAGTTTGGCACTCATCGGAGTCCAGAACTACACCAAGATGCCATTTGGGCATTTTATCAAACACTTGGTATGCACAAACACAACTGACATGTAAACAATGCATGAACATATGAAAATCTTGCCTAAATATACGTTAAAATGCCACACGGGGCCAACACAAACACAATCATAGCAAATGGGACAAAGCCCAATCAAGAAATTTAAAAGATTTTGCACAAAAATAAAATTTTCCCAACCCTTTTCAAAAATGAACCCAACCCATGAAAACCTAGAATCTAAGGCTTAATCTAAGGAATTAAAGAGAAAAGAATGATGAAACATGCCTTAGCGAAGACCTAGAGTAGATTGAACTTGAGTTTTTGTTGGGTTTTTGAGAGAAAAGTGGTTTAGGGTTGAGAAAGGCTTGAGGGAGGCAAAAGAGTTATGTTCGAAAAACTGTCCTAGTATGCCCTTTAAAACTGAAAACACGCGATTTTCGTGGGTAAGCTTATCGTGAAGTTACTCACGAAAATGCCACTAAAGCATTGAAATTGTTTCACAGGTAAGATTTTCTCGCGAGACAGTCATGAAAGTTTCTGTCTAAATTTTAGGGTTTTCAATTTTTGCCATCCTCATTTTCGCAGGAAGAGCTTACTTGTGAAGCTTCTTGCGAAAATGCCTTTAAAGGAGTTTTTTTGTTAAAAACAAGAAATATGCAAAGTGAACAAAGACTCTAAACACTAAAGCATAAAAACACTTTCAAAAACATATAAAATACTCAAAAATATTTTTGGGTTTGATCAACAAGCAATTGAGTATACATATCACATTTAAACACGTATAATTACACAAATGAAATAAGCATTCATTAAACAATATACTTGTAGGTTGTGTGTGGATCAAGTATGAACTAGTCTATATGAAAGTTCAATATGTGTGTAAAACACCCTTGAACGTTTAGACCCCAAATTACAAATTACCAATTCAAGCTTATTATCAAACAATTAATGTGCGGAACATGAATATAAGCCAAACACAGAATTGATAAACAATCTAAGCCAATTATAATCACATCCACAATAGAAAATAAAAGGCAAAGATAAAAGGAAGAGAGATGCAAACACAAGGACAACACGCAATGTGTTATCGAAGAGGAAACCGAAGCCCTCGGCGTAAAACCTCTCCGCCGCCCTCTAAGTGGTCAATAATCCACTTGAAAATGTAGTTGGGATATATGAACAGCAATAGACCCTCCAAGCCTAATCTATCCAGGTACCTAAGCCCTCCAAGCTTCTTACTCCAACGAGGTTGTGCCGAACCTTTTTCTTTTCTAGCTTACCAGATTCCGCTATAGCCCATAGCATCAACCAATAACCATTGGTCCTTTCCAAACTGCTTCCCTTAGCACCAAAGGACCTTCTTACAGACGTGGGTGTGGTGAGAAAAATATTTGGTCAAGAACCTCTCAAGGATGTATCAATGGAGAGGAAGAGAGTAGAGGAATTTGAAGAGTCTTTTAGTGAAGATTGGGGATGAGGCAATCTCGTTTTTCTCTAGGGTTTCTCTCTCAAAATTCTCTCTGGAAGCTCTCTACAATTAATAGGTATAAGGGTCTATATATAGTGGGGTGAGAAAGGAATACAAAGAGTCAATTTTTTCCAAACAGGGTAAGTTGGCGGCTTGGCCTCGCGACTGGTCTGAGTCGCGAGTTCAAGCCACGAGTTAACGGCCTGGCCAACCTGGGACTTTTGTCCTGTAGTACGACAGCTGGCATGACCCTTCACCTCCCCGCATGCTTCTCACGTGTGCAGTAGTTGGCGGCTTGCAAGTCGCGAGTCAGCTGCGAGTCCCTGCTTCTTTACACAATCTTGAGCATTTCTTCACACTTTCTCATACTCTACCCTTACATGAATCCCACCTAAATACAGGGTTACTAAGAGCTAAATTACAAGCAAATTGGCACGGAATAAAGCCAACAAGATAGTTGATAAAATTCAACCTTACACTATAGTCTAGTATGAAGTTTCAATAATCAATTCAATCAAGTCATACACAACTAGTACGAAGTCAAGTGACCTATCTCACTTGTAGAAATGAACATATATGACCCCTCACCAATGTAATTACACTTGATTGAATGCTTTTTGCTTTGCTTTCTTTTTACATACGTTTGATTAAAACAACTCAAATTTTTGAGAAACAATGCCATAAACATTTTGAATGAACTTTGACAATTTCGCCTTTGGCTTTGGCACCATACAATTTAGTACAAATCGTTTTCCCTTTTTCCTAGTCAAATACTAGTATGTGCGATGGTTTTTTCGGCTCAAAATTCTCTTTTCGAGATTGACATTTGTAAAGCTCTTGAAAAAGAAAAAAAAATGTGATGAGAGATATAGGCACAAGTCTATGCATGTGATATACACAATACAAGCGATCAAAGTTTTTGGAGAATTTTCAATTTTTATGGTTTTTGAATTTTTCAACAAACTCAAAAACAAAACATGAAAAGTAAGATCAAAAAACACACCAAGTACAAAACAAATATGAAAAGAAGAAGAAGAAGAAGAAGAAGAAGAAGAAGAAGAAGAAGCAATGACACAAGAAGATTGCATATGTCATGATGTACGGACCTATAACCCTAATGTGTTAGAAGTATTAATGCAAGGACATAGTGAATGATCATGCATGAGTATCCTTCTTCACCCACACTTTACGAGTGTTTTGGGTGAGATCCTTAGAAGGAGGGGTATGACCGACATAACTCTCAAATCTTGGGGTGAAGCTAGCAAGGCATAGTGAAATGTTCTTCAACATTTCCATAACGTCTCCAATGAGTTATCCCTCATTGTCTCCTTTACCTTATGTTCCCTTTGGCATTCTTCTTGTATTATCTTGGCCATGCATAGAGTCAACCCTCTTGAGTGCATGAAGCTTGAAGCAATTTGCCTTCGTGTGCCCACGCACACTACAATGATGACAAAAGTGCTTCACATGAGGTCCCCTTTGATTTTGGGTAATGACTTTCCTTTATCCTTCGATTTTGCTCCAACGGTTCTATTTGCAACAATAGGGGTCTCAAACTTGGGCTTCACTTCTTTGAGTTTCTCTACATTCTTGGCCGGTACGAACCTCACTTCCTTCTTGGGTTCACTGCTTGAGCTTCCTTTGCTGGTATAGCCTAAACTAGTCTTATCATGTGAAGATTTTTTAGAAGATAGCACGTTTTCATGCTTCTTGGTGGAGATGCACTCAACCTTGACATTCGCTTGGAAAATTTCAAGTTTAAGAAACTTGATTTTAGAATAAGCTTCCACCAATTCTCCCTTGAGCCCTTCTACTTCACACTTTGCTTCCTTAAGTTGCACAAGTGTGCACCTATGCTCTTCTTCAATTTTCTTCATCTTTTTCATGGCATTGTTCGCAACCTTGGCATATTTGCCATAATCCTCTAACAAAGCATCATAGACTTCTTGAAGGTTCTTCTCACCTTCATTGAGGCATACATTCTCATCTTCCTATTCTTTAACTTCCTTACCTTCGAAATGCTCACTAAGCTCATCAACCAAATTGCTCAAATCTTCCGAAGAGCCCACGGGTGCAATGGCCATAAATACGGAGTAGTTTCCTTCTCCATCACAGATTTCTTCCGAATCTGAATTGGAGCCTTCCGAGTCACTAAAGGGAGTTGCAAAGACTTTACCTTTTGCTTTCAAATATGTGGGGCGTTCTTTCTTCACATGCCCATGCCCTTTGCACTCAAAGCATGTGACCGCTTGAGATGGAGAAGAATCTTTGGAATCCTTCTTCTTGAAGTCTTTCTTATCCTTCTTGAAATTTGAGAATTTTCCCTTCTCGAAAGACTTCCCATCCCTCTTGAACTTTAAGAACTTACGAAAGTTCTTAGCAAGGTACGCCATTTCCTTTTTAACCTCATCCTCATCCGAGGAGTCTTAAGCTTCTAATATCTCATTGATTGTCTTGGGAGCAAGAGATTTGCTCTTCCCTTGTGATGGTAGAGATAGCTTATAGGTTTGAAGAGAACCGATGAGTTCTTGAATTTTAATCTCATCAAGGTCCTTGCTCTCTTCGATGGCAGTAACCTTTGCTCGAAAGCTCTCCAGCAATGATCATAGAATCTTCCTCACAATCTTGGAGTCCTCCGTCTTTTCTCCCAAGTTGAATTTGCCAATCACCCCTTCATTTAGCTTTCCATAAAATGAGTCGAATGACTCGTCTTCACTCATCTTTAACTCCTTGAAGCGAGTGGTGAGCATTTGCAACTTGGTGTCCTTCAACTTTTTAGTGCCTTCATAGGTGGTCTCTAAGATTTGCCACGCCTCCTAGGCAATTGTAAGATAAGAGATCCTGTGAAATTCGTTAGGTGAGACACCACAGAAAACAGCATTTAAAGCCTTGCTATTGGCATTGGCCGCTGCAAAGGCTGCCTTATCCCAAGTGGATTTGGCGGCCTTTGGCCTAGTCCATCCTATCTCGACAGCGTCCCTGTTGGACATATATTTTTATGTAATTGGCATATCATTTGACAAAAAGCACTTTACTTGTATTTGGGTAAATCTAAATAGGTTCAAGATGATTATTACAAGTGGTTAAATTGAAGACATGAAGACTACTCAAGAACTGCTCAAGAAAAGTGCAATCTGCAGGTCTCGACACCTCCTCGATAGAATCTCACTCTGTCTAGATTCATTAAAGCTCGACAGATGTGTCGATCGATCGAGCTTACGAGTTTTCAGATTATAGCCAGCAACTTTTTATTCTAAAAGGCTATTTGTTTATGGGCTGTATAATCTTTATAGGACTAGGAAAGCCCAAGGTTTTTGTAAACCTATTTGGAATAGGAGAGCCCATTAAACTCTTATTTAAAGGAGGTGGAAAAAGAAAAACCTAACCCTAGAGAGTTTCATAAGGTTTTCTTTTTGAAACCCTAGCCTCCTCCTACAGAAAAAGTTTTTGCTACGTTTCTCGTACGCCTTTGGGTTCTGCAACCAAGCAAAGTCTCTTGCACCAACATTGAAGATCTTATTGGTGTTTCTATGTGAAGCTGCTGCAAATCAACTACAACAATCAAGGGGTTGCTGTGGAGTTAGTCACGTACTTGGATTCATGCAAAGGAGTAAGCCGCGTACTAGGTTCCACGCATCAAATTGGTTAGTCACGTACTTGGGAGCCGTGCATCAAAAGGAGAAACTGTCACTACAGAACAAGTCTAATTGGGTATTGGGGTAGGGGTTCAACTATAGGTTGGTAAGGTACTTGAGATTCCTTTACTTGTAACCGCTTGTTATGATAATAGTGGAGTTTCGGGAGTGGTGACCGTAAAATCACCCGGTAGGGTTTTGCCTCGGTGGTTTTCCCCATTCGTAAACAAATCACCTGTGTCAAATTTATTTTTCGCTGCATATTTAGTTATTTAGTGATTTGTTTGTGCTACCATGCTTTGCATGTTAATTTGATTAATTAATTAAACTTGGCTAATTAATTAATTAATTCATCACAAGGGGTCAATTCGTTTTTGGCCTATCAAGTGGTATCAAAGCAGGCACACTCTGATTATGTTTTAATCTTTGCGGTGTGATCTATTGACGCCTATTGCCATGGAAACTCTTGATTGTTTTGATTTGCATGATCCTATGTTGAATGATAATGATGATATGCAAGATGCCTATTGTAAGCTTTATAATTTTTGTATGAAATCTCTTGAATATTCTACAAGATTTAAAGCTAAATTTAAAAGGGTCAAACTTGAAAAAGATGATTTGATTGCAAAATTGGACGAAGCCAATAATTTGAATAAGAATTTTAAAAATCAAATTTCATCTCAGGTGGACAAAATTAAGAGTTTGGAAGAGCAACTAGTTGAATTTAAAACTGAAGTTGAAAAATTAACCAGTGCCAAACTTGTTGTTAAGCCTAACTCAAAAGAAAAATATTTTTATGTTCCCCCATTTAAAAGGAATAATGACGAGTTGAAGGCTAATATTGCTAGGATAGACAAAGGTAAACAATCTGATGTTAACGCTGAAGTTTCGGAACCTATGTCTAAAACTCCTCTTAGGTTGAATAAAAATTCTGAATTTGTCCCCACTTGTCATCGTTGTCATGTTGTTGATCATATTAAGCCAAATTGTCCTAAGTTGAGGTCTCTGTCAACCTCTAAGGTTAGACCTTCTTCTAGGAAGCCGAGTAGCTCTAAAACTGCTCATGTTTGTAACCATTGTGGCGCTTTTGGTCACACTTGTCCTAATTGTTTCAAGTTGTTTTCCCATAAGCGTGTGGCCAATAGGTCTCATCCTTTGTCTAAAGGCTCCGTACCTATTCTTGGTGAGTTATTAAAAGCTTTGAGCTTTTTAACTCAATTTCAGGGGAATTCTAATTCCTCTATGTCCTTTAGCAGTCATACTAGGACATGTGCCTTTTCATCTTCACGGCCAAGGACTCGTGTCGTGTGGGTGATAAAGGATCCTAAGACTTAATTGTCATTCTATTTGTCCTTTGTTTTAATTCTTTCTATCTAAAGACTGGACTTTCTTTCTGGATTTCTTACTTGTTTTTGGAATCATGCTTTCATGCATTTGCATTTAGTTTTATGCATTGCTTTGCTTTGTTTAACATGTTTTTGTTGTTTGTTTTCAGTTTTTGTTTATTTTGTTTTTGATAAAAATAAAAATACAAAAAATTGAAAAATCAAAAAATACAAAAACAGTGTGTGTTTTGTGTTCATTGGTACTTGTGCACCTAGGATGGCCATTGAAACAAAGTTTTCTAAATATTGTATCTTTTGTAGCTTAGATGAGCATCTCTATGCACAACTAAGCAAGTGAGCTTTGAGGCTCTTGTTTGTGATGAGTAAGATTAAGTTATCTCTTAAACTTAACACTCATATCACTCTTTTTGACGAATAGGACTAAAAAATCCTAAGAGAAAGGCATAAATAACGGTCTCACCACTGTTGCCCGCCAATCATGAATGACACCTGTATGCTTCGGCATAGCAAAAGTGCAGTGTCAATGACATTTGTGTGCTTCGGCATAGCAAAATTGGAATGTCAAATACCAATGGGTATTTCTTTTCTCTCTCTTATATGCCCATGCATGATATGCTTAAAAAGAAAATATGCAAAGAAAATAGAAAGCAAAAAGATTAAAATATGCTTAAAAGAAAAATATGCAAAGAAAATAGAAAGCAAAAAAATAAAAAATGCTTTAAATATGATTGCAAGCGTGTATTCTAGGAGATGTGGGAATTATAGGATATACCACGAAGGTGATAGTCCACATCAAACAGTTATGATTGTGTGTGAGTTAAAGTGATTTTCTTATATCTAAAATCGTCATAACATGTATACACTTATGCAATCTTGCGATATTTTTTCACACACAACACGCAATATTCTTTACTACTTTTGATACATGTGCAGGTACAATGTGATTTGGCCATCACTAGGTTTACATGTGCTTATGTATGCTCACTAAACTATCTTGACTTGTTTTTGAAATATAAAATTGGTTAGACTTGTTTAATGTGTGTGTGTTTTTGGGATCCATGTGCTTAAAATTTTTTTGAGAGATGATTTTGAGAACCTATTATATGGATTGGATCATTGTTGAGTTACATGTTGGATTGCATTCATATATGTGTTTCTCACTTCTCGAAAAACTATTTTCAAAAGCAAGCTCGACACCTCCTCGACACCTCCTCGATACCTAGCTATCTGTCGAGCTTCTCAAGATTTTTCTTATCGCAATCCCAACACTTCCTCGACACCTTGTGGATCGATCGAGAAATCTCTTGCCTCATCGATAGCTTCTTGATATTTGGCCGATCGATCGAGCATCTGTTCTTGATTCTGGTGTTTATTCCTCGATAACTTCTCGACACCTGAATCTGTTGACGACCATTTTCTTCGACACCTTCCTCAACAGATGTCTCGCCACCTCTCGATTGATTGAGATCCCCTTGCATGCATTTTTATTTTTATTTTTTGCATTTTTTTTCCTTTGTGTCCATAGCATCTTGTTTGTCTTTTCTTGTAGGCCTATGGTTCCTTGTTCTCCTCGTTCCCTCTTTGTCATTTTCTGTCTGTCTCCTTTCAAGTCTTTTGGCTTTTTGTGCCATTTGACAATCGTGTCAAAAAGGGGGAAAATTTTGAGAATTGAATGTCTTTCCTCAGGGGGAGTAATAGATTTAGGGGGAGAACTTCATGTTAAAGGAATGAATGTTTTTTATGTAACTAACTTAGGGGGAGAGTTAGTTTGATACACATTGATATTGATATATCTTTTTGTGTTGTGTATCTTTTGGTTTTGTAACCATTTACATACATCATGTGTTGTTTCTATATTTAATGATGATGTGTGTGTTTCACTCTTTATCTCACATGTGTTGTTCCTTTTCTCTCTTTATACACATGTTTCTTGTTTATTTAACTTGTCATTATTTTCCACATGATACCTTGATGTGTTTTGTTTAGTGCCTTTCAAGAAAGACAAGTTAAAGCTAAGTCAAGATTCCGAACCTTCTTCCTGCAGCAACTTCCAAGGTTCAAATCTTTTAGACTAGGCTTGTTTATTCTGTAATCTTGAGTAGAATGTATTCTAGGACATTCAATGTACTCTTGTGGTTTTGTCACGGATTACCAAAGGGGGAGATTGTTGGAGATATATTTTTATGTAATTGGCATATCCTTTGACAAAACGCACTTTACTTGTATTTGGGTAAATCTAAGTAGGTTCAAGATGATCATTACAAGTGGTTAAATTGAAGACATGAAGATTACTCAAGAACTGCTCAAGAAAAATGCAATCTGCAGGTCTCAACACCTCATCGATAGAATCTCGATCTGTCGATATTCATTAAAACTCGACAGATGTGTCGATCGATCAAGCTTACGAGTTTTCAGATTATAGCCAACAACTTTTTATTCTAAAAGGCTATTTGTTTATGGGTTGTATAATCCTTATAGGACTAGGAAAGTCCAGGGTTTGTGTAAACCTATTTGGAATAGGAGAGCCCATTAAACACTTATTTAAAGGAGGTGGAAAAAGAAAAACCTAACCCTAGAGAGCTTCATAAGGTTTTCTTTTTGAAACCCTGGCCTCCACCTATAGAAGAAAGAGTTCTTGCTACGTTTCTCGTACGCCTTTGGGTTCTGTAACCAAGCAAAGTCTCTTGCACCAACATTGAAGATCTTATTGGTGTCTCTATGTGAAGCTGCTGCAAATCAACTACAACAATCAAGGAGTTGCTGTGGAGTTAGTCACGTACTTGGATTCGTGCAAAGGAGTAAGCCGCGTACTAGGATCCGCGCATCAAATTGGTTAGTCACGTACTTGGGAGCTGTGCATCAAAAGGAGGAACTGTCACTACAGAACAAGTCCAATTGGGTATTGGGGTAGGGGTTCAACTGTAGGTTGGTAAGGTACTTGGGATTCATTTACTTGTAACCGCTTGTTATGATAATAGTGGAGTTTCGGGATTGGTGACCTTAAAATCACCCGGTGGGGTTTTGTCTTTGTGGTTTTCCCCATTCGTAAACAAATCACCTGTGTCAAATTTATTTTCCGCTGCATATTTTGTTATTTAGTGATTTGTTTGTGCTACCATGCGTTTTCATGTTAATTTGATTAATTAATTAAACTTGGCTAATTAATTAATTAATTCATCACAAGGAATCAATTCATTTTTGGCCTATCAAGTGGTATCAAAGCAGGCACACTCTGATTAGGTTTTAATCTTTGCTGTGTGATCCATTGACCCCTGTTGTCATGGAAACTCTTGATTGTTTTGATTTGCATGATCTTATGTTGAATGATAATGATGATATGCAAGATGCCTATTGTAAGCTTTATAATTTTTGTATGAAATCTCTTGAATATTCTACAAGATTTAAAGCTAAATTTAAAAGGGTCAAACTTCAAAAAGATGATTTGATTGCAAAATTGGACGAAGCCAATAATTTGAATGAGAATTTTAAAAGTCAAATTTCATCTCAAGTGGACAAAATTAAGAGTTTGGAAGAGCAACTAGTTGAATTTAAAACTGAAGTTGAAAAATTAACTAGTGTCAAACTTGTTGTTGAGCCTAACTCAAAAGAAAAAGATTTTTATGTTCCCCCATTTAAAAGGAATAATGAAGAGTTGAAGGCTAATATTGCTAGGATAGACAAAGGTAAACAATCTGATGTTAACGCTGAAGTTTAGGAACCTATGTCTAAAACTCCTCCTAGGTTAAATAAAAATTCTGAATTTGTCCCCACTTGTCATCATTGTCATGTTGTTGGTCATATTAAGCCAAATTGTCCTAAGTTGAGGTCTCTGTCAACCTCTAAGGTTAGACCTTCTTCTAGGAAGCCGAGTAGCTCTAAAACTGCTCATGTTTGTCACCATTGTGGTGCTTTTGGTCAGACTCGTCCTAATTGTTTCAAGTTGTTTTCCCATAAGCGTGTGGCCAATAGGTCTCATCCTTTGTCTAAAGGCTCTGTACCTATTCTTGGTGAGTTATTAAAAGCTTTGAGCTTTTTAACTCAATTTCAGGGGAATTCTAATTCCTCTATGTCCTTTTGTAGTCATACTAGGACATGTGTCTTTTCATTTTCACGGCCAAGGACTTGTGCTGTGTGGGTGATAAAGGATCCTAAGACTTAATTGTCATTCTGTTTGTCCTTTGTTTTAATTCTTTCTATCTAAATATTGGACTTTCTTTCTTGATTTCTTATTTGTTTTTGGAATCATGCTTTCATGCATTTGCATTTAGTTTTATGCATTGCTTTGCTTTGTTTAACATGTTTTTGTTGTTTGTTTTCAGTTTTTGTTTATTTTGTTTTTGATAAAAATAAAAATTCAAAAAAATTGAAAAATCAAAAAATACAAAAACAGTGTGTTTTGTGTTCATTGGCACTTGTGTACCTAGTATGGCCATTGAAACAAAGTTTTCTAAACATTGTATCTTTTGTAGCTTAGATGAGCATCTCTATGCACAACTAAGCAAGTGAGCTTTTTGGCTCTTGTTTGTGATAAGTAAGATTAAGTTATCTCTTAAACTTAACACTCATATCACTCTTTTTGACGAGTAGGACTAAAAAATCCTAAGAGAAAGGCATAAATAATCATCTCACCACTGTTGCCCGCCAATCATGAATGACACCTGTATGCTTCGGCATAGCAAAAGTGCAGTGTCAATGACATTTGTGTGCTTCGGCATAGCAAAATTGGAATGTCAAATATCAATGGGTATTTCTTTTTTCTCTCTTATATGCCTATGCATGATATGCTTAAAAAGAAAATATGCAAAGAAAATAGAAAACAAAAAGATTAAAAAATGCTTTAAATATGATTGCAAGCGTGTATTCTAGGAGATGTGGGAATTGTAGGATGTACCTCGAAGGTGATAGTCCACATCAAACAGTTATAATTGTGTGTGAGTTAAAGTGATTTTCTCATATCTCAAATCGTCATAACATTTTTACACTTATGCAATCTTGCGATGTTTTTTCACACACAACATGCAATATTCTTTACTACTCTTGATACATTTGCAGGTACAATGTGATTTGGCCATCACTAGGTTTACATGTGCTTATGTATGCTCACTAAACTATCTTGACTTGTTTTTGAAATATAAAATTGGTTAGACTTGTTTAGTGTATGTGTGTTTTTGGGATCCATGTGCTTAAATTTTTTTTTGAGAGATGATTTTGAGAACCTATTATGTGGATTGGATCATTGTTGAGTTACATGTTAGATTGCATTCATATCTGTGTTTTTCATTTCTCGAAAAACTATTTTCAAAAGCAAGCTCGACACCTCCTCGACACCTCCTCGATACCTAGCTATCTGTCGAGCTTCTCAAGATTTTTCTTATCACAATCCCGACACTTCCTCGACACCTTGTGGATCGATCGAGAAATCTCCTGCCTCCTCGATAGCTTCTCGATACCTGGCCGATCGATCGAGCATATGTTCTTGATTCTGGTGTTTATTCCTCGATAACTCCTCGACGCCTGAATCTGTCGAAGACCATTTTCTTCGACACCTTCCTCAACAGATGTCTCGACACCTCTCGATTGATCGAGATCCCCTTGCATGCATTTTTATTTTTATTTTTTGCATTTTTTTTCCTTTGTGTCCATAGCATGTTGTTTTTCTTTTCTTGCAGGCCTATGGTTCCTTGTTCTCCTCGTTCCCTCTTTGTCATTTTTTGTCTGTCTCCTTTCAAGTCTTTTGGCTTTTTGTGCCATTTGACAATCGTGTCAAAAATGGGGAGAAATTTGAGAATTGAATGTCTTTCCTCAAGGGGAGTAATAGATTTAGGGGGAGAACTTCATGTGAAAGGAAAGAATGTTTTTGATGTAACTAACTTAGGGGGAGAGTTAGTTTGATACACATTGATATTGATATATCTTTTTGTGTTGTGTATCTTTTGGTTTTGTAACCATTTACATACATCATGTGTTGTTTCTATATTTAATGATGATGTATGTGTTTCACTCTTTATCTCACATGTGTTATTTCTTTTCTCTCTTTATACACATGTTTCTTATTTATTTAACTTGTCATTATTTTCCACATGGTACCTTGATGTGTTTTGTTTAGTGCCTTTCAAGAAAGACAAGTTAAAGCCAAGTCAAGATTCCGAACCTTCTTCCTGCAGTAACTTCCAAGGTTCAAATCTTTTAGACTAGGCTTGTTTATTCTGTAATCTTGAGTAGAATGTATTCTAGGACATTCAATGTACTCTTGTGGTTTTGTCACGGATTACCAAAGGGGGAGATTGTTGGAGATATATTTTTATGTAATTGGCATATCCTTTGACAAAACGCACTTTACTTGTATTTGGGTAAATCTAAGTAGGTTCAAGATGATCATTACAAGTGGTTAAATTGAAGACATGAAGACTACTCAAGAACTGCTCAAGAAAAGTGCAATCTGCAGGTCTCGACACCTCCTCGATAGAATCTCGATCTGTCGATATTCATTAAAGCTTGACAGATGTGTCGATCGATCGAGCTTACGAGTTTTCAGATTATAACCAACAACTTTTTATTCTAAAAGACTATTTGTTTATGGGTTGTATAATCCTTATAGGACTAGGAAAGCCCAAGGTTTGTGTAAACCTATTTGGAATAGGAGAGCCCATTAAACTCTTATTTAAAGGAGGTGGAAAAAGAAAAACCTAATCCTAGAGAGCTTCGTAAGGCTTTCTTTTTGAAACCCTAGCCTCCTCCTACAAAAGAAAAAGTTCTTATTACGTTTCTTGTACGCCTTTGAGTTGTGTAACCAAGCAAAGTCTCTTGCACCAACATTGAAGATCTTATTGGTGTTTCTATGTGAAGCTGCTGCGAATCAACTACAACAATCAAGGAGTTGCTGTGGAGTTAGTCACGTACTTGGACTCGTGCAAAGGAGTAAGCCGCGTACTAGGATCCGCACATCAAATTGGTTAGTCACGTACTTGGGAGCCGTGCATCAAAAGGAGGAACTGTCACTACAGAACAAGTCCAATTGGGTATTGGGGTAAGGGTTCAACTGTAGGTTGGTAAGGTACTTGGGATTCCTTTACTTGTAACCGCTTGTTATGATAATAGTAGAGTTTTGGGAGTGGTGACCTTAAAATCACCCGGTGGGGTTTTGCCTCGGTGATTTTCCCCATTCGTAAACAAATCACCCGTGTCAAATTTATTTTCCGTTGCATATTTAGTTATTTGGTGATTTGTTTGTGCTACCACGCGTTTGCTTATTAATTTGATTAATTAATTAAACTTGGCTAATTAATTAATTAATTCATCACAAGGGGTCAATTCGTTTTTGGTCTATCAGTCCCAAACACTATCATCAATAGAACATAAAAATGCACATATACGCACTTCCAATAGGCGTAATTGCTCCCATCAAAGTAGGGAGGTGCATTGAGGGATTGAGATCGATTCATCTCAAATGGGGTCTAGGATCACACTTAGGTAATTAAAACACAACAAATGCACCCGCTTTGATACCAATTGAAAGCTCGGATTTGTATGAATACATAAGAGCTTGTTTAGACCCCCAATTAAAAGTTACAGTTCAGTTGCTTTTACTCTAACTTAAACTAAGTGCGAAATAAGAGTAAATGTGAGTGAACAAATGATAAAACTACTCTAAGCCATATTCATCAGATATCAACAATAAAATGAAAGCTAAAAGAGTAAGGAAGAAGGATGCAAACACAAGATAACACCGAGATGTGTTATCGAAGAGGAAACCAAAAAACTCGTCGAAAAACCTCTTTGCCGCCCTCCAAGCGGTAAATCGATTCACTAGAGAATAAGTTGAAGTACGTGAATAACAAAAGACCCTCCAAGCCTAGTCTACCCCATGTACTCGAGCTTTACAAGCTCCTGCTACCAACTGACTTAATGAAACCTTGTCTTCTCTAGCTTTCCCGAATCACGTAATTCAACCCGATTGCATCCGCCAATGATTGGCTTCTTCCATTGCTTCTCGGTAGCACCAAAACCTCACTTTACACTCAGATTGAGTGTGGTAAATGTTTGGGCTATCAACCTCTCAAGGATTTGGATATGGAAAGGTAGGAGTAGAGGAAAACCACAAGGGAATGTGTAGATGATTGTGGGTATAACAATCTCTAATTCTCAAGTGTGTATGCTAAGGTTTTCCCTCTGAAAAGCACTCCTTGCAATATGTGGGTAATGAAGGTATATATAATGTAGGTGAAGACATGGTGAAGTAGATATGCTAAAATAGCAAAACAAAATGTTTCGCGGGTATTTCGCGAAAAGGCCTTACCTACTGAATGTTTAAATAGCGTATAAAACACTATGAATGTTTAGACCCTCAATTACAATATTATCAATTCAAGCTTAATGTCAAACAATAAATGTGCGAAAAATGAACATAAACTAATAACAGAATTGATAAACAATCTAAACCAAATAAAATCACATCCATAGCAGAAATTAAATGGTAAAGATTAAGAGAAGAGAGATGCAAACACAAGGACAACACAACGATGTGTTATCAAAGAGAAACCAAAGTCCTCGGCGTAAAACCTCTTCGCCGCCCTCCAAGCGATTAATAATCCACTAGAAAATGAAGTTGGGATACATTAACAATAGAAGACCCTCCAAGCCTAATCTACCTAGTGTACCTAAGCCCTCCAAGCTTCTTGCTCCAACGAGGTTACCTCGAACCTTTGTCTTTTCTAGCTTAACGGATTCCGCTATAGCCCATAGCATCATCCAATAACCATTGGTCTCCCCCTAACTGCTTCCCAAAGCACCAAATAGCCTTCTCACATATGTGCGTATGGTAAGAAAATGATTTGGGTAAGAACCTTTCAAGGATGTAACAATGGAGAGGGTGAGAGCAGAGGAATTTGAAGAGTCTCTATGTAAAGATTGTGGATGAGTCTGTTAGGTTCTAAAGATTTAGGATTTTATGTATTTAGAACTCTAATGTGTAATATTGGCAAACCATGATCAAAACAATATGTTTAGTCTTGTTTAGGCTTGCTCAAAGTTGATTAAATATTGTAAAGTTGGAATCGAGTGGCTGCAGATGTACTGGAGCATTTCGGCCTGGCTCGATCGATCGAAGGATAGACTCGATCGATCGAATCTCAGGTCAGATGCGTTTTCTGCAGATTTCCAGCTCAGCCCAAACTCTATTTAAACGTCTTGGGGTCCAAGTAAAACACTCCTACATATAAGGAAAACCCTAAAACGTTTTTGGGATTTTTGAGAGAGAGAGATTAGAGTGCCTCTTGTGCCTCCTTTTATTTTTAGGGTTTTGTACCCAAACCTCTCTAAGTCTTTGTTGCTCATACATTGCTGTTTATGTGAATCTCTTGTGAGATCTTTGTGGAGCTTTCCTTCACATAAACTTAGGGTTGTCAATATCTTGATGATCAACATAGTTGCAACCATTGGAACTTAAAAGAAAAGCAAGTGGGGAGCTTGTAGCTGATTGAGGAATTCAAGAAAGAAGTAGTCCGTGGATTCGGAGCCTGCACGTGGTCGTGTCAGGAAGTTCTACTGGTGGGTAGCATTAGGAAGTCGAGCGGGGAGCTTGTAGTCCTTTTGTAAGAACTTCAATTCTTTCATAGTGAATTCTGTTATGCCTTGAGGATCGGTGGGTCAAATCCGCCCCAGGTTTTTACCGTGTGGTTTCTTGGGTGATCATATCTTGTATTATTTATTTTCCGCTGCTTTATATTCTTGATATGATTGTTTGGATTGTTTTAACCTAGAATTGCTTAATTTGACTAAGTAACAACTTGGCTAATTAATCTAGGCTACGCAATCTGGTTGTTTAAGGGGTCTAAATTTCCATCAAGTGGTATCAGAGCGGGTAGCTCTTCTTGTTGTAGATCTTTTGATCTAGGAGCTGATCCTTGACCCCTGTTGTCATGGATAATTTGAAGTGTCTTTCTGCTCATGCTTCTGCTGATTTTATTGATGCCTGTGATGTTTTGAATAAAAAGGACACTATTGTTTCTGCTAATTTTTTTGATGCTTTTGAAACTCTTCGTAAGGAATTATCTAAATCTTTGAAAATTGCTAAGAAATTCAAAGAAGAGTTAAAATTGACTAATCTTGAAAAAGAGGAATTGCTTGTTAGATTAGATGAGTCTAATAAAAAGAATGATTTTTTGAGAAATCAAATTTCCTCTCAAGATGAGAAGATGAAAAGTTTGGAACAAAAGTTAGCTGAGGCTGAAGCTAAATTGGAAAATTTGTCTAATACCAAACTTGCTGATGATAACAGAAGTGTTTCTGTTTCTCTTAAGCCTAAAACTGAGAAAGTTTATATCCCTCCTTTCAAGAGGAATAATAATGAAAAAGCTTATTTTGCTAGGTTAGACAAAGGTAAAAGTTCTGATGTTAACGCTGAAGTTTCTAAACCTAAGTCTGAACCTATTGTTAGAGAGCATAATAAATCTGTTTTTGTGCCTACTTGTCACCTTTGTGGTGTTGTTGGTCATATTAGACCAAATTGTTCTTTGTTGAGGCAAAAACCAAAATCTGAGACTAGATTTGCTGTTAGGAATACTGATATTCCTAAATTTGTTCCTGTTTGTCACTTTTGTGGTGTCTCTGGTCACATTCGTCCTAATTGTCATAAATTGAAATTTAAGCATTATGTATGTCAATCTAGGATATGTGATGATATTTCTCCTGCCATAAGTCCATATAAATTGTTTCATATTCTTTTAAAAAATTTGAGCTTGTTGGCTTGTGAAAGGAATTTGCAGGATTTCAGTCTTTCTCAGAAGATTTGTGTAATCCCTCAAATACACTCTGCTTCACATGGATTTTCACCTACAAAGCCAAGGAATCGTGCTAAATGGGTGAGAAAAGATTCTCCAAGGTGAGTGTTGCTAACTTGTCCTTGATTTAATTCTTTCAATTAATTGTGGACATGTTTTGTTTTAGTTTTTGGTTGTTTTATTTTCTTTGATTGTTTTGTTTTAAAGAAAAATCCAAAAACATTGAAAATTTTCAAAAAGAAAAAAATATTTTATTTTGTGTCTTGTTTTATTTTTCTTGAGGATTACATGAGTTATAATATCTCTCTCTTGATTTAGAACATGCGTGATATTGTAGAGAAACTTGAATAGTTTGTGCTAAGCTATTTTTGATTTTGTGTGAGTATGTACTAGGTTGTACATGTACTCAAGGGTTAATTAAGAAATTGATATTTCTTGTTTGTGTACCCTCTATAGCTTAGTTTGGCACTATCATGCATTACTTTTGCATTGTTCATTTTGTAATATGTGCTTTTTGTTTTTGGTCATAAAGTTTGTTAAAACCAAAAAGATTTTTGTATTTTGTATTATAGATCTTGGATTTATAATCAAGGTTGGCCACCTTATCTTTACATAACTAGTTTATGTACCTTGTTTAGTTTGGATGAGCTTACTTTATTGCACTTTACTAGTTTGAGCTTTGTAGTGCATGTTGTGTGGGAAAGATGTTTATAGTGTTTATCACTTTGTCTTGATCTTGAAGTCACATGTTATTTGACTGTCGGACTTGATCCTTTTGAGAAAGGCATAAATAACAATCTCACCACTGTTCACTAGCCAATCATGAACACCTTAGTGCATATCATAAGATTTTGTGCTCGAGAAAGTGTAGCACATGCACAAAAAGAACATAAGGTGAAGCCTCAATTAAAATTAAAACTGGTGTGTACTATTAGGCTTGATGCCAATTCACTTAATTCAAACCGGTGTGTACTATTAGGCTGAATGCCATTTCATGCAAATAAGAGGCATAAATTCAAGAAACTTACATGATTGCAAGCTTATGTTCTAGGAGATGTGAGAGTTATATGATGTAACTCTTTAGGTGATAGTCTCTTTTAAATTCTATGTGATGAATTTTGTAGACTTTGTGATTGATTGCTATTCATATATCACCTCACATGTATCTCAAGTTTTTGCTAGTTGCACACACTACACAAGTTACTCTTTGCTAAACTTGGTACATTATATTGTGTGTGATTTTGTTGTGGCCATCCAAGATTAAAAGTTCCTTGATTTTAATACAAAATGTGTTTCAAGTTTGAAAATTTTGAAAATATCTTGAGATTTGTGCAGAACATATTTGTTGCTTAAGAAAATTTCAATGGGAGAATGATTGAAACTTGTTTTGAGAAAATTGGGTTTAAAATTTTGGGTTTTTGAAAAAGCATTCCATCTCATACTCATGCATTTTGCTTTCATTGTTTAATGCTTTGAGGAGTTGTTTTTCAAAATTAGGTTTGTGTCTTTCAAAACTGTGTTTTTTTCTCAAAATTTAGTGAGCCTCTGCCCATTTCGATCGATCCAGTCTGATTTTCGATCAATCGAAAAAGTGCTTTAATTTGTTTAAAAATGACTGTTTCATTCGATCGATCGAATGTATTTTTCGATCAATCAAAAGTCGTGAATCAGGTTTTTAAAAAGGGTTTGTTCTTGATCCGAATTAGGGCTTTTGTGAAATTGAGTTGAATTTGATGAAATTGGCTTGTTGTTTGGATGTAATTAAGCATTATACTCTGTGAGTTGTGTTATGTGATGCTCAATTCTTCAATTTGTTTTAAAAATTCAACAAGTGGTTTTCAAATTTTTGGGGTTTCTGTTAGAAACTCTATGCTCAAACCAATTTTGTCAATTTGATCTCAATTGAACTTAATATTTTACTGCATTAGTACATGCATCATGGCATTGTATTTGCTCATGCATCATATAGATTTTTATTCTATATTGTTTTTGTGCTAATTTGTAGTCTGCCCTTGGTTTGTGTTTAAGATTCACATGCATTGCATTGATTTCTGTATCCATCTTGCAGTTTTGTAGTCATATCTCTCATTGTTGTCACACATAGCATGCATACACTTTGCTAAATTGGGTACTTAACTTGATTTAAAAATTGATTGATTAATTTTTAAGTTATGTACTTTCTAGTATATGCTATTTCTTATGTGTGAACTGTAGAAAATATTTTTCTTAAGAGATATGATGGATAATCAGTGTGCAAATATTTTCTCTACTTATGCAACTGTTTATGGGTCACATAGTGCCATGTTTGCATTTTATTGAAAGAGAGAATATTTTTCTTCATGTGTATCCTCACCTTAGTTTTTAACTTTGGATTATGTGTTTTTAACTTTGATCCTGTTGGTGATGCTGCTGATCCCCCCCCCCCTCCTTTATTTTTCCCCAAAACTGTTTTTCTCAAAACTTGTTTTGTTTTTTCCTATTTTTATAGGGGGAGAAAAGTTTTTTTTTCACCTGTGTTGTTCATAGGGGGAGCTGTCTCTATTTTCTATAAAGTTAGATTGTTCTGTATCCCCTTGATTCTCTATTTTCTCTTATCCTTTATTGCGTATGTTGACTGTTTACTCTTTGTATGAGTTGTCTTTGTCAATACGTGACAAAAAGGGGGAGAAATTATTGATTTATGGGAATCATGTTGATATGTGTGGAAAATACAAAGATATTCATGTTAGGGGGAGTAACATTGATTGATATACATGTTATTTTTTATTGATTCTTGTTGCTTTGTGATTCACTGCGTATTGATTTATGTTTATGAGTTGATCATTCATATATGTCTTTATTTTGAATTGTGTGAATCTTACAAGAATGTTATACCTGTTGTTTTACTCTTTTCCGTCACACATGCGTTTATGCATTTTGTTTAGTGTTTCAGGAAATATACAGGTTGATTCAATTGAGCTGCTGTCTACACTTGCAACTGATGGATAGTAGTTAGGTTGGATTTGTTGTTATGAGCATTATTTTTGTAATGGGCTATTTACTTGTAAACTTTGAGCTTTTAATTTGTGTTTTGTCACGGATTGCCAAAGGGGGAGTTTGTTAGGTTCTAAAGATTTAGGACTTTATGTATTTAGAACTATAATGTGTAATATTGGTAAACCATGATCAAAACAATATGTTTAGTCTTGTTTAGGCTTGCTCAAAGTTGATTAAATATTGTAAAGTTGGAATCGAGTGGCTGCAGATGTACTGGAGCATTTCGGCCTGGCTTGATCGATCGAAGGATAGACTCGATCAATTGAATCTCGGGTCAGATGCGTTTTCTGCAGATTTCCAGCTCAGCCCAAACTCTATTTAAACGTCTTGGGGTCCAAGTAAAACACTCCTATATATAAGGAAAACCCTAGAAGGTTTTTGGGATTTTTGAGAGAGAGAGATTAGAGTGCCTCTTGTGTCTCCTTTTATTTTTAGGGTTTTGTACCCAAACCTCTCTAAGTCTTTGTTGCTCATACATTGCTGTTTGTGTGAATCTCTTGTGAGATCTTTGAGGAGCTTTCCTTCACATAAACTTAGGGTTGTCAATATCTTGATGATCAACATAGTTGCAACCATTGGAACTTAAAAGAAAAGCAAGCGGGGAGCTTGTAGCTGATTGAAGAATTCAAGAAAGAAGTAGTCCGTGGATTCGGAGCCTACACGTGGTCGTGTCAGGAAGTTCTACTGGTGGGTAGCATTAGGAAGTCGAGCGGGGAGCTTGTAGTCCTTTTGTAAGAACTTCAATTCTTTCATAGTGAATTCTGTTATGCCTTGAGGATCGATGGGTCAAATCCTCCCCAGGTTTTTACCATGTGGTTTCCTGGGTGATCATATCTTGTGTTATTTATTTTCCGCTGCTTTATATTCTTGATATAATTGTTTGGATTGTTTTAACCTAGAATTGCTTAATTTGACTAAGTAACAACTTGGCTAATTAATCTAGGCTACGCAATCTGGTTGTTTAAGGGGTCTAAATTTCCATCAGAGTCAATCTTGTTTTTCTCTAGGGTTTCTCTCTCAAAATTCTCTTTGGAAGCTTTCTACATTTCGTGGGTATAAGGGTCTATATATAGTGGTGGGTGTTTAGAATGCAAAGAGTCATTTTTCAAAACAAAGTTGGCTAGCGACTTGGCCTCGAGCCTTGACTGAGTCGCGAGTTTAACCGCGAGCTAACTGAATGGCCAGTATGGATTTTTTGTCCTGTAGTGCTACAGCTGGCATGACGGTTCAGCTTCTCTGCATGCTTCACTTGTGTGTAACTTCTGGCTGCTTACCAGCCTCAAGCCACCCACGAGATCCAGTCGTGAGTCCCTACTTCTCTGCACATTCTTGAGTATTTCTTCACACTTTCTCACAAACTACCCTTACAAGATTCCCACATGAATACAGGGTTTCTAAATACTGAATTACAAGTAAATTTGGCACGTAATAAAGCCAACAAGATGGTTGATTAAATTCAACCTTACAATCTCCCCCTTTGGCTATTCCGTGACAAAACTCTACAACAAACTTTAGACTTAACGCGTGAGTTAGGAACAGTTGATCAAAACTCACTCACACCTAACTCTAGAATCTGCGAAGCTCTTGAACCATAAGAACAAGTATCTCCTGAAACACAATCAACACAATATGATCATTGTATGCAGAAAACTTGTAATGCATATGGAGCAAGCACAATGCGATCAAGCAAAATGAAACTAAGTAATAAACCATGGCTTAACTAAAAACGAACAATCACTATAAATAGTAATCACAATGCTCATTCACACATGGAATGAACATCCGGACATGCAAGTTAATAAGCTCAATTGCAAAGTATCATTTGCATGTCCAACACTCAACCAATGCAACAACACAAGGTAATTGCATTAAGGATATAGAATCTAACAAAGGGCACAAGAGTGATGTACTTAAAGAAAATGCATGACATTTAATAGCTAGTACTTAAGCTACAAAGCATGGGTACAAAAACCTTAAAACTTACAAAAGCAACAGGTACAAATTAAATAAACTAAAAGTGCTTAAAGTTTCTCCCCTTCAAAATGATAAGAAGCTGTGACGCACTTGGAACATACATACTTGTAACCTGAAACACTTGCACAAAACACATTAGACCTTCAAGGTAAAGCAAGTCGTAAAAGGAGAAGTATAATGTAACAAGTAAATTGCGATCAAGTAAACATGATGTGAAACATGTGAGCAACTTGATCATACACCAAAACAGTCATAAAGAAATGACTACAATGATCATATAGCAAAGCAAATGATCATCCGAACATGCATTCAATGAAGCACAATAGCATAAGGATGTATGCATGTTCAACACACAAACAAAACAAAGTTTTCTTATTAACACAATGTCTTCTCCCCCTTGGTATATGCATCTCCCCTATCGAATATCTCTCCCCCTACAAATGTGCACGAGAAATAGAATTTCTCCCCCTAAGAATGTGCACAAGGGTCATATAGAAATGACAAAACTCTCCGGTATACTACTCTAGAGTATACTCTCCCCCTTTTTGACACGAATAGACAAAGGGGTTAAGGAGAAGTAAGGGCAAGAGATGAAGGTACGAAAAATGATAATGATGCATGAAGGGTGCAAGATGAGTGAGAAAATGAAGCTCAAACAACAGACAAAACAAAATGCTACAAAGCATAAGGTAAACATGACATGCTAGGATGAAGAAACAAGGTATAGACCAATGCATGACAATGGTAGCAAAGGTGTGTGCAAGTGGTGGCCATGTGCAATGCATGAAAAATGCACATGTGGGGCAAGGTGTGTTAAATACACAACTAATGAACCAAACATGTTCCTAATGAGGAAACATGAGAAACCCCAAGGTTTGGTACTCATCGGAGTCCAAACAAGTGAGAAAATTCCTAAGAGGCATTTTATCAAACACTTAATGTGCACACTATGAACAACAATGTAAAACAATGCATGAACAACATGAAATTCATCCTTAATACATGCTCTTTTTGCCACAAGGGGCCAACATCCAAAGAAAATCATCAAAAGAAACCAATCCCATACAAAAATTTGACAAAAATTAAGTTTTCCCAACCCCTATGATGAAAAATCCCAACCAAGAACACAAAACTCACAAAAACATAATCCAAGGATCCAAATCAATGAAAAGAGTTTAAATTTACCTTAGAGATGTTAATGGAATGAAAAACCATTCAAATTGTTTGGATTTTGTTGTAAAAATATTAAAAGAGGGGTTTAGAGAGGATGGGAGAGGTTTAAAACAAGTTTCCCATAAAAAAGCTTTTTAAAAAGCTGATTCTGGGCATTTAGCGACTGGTGAGTCGCGAGTGAGTCACGAAACCATTCTGTGTAAGCTCGTGACTAGGTCTCGCAGCTTGCAAGTCACCAAAACAAGTAGTCAAAACTAGCGACTGGGTCTCATGGCTTGCAAGTTGCCAGAATGAGTAGTAAAAAATTCTAACACTTGTTTTTCAACACAGAACATGTTTAAACAATGAAAAACAAAGTAAGCACTAAACATAAATACAAAGAGTGATAAAAATCACTTCCAAAAACATATAAAATGATCAAAAATCTTTTTGGATTGATCCATATATAGTTGAGCACACACACATCACATTTAAACAAGTACAATCGAACAAATGAATAAGGCATTCATTGAACATTAGGCATGTGTGTTGTGTATGTGTATCAAGTGTGGAATAGTCCATAGTCTAGAGTGAAACTTCAATGATCAATTCAATCAAGTCATACACAACAAGTACTAAGTCAAGTAGTCTATCTTAATTATAGAAATGAACATATATGACCTCCCACAAGAAAATGATTACATATTTTTGAAACTTTTCATTTAGCTTATTTACAAATCATAACATTTGATCATTTTGAATTAATACATCTCATTTTAAGATCGATGCCTGAAATTTTTGATATTTCAATTTGATGAACAAGCCTTTAGCTTTTTGGGCATCATACATATTCATAAAAGCCGCTTTCCCTTTTTCCTAGTCAAATACTAGTATGTGCGACGGCTTTTGCAGCTCATTATCTCTTTTCATTTTGAGATTCACATTAGTTGAGCTCTTTAAGCAAAAAAAAAAATAATAATAATAATAAATAAATAAAAGAGTGGGAAGAGATATAGGCACAAGTCTACACATGTATCAAAACCAACATGACTATTGACTAATCATTCATGACAAGCTTGAAGATCAATTTACAACTGTCACATAGATTTCAAGATTTTTTCCACAAAGATAGATGTGCATACATAACAAGCTAAGCTTATAAATGCACTAAGCCATTTGTGCGGAGGTACTAGGCCAAACTCACATGAGATATGTGCTCAAACATATACAATCAAACTTTTTGAATTTTTCACTTTTAATGTGGTTTTGGATTTTTTACTCACACAGAACTAAAACATAAAAGTAAGATCAAAACAAAAACAATGCATATGAATAAATGCAAGATGCACTAAATGCATAAAGATATGACATTCAATACATGAAGGGTCTTACAAAGATAGAAAGAATTAGATCAAGGACCAAAAGAGCAAAAGGCTCAACCATAGGAACCCTTCCTCATCCAAATAGAACGATTGTTTGGAATGAGTGTCTCAAGAGAACTGAGACGAGGGTTGGAAAAATGAGAACCGGAGATGCACATAGTCAAGAAGTTAAGAGCATTAAACACTTTCTCTAACAACATGCTATTTTTACTCAAATTCGGTTTACCCTTTTTAGCACAACTTCCAAAAAACTCAATTTTTTTTTTATTCTTTTAAAAGCATGAAACTTAAAGCATTGAGGTCTTAGATGACCAAAGGCACCACAATGGTGACAAATAATGCGTTTAGGTCTACTAGGCTTTTTGGGAAGGGATCTAGCAACATGGTTTTGTTCTTTCTTCAACTTATGACATTGAGGTCTTATATGACCAATCACACTACAATGGTGGCAAGTTGGAACAAACTTAGATCCATCCAAAGCCTTAGGTTGAGACCTAGATAGAGGCTTAGACTTAACAGCCTTTCTCTCCACCTTTTGATTTCTTTTATGTGAAGGAATGTACACCGACTTGTCCTTTGAGGTAAAACACACAATAGGCTCAAAATCGGGTACCACAACATGATTGCAACATATATTTTCATCATTTTTAGCAATAGGTTCAACAATCAAACACTTGGCATGCATCTTAAGAGATTCGTTTTCACATTTTAGCTCATCAACAAGTTTGTTAGACAAAACAAGTTTAGCATCCAAGTCCTTATTCAAACATTCAAACTCTTTTAGCATTTTAAGAGAATTTTTAGCAAGTTTCTTATATTTCTCAACCAATTTGTTGGACTCATTGAGCTTAGCAATCAAATCATCATTTTCACAAAATAACTTGCTCAAATTCTTTTGAAACTTCTTAGCCTTTTTCTTCAAGAGTTTGTCATTTGGAATATCAACAACACCCAAAGATTCATGTAACATAGCATCACAATCATGACGATTAACACTCATAGAGGCATTTTCACAAACACGTGACATGCTACATTCATCATTAACCAAATCATACAAAGAGGCATACAAAGCACAATCCATGGCTAATATCACAAGCGGTCAAGGATCACACTTAGGTATTTAAACCACAACAAGTGTACCCGCTCTGATACCAATTGAATGTTCAAATAGTGTATAAAACACTATGAACGTTTAGACCCCCAATTACAATATTATCAATTCAAGCTTAATGTCAAACAGTAAATGTGCGGAAAATGAACATAAGCGAATAACAGAATTGACAAAAATTTAAACCAAATAAAATCACATCCATAAAAGAAATTAAATGGCAAAGATTAAGGGAAGAGAGATGCAAACACAAGGACAACACAACGATGTGTTATCAAAGAGGAAACCGAAGTCCTCGACGTAAAACCTCTCCGCCGCCCTCCAAGCAGTCAATAATCCACTAGAAAATGAAGTTGGGATACATGAACAGCAGAAGACCCTCCAAGCCTAATCTACTCAATGTACCTAAGCCCTCCAAGCTTCTTGCTCCAACGAGGTTATGCCGAACCTTTATCTTTTCTAGCTTACCGAATTCCGCTATAGCCCATAGTATCAACCAATAACCATTGGTCCCTTCCTAACTGCTTCCCAAAGCACCAAATAGCCTTCTCACAGATGTGGGTATGGTGAGAAAATGATTTGGGTAAGAACCTCTCAAGGATGTAACAATGGAGAGGGTGAGAGTAAAGGAATTTGAAGAGTCTCTATGTGAAGATTGTGGATGAGTCAATCTTGTTTTTCTCTAGGGTTTCTCTCTCAAAATTCTCTCTGGAAACTCTCAACATTTTATGGGTGTAAGGGTCTACATATAGTGGTGGGTGTTTGGAATGCGAAGAGTTATTTTTCAAAACAGAGCTGGCTGGCAACTTGGCCTCGCGACTTGACTGAGTAGCGAGCTCAAGCCGCAAGCTAACTGAATGGCCAGTCTGGACATTTTATCCTGTAGTGCTACAGCTGGCATGATGGTTTAGCTTCTCTGCATGCTTCACTCGTGTGCAATTTCTGGTGGCTTGCCAGCCGCGAGCCACCGGCGAGATCCAGTCGCGAGTCCCTGCTTCTCTGCATATTCTTGAGCATTTCTTCACACTCTCTCACACACTACCCTTACAAGATTCCCACCTAAATACAGGATTTCTAAATACTGAATTACAAGCAAATTTGGCATGGAATAAGCCAACAAGATGGTTGATTAAATTCAACCTTACACCCGCGAATTACTCGCAAAAACCAGCTATCATGACTCTTCGCATTCCAGCCATATGCTCTGCACATGGCTTACTTCGTGGGATAGCTTCTCGTGAATCTTTTCGCCAAATCCACTTGGTCTTCAATAATAGCTTGAGTCTTCACACTCTCTCTCACGCAAAACCCTTACAATAAAATCCCACATAAAATAAAAGGTAAACATGATTGAAAATAATTATAATTAAATTTGTCACGGAATTAAAGCCAATACAAAATAGTTGTAAATAGAAACTTTACAGTCTCTAATAAAAATGCTCAAAGATACCAATTGAATCACAAAGTTTTGGCAATAAGAAAGTATTCTTACTCTCTCATGCGCATGCAAACACATGCAGACTATATAGAAAAGCTAAACACAGCTAAAGAGAGGAACTCACGGGTTCTTAAGACGACATTGCTCGGTTCAGCAACCGTTATTGCAGACGAGAGAAACAACAACAGGAGAAAGTAGATTATCAGAATCCTAATGGATGCCTTGAGCTCCATTTTGGGTTTAGGAGCTAGTGTAAGTTAATATACTTCCTTGTTCAGCTATTCTCCCTCTATATATAGATTATATATACTCTTGAAAGCTATAGGTCCAAGTCAAATAAATGGAAGTTAATCAATACACGTTTTTCCTCGAAGACCCTTAAACAAATTTGTCGGAGGGTTTTCTTTTAAATTTTTTTTACACCTGACAATGACAAGAGCAAGAGAATGGAAGATCATCCTTTGGACGGCAATGGCATCAGGAGACCTACTACGTAGTTATTTATTTAATTTTTCAGAGATTGTATAATGAAGTTGATGATGCTGAAAAAATCACCAATGAGCCACATGGTTCTCGCACGCTCAAAACAGCACCTGCACAACACAAAAGTTGAAGACCTTAAGAGGAGTACCAGTGTGGTACCAGCCAAATACCCTCCGAAGGTCAAGTTAGAACTTCTCACAACTCTGAAGTGCTAGAGCGAGGTCAATTATACGTACCTTGATTTGTGAGGGTATTGGGGCTTTTATAGTAGTAGAGGGTTGACCATCTCTTCCTTGGACTAAAAGTCCTTTCCTTATAGGAAACCTCATGAGCGTATATTACAAAATCCTTTCCTTGTAGGAGACTAACATTAAGCGTGAGATAAAAGACATTTCCTTATATACTCATGCATGGTGATCAAGTCAAGGATACATTGGAGCCGTCAGCTTTAGGGTCGTCAGCTTTGCCTACTCCCTTGTCAGGGTCGTCGCTTCGCCTATTCCCTCGTCGGGGTCTTCAGCTTCGCCTACTACCTCGTTAGGGTCGTTAGCTTCGCCTACTCCCTCATCGGGGTCTTCAGCTTCGCCTACTACCTCGTCAGGGTCTTCAGCTTCGCCTACTACCTCGTCAGGGTCTTCAGCTTCGCCTACTACCTCGTCAGGGTCGTTAGCTTCGCCCACTCCCTTCAACTTAGTAGTGTCAGCTTTCTATAAGTTAACCCCGTCTTCCTAAAGCTGTAGACGTCCTAAAACTGTTTGACTGCCATTTACGACAAGTGAGGCCGACGGGTCTATTTTGAACGTCGCTTCATGATACTATATTCATGAGTATTCACATTCACAATTTTACCCTTATCAGCTGCCCCCCACTCCATGATCTCGTCAGCTTAAACTGACAGGTTTATGGAGTTTAAGTCCTTTTCATTTGGACAATTCCAACTCATCTCTTCAGTAGACCTGTTCATCTCGTTATCTTTTATGTTAAAACCGTCGTCTTGTAATATTAGTCATATCCTCTAGTGGATGAACTCATCAGCTTTATGGGCTCGTCCGCTTTAGGGACTTGGCGCAATCGTCCATTTCGTGTGTATTACTAACTGACTCGTCCAATCTGTAGACTTAATGATAAACTCATCCACTTTATGGACTATAATTTTTCATTCTCTCAGGATGAGGTCGTCCACTTTGGACTTATCAATGTCGTCCACTTTGTGGATTTAATAGGGTCGTCCACTTTGTGGACTTAATAAGGTTGTCCAGCTCGTAGACTTAATAACACATGGTTGTCCACTTTGTGTCCATTTTATGGACTTCATAATTTTTTTCATCCTCCTGGGATGAAATCGTCCATCTTGTGGACTTAATAAGCTTGTCCATTTTATGGACTTGAGAACATTTCATCCTCTTGAGATGAGGTCGTCCACTTATGGACTGCATATTAGGGTCAACTACTTTGTAGACTTGGATTCCTCCACTTTGTGGACTTGTTGAGGTGACTAAGTGTTGGTACCTCGCACCTTGTGAGTCGTCCACTTGGGTTCGTAGACAAATTGAGGTGACTAAATTTTGGTGCCTCGTTACCTTTTTGGTCGTCTACTTGTAGGCGACTTAGTATGATGATCATCCACCCATAGTCGACTTCGGTCATGCGTCTACCCATAGGTGACTTAATGTAGTGACCGTTCACCTGTAGGCGACTTAATGTAGTGACCGTTCACCTGTAGGCAACTTTAGCCACGCGTCTACCCGTAGGTGACTTAACGTAGTGACCGTCCACCCATAGGCGACTTTGGCTATGCGTCTACCCGTAGGTTACTTAGCGTAGTGACCGTCCACCCGTAGGTGACTTTGGCCATGTCTGAATAAACTCCTCTTCTATTTGTAGTCTTCAGCTTACTGTCTTCAGCTTACTATCTTCAACTTACTGTGCCTAAGATGTAGCCGCCAGGTATAGGGTGGAGCTGTAGACTTTACAACAAGGTTGTCTCTCATGAGTGAAGTTGACAACCTTGTTATGTCTGTCGCCTTTTGTTTCGTCATGGGTTAATTACAAAATTACCCTTATCACGTGGAGCTCAAGTAAAGCCACATTAGAACCGTCGGGGTCTTACATACCCCCTTCAGCTTATAGTCGTCAGCTTTTCATTCCGTCCAGGTGTAGATGCCATCAGGTCGTAAGATGAAGTCGTCAGCTTAACGGCTTCATCTTGTGTGAAGTCATCAATTTAGAGACTGACAGCTTCATCTTGCGTAAAATCTTTAATATGTATAATAAAGTTGACGGGTCTTTGGAGATCAACAACTTCTTTTATTTTGCCATTTAAAAATTCCCCTTATCAGGTACCTTCTTGGTCCTCTTCCTTAGTGTCGTGCCCTGCATTCTTTTGGCGCAGCTGCTTTTCTAGATTTTTGTTTTGCTTAGTGAGGCGTTCCACGGCTGCAATGAAAGTCTGCACCTGTCTCTCGAGTGTAGTTGGGCGTGGTTCGTCTCCTTGAACGTTGTTGGTGGTTACCATCGAGCGAGTAAGTACCATGCAACTCTTTGTTCGGGAAGCGATAGTATGGCTTACAAGTCGTAAAAATTGTTCCCACAGACGACGCCAACTGATGATGCCAAAAAAATTACCAATGAGCCACACGGTTCTCGCACACTCGAAACAGCACCTGCACAACACAAAAGCTGAAGACCTTAAGAGGAGTACCAGTGTGGTACAGGCCAAATACCCTCTGAAGGTCAAGTTAGAACTTCTCACAACTCTGAAGTGCTAGAGCAGGGTCAATTATGCGTACCTTGATTTGTGAGGGTATTGGGGCTTTTATAGTAGTAAAGGGTTGATCATCTCTTCCTTGGACTAGAAGTCCTTTTCTTATAGGAAACCTCATAAACGTATTTTACTGAATCCATTCCTTGTAGGAGACTAACACTAAGCGTGGGATACAAGACATTTCCTTATATACTCATGCGTGGTGATCAAGTTAAGGATACATTAGAGCCGTCAGCTTTGCCTACTCCCTTGTCAGGGTCATTAGCTTCACCTACTCCCTCGTCGGGGTCTTCAGCTTCGCCTACTCCCTCGTTAGGGTCATCAGCTTTGCCTACTCCCTCGTCAAGGTCGTCAGCTTTGCCTACTCCCTCGTCAGGGTCGTCAGCTTCGCCTACTACCTCGTTAGGGTCGTCAACTTTGCCTACTCCCTCGTCGGGGTCATTGGCTTCGCCTACTACCTCGTCAGGGTCTTCAGCTTTGCCTACTACCTCGTCAGGGTCGTCAGCTTCACCTACTACCTCGTCAGGGTCGTCAGCTTCGCCTACTACCTCGTCAGGGTCGTCAGTTTTGCCTACTCCCTCGTCGAGGTCGTCAGCTTCGCCTACTACCTCGTCAGGGTCTTCAGCTTCACCTACTACCTTTTCAGGGTCGTTAGCTTCGCCCACTCCCTTCAGCTTAGTAGTGTCAGCTTTCTATAAGTTAACCCCGTCTTCCTAAAGTTGTAGACGTCCTAAAGCTATTTGACTGCTATTTATGACAAGTGAGGCTGACGGGTCTATTTTGAACGTCGCTTCATGATACTATATTTATGAGTATTCACATTCACAATTTTACCCTTATCAGATGTTATTAACCCAATTAGTGTTGTGAAGAAAAAGACTATGGCATTTTCATAATAGCATGAGGACTAGCAAAGGTTTAAGTAATAATTCAATGATAATAACATTGTTTGTTATGTCTTATATCTCTAGTTCAAATTCCATCTCCTCCTCTCCAGCTATCTCCCGAGAGAGAGAGAGAGAGAGAGAGAATAAAGACCAACTAATTATTGTTTAAGTGATAACTCAATAGTAATGACATGGAAAAAAATGGGCTTTTGCCCTTTTCGGGCAAATTAAATAGATTTATACCCCCTTTCCCAAACTAATTAGAGAAATGCCCATATTTTAAAACTCGATTTGTGATAAATCGAGTTAGGACCTATAATGGCATTTTTAAGGAGCCTATAGTGACGTTTTAAGGACTTGTAGTGACGTTTTTTAACTCGACCTCAATGAAATCGAGTTATACCTATAACTCGATTTCATTGAAGTCGAGTCCTTAAAACGTCACTAGAGGCTCCATAAAACGCCACTATAGGGCTTCAGAATTTTTTTTTTCTAACTCGATTTATCATAAATCGAGTTTTAAAAGAGGGACATTTCCCTAATTAGTTTGGAAAATGGGGTATAAAGCTATTTAATTTGCCCGAAAAAGGCAAAATCCCATTTTGTCCGTAATGACATTGTTTATAGTGTCTTATATATATTTCTTATTCAAATTCCATCTCCTCCTGCCCAATTATCTTTCTATAGGTTTAAAAGTAGAAAAAAAAGGAAAAAAAAAAAAGGATGAAGAAGAGAAGAAAGAAAAGAAGAGAAGTAGCTACCAGCATTAAGTCATTAAAACAGTGTGGCAGGGCTCATTTGGTACATGTGTTTAAACACATGTTTTTAGTTTTTAAACAGCTTTACACTTATTTCCACACACTTTTTTACCCACACGTATTTCCAAAAAATACAAACAATATTACTAGAACAACATTACCAAACGGGCCATTTCCTGTCTATAAGTGCTTGAGGTTGATAAACATTTATATAATTTCATATATGATTTTTTTTTTCTGAAATTTTTTTGACAATGAAGGTTCAGTTGGGCAAATGGATTTTTTTTTTTTTTTAAAGTCAAAAGCCATTAGTTGAGTAAATGGATTAGCCCTTACTTAAATAGTTCTAATATAGGAAAGTGAATACTATTAATTATAATTTTATTGTTATTATAACACTCCATTTTGTAACAAATGTCTTGAGTTTCTACATTTTTTTTTTTTGGAATACTAAGTATTTTAACACACACATGGGGAAAGGGAGAAGATCTTAAAGAAACTGACAATGATGTATATCTAAAAAGGTCTAACTTTTATTTTATTTTATTTTATTTTTTTTTGGTTAAAACGACGAATTCATTAAAACTAAAGAACAAGGTTCAAGTCAGGACCAAGCCTAATCGAATACATGCCAGATAAATCAAAATCCAAACTACTTCTAATGTCCACAGGCGGACAAGCAAAAGATAAAAAACTAGTTTCCTGCTCAGCGCCCATCCTAGCAAGAGCATCTACACAGCAATTTGTTTGGTGATAAATGTGCTTAATTTGAACCTGGCCAAGCCTGGATATGAGCTACTTGTAGTCGTCCAAAATGGGAGATACAATATTATTCTCATAATTAGCATTGTGAAAGATATCAACAATCACTTTAGGATATAAAATGCAAGCAACATCAAACTTTAGGGTGTACTTTGCAATTTATCCAATTTTTATAATAAAAATAATAGTAAATAGTATATTTATAGGTACTAATCAATTTTATCTATAAAATTACATTTTATCCCCTTAACAATATCATTAATTGTTTTAAGAGTAATGTTATAGTCTCAAATTTTTTTACAACAATTTTTCAAATTATTGAGGTAGCAAATTCTTATTGGTTCGCATCTGGACCCACCATTAATACCGCTTTTTTACTTACCAATAACTACTTACCACATCAACAATTTGTAAAAAAAAACTTGTAGCTCTAGCATTTTCCTCCTTTTAAAGACCATAAAAAATTTATATATCTAAAATCTAAAACAAAATATATAAACCTAACAAAAAAAAAAATTATCAATAGTGAAGTTAAAAAAAATTAAGCTCAATCAACCAATTTTACCCCAAGCAAACAACTTGACTCTTTACAAAATTTTAAACAAAACAATTTTCTTCTTACCTAACAAATGCATGCATCAAAGACACTAAAAAAAAAAAAAAAAAAAAAACCCTTCAATGGCTAAGTCAACACAACCAGTAGTAGAGTTGTCCCCTAACTCCAAGTTCTAGCTACGTCCCTGTATATACAAACACAAAAATAAAAAGATGATTGCCAAGGTATCCATTTATTAAATATTGCTACAGATTTAACTTATTTCGAAATCAACAGCAATCTTCGTGCATTATGGAATATAGACTACCAATTGAAGGTGTAGTCTTTGGCTACACCAAAAAATGGAGTTAACCATTCATCCTTGGGCATTCAAAAGTTACTTTACAAATAACACTATCATAGTCATAGTCTCGGTCCTTGGATACCTAACCATTCAAAGCCTTGGAGATAACTGGGCCTTGAGTGGATTCTTCATCAACACAATGAACTCCTGTTGCTCTGTCAAATCAACCTCATCACCCTCCACAGCTTTCCAATCAAAATTCCAAACCAAATTGGCCACAAAATACTCCAAATGCAGTATTGCCAAACCAGAAGCAGGACACATACTCCTCCCCACACCAAATGGCATCATCTTAATCTCTCTGCTTCCAGTTATATCAAATGCTTCTCGTCCACCATTCAAGAATCTCTCGGGCTTAAACGCCATGGGATCCTCCCAAACCTTTGGGTCCCGCCCTATTTCCGCCACATTGAAATGCAAAGTACCATTCTTTGGTACTATATAGCCATCCAAAACCACATCCTCGATCACTGCATGTGGTATCACAAAATGGGCAGGTGGGTGTCTCCCTAAACCCTCCAAAACCACTGCTTCCAAATAAGGCATCTTGTTCAAATCTTCCTCTTTTACGTCTTTCTCTTCATCACTAACACCCCTTTCATCTCCACTAAAAGCCTATCTTGGATTTGTGGGTATTGTTAACAATATAAAGTGAAAGAGAATGACTGAATAATCTGTATGTTGATGTGTGTAAAACAATGTACAAAAGAGAGCCTTATATAGGCTAGGTATGTGTGTAGTACAAGTAACATGAGTGCAGTACAAGTAAGATACTAGGCTAAGCCCAATGGGCAAATGTAGCCTAATCTATACACTAACATCCCCCCTCAAACTCGAGGTGGCAAGGAGGAAGCCAACTGGAGTTTGGATATAAGATCTCGAAGACGACCAGGCGGGTGAGACTTGGTGAAGATATCAGCAAGCTGGTCAGTAGATGAGATGGAGAACAACTTGAGATTGCCTTTCTTGAGATGCTGACGAGTGATGTGGCAGTCAATCTCAATGTGCTTGGTGCGTTCGTGGAAGACATCATTATGAGCAATGTAGATAGCACTACGATTGTCACAATAAAGAGGAGTAGCAGTGGGCTGTGGAGCATCCATGTCAGCAAAGAGCCAGCGAAGCCAGACAAGCTCGCAAGTGGTGTCAGCAAGGGCACAATACTCAGCCTCAGTACTGGAATGGGAAACAACATCCTGCTTTTTGCTACGCCACGAGACAAGAGAAGTACCCAATAGGAAACAGAAACCTGTGATAGAGCATCGATCAATCAGATCACCTACCCAGTCCGCATCTAAATAAGCATGAAGCTCAAGAGAAGACCGAGAGGAGTAGTGTAGACCATGATAAAGTGTGCCTTTGACATATCGGAGAATCCGAAGAACAGCAACATAGTGGACAGAACGAGGGGCATCCATGAACTTACTAACCATACCCACGGCATGTGAAATATCTGGACGAGTAACAGTGAGATAGATCAGACTACCAACCAACTGACGATAACGAGTAGCATCAGATATAGGTTCACCATCCAAGGGTGTGAGCTTTGCATTGTATTCCAAAGGAGTGGAAACAGTCTTGTGGTTAGTGATATCGGCTTTGGAGAGAAGATCAGAAGCATATTTAGCTTAGGAAAGATAGTATCCATCAGAGGATGAGGTAACCTCAAGCCCAAGAAAATAGCTGAGAGTGCCCAAATCTTTCATCTCAAAATGCTAACTAAGGAAGTGTTGAAGAGAGCGGATACCTGCAGAATCATCTCCAGTAATAATCATATCATCAACATAGAGAAGAATAAGAGTAATACCAGCAGAGGATCTTCGGACGAAGAGAGCAGTGTCATGAGGACTCGAAGTGAAACCCTGCTGAGCAACAACTGAGCTAAACTTTTCAAACCAAGCTCAAGGAGCCTGCTTGAGGCCATAAAGAGCACGGCGAAGGCGACAAACTTGACTGCCTGAGTGTGGATAGCCAGGGGGTGGTTGCATGTACACTTCTTCTTGAAGGTTTCCATTGAGGAAAGCGTTCTTTACATCCATTTGATAAAGAGGCCAACAGCGAATAGCAGCCACAGCAATGAGACATCTGACAGATGTAAGGTGAGCAACAGGAGCAAAAGTTTCCTCATAGTCAATGCCATACTCTTGGGTAAAGCCCTTGGCAACTAGGCGAGTCTTGTATCGTTTAATAGATCCATCAGCCTTGGTCTTGATCTTGCAAACCCACATACAACCTACTACAGACTGACTAGGAGGCAAATCAATCATATCCCAAGTGTGATTTTTATGAAGGGCATCTAGTTCATCATTCATAGCTTGCTGCCAAAGAAGGTCAATATGGGCCTCACGATAGGTGTAAGGTTCATAAAGGGTGGCAAGGGCAAAAGAGCAGTGATAATCAGAGAGATAAGGGGGAGGAATGCTTACCCGAGTGGAACGACGAAGTTCAGGACCATCAGGAGACTCAGGAGAGGGTGGTGCCACAGGATCCAAGACAGGCGGGTCATATGCCGAGGACAGAACCGGAGATGAGTCATCTGGAGAGGCAGCCGATGTTGAAGAATCCTCCACAAGTTCAGGATAAAAAGGGAGGAAAAGATCAGTAAAAATGGGAGACTCAGAGGAAGAGGATGTAGGAAACTGCTGAAGACTCGTGAAAAGACGATGTTCCCAAAACTCAATATGACGGGAGACACGAAGACGATGAGAAATGGGATCATAGCAGCGAAACCCCTTTTAAGATACACCATAACCAAGGAAACAACAGAGACGAGCACGAGGTTGGAGCTTTGTTCGTTCATAAGGAGGAAGAGAGACAAAGCAAGCACAACCAAAAACCCGAAGAGAGGAGTAGTCGGGGGTTTGACCATAGAGAAGCTCAAATGGTGATTTGTTGTGTGTAGTTGGTGAAGAGATACGATTAATGGTGTATACAGCTGTGAGTGCAGCCTCAACCCAAAAGCACTCAAGAAGAGAGGCAGAAATGAGAAGGGTGCGGACAACATCAAGAATGTGACAATGTTTTCGCTCTACACGACCATTTTGTTGAGAGGTGTAAGGACAAGACTGCTGAGTAAGTGTACCATGATTGTCTAAAAAGGATAGGAAAAATTTATCATTATATTCTTGAGCATTATCTGATCGAAAAACTTTGATGATGCGATTGAACTGTGTTTCAATCATTTTATGAAATGTTTGGTAAATAGACACAAGTTCAGACCTATGGTGAAGCAGATAAATCCAAGTATATCGAGAAAAATCATCCACAAATATGACAAAATATCTAGATCCCCCCTCAGTAGGACCCCAAATATCAGAATGTATAAGATCAAAAGATGCAGAAGAAAATGAGTCACTATTATTAAAGGGTAATTTTGTTTGTTTGCCAAAGTGACAGGAAATACAATCAAAATTTTGAAACTAAACTGAACCTAAATGACCTTAAGAAGCTAACAACTGAAGATGAGATAAGGATGGATGACCAAGACGAGCATGCCATAGATCAGGTGAGGAGGTGGCAGTGGTAGCAGCTGCAGAAATAACTTGTGAAGGAATCTTCAAGTCATGAACCTCAAACATGCGACCAACCTTACGGCCTGTCCTAAGCACTTGACTCGTCCGGGGATCCTGCACATCCACACCATGATTAGTAAATAGAAGATCTATGCCTAATTCACAAAGTTGACCAACAGAAAGCAAATTGAGGGATAACTTTGGGATATGAAAAGTGTCACTAAGGGATAAACAAGGAGAAGAGATTGTTCCTTTATGACTAACAGGCATAGGAGTTCCATCAGCAGTGTAAATGGTGATTGGATGTTCTAAGGGTGCCTTATCAGAAAATTGGGATTCATCAGGAGTCATATGGTTACAACATGCAGTATCAAAAAGCCAAGGTTGTTTACCTGAGGTGACAGAAAGGGCAGTGGAAGTGCGGGATAAAACCTGTTGAACAACTACCTCAATATCAGCCGTAGTAAGTGAGGAAGCCAAAGATGGACCTGTAGGAACCGATGGATCGGAAGGACATACAGCAGCTGCCCGAGGAAGAGAAGCTTTATTCTGCTCTTGCATAAATTTCTGCAGTTTGCGACAAACTGACATGTCATGGCCTTTAGCACGGCAAAACTCGCAGCGAGTACCTTTGGAAGACTGAAAGGTGGGATGCCCAGAGTTTATTCGTGGAGGAGCAGTGAATGCAGCAATGGGAGGCTGCGGAGATGGTGTAGCCAATACATGATCAGATGATGACATGTGATGAGTAGGCCGACGATTTTCCTCATAAATGAGCTCCTTGACTGTAGCATCAAGAGAAGGAGTAGGAGACCGGCTAAGCAGAGAAGCCCTAGTAGGCTCAAAATCCTTACGCAAACCCATCATGAAGTGCATAAATTTAGGGCGATCCCGATATTTGACAAAGAGCTCAATGTCCTTAGAACACACTAGTGGAGGATCTGCAGCAGAGAGTTGTTCCCACATAGTAGAAGTCTAAAAATAAAAATCAGAAATAGACTGACCTGTCTCTTGGCGCATTTGATAAAGTTTTGATTCAATGTGGAACTCCAAGCTTGAATCATTAGTACAATTATAGCGATCAGCCAAAAATTTCCAAGCAGTCTCAAGATGAGGAAGAGGATTATGAATGGAGGGAATAGAGGTATTGATAAACCAAGACAAGATCTTACTCTGAATACTCTCTCATTCCTCTAGGCGTTCTTCCTAATCATCTGTTGTAACTGTAGTCTTGGAAGATTCTTCAGCAACTGTGGCTTTGGACTTAGGGTTTGGTACTGGCTTAGGAATTGAACCAGTCACATATCTCCACAGTTTACGACCCTTGAGAAAGACAGTCATATTCTGAGACCATGCATGATAGCTAGTAGGACCATCCAACATGATGGTGATAGGAAGTATGATGTCTCGTTCATTTTGTTGAGCCATAATGAAGAAAATGACCAAAAAATGAGATTTAGAGACCTCAAATGCAGAAACGGAGCTCAAAATCGGAATCTACGCGAAAAATTGAGCAAGACAGGTCCTGTTGAAAAATTTTGACTTTGGTCAAAGTCAACAGTCAACGGTCAACGGTCAACGGTGCTGTCTGCTAACGTCATTGGATGACGTGTGATGCTGACATGGCGATGACGTGCTAAGGCTGACGTGGCACTCAGAGGAGTTGGGCGCGTGAAGGAAGTATGTCAGGCGTGTGGGAGCGCGTGAGGCTTCGCGGCGGCGCGTGGGGGCGCATGTAGCGCATCTTCGACAGCCAAAAACTTGGGGCGACGCGTGAGGGCGCGTGAGAGCTCCTTTAGGACAGTTTATGGCTGGGTTTTGATCAGGGAAGTCTGATCTATCACGTCGTATCTATGGTTCGGCGATTTGATTGATGAATAGACTAGATCTGAGAGGTAGTGGTTGGGTGTGATGGCGGTGACTCGCTTCTGACGGTGGCTACCGGTGAAGGCGAGGAAGGCAGCGGAAGAACGTCGGAAAATACCACTAGGTCAGAGCAATGGCTCTAATACCATGTTAACAATATAAAGTGAAAGAGAATGACTGAATAATCTGTATATTGATGTGTGTAAAACAATGTACAAAAGAGAGCCTTATATAGGCTAGGTATGTGTGTAGTACAAGTAACATGAGTACAGTACAAGTAATATACTGGGCTAAGCCCGATGGGCTAATCTAGCCTATATAAGGATACGCAGAGCAAGAGCTCTGGAAGTCTACCCCGGCACAGAGCCTTGAAAAAGTAATCGGCAGCCAGTAGCTCTACTAAGCGAAGAACCGCTACTGCTCCTAAGGATTTGCCTCCATAGACTACTACTCCAGTGAAAGTGATAGCCAAGCCAAATATTCAATGCATAATCAAATTCATAAATTTTAACTTATTATACATAATGATTGTAATCAAGACAAATATTGTGTTAATACTGTCATAAGCTAATCTAACATCTAATCTAACATGCGAAAAATGAATAGATAAATAAATAATTTTAAACTCGAAATTGAATTTATTTTCTTAAAAATCTCAAAAATACACTAATGAGATAAGGAAGATGAGCAATACAAAATATTCATAAATGTTTAAAAACAATTACTCACACATCCAAAAACATCATATAATAAAGATATAACAATTTGGTGCTAATGTGTTAAACAATATATTTATAAACAGTACTAGGCTAGCCTCAACATTGATGAGATCAAAAGGCAAACCCCAGATTTGTACCCAAATAGGTAATCCAGTGAATGTGACTGATTGTGCCGTCATGCCCTGTTCCTAGTGCGTCAGCACCAAGATTCGATTATCAAAGCTCCAAGGTCCGTTGTTCACGACCCATGATACCTGACTCTCCAAAGCGAACTTAAACTGGAGCAAACTGTCGCCAACCTCGATTTTCTTAAGGTCTGATTCCATCTTCCACACTGAACGAAAGAGGTTCTTGGCAGCTCTTAGGTTTAGCGGTCGAGGTGCTAAGAATTTTCCAAGAAGACTGAGAGAGCACTTTTCTAGTGTTTGAACCTTTCGGTCTGACCTTACTGTGATAACTTCGCCTTCCTCCGAAGTTAAATTTATCTGTTGCAGATGATCAATAATTTCGGTGTCCATCTTAGTGTTCAAGGTTTCAGCCCCTTGGTCTAGTAACTCTGAAGAAATAATGGGATGGAGAAGAAAGAAGTGAAAGAAAAGAAAGAAAAAGCCACACGGAAAGCGTGGTGAAGGAAGGCGGCTCACCCTAGGTGAAAAGGAAAGCTCCTAGCGAGAGGAGAAAAAATAAATTAATTATATGTACTTCTTGTGCATTTATCTATGAAAGTTCGAATAGCGTTGAAAACACTATGAACGTTTAGACCCCTAAATACAAATTATCAATTCAAGCTTATTATCAAACAATTAATGTGCTGAACATGAACATAAACCAAATAGAGAATTGATAAACAATCTAAGCCAATTATAATCACATCCACAACAGGAAATAAAAGGCAAAGATAAAGGGAAGAGTGATGCAAACACAAGGACAACATGTGATGTGTTATTGAAGAGGAAACCGAAACTCTCGGTGTAAAACCTCTCCGCCGCCCTCCAAGCGGTCAATAATCCACTAGAAAATGTAGTTGGGATACATGAACAGCAATAGACCCTCCAAGCCTAATCTACCCAGGTACCTAAACCCTCCAAGCTTCCTGCTCCAACGAGGTTGGGCCTAACCTTTTTCTTTTCTAGCTTACCGGCTTTCGCTATAGCCCATAGCATCAACCAATAACCATTGGTCCCTTCCAAACTGCTTCCCTTAGCATTAAAAGATCTTCTCACAAACTTGGGTGTGGTGAGAAAAGGATTTGGTCAAAAACCTCTCAAGGATGTATCAATGGAGAGGAGGAGAGTAGAGAAATTTGAGGAGTCTCTTAGTGAAGATTGGGGATGAGGCAATCTTGTTTTTCTCTAGGGTTTCTCTCTCAATTTTCTCTCTAGAAGCTCTCTACATTTCATGGGTATAAGGGTCTATATATAGTGGTGTGTGTTTGGAATACGAAGAGACAGTTTTTGCCAAACAGGGTAAGTTAGCGGCTTGGCCTCGAGACTGGTCTGAGTCGCGAGTTCAAGCCGTGAGATAACGGCCTGGCCAGCCTGGGACTTTTGTCCTGTTGTGCGACAGCTGGCGTGACCCTTCACCTCCCCGCATGCTTCTTAAGTGTGTTGAAGTTGGCGACTTGCAAGTCGTGAGTCCTAACCGCGAGTCTCTGTTTTCTTTGCACAATCTTGAGCATTTCTTCACACTCTTTCACACACTACCCTTACATGAATCCTACCTAAATACAGGGTTACTAAGTACAGGGTTACTAAGTGCTAAATTACAAGCAAATTGGCACAGAATAAAGCCAACAAGATGGTTGATAAAATTCAACCTTACAATCTCCCCCTTTGGCTATTTTGTGACAAAACCCTATAACAAATTCTAGACTTAACCCGTGAGTTGGGAACAGTTGGAAAACTCACTCACACCTAACTTTAGAATCTGTGAAGCTCTTGAACTATAAAGACAAGTATCTTCCTGAAATACAACAACACAATAAGTTCATTGTTATGTAGAAAACTTGTAATGCAAATGGAATAAGCACAATGCGATCAAGCAAAATGGAATAAAGCAATAGACCATGGCTTGACCAAACATGCAATCACTATACAATAGTGATCACAATGCTCATTCACACATGGAATGAACATCCGGACATGCAAGCTAACAAGCTTAATTGCAAACTATCAAATGCATGTCAAACACTCAACCAATGCATAAAACATATATGCATCTAGGAATAATCCTATATGGGCACAATAGTGAAGTACTGAAAAGAAATGCATGGCATTTAACATCAAGTACTAGCTACAAAGCATGAGAATAATAACCTTAAAAGCTTACAAAAGCAACAGGTACACACAAAAACTAATAACCTTAAAAACTTACAAAGGTACCAGGTACAAACAGTAAAAAGTACTTCCCTTATCATATCACTCCCCCTATCATGAATCATAGGAGCTGTGATGAACTTGGAACATATATACCTATAACCTGAGACACTTGTACAAAACACATTAGACCTTCAAGGTAAAGCAAGTAATAAACGGACAAGTATAATGTAACAAGTAAAATTGCGATCAAGAACATGATGTGAAACATGTGAGCAACTTGATCAAACACCAAACACCTAGACAACGTTTTCTTATTAACACAATGTCTTCTTCCCCTTGGTATATGCATCTCCCCTATGGAATATCTCTCCCCCTACAAGTGTGCACGAGAAATAGAATTTCTCCCCCTAAGAATGTGCACAAGGGTCATATAGAAATGACAAAAACTCTCCAGTATACTCTCTAGAGTATACTCTCCCCCTTTTTGTCAAGAATAGACAAATGGTCAAGGAGAAACAAGGGCAAGAGATGAAAGTATGAACAATGATAATGATGCATGAGGGGTGCGAGATGAATGAGAAAATGAAGCTCAATCCTAAGACATGACATGCTAGGATGAAGAAACAATGTATGAACCAATGCATGACAAGGGTAGCAAGGTGTGTGCAAAAGGTGGCTATGTGCAATGCATGACCAATGCATGAAGAATGCATATGTGGGACAAGGTGTGTTAAATACACAACCAAAGAACCAAACATGTTCCTAATGAGGAAACATGAGAAACCCTACAGTTTGATACTCATTGGAGTCCAAACAAGTGAGAAAATGCCTAAGAGGCATTTTATCAAACACCTAGCATGCACCCTATGAAGAACAAAGTGAAATAATACATGAACATCATGAAAACCACCCTTAATACATGTTCTTTTTGCCACAAGGGGCCAACATCCACAGCAAATCATCAATAAAAACCAATCCCAAACAAGAATTTGACAAAAATTAAGTTTTCCCAGCCCCTATGATGAAAATCCCAACCAAGAGCACAAAACTCTCCAAAACATAATCTAAGGATCCAAAACAATGAAAAGTGTTTAAAATAACCTTAGAGATGTTAATGGAATGAAAAACCATTCAAATTGATTGGATTTTGATGTAAAAATATTGAAGCTTTAATGATCAATTCAATCAAGCCATACACAACTAGTACTAAGCCAAGTGGTCTATCTCATTTATAGAAATGAACATATATGACTCCCCACAAGAAAATGATTACATATCTTTGAAACTTTTCATTTGGCTTCTTTACAATTCATAACATTTGATCATTTTTTATCTTTACATCTCTTTTTGAGATCGATGCCTGAAATTTTTGATATTTTAATTTGATGAACAAGCCTTTGACTTTTTGGGCATCATACATTTTTATTAAAAGTCGCTTTCCCTTTTTCCTAGTCAAATACTAGTATGTGTGACGGCTTTTGCAGCTCATTATCTCTTTTTATTTTGAGATTTACATTTGTTGAGCTCTTTAAGCAAAAAAATAAAAATAAAAGAGTGGGAAGATATATAGGTACAAGTCTACGCATGTATCAAAACCAACATGACTATTGACTAATCATTCATGACAAGCTTGAAGATCGATTTACAACAATCACACAAATATGTCAAGATTTTTCCCACAAAGATATAAGTGCATAAAGAACAAGCTAAGCTCGTAAATGCATAAAGCCAATTGTACGGAGATACAAGGCAAAACTCACATGTGATATGTGCTCAAACATATACGATCAAACTTTTTGAATTTTTCACTTTTTATGTGATTTTAAATTTTTTACTCACACAAAACTGAAACATAAAAGTAAGATAAAAAACAAAACAATGCATACAAATAAATGCAAGATGCACAAATGCATTAAAATATGACATCTAATGCATGAAGGGTCCTACAAAGATCGAAATAATTAGATCAAGGACCAAAAGAGCAAAAGCTCAACCGTAGGAACCCTTCCTCATCCAAACGGAACGATTGTTTGGAATGAGTGTCTCAAGAGAAGTGAGACGAGGGTTGAAAGAATGAGAACCGAAGATGCACATAGTCAAGGAGTTAAGAACATTAAACATTTTTTTTAACAACATGCTATTTTCACTCAAAACCGGTTTACTCTTTTTAGCACAACTTGCAAGAAGCTCAAGTTTCTCTTTTCTTTTAATTCTTTTAACAGCATGAAACTTAGAGCAATGAGGTCTTAGATGACCAAAAGCACCACAATGATGACAAACAATGTGTTTAGGTCCACTAGGCTTTTTGGGAATGGATCTAACAATATGGTTTTGTTCTCTCTTCAACTTATGACATTGAGGCTTTATATGACCAATCACACCACAATGGTGGCAAGTTGGAACAAATTTAGATCCATCCAAAGCCTTAGGTTGAGACCTAAATAGAGGTTTTGACTTAACAGCCTTTCTCTCCACCTTTTGATTTCTTTTATGTGGAGGAATGTACACCGATTTGTCCTTTGAGGTAGAACACACAATAGGCACAAAATTGGGTACCACAACATGATTGCAACAAATATTTTCACCCTTTTTAACAATAGGTTTAGCAATCAAACACTTGGCATGCATCTTAAGAGATTCATTTTCACATTTAAGATCATCAACAAGTTTGTTAGACAAAACAAGTTTAGCATCCAAGTCCATATTCAAACATTCAAACTCTTTCAGCTTTTCAAGAGAAATTTCAGCAAGTTTTTTATATTTCTCAACCAATTTGTTGGATTCATTGAGCTTAGTAATCAAATCATCCTTTTCACAAAATAACTTGCTCAAATTCTTTTGAAACTTCTTAGCATTTTTCTTCAAGAGTTTGTCATTTGGAATATCAACAACATCCAAAGATTCATGTAACATAGCATTACAATTATAAGGATTATCACTCATAGAGGAATTTTTACAAACACGTGGCATGTTACATTCGTCATCAACCAAATCATACAAAGAGGCATACAATGCAACATCCACGGTAAAAAACACAAGGGGTCAAGGATCACACTTAGGTATTTAAACCACAACAAGTGTACCCGCTCTGATATCAATTGAAAGTTTGAATAGCGTTGAAAACACTATGAACGTTTAGACCCCCAAATACAAATTATCAATTCAAGCTTATTATCAAACAATTAATGTGCGAAACATGAACATAAGCCAAACACAGAATTGATAAACAATCTAAGCCAATTATAATCACATCCACAACAGAAAATAAAAGGCAAAGATAAAGGGAAGAGTGATGCAAACACAAGGACAACAAGCGATGTGTTATCAAAGAGGAAACCGAAAACCTCTCCCCCACCCTCCAAGCGGTCAATAATCCAATAGAAAATGTAGTTGGGATACATGAACAGCAATAGACCCTCTAAGCCTAATCTACCCAGGTACCTAAGCCCTCCAAGCTTCTTGCTCCAACGAGGTTGCCCCTAACCTTTTTCTTTTCTAGCTTACCGAATTCCACTATAGCCCATAGCATCAACCAATAACCATTGGTCCCTTTCGAACTGCTTCCCTTAGCACCAAAAGACTTTCTCACAGACGTAGGTGTGGTGAGAAAAGGATTTGGTCAAGAACCTCTCAAGGATGTATCAATGGAGAGGAAGAGAGTAGAGGAATTTGAGGAGTCTCTTAGTAAAGATTGGGGATGAGGCAATCTTGTTTTTCTCTAGGGTTTCTCTCTCAATTTTCTCTCTAGAAGCTCTTTACATTTTGTGGATATAAGGGTCTATATATAGTGATGTGTGTTTGGAATACGAAGAGACAGTTTTTTCCAAACATGGTAAGTTGGCAGCTTGGCCTCACGACTGGTCTGAGGTGCGAGTTCAAGCCGCGAGATAACGGCCTAGCCAACCTAGGACTTTTGTCCTGTAGTGCGACAACTAGCGTGACCCTTCACCTCCCCACATGCTTCTCACGTGTGTTGAAGTTGGCGACTTGCAAGTCGTGAGTCAGTCGCAAGTCCTAGCCGCGAGTCTCTGTTTTCTTTGCACAATCTTGAGCATTTCTTCACACTCTCTCACACACTACCCTTACATGAATCCCACCTAAATACAGGGTTACTAAGTACTAAATTACAAGCAAATTGGCATGGAATAAAGCCAACAAGATAGTTGATAAAATTCAACCTTACAATCTATATATATATATATATATATATATATATATAAAATAATAATAATAGGTAAATCTGAGAGAAAATTCAATTAGATTTCAAATTAGAATTCAATTAGAGTCTAATTTTGCGTCATGTGTCCCGTCTAATATAAATTTTTAAATTTTTGTGCCAAGTGAGTTAATTCAATCTAAATATTGGATTTCAATTAGAGTTTGATTTTGCGACATGTGTCTCATTTAATCTAAGTTTTTTAAGTGTTGTGCCAAATGAGTTAATTTAGTATAAAAAAACGAGGAGTCCAATATAAGTAAATCATAAAAAACATAATTTTTAAATGATTTTATATTTATGAGCCTTTTTTTTTTATAGAACTAAAAACAATTCAAGTTTATAAGTCATCTATCTATATATATATATATATATATATATGTCCCATCTAATCAAAAAAATTTAATTTTTGTGCCAAATGAGTTAATTTAGTGTAGAAAACAATGAGTCCAATATAAATAAATCATAAAAAAACATAATCATATATCTAACACTATATATAAAATTAGAGAAAGAAAGAGTTTGAATGATTTTATATTTATGAGCATTTTTTTGTATAACTAAAAACAATCAAATTTATAAGTCATCTATATATATATATATATATAGAGAGAGAGAGAGAGAGAGAGAGAGAGAGGTAAAGTTTAGAGAAAATCCAATTAGATTCTACAATTGAAGTCCTAAATTATTTATTTTTAGAGAAGGTTTTATTTCCTAATTTTGGAATCAAAAGTGAGACCATATTATAAATCTCTATTCAAGTGAGTTATTGTGTACAAAAACCAAAGAGTATAGAATTAATGAATATAAACATATTTTAAAAATGGACAATTTACATTTTCTACCCAATAACATTCCTACAAGACTTTTAAAGAATTAAAAAAAAAAAAAAAAAAGACTATCACTAATATTTAAATTATATATGTAAAAATTATACTATGCATATTAATGCGTATCTTTTAAGTATATCCATGCATATGCATGGAATTACAAGCTAGTATAATATAAGTTGAGCTCAAAATCATTAGACTTAAGTTTTTTGGGTTAAAGTATATGCAGTGATGGCATATTGTACCTAAAGCCCACATAAATAATCTTAAAAAAAATGCCAATCAATTGAGACCAATTAACCCCGAAAAGGCCTAAGCCATTTGTTTTTTTTTTTTTTGGGGGGGGTGGGGGTTGATAAATAACACCTTGGGGGCGATTCATATAAATTTTTTTTTTTTATGAGAATTTGATTGTTCTTTATCTTCATTAAACTAAGACAATAATTGATTTTTAGTGTAAGCGGGGATTGAAATCTATGACAATTTTTTTATTTTTTTAGAGAGTTTGATTGTTCTTTATCTTCATTAAACCAAGACAACAATTAGTTTTTGGTGTAGGTGAATATTGAAGTCTATGATAAAAGAATTTACCGATTGAGCTAACTGGAACCTACAATTTAAATTTCCTTTATTATTCATACTCTCTTTCTTAAATTTTGGATTTGCTTATTTTGTAACTTAAAAGTTAAAAGTGTATTAGTAGCTATCGGTTTTCTTAAAAGTAGGCGTCGAATTCTGGGCATAGCTCCAAAAAAAAAAAAAAAAAAGGGTCTAACAGAATCAAACCCTCCACTAATTGATACGTGGTCACGCCGAAAAAAGAAAAAAAATGTCCCCCTAGAAAATAAAGGTATGCAACGCCTCTACTCTTTTGACTCCCGTCAACTGAAAATTATGCTTATTTCCCAATGTCCCACTTTCAAAGTCTTTTTCCACACGCATACAGGAAAAAGTCTTTCTCGCATTTTTCATGTGATTCCCGCAAAATTATTGAAAATGCACCAGTTCCATGTGAATTTATGCGAGTAGAACATCAAGGTGATTATACGGAATAAAAAGCTCACCAATTAAATTTCTTGTATGCTGCGCTCTAACTCTTTTGACTTGCCCTAGCTAGTTCATCTCAGTTAAAAAAATTATGTTCAGAGGTAAGAATGTCCCATATACAAATTAAGTTTTCTCGTAATTTTCTATCTCATTCCAGCAAACTTTAGTAGTTTAAGTTTTCATAAAACTTTTGTCATGAGGTGGATTGAATTTTAAGGCACATATTAGGTAAAGGTGCAGTTACGTACGAGATAAAGCATTAACCATTAGAAAGAGTTAAAAAAATAAATAAATAAATAAAAGAACTGGATGCAAAAAAAATATATTCAACACCCACTAAAATCATAGAATGAAAATGTCGGATTCCATTTGAATCACGAGGTGGATTGAATTTTAAGGCACTTGTTAGAAAAAGTTTGGAATAACGAGTTTTTTTTTTTTTTTTTTTTTTTTTTTTTTTTTTTTTTTTTTGTTTAAAAAGACAATTTAGAAGACATTAGGTGCATGCGAAATCTCCTCTTTCTGAGATTAGGTTTTTTTTTTTTTTTTGATCAAAGAGATTAGGTTTGATAGTTGAAGACATTAGGTGCATGACAGAATGTTTCAATTGCATCTCTTTTAGTTTGATAGATAAACGTGTAAATAAAAAAGTTACCAACATGAAAAATAAAATAAAACATGTTTAGTAATATTATCATGCACACCCTGTTTATTTAGTGCATCATATTCATTCCAACCTGATCTTAAGCAGTCTAATAACATCCATCCTCACCTATGAAGTTAGATTTGGAAGTCAAATCCCTCTATTTATAATTTTATACTTAACAAATAAACCAAAAAAAAAAAAAGGAAAAAAAAAATAAAGCTTTAACATTTTAAGTCTACGGAATGCTTTAATTTCAATACTTTTGTGTGCATTACAAGTTTAAATACTGGTATTTCAAATTTTGATCTAAAGATCATATGATCTGAAGGTATAAAAGTTGAAAAACTCAACTGATAGTGGAACAAAATGTTAGCCACGAGTGGCAACAGGGCAATGCAGGTTGAGATGGGTTGGACTTAAGAGGTATTGTTCTTGTCCTTGTCCCGTCCTTCTTTGGGGCAACAATAATAGATGAAAATAATAAATGAAACTTATAAGTGTTAGTCTCAAAATTTTCTTAAAATAGTGTAATTATTTTCTAACAAATTATAATTGATAGAATATATTAAATTTTCTAAATTAAGCTATTTATATTTATTATTTGAAAGGGTTTTAAATTTTGTAAGATTACTTTTTTTTTTTTTTTGAGAAAACATTATGTATTTTATATTCAATTATTATATAAGATGAAATATTTTGAAATAATGTAACATGTTGTTATAATTTTAGTGTCCCACATGAATTAATTATAAGTTTAATTATGTATTTATAAACTTTTGGGCACCCTCTCCTTACAAGTTGGTTTTTAAGAGTGAGTTTTACTCATGTGTTTGTAACATTTGGTATCAGACATATGAATATATAATTTTCAAACCAGGCAGGCATACGAAGCACAACTGCAAACCTTTTTTTTTTTTTTTTGGGGTTGGTTTATACGCCTTATACAAATTATTTGAAATTTAATTCTCTAAAACCAAAAATCATTATTATAGACACTGAATCTCTATTTTTACATTTGAAATCTCTATATCATATTCCAAATTAATTACTCAACCAAACATATAAGTACCTACACTGCAAAGTCACGGTGCCCGGAAATTTTAGTGTTACCAACAATTATATACAGATATTTGCAATTGACAGTTGTAGTATTACTCATGGCATTACATTTTCTTAAACCTGCAGTTTCTTTCAGCAAGCATAAATTTGAAAGAATATACATTCCACTCGATTCGTATCCTTGCTTGTCTTGCAGAAACTGTGGATGGGTCTAGGAAATTATTGCACTTGGGGTTGACAACACCTGAGAAACCATGTGCATAGTTGGTCTAGAATTTGGATTAGCACACAAGCATGCAATTGCCAGCTTTATGACGAGTATCAATTGATTCTCAACCTCAAGAGTGGGAGGTGAAAGGCATATGTCTAACAAATCTTTCAACAATAAACTCTCCTCCACAAATTAAGTAGATAGATTGGAGATGATTTCACCTAGATTCCTTCCATTGATTACTTCAATAGCCAAAACGCCAAAGCTAATAACGTCGCATTTCTCAGTTATCTTCACTGTATAAGCCAGCTCTGCAAACAAATAGAATATCATGCCAATGTGCTTATATGCTCTCTATGTTCTACATTGATTAAAAAATTAAATATATTACCTGGTGCAACATATCCATATGTGCCAGCAAGTGAAGTCCAATTAGAAGAGTCTCATTAAGAAGTTTAGCTGAGCCAAAGTCTGAAACATGAGCCACATATTCAGAGACTAGCAAAATATTTTTGCTTGATATGTCCCTATGAACAATTGATGGAGAACAATCATGGTGCATGTAAGACAGAGCATGTGCCACACTTTTGATAATATTCACACTTTTATTCCAGTCCAATTCTTTAGCAGCTCCATCATTACTCAAAATAGTGGCCAAGCTACCCCTTTCTAGGTACTCATAAATCAAAAATGAGTGTTGCGAGTGTGAACAAAAGCCATGCAATTTTACAATGTTTCGGTGACGTATTTCTGTTAATGCCCTTATCTCATTTAGCAACTCTTTTTGTTGTTGAATCTCACCATCACAAAGGGGTAGGAGCTTCTTCACAGCTACTATGTTTCTAGATGTTAGCTTTGCTTTGTAAACAACTCCAAACCCTCCCTTTCCAATGCAAAACTTAGCATCAAAATCCTCGGTTGCTTTAATGATTTCTTTGTACATTGCTCTCCCATTGAAAGTTGATATTGAAAACACTTCTTCAATGTCCACAGCATTTGTTTGGTCTGTATATGGACCATTCCCTTTTCCTTTTTAAAAGAAATAGAAAATTCCAAGGAATGCCAATACAAGTAGAAGAGTTCCCATAAGAGGGAAAATGATTAAGAAAATGACTTTGTGTCCCTTTTTCAAAATATGCTTTTCTTCCGCACAAGGTTGCAGTCCGGTAACATTTCCACAGTCCTTTATTCCCTTTTAATGCTTCTATTCGAGCATCTTGAAATGCGTTACTGTTGGGAGAGGACCCTCCAACTGATTATAGGATATGTTGACATTTGACAAGCCATGTATTTCTTCAAAAGTAGTGGGAATTAAACCAGAGAGGTTATTGTGGGAGATGTTCAACAGCTCCAAGCTTTGTAGATTGCCAATTTGTGAAGGTATCTCTCCTTCAAGAAGGTTATAACTCAAATCTAGTTGGGACAAATGAGGTAGATTACACATTTGAAATGGAATGTCTTGGCTAAAATTGTTGTTGCTCAAATTCAAGTAGATTAGTTTCAAAAGGCCCCCAATATTTGGTATCAACTTGTTGAATCTATTAGTGGATAGATCCAGATATTCAAGATTTGTTAATGAACCAAGGTCTGGAGGAATATCACCTGAAAGTTGATTTCTATTCAGCATCAGCTTCAACAAAGATGTCAACTTTCCAAATTTCTTTGGAAGCTCCCCAACCATCTGGTTAGAAGAAAGATCAAGCAGTTTGAGTTGTATTGAGTCTCCAATTTCAGGTCGTATGCCACCAGTAATATTGTTTCCAGCAATTCGTAAGGTGGTTAGTTGTGGGCACCTACTCCAGTTTTGCAAGATTTCACCATAAAATCTATTGTAACTTAGGTCCATGTACTGCAAGTTGTTGTAGACACCAAAATCTTCAGATATATTTCCAGAGAAAAGGTTTCTTTCAAGGCGAACTCTGAATAAGCTCTTGCAGTTTCTCAACGTTTTGGGTATTGGACCTATAAACTGGTTGTTGAAAGCAGTCAAGTTTTGAAGAGATCCACTTTGGCATAAGTTTTGAGGCAAAGAGCTAGTGAAGTGGTTTGTATCCAATTGTAGCACTACTAACTTTAGCAAATTTCCTATCTCTTGAGGAACTAGACCAGAAAGTTTGTTATCGCAGAGAAATAACACTTCTAAGTTGCTCAGATTACCCAATGAAATTGGAACAGTGCCATTTAATTGATTAGCGTCCAACTGAAGGCTAATTAAGGACTTCAAGTTTCCTAATTCTTTAGGAATGGTGCCGGAAAGTAAATTGCCGTTGAAGTGTAAAACAGTTAGGTTGCTAAGAACACCCAACGATGTAGGAATTGAGCCAGAAAGGTTATTAAATTGAAAGCTTAAAGAGAAAAGAGACTTTAAATTCCCTATTTCTGGGGGGATGGAACCAAACAGAAGATTGTCATATATATTTCTAAGCTTCCAATACTAGAAGGGATGTGACCTGTTGGGCTATTTGTTTTTCATGTTAAGTTCAACTAAATTGGAAAGGTTTCCTATTTCCCTAGGAACAGAACCATAAAGTTGATTATCATGTAGGTAAAAATAAACCAAGTTACTTAGATTACATAAAGAAGCAGGAATGGAACATGAAAGGAAATTGTTATTGAGAAACAAGTAGACCAGTTTGCTCAAATTGCCTAAAGAAGCAGGAATGCAGCCATGAAGATCGTTGGCATACAAAGAAAGGAAAGTGAGAGACTTTAACTGACCTGTTTCTGGAGGAATTGAGCCATTTAACTGATTTTCACCTAGGTACAAATCCTCAAGATTGATCAGTAGTCCAATCTGTGATGGGATTTCACCTAATAACTTATTAAATGACAGATCAAGAAGTGTGAGTTTGGACAGGTTACTAATTTCAATAGGGACTGTACCAAAGAGTACATTCATACTGAGATCAAGAATTGCAAGATTGAGAAGAGATGAGAATGAAAACCCATGAAGCGTACCTTTCAAGCCTGAGTTAGTCAGGTTTAATCCAATAACACTTCCTGCTTGGTTGCAAGAAATGCCAAACCAACTGCGTGGGATTGAGCTTGTATTTTGATTGTTTGAAGAATTGGTTGCATAATTAGGGAGAGTCCATGAAGGTAGGGGTGGCTGGGTAGCCTGGGTTTAATTTTGAAGAGTGGCTTTCCAATTGAGTAGAGCATCTGCCTCTTCATTCACAGAAAGAGAAGTAACATCAAATGAGGAATGTAACATGGCCATCACAACTATTGAAACAAGGGAAAGTACTTTGAAGAAAGACATTGCCATGGTTTTTGTTTACAAGTTGCAAACTGATTCAGAACTCTTATCTTAATGTGTCTAAGCAGCCCCCATTACCTTTTTAACTCACTATTTGCGTGTCTAAGGATTTGGGCGTCTATCCAACAACAATTTCTATTGTTGAAGAAAATGGATTTGATCGTGACAATTGATCATGACTTTGACTTTCACGATTACATGAACCCTTTTTTTAATAGATGTCATCATATGTAAATATTTAAAATACTTTGTTTCTACTTTTTTATCCAAATAGTTGATTTTGTTTCAAACTATTGAAGTTAAAGGTCTTTTTTTTTTTTTTTTTTTTTTGGTCAAAACTTCTAAGAAATATTGGCACTTGAAAGCAAACTACGTTCTTATATTCTTACATAGTAGTTGAGACTTGAGAGGATAGAACTAGTCAATCAAATACAGCTAATTATTTTAATCAGTCTCGATAAAAAAAATTAAAAAAATTAAAAATCAGGTACTGAGACCACTGCTACTCTAGACCAGTAGCCTAAGCTACTATAGACCGGAAAATTATTAAATACTCTGAGAATACCATAAATGTGTACTTTCTCCTTTCACATGAATTGTAGGTCCCACCATAAATTTAAGTTGTGGGACCCACAGTTATGTGAGAGAGGGAAGTACGCATTTATAGTACTCTGGGAATACTCAATAATTACCCACTCTAGACCACTGCTCTCAGTATTAAATGACATTTAGACCACTGCCACTGGCGGCTCCACAAGATAGGATGGTCACAGCCCTTATTTGCCCAAAAAAAAATTATATATACACTTGCCAAAAAAAATATTTTATGCTAAATTAACCTATTATGACCACTTAATAAAAATGTTGAATACTCTGATTTCAGAATTACAAAAATTTAGATTAAAAAAAATAAGAGTAATGCTACATTCACAACATTTTCACAATAATTTCACAACAAATTCAATGTGGTAAGCTATTACTGATTCTAATTTGGATCCAATACTAATTAATATTATTTTTTTACCTACCACTAACAGCATTTTGCATAAGATTTATTGTAAAAATATTATGGACATAGCCTTACTCCAAAATTAATTCTACCTCTCAAACATAATCCTTAATCTCTTTTATAATTTTTTTTAAAAAAAAAAGCTTAAATAACAATAATAAATATTAGCTCAAATAACAACAAATATAAACCAAACAATAACAAGACAAGACCAAACAACAACAAGTGAACAAATTATTCAATAAAAAACTTATTATAAAACAAAAAGATAAAAATCGCTAATTGTAGGGTCTACTTTTGCGGCCCAGAGCCCAAAGGGTATGGGTCAAGGGCCCATCGAACCCACAACAATGAATTTGTAGAGAGTGGTTCGAAGGTCTAGGCGCTGGCCGGCGTTCACGAAGCGTGAACGCCATTCTCTTTTATTGAAGAAATACTTAGAACATCTTTACAATTGGGGGATGCTCCTCGGCCCATGGCCGAGGAGGCTTTCTTCCCTTCTTTTTCTCGCCCTTCCTCCCCTCCATTTCAGGAGGGATTCCCTTACATTATATACTCTTTACCTAACCAATTCTAGCCCTACACGTGTTGGGCGATTTGGACAATACTCAGATGCTTGTCCCATCAGCCGCCTTCTCAGTCTCTTTGAGAGTCGCGTCAACCAAGGTGACGTTGGTGCAGGGTCCTTTCCTCATTAATGCGGCCAGGGCGGTAGTCAAGTACATTTAATGTGGAGGTGACTGCTTGTCATGAGCTTGTCTCTCAAGTTCTCGAACGTCCGATGATGGGGTCATCCTCGGACTTAGGGTGCCTCCTCGGCCCGGGCCTTCGGCCCAGGAACGAAGTGGGCTGGGCCGTAGGATTCTTTGGCCCCACAATAGCCCCTCAAAATCTTGCTGTCCGCATCCTCGGGCGGAGAGGAGGATTTTGATGTCCTCGGACCTGCCACGCGTCCCATTGAGTCTGGCCCTCTGTCAGTACTGGAGCCTTTTCATCTACCCCAGACGCGTTAAGGGCGCCTCGAAGCGCGCAATGCGCCTTTCATTAAATCAAGACGGCTCTGTGCCCCCCACGTTCAACGGGAGGATGATAATCCAACGGTGGGGATTCGCCTAGCAGTTAGGGACGGGAAAACCCGCCCGGTTCCTTGATTTGAGGTATAAATACCCATTCGAAAAGTCGGTTCCTCTGTTCACTCGCACTCAAGAGTCTACATCTCCAGCATAAAAAGCCTGTCCGAGGAGTTTCTACTCATTTCTGTAAGTCACTCTATCTCTCTTCGAACTTTCTCTTTCTCCATCTCTGCCTCTTTTTCGTTTGCCCTCTCTTAGCTTGCTTAGGCATCATTTAGGATGGGTGTATTTAAGAAGTATGTATTCACTGAGGAGGCGATGGAGAAATTCATCGCCGATTATAAGATACTGGCCAATGTGGGCTTGAGGTATTGTGCGGAGGGCGAGTGGCGCTTCCGGAGGCAGGAGGGTGAGGTGGTGATTCCCATTGTTGCCTTCGTTGAAGGCGGTATGAGGATACCCATGGGGCCGGTGATGAGGGACTACCTGATGCACTTCCGGCTAGCCCCCACCCAGTGTGCCATCAACGTCTTTAGGATTCTGGACTGTGTGGATGCCCTAAATGAGAAGATGGGACTGAGATTGACCCACCATGACGTCAACTGGTGTTATAACCTCCAGTGCCTGAAGGGCGAAACTTATTATCTAAAGACCAGGGATGACAGGGTCCGGCTTATTCAGTGCCTCCCTGAGTCTAGCAAGGGACTGAACAAGGACTTCCTCATCGTGTCTGGAGAGTGGCACGATGACCTTCACTGCCCAACGACGGAGGGGACCCCAGGTGGGCAGTGGGAAAATGGAGGGGGGGCCCTAGGACCCTGACTAGTTCCATTCTTTACTTCGTCCATTTCTTTTTGCACCGTCTGGTTTCTAATGTGAATGTGTTTCCTCTTGCAGATCCGCACGCCTTCACGCGCCACTTCAGTTTGATCAACCGGGAAGACTTGCAAAAGGCGCTGAGGGCGGAGGTTTTCGTGAACGAGGCCGACAATCAGGTTAGGGGATTTGGGTGACCCTTGTCTGAGAGAAGCGGATCTCCAAACGCCTAAGTCTCCTCCTCGGCGCGAGATGGGTTACAAGAAGAGGCCCCAACCCAGCCTGGCGGATCTGATCGAAGGCCAATCGGGGAAATCCAAGCCGAAGCTTCCTCCTCCTCCTCCCAAGACTCGCTCTGCCCAGGGTAGGTCGACCACTTCCCAGTCAAGGCTTCCTCCTTCTCCGCCCAAGACGAGTCTGCCTCCTAGGCGCGAGTCCTCTAACCCCAAGCAGAAAAAGGATAAGGGCAAAAGGCCGGCTGAGGAGAAGTCCGGGTCCCCACGGGAGGAGGATGATACTCGGCGGCCATCCAAACAGCTGAAGATAGGCTCCCGAGGTCAGGATAAAAAGGTTGACGCCCAGCCCGAACCTCAGGCTTGGCTTCCTGCCCCAATGCTCCATGGGAGGCCGCTGAGGGAAGACTCCTCCCTTAGGGACTTCAAGGAAGGCGAAGGCGCGTACGTGGCCGACGCGCTGGAAAGGTGCCTATTACTCCTAGCTAACATGGCGGAGCTAGGAGCTATGAGGAGCAGGGAGGTTTTTCTCTGCCTCAAGCGGTACCTGGGAATGGTAAGTCCCTCAACACTTATGACTTTTCCAGTTTTAGCTTTCTCCAACCCTTTTCTGGTCTCGGCTAACCGTGTGCTTGTTTTGTTGGGCAGGCCATTCAGGCCACTTACAGGTTGGAGGACGTGGCCCGTGACCAGGGGAAAGCCGCGGACGTGGAGCGTGAGAAGCACCTGGAGGCCTCACAGATCCTTAGAAACTCCAAGGCTGATCTTGCCAAAGCTCGGGAGGAGCTGAATGCGATGACCAGTGCTCGGGATACTGCCCTGTCAGGACTCGCCGGTTTCCAGAAGCAGGCCGAAGATCAGACAAAGCGCCTGGGCGAGGCGGAGGAGCAGTTGAAGATGGCAAAGGAGCTGCTTGCTGATCTGCCAAGGAAGGTGGCTGCTGTAGAGGAAGCCAAGAGGGTGGCAGAGGAGGCCAGGGATGAGGCCGTTAGGGCCAAGTTTGAGGCTGACCACGGCAGAGAGGACGCCCTGGCCACTAAGCGGGAAGCCGAGGAGGAGGCCTATGCTGCGGGGATGGCCGAGACCGAGGCAGCCTTTAAGGCTCAGGTCCCCGGGTTGTGCAAGCGTTACTCCGCTGAAGTTTGGATGGAGGCTCTCAGGCAGGTTGGGGTTGAGGCCTCGTTTGACTTGTGGAAGGAGGAAAGTGTGTACTACCCTCCTGCCATTTGCGAGGCAACTCTAAGTGGCGCTGAGGCCGAAGAGGCTGCAGAGGAAGCCAGTGCTGCTACGGGTGAGGACGCCTCCATTGCTGAACCCATGGGCGAGTTCGTCCAAGTAAGTGACCCTCCCCAGGTAGCTGAATCAGGTGAGGGCCCCACTGAGGCGGCGCCCCAGGAGGTTGCGAAGCCCAGCTCTGAAGTTGAAGTTCCTGCTGCTGAGGGGGCAGCCGTTCCTGCCACGCCTTCGCAGGCTGCCCCTTCTGGCCAAGGCTCAGAAGGTTCTGAAGCTGCTATGGTCCAGCCCCCTGCCGAAGGAGGAAAATAAGTGGGCAGGGCAGGCCCCTTGACGCCGTCGTTTCTCTTTCCTTTTGTATTTTTTTTTTTAGATTGTAGTGTAATCCGTGTAACTTTTTCTGGACTTAATGAAATGCGAGCTTTGCTTCTTTTTCTGTTTGTTGTGGTAGTTTACGTACTTGCACGCTATCGGCTTTTTTCTTTACTTATATGATTTTAATCTCAATTGCATCTCGACCAATCGCGGCATCAATTGTCATAACGAGGGCAGGTATGCTTGGGTGGACCCTCCGTTTCCTAAGGGCCAGGTAGAAAATTCTTTGAGTAGACACTTAGGATCCCCTTGAAGTAGTTGGCTTCCCCACAGGCTTGAGTCCGAGGACCATACAGTGCTTTTGGTTCTGTCTAACACTTAAAATCCTCTGAAGGAGTTAGTTTTCCCATAGATCTGAGTCCTGGGACCATGCAGTGCTTTTGGTTTTGTCTAACACCTAGAATCCTCTGAAGGAGTTAGTTTCCCCATAGGCCTGAGTCCTGGGACCATGCAGTGCCTTGGTTCTGTCTAACACTTAGGATCATCTAAGGTGGTTAGTTTCCCCATGAGCCTGAGTCCTGGGACCATGCAGAGCCATGGTTCTGTCTAACACTTAGGATCATCTGAGGTGGTTAGTTTCCCCGTGAGCCTGAGTCCGAGGACCATGCGGAGCCTTGGTTCACTCTAACACTTGGTCTTTGAAGTAGTTAGTTTCCCCATAGGCCTGAGTCCGAGGACCATGCAGAGCCTTGGTTCTGTCTAACACTTGGTCTTTGAAGTAGTTAGTTTCCCCATAGGCCTGAGTCCGAGGACCATGCAGAGCCTTGGTTCTGTCTAACACTTGTTCGTCTGAAGTGGTTAGTTTCCCCATAGGCCTGAGTCCGAGGACCATGCAGAGCCTTGGTTCTATCTAACACTTGGTCTTTGAAGTAGTTAGTTTCCCCATAGGCCTGAGTCCGAGGACCATGCAGAGCCTTGGTTCTGCCTAACACTTGGTCTTTGAAGTAGTTAGTTTCCCCATAGGCCTGAGTCCGAGGACCATGCAGAGCCTTGGTTCTGCCTAACACTTGGTCTTTGAAGTAGTTAGTTTCCCCATAGGCCTGAGTCCGAGGACCATGCAGAGCCTTGGTTCTGTCTAACACTTGGTCTTTGAAGTAGTTAGTTTCCCCATAGGCCTGAGTCTGAGAACCATGCAGAGCCTTGGTTCTGTCTAACACTTGTTCGTCTGAAGTGGTTAGTTTCCCCATAGGCCTGAGTCCGAGGACCATGCAGAGCCTTGGTTCTGTCTAACACTTAGTCTTTGAAGTAGTTAGTTTCCCCATAGGCCTGAGTCCGAGGACCATGCAGAGCCTTGGTTCTGTCTAACACTTGTTCGTCTGAAGTGGTTAGTTTCCCCATAGGCCTGAGTCCGAGGACCATGCAGAGCCTTGGTTCTGTCTAACACTTGTTCGTCTGAAGTGGTTAGTTTCCCCATAGGCCTGAGTCCGAGGACCATGCAGAGCCTTGGTTCTGTCTAACACTTGGTCTTTGAAGTAGTTAGTTTCCCCATAGGCCTGAGTCCGAGGACTATGCAGAGCCTTGGTTCTGTCTAACACTTGGTCTTCTAAAGTGGTTAGTTTCCCCATAGGCCTGAGTCCGAGGACCATGCAGAGCCTTGGTTCTGTCTAACACTTGGTCTTTAAAGTAGTTAGTTTCCCCATAGGCCTGAGTCCGAGTACCACGCAGAGCCTTGGTTCTGTCTAACACTTGTTCGTCTGAAGTGGTTAGTTTCCCCATAGGCCTGAGTCCGAGGACCATGCAGAGCCTTGGTTCTGTCTAACACTTGGTCTTTGAAGTAGTTAGTTTCCCCATAGGCCTGAGTCCGAGGACCATGCAGAGCCTTGATTCTGTCTAACACTTGTTCGTCTGAAGTGGTTAGTTTCCCCATAGGCCTGAGTCCGAGGACCATGCAGAGCCTTAGTTCTGTCTAACACTTGGTCTTTGAAGTAGTTAGTTTCCCCATAGGCCTGAGTCCGAGTACCATGCAGAGCCTTGGTTCTGTCTAACACTTGTTCGTCTGAAGTGGTTAGTTTCCCCATAGGCCTGAGTCCGAGGACCATGCAGAGCCTTGGTTCTGTCTAACACTTGTTCGTCTGAAGTGGTTAGTTTCCCCATAGGCCTGAGTCCGAGGACCATGCAGAGCCTTGGTTCTGTCTAACACTTGGTCTTTGAAGTAGTTAGTTTCCCCATAGGCCTGAGTCCGAGGACCATGCAGAGCCTTGGTTCTGTCTAACACTTGTTCGTCTGAAGTGGTTAGTTTCCCCATAGGCCTGAGTCCGAGGACCATGCAGAGCCTTGGTTCTGTCTAAAACTTGTTCGTCTGAAGTGGTTAGTTTCCCCATAGGCCTGAGTCCGAGGACCATGCAGAGCCTTGGTTCTCTCTAACACTTGGTCTTTGAAGTAGTTAGTTTCCCCATAGGCCTGAGTCCGAGGACTATGCAGAGCCTTGGTTCTGTCTAACACTTGGTCTTCTAAAGTAGTTAGTTTCCCCATAGGCCTGAGTCCGAGGACCATGCAGAGCCTTGGTTCTGTCTAACACTTGGTTTTTGAAGTAGTTAGTTTCCCCATAGGCCTGAGTCCGAGGACCATGCAGAGCCTTGGTTCTGTCTAACACTTGTTCGTCTGAAGTGGTTAGTTTCCCCATAGGCCTGAGTCCGAGGATCATGCAGAGCCTTGGTTCTGTCTAACACTTGGTCTTTGAAGTAGTTAGTTTCCCCATAGGCCTGAGTCCGAGTACCATGCAGAGCCTTGGTTCTGTCTAACACTTGTTCGTCTGAAGTGGTTAGTTTCCCCGTAGGCCTGAGTCCGAGGACCATGCAGAGCCTTGGTTCTATCTAACACTTGTTCGTCTGAAGTGGTTAGTTTCCCCATAGGCCTGAGTCCGAGGACCATGCAGAGCCTTGGTTCTGTCTAACACTTGGTCTTTGAAGTAGTTAGTTTCCCCATAGGCCTGAGTCCGAGGACCATGCAGAGCCTTGGTTCTGTCTAACACTTGGTCTTTGAAGTAGTTAGTTTCCCCATAGGCCTGAGTCCGAGGACCATACAGAGCCTTAGTTCTGTCTAACACTTGTATTTCTCTGTAAGTAGGGGTTTGTCCTTGGACTGCTTTACTGGAGACTATTCTTCCTTCGGACGGATCATGGTCTTACACGTGGCATTGATCTCGCCTCCATCTTGAGCCCCCATCTTTTTTACTTGCGAAGCGTCCCTTGGCCGTTCGTGTTCCGCGCCTGACGCTTCGGTGCACGAGACGCGCCTTCATTAATAGCCTCGCGAATCAACATAAGTCCAACGGTCTGCGGCCCCCTTGGAATCTGGCAGCTTCATTATTATCCAACGCTTCGGTAACGCTCTTTTCGAATTCTGCGTGAATTAATTCTCATCAACCCTCATCCTCTATATAAGGCTTTCCGGGGGGATGGTTTCTCCATACTCCATGAACCTCCCAACACAAACAGAAAGAACACACCCCCTCAACTCCCCAAGAGCCCCTAACAACCCCGCCGGGATTGCGACCGGAGTTAGGAGATATGGGGCGGCTTTGGACGGATGTGAGGATATCCGTGCCAAGAGCCGTTGTGGCCGCAGCCCCCACTAGGTTCCGGTGCGGCAGAGTCTAGGCGTAACCCCGATGGCGCCATGCACGGTGGCCCGGAGGGATGTCGTTGAAGTACCTAACATCTCTCCTTTGAGCGCACCCCCGACGGAGGAGACATGCGAACTCACATCATGGGCGGTGCTCGAGTGTTGCCGTCTCCAACGGCCAACGCTCGTGGGGGTTGGAGAAAATCAAGGGAACATCATGAGGAGGGCGTCCCGGAGCCCCTGTATCTGCTCCTCGCTTTGTTCAAGCTCCGCCGCTCCGAGAAAGGAGTTGTTGGTGGCCTTGAAACGAGCTAGCCCCAGCCCCCTTCTGCCCGCTTACTATCAAGCTCTCCCATTCTCTTGATGCCAGTAAGGGTACGGGTTGACACTTCCCTCTAGCTAGTTTTAGGATGGGTCCGCCTGGGCCTCTGATTGTAGGACTAGCTGGTAGGAACAGTTGTAAAACATGCCTGCCTGAGCCTCTGATTGTAATTTGTACCTCTTTTTTTTTTGAAATAATATCAAGTTTTTTTTTTTTTGCTATTGAATTTTCTATCTCGCACTTTGGTCTTTCTGCAATATTTGTTTGGTAGTTCTTTCTTTTTTTTTTTTGCATCGCCACCGATCTTCTGTAGAATATCTATTTAGAACAGTCGCCTGTTTCGCCGACCGGCGCACTAATCCTTCCCACAGACGGCGCCAATTGTAGGGTCTGCTTTTGCGGCCCAGAGCCCAAAGGGTATGGGTCAAGGGCCCATCGAACCCACAACAATGAATTTGTAGAGAGTGGTTCGAAGGTCTAGGCGCTGGCCGGCGTTCACGAAGCATAAACGCCATTCTCTTTTATTGAAGAAATACTTAGAACATCTTTACAATTGGTGGATGCTCCTCGGCCCATGGCCGAGGAGGCTTTCTTCCCTTCTTTTTCTCGCCCTTCCTCCCCTCCATTTCAGGAGGGATTCCCTTACATTATATACTCTTTACCTAACCAATTCTAACCCTACACGTGTTGGGCGGTTTGGACAATACTCAGATGCTTGTCCCATCGGCCGCCTTCTCAGTCTCTTTGAGAGTCGCGGCAACCAAGGTGACGTTGGTGCAGGGTCCTTTCCTCATTAATGCGGCCAGGGCGGTAGTCAGGTACATTTAATGTGGAGGTGACTGCTTGTCATGAGCTTGTCCCTCAAGTTCTCGGACGTCCGATGATGGGTCATCCTCGGACTTAGGGCGCCTCCTCGGCCCAGGCCTTCGGCCCAGGAACGAAGTGGGCTGGGCCGTAGGATTCTTTGGCCCCACACTAATCATTTAAATTTGTAGCTCGTTCAACTTATTCAATACAAATAATCTCTAATATCATTTTTCCTTAAAAAATGGTACCAAGAAAAATATTGTGATTTTGAGTTCTCCTTGATGGTGACGGTAGTTAGACTCTTTTTGACTTTGCAGCCGCAACAATTTTACTCTCCTTAGCGTCTCAACTCACAGTTATAGCAAATATTCAAGTTATCGCTTTATTAAATTTTGTATAGTTTAAATTTTTTTAGTGACCACTCTTAAAAAAATACCTAGAGCCACCACTGACCATTGCTCTAGACCACTTATTTCCTTCTTTACTATTGCACAACACAACTATCAACTACACTACTGCTCACTTTTTTTTGGGGCTGAAAACTACACTACCACTCTCAATACTAAAAAATTATATAATTGAATTAATGGGGGAAAATGGGCATTTACCCCTAATTTTCAAACTATGCAGCAAAATGCCACTGGTTTGAAACTATTTAGCAAAATGTCCCTATTTTTAAAACTCGATTTTAACAAAATCGAATTACAGGTAAAACTCAACATTAGCAATGTCGAGTTCTATGCATATTTTGTTACTTAAATTTTTTTGAAAATTTAAATGGAACTTGACATTGCTAATGTCAAGCTCCACTTAAAATTATACATATAACTCGATTTTGAGAATGTCGAGTTTTACACATAACTTGATTTTGTTAAAATCGAGTTTAAAAAACAGAGGCATTTTGTCAAATAATTTCAAAACATGGTCATTTTACTGCATAGTTTATAAATTAGGGACAAATGTCCATTTTCCCCATATTAATGCAACTACCCTTTCAGCTTTTATCTTACCAAACAACATATAAGGATCCAGCTGCTCTAGACACTTCTTAAAAAGTGTCTTTCTTTTTTTTTGCTTTTTTATTTGTGTGCGTATATGGTGTTTCTTAAATTTTGTATTTAAAAAAGTTAGTATAGAACTCGATTTTAGTAAAATCGAGTTCTACATGGCTTTTTTTAATCAAGAACGCCACATCAGCTACGTCCACCATAGCAGAAATCACATAGAACTTGATTATAAGAAAATTGATTCTAAAAGAGGAACATTTTGCTAAATGCTTTCAAAAGAATGACATATTGCTACATAATTTTTAAATTAGGGGTAAATACTAAATACCCATTTTGGCCGTCTTTCAATATGGAATACGTGAAAACTGGATCTCTTTGTGCTGTACAATCAAATCATGCACACTTTTCGTTGGACATAAATATATATATATATATATATATATATATATATATATATATATATATATATCAATCTGTCCAGTTCCTTTCTTTTTCTTTCCTACCATGTTTTTTTTTTTTTTTTTTTTTTTTATGGGTGCTAATTGACTCAATGGATATAATTTTGTTGTTTTTGAACAAATGAGAAGGGAATAATTATGTAGGAAAAATTATATGGTCCTCAGGTTGAACCGGGTTACTTATCCATCATTCTCCTAAAAGACTTTTACTCTTTTAAAATTACTGAATCAGTTTAATAAACCTTTTTTTTTTATTTTTTTATCATAAGCTAATACAACAATTTTAAATAGATGAATCCATTTTAGTGGAATAATGGACAAATGACTTGGCTTACTATGAAAACCGTATAATTTATCAAATAAATAAGAAAACAATACATGATTTTGATTTTGTTGTTCCAACTTTCAAGTTTCAAGTTTCAACAGGGAGAAGGAAGTTAGTCACTTGGAAAAGTTTCTCTGTGCTAGGAAAAGTTTTGGAGCTCCAAACTTCTCTTCCACTGTAGAATTTGTCTGTCCCTTCTAGTGAGGTTGTTGTGTCCCTAGGGTATCAATGTATACCTGTAGGGTTTGTGGTTTCATTTTTCAGGGGTTTTGGGAAACATAAGTGTTTTTTAGCAATGGAGGGACTAACAAAACACTGGAGCAATTTAACCTTGCATGACAGGGAGGATGGTCAGCTCCGTTTGACCGAGGAGAGATCCTCTGGTGAAGTAATCCTGGTAGCAAAATTCTTTACAAAATGGGCACTGAATATTGAGGCAGTAATCCGAACCTTCAACCCGCTTAAGCATTCAAAAAATGGGTTCGAGGTTCGATCCACAGGAGATCACATTCTTTTATTTGTCTTTGACAATTGAGAAGAAGTGGAGAAAATTTTAGCACTCCAACCTTGGAGTTTTGACAAACATCTGGTGGTTCTTTGTCGCTATGAAAATGCCATCCTGATTAGTGAAATTTGTTTTAACAAAGTACCGTTGTGGGTTCAGCTCCATGACTTACCAGTACGCTTTTTAAACAAGGGCATGGCTGAAGAAATCTGCAATATGGTGGGAGAAGTGTGTCTAGATACTGATATCTCTGAGATGGAAGGGGGAAATTTTTTCCGTGTAAGAGTTACAGTAGACGTCACAGTTCCTTTGTGTCGTGGCAGTAGGATATCTCTGGAAAATGGAGAAGCAGGGAGGGTGAGTTTCAAATACGAGAGGTTGCCAATCATTTGCTACTGGTGTGGATGCCTGGATCATGTTGATAGAGACTGCGATAAATGAATTGAGAGTGAGGGATCTTTGTCACAGGAAGATCAAGAATATGGTCCATGGATTTGTGCATCTTCATATCTCATGCTAAGGAAGTTGATTATTAAAGAACCGGGCTACTACGAGTCCAGGAAAAAGCTAAATGATAAACGAGCCACGACAGTCCCTAGGTCGACGACAACTAAAACTCCGATGGATGCAGCTCCAGCGAATCATGAGGAGGAGACGAAATCAGCGGAAGTTGCGGTTGGAGTTAATGCGGTACGAAACGGAAATAATCCTGAACGAATGGGATAACGAACTTTTTGGTGAAGGATTTAATGATAAGAAACGTGATAATGATAGGGAGTTACAAAAGTCTGACAGTGAGGCAGCCAAAAATCATGGAGAGGGAATATTAAATGCGAGGGCAACATGTGTTGATATTGAGGTGGAAGGGGTTAATGAGAGCAACGCCGCATCTCTCCAATCCTCGGTTTTAATTGATCACGTGCAACAGCACGTGTCCCTTCCTAGTCCTGTTGCCAGCCCGACTAGTCATTGTTCAGAGGAAAAACCCTGTGACCGAGTAGTTCGAACATGGAAAAGAATCAAACGTTCAAAGGAGGGAGAGGATGACCAAAGGAGTACTCCTTCATTGAAACGCCCATTTATTGCAGATGAATGTCTGGATTTTCTAAGGAAAAAACGAGTAGTGTCTCAAGATGATCAGGTGGCAGATTTTGGAATGGCAGAGGCCGTTCCACAGCCCCGCCAAGGACAATGAGTCTACTATATTGGAATTGTCGAGGGCTTGAGAACCTGCAGACAATTCGTGAGCTCAGTGATCTAGTCTGGGCACAAGATCCTGCAGTCATGTTCTTAGCCAAAACATGACTGGATGAAGCTAGGCTGTCGAGTTTACAAGATAAAATGGGGTCTGGTAGAACTTTTGGTGTTTCACGAATTACGAGAGGAGGGGGTTTACCATTGTTTTGGAAGAAGGATGTAGATTTGCTAGTGGAAAACTTTTCACAAAATTATATTGATGCGGTTATAAACAAAGGAAAGGAGGATAGTTGGAGGTTTACGGATTTCTATGGCTTCTCAGAAACTCAGAATCATGGGGAATCATGGAAAAGTCTACGATGGCTTCAGACAAAATCTTCTCTCCCTTGGTGATGTGCCAGGGATTTTAATGAGATCACAAAATCTCATGAAAAATTAGGTGGCCGACTTAGACCAAATCAACAAATGCAAGACTTCCAAGATGTCCTTGATGAGTGTGGCTTCATCGATTTGGGTTTTGTGGGAAATAAATTCACTTGGTACAAGAATTTCTAAAATGGGCTTACTATATGGGAAAGGTTGGACAGGGCAGGAGGTACTCAAGATTGGCTGAATCTATTCCCAGCAACTAAGGTGATTACTCTTGAATGTGGCACATCTGATCATAAAACCATTATTATCCACCCAATGGGAATTCTGATCAGAAAAAATCGTCCATGGCGATTTGAATAGGTGTGGTTGGAAGACGAAGGTTGTTATGACATTGTACATTCGGCTTGGAGGAATAATTATGGGACCTCTCCTATGGAAAATGTTGTTGGTAAAATACGTAAGTGTCAGACTAGTCTCAAGTGGTGGAGTAAGAAGTCATTTGGGAACATCACACGTCAATTGAAGGAGAAAAAAACGTTGTTAAAGCATGCTGAAACCGTGGCTGTACAGGGGGGCAACGTGGAGCTTGTCCAACAATTAAAGCATGAGATTCAAGGTTTATTATTAGTGGAAGAAAAGCTTTGGCAGCAGAGATCAAAATCACATTGGATAAAATCAGGGTACAAGAACACTAGTTACTTTCATAATAGAGCTTCTCATCGATTTCGGCGTAATACTATCCATGGGCTTCAAAATTCTAGGGGAGAGATGTATAATGGGGATGACAAGATGGCAGATCTTATGGCGGAGTGCTATGTAGACTTGTTCACTTCATCGCAGCCTAGTGAGATTGATTCGGTCTTGCAACATGTTTCAAGGTCAGTAATAGAGGAGATTAATGCTTTTCTTGGCCTAGAATTCAACGAGGAAGTGGACACAGCCCTATCTCAAATGGCCCTTTTGAAAGCACCGGGTCCCGATAGGATGCCCCCAATTTTTTTCCAACATTATTGGGGGGAGATTGGTAATGATGTAGCTGAGGCAGTTTGCTCTTGCTTGAATTCAGGTCATATTCCAGCAGGTATAAATCACACTCACATCACTCTTGTCCCAAAGGTGAAAAGCCCGGATCAGGTATCTCAATTCCAACCTATAACCTTGTGTAATATTGTGTATAAACTTATTTCCAAGGTGTTAGCGAATAGATTAAAAGTGATATTACCTAATATTATGTCTGAATCTCAAAGTGCATTTCAGACTGACAAAGCAATTTCAAATAATATACTTGTTGCCAATGAAACTCTTCACCATATGAAAACAAAGAAATCTGGAAAAATAGGCTCTATGACACTTAAGCTGGACATGAGCAAAGCCTATGATAGAGTGGAGTGGACTTTCCTATTGAAGTTGATGGAAAAAATGGGGTTTGATAGCAAGTGGTTAAATTTGATCTCAGAATGTATCAACACTGTTTCCTACTCCATACTAGTGAATGGCGAACCTAAGGGAAATATTTCTCCTACAAGGGGTATTCGGCAAGGCGACCCTTTGTCACCCTACCTCTTCCTTCTTTGCTCAAAGGGTCTTAATGCCCTAATCCAAAAAGCAGTGAATGAAGAAAAGATAAGGGGTTACTCCCTTTGCCAGTATGGGCCCAAAATCTCTCACTTATTTTTTGCTAATGATAGTTTACTTTTTTTTTGTGCTCAGATCAATGACATTCAAACTATCCAAGAAATTTTAGAGTTATATGGGAATGCATCAGGGTAGCGGATAAACAAGGAAAAACAACTTTGTTCTTCAAAAAATCTGTCTCTTTGGAGGTTAAAAATTCCATAAAAAATTATCTTGGGGTCCCCAAGATAAAAAAGATATGAAAAATACTCGGGCCTTCCAACAGTGGTGGGTCGGAATAGAAGGGCAAGTTTAAACTTTATCAAGGAAAGGGTGTGGGGGAAAATTCAAGGATGGAAGGAGAAGTTATTATCACAAGCAGGGAAGGAAGTTCTTCTTAAGGCAGTGGCACAAGCAATCCCCACCTTGGCTATGAGTTGCTTCCGTTTACCGGTGGGACTTTGTAAAGACATAGAGATTGTAAGGTTGAATTTAATCAACTATGTGTTGCCTTTATTCCGTGCCAAATTTGCTCGCAATTCAGCATGTAGAAACTTTGTATTTATGTGGGAATAATGTAAGGGTTGTGTGTGAGAAGGTGTGAAGATAACTCAAGTTGTATGCATTCAAAGGAGTCTCGTGACTAGATCTCGCAGCTGGCAACTCGCCAAAGTGCCACACGTGTGAAGCATGCAAGAAACTAAAGGGTTACAACAGCTGGAGCACTACATGACAAAAAGTACAGTCTGGCCTGGTAGTTAACTCGCGACTCAAACTCATGACTCGTTCCAGTCGCAAGGCCCAATTGCCAAAATGCCCTGTTTTGCTGAAAACTGACTTTTCACATTCTATCTCATACCCTACTATAAATACCCTTATACCCACGAAATGTAAGGTGCTGAAAAGGGAGCCTATTAAGAGAAAAATCCTAAGAAAGTTTTCTATAACACACCTACCTTATTGGAGAGAGAGCTACTCATTCTTAGAGAGAAATCTTTGTAGTCTCTTCTCCTTCCCTCTCCCATTGTTATACCCATTGAGAGAAGATTTGTACCCAAACACTACCCACACCCATTCAAAGTGTTGAGAGTGTTTTTGGAGCTTGGGAAGTATTGGAAGATGTCAAGGATGACGAATGCATTATGGAGCTTATTACGGGATTCGGAAAGTTAGAGAAGACCCGGTTAGACTTAACCTTGTTGAAGCAAGAAGTTTGGAGGGCTTAGGTGGATTGGGTAGATTAGGCTTGGAGGGTCTATTACTATTCGTGTATCCTAACTTTATTCTCTAGTGGATCATTTTACCACTTGGAGGGTGGCGAAGAAGTTTTTCGCCGAGTTCTTCGGTTTCCTCTTCGATAACACGTGTCAGTGTTATCTTTGTGTTTGCATCTCTCTTCTTTTATTCTTTAACCATTAATTGCTACTGTGTTTGTGATTAATTGTGTGTTAAAGTAGTTTGTCAAATTGGGTTTTGCTTATATTTCATATTCCACACATATATTGTTTGAATATAAGCTTGCATTGTGTTGGTAATTTTGTAATTGGGGGTCTAAACATTTATTACTGTTTTACACACTAATTGAACATTCAGAGATGATGATTCAGAAATTTTGGTGGGGCCAACGGGGTGATCGACAGAAAGTACAATGGAAAAAGTGGGAAATTTTATGCAAGCCAAAGTTGGAGGGAGGTATGGGTTTTAAAGAATTATGCAAGTTCAATGAAGCTATGTTAGCTAAACAAGTCTGGAGACTAGTTCAAGAAACTAAATCACTCTTCTATAAGGTGTTCAAAGCAAAATATTTTTCGAATGAGTCTGTGTTTGATGCAAAGGTTTCCTCGGGTTTGTTTGCATGGAAAAGTATCCTCCATGCTAAGAGAATTATATCATGGTGGGGAAATGGAGGATAGGAGATGGGACTCAAATCATGATCTATTAGTCCAATTAGCTGCCTGGGGAGTCTCAAGGCCGAGTCCTATCACCCCCCCCCCCCCCCTCCCCTGCCTTTAGAAATGCCACCGATCAGCCCTTATTGACCCACAAAAAATGGATGGAACAACAGCCTCATTTATAGCATTTTCTTGCCCTTTGAAGCCCAAAAAATAAAAGTTATCCATTTGTGCATCACCAAACAACCTAATTGTATGTTCTGGCCGAAGAGTAGTGGTGGATCCTATGTGGTAAGCTCAGGTTATCAATGGTTGCGCAGTGAGGAAAATTTTGGTACAGCATCAGTTTCGAATCCTGAGAGGTCCAAAGGTTTCTGGAAAAAAAATTTGGAAAGCTAAAGTGGTTGGGAAGATAAAACAATTCTTGTGCAGAGCCTGCACTAATGCGCTGTCGACAATGGAAAATTTGAAGAAAAGGAGGATTATTGTTGATGACACCTGCCACCAATGTTCTTCTTAGTCTAAGTCATGTCTTCATGCACTACGGGATTGTGAGGGTCTTCGCCAAGTCTGGGATACGGACTTCAACTAGATTAATCAGCATTATGCTTCTAATGGTACTTTTGAGAACCTGGTAGAGATAGTCCTTGAGAAGCCACACTTGTTGGAACTATTTGCAGTCATTGCATGGTTCTTATGGTCTCGGCGAAACAAACTCAGATTGAAGGAGGATATCATTCCATTGAATCGGGTTGTATTTGAAGCAAAAAGATTTTTATCTCTCCACAATCCGGTTAGGATGACAAAGCTGAAGCTGCCCAGGCCCATAGGAGTGAAATGGAGATCACCAAACCAGTGTTAGTACAAAACAAACTTTGATGGCACCATGTTCCACGATACAGGTGAGGCTGGTTTAGGTGTGGTGATTCGGAATCATGATGGTGAAGTGATGGCAACCCTATCATAAAAAATACCACAGCCCCCTTCAGTCACCCTTTTGGAATTATTAGCAGCTAGGAGAGCTGCCATTTTTGCCCATGAAGTAGGTCTTCACAATTCCATTTTGGAAGGAGACTCGGAAACTGTCGTCAAAACTCTTCAAAAATGTGATATGTTTCAATATGCTTTTGGCCATATTTTTCGAGATACTTTGTTGTATGCAAAATCTCTATAGAGTTTTAGTTTTTATCATACTTATAGGCAAGGTAATTGTGTTGCGGATGCCTTGGCAAAAAAAACAAGATATTGTTCGTTTTTAACAGTTTTGATGGAGTCTGTTCCTCCAGATATTAGTAGTCTTGTACTGGCAGATAAGCCTTTTCCTTGATCAATAAAAATTCCCACAGATTGGATTCTTAAAAATAAATAAATAAATAAAAATAAAAATATTCAACAGCATCCAGTCCTGCATATCCCATATATTTATTACATAAATACTACTTCTAATGCATTTTTACTTATTCTAAAGCAATCTGTAGTAGGTAAGTTGGTATCTATTTTATTTTCTTTAGATGGTATGTTTTTTCTGCACAAATATAATATTATGTTTTTCTGTTTAAAAATAATTATTAACTCTTAAAACTATAGTTAGGAAGTACGCATAACATACACGTACGCCAGGACCTATAGTGGCGTTTGACAAACGCCACTATAGGCACTTGAAAACGCTGCTATAGATCCATTTTTTAAAACGCGACTATAGGACTTTTCAAATGCAGCTATAGATATGCCTATAGCAGCGTTTATAGAAAACGCCACTATAACTCTAGTTTTTTGTAGTGCGTACAGCAAGGTTGTCAAAATCGCGATCCGGATCGTAAAATCGCACGATTTTACGATCCCACCTCACCAAAAAGATTAAAATCGTAGCAGGATCGCAAAAATGTTAGGATCGTAGGTAAGATCGTGTAGGATCGTATAGGATCGTAGGATCGTATGGGATCCTACCGATCCTACCGATCCTACCATTTGGCTTCTTCTTCTTCTTCCTTTTTTTTTTTTTTTTTTTTTTTAAGTGGGCTTCATTTGGGTAAGTCCAGTATGATAATCCACGGTCCACCTAAAGGTCCTAAACCCACAAGCCCATCAAAACCCAATAATAAATTGAACCAAATTTACCCCTATCTTAACATTAAATCTCATAAAAACCTTTAGTATTACGTTAAACGTTTTCAAAACCTAAATATTTTAGAAACACTAAGCTCCAGTAGACCAGCACCTCTGTCCCGCGCCTCCACAGTGCTCTGTCAAAAACCCAGCCCCTCTCAGCCCTCTCAATGGTGAGCTTTCTTAAGTTTAATGTTTTAAAAAACAAAACCTAAAATATTTAGAAACATTCAGTGCTAGCACCTCAGTCGGCACATCCTCAATCCTCTGTCAAAAACCCAGCACCTCTAGCCCTCTCAATGATGTTGCTGTGAGCCATCCCAACGCTGCCTTTAAGCTTTCTAGTAATTTGTTTTGGTAGTTAGTAGTTTATCATTTATTTGTATTTTGATAGCTTGATTCCAGATTGTTGTGTTGTGTATATGATTTTGACAAAGCCTAACTTATTTTGGATTTGGAACTTAGAATTTGGAAAATATTTTCCATATGTGTAGATAATATTTTGGTACTTAGTTGCTAATTAAACATGTACTAAACTTTTTAGATACATTATGTCAAAAGTTAAATATATTTTGTTTCGATAGAACGACATAAGAACAATGTAGTGTGTGCAAATTACATTTTATTATACAATTTTTTTTTAATGGATGAATTCATATTTTAAGTGATTATATAACATACAAAGTCACTATCAATAGGTTTTTTTGCTTAAAATCTAAAAATAGGTAGGATCTTACGATCTACGATCCGATCCTACGATCCACGATCCTACCTACCTCCCACGATCCTACGTAGGATCCCGATTTTGACAACCTTGGCGTACAGTTTGCAATTGCATTCGTACGTTGCATTTAAGATTACTCATGACTCCCGCTTTGTTCAATTATACGATAATATACACATCCTTTTGAAAGTAAAAGTACCATTTGCGTTAGTACCGCAACACATAACATTCACAGTGATAAATATGAGAAATTATACCATCTTAATAGTAAATAACGTTACTTTTTCATTATTCTACTTAAAGACTACCACTTATTTAAAATTGTTGATGTAATTTATGATACCAAAAAAAAAAAAAATCATTAAATTAACTCAATAATTTAAAATGAATAAATATTTTTTTAATAGAATGGTGGACAAGTAACATTCGTTACAAAAGCCATATAATTTCTTAATAATTATGTCACAATACTAGACAAATTTAGGCTAATATATTTATTATATTAAACAGTGAAACTCAAAAGGTTAACAACAACAAAATGTCAAAAACTGCCAAAACCTATTGCATCATTCTTCTTATTCTATCTCAAAAAAAAAAAAAAAAAGTTGTGCCTCATGGACTCACTGTTCTGGCACCAAGTTATTCATTGTAATTTGTAAATACTATATTTCTATCAATATATGTAATATATTTTACTCTTTTCCATTCCTTTTTCCCCCTAAATCTCTTTTATCACTATCAATTTCCAGAGCATCCCACCCTCTTATATCTACTGAGATATGATCTTTTTTTGAATGTAACATATAAATTCCTAGATATGATTTAATATTATAGTTATCTTTGAAAAATTATATGAAAATGTTTCCGTATTTTTGTTGAGATTTTTTTTTTATATATAAATATACGTATTATACTAATACTTTACACATACCATTATTTATCTGTTTTCGTATTTTTCTACCGAATTTTTGAAACGTAATTTTCTTGCAAGATACTCAACTATGTAAAATTATTGAATATTCAGAGTGTACCATAAATGTGTACTCCCCCCTCTCACATAAATTGTGGGTCCTACCATAAATTTAAGTTGTGTGACCTACAGTTATGTGAGAGAAAAGAGTACACATTTATGGTACTCCGAGAGTGCCCAATAATTTCCCCCTATATATGTTCATACAATTACCGTAATATACACATACTGTATATTACTAACTATGTGGCACCAACTAATTAATGAACCCTCAATTATATTTTTGAATAACTAACTTCTCTAAAAGAGTAGGGAAGAAGAATGCAAACACAAGATAACACGCCGATGTGTTATCGAATTAGGAAACCGAAGAATTCTGTGAAAAACCTCTCTGCCGCCTTCCAAACAGTAAATCGATCCACTAGAGAATAAGTTGGTGTACACGAATAACAAAAGACCCTCCAAGCCTAGTCTACCCCCATGTACTCAAGCCCTCCAAGCTCCTGCTACCAACTGACTTCACCAAGCCTTGTCTTCTCTAGCTCTTCGGATCACGCAATTCAGCCTGATTGCATCCACCAAACAAATGGCTTCCTCCAATACTTCCCAGCAGCACCAAAACCTCACTTTACACTAAAGATGGGTGTGGTAAGTGTTTGGGCTATCAACCTCTCAAGGATTGTGTAGAGGATTGTGGATGTAACAATCTCTAACTCTCAAAGGTTGTGGCTAGAGTTTTCTCTCTGAAAAGCACTCATCAACATATGTGGGTAATGTGGGTATATATAGTGTGGGTAAAGACAGGGTATATTAAATATGATAAATTGGTAAAACAGAATGTTTCGCGAATATCTCGTGGGAAGGCCTTACCCGTGACACACTCGTGAAAACCAACTGTCACCATCTGTCATGACTCTTCACATTCCAGCCATGTGCTGAGCACATGCTTCACTTCGCAGGAAGGTTACTCGCGAGCTACCTACAAAAACTTCTTTGGTCTTCAATTGCCTTGAGTGTTCACACTCTCTCTCACACACAACCCTTACAATAAAATCCCATATAAAATATAGGGTACAAAAAATTGAACATAATTAAATCAAATTTGGAACGAAATTAAAGCCAACACAATATAGTTGTAAGTCACAACTTTACACAAATGCTTAATTGTTTTTATCATTTTTTTTTTTTTTTTGAGTTTTATCCTATTTGATTTTATATTTGGTTCATAATATTTTGATAGATATTGTTAGGACATATGTGATTCACTTGTTAAGAACATATGTCACTCTTTTATGTAATTGGCTAATCCTTTGACAAAACGCACTTTACTTGTATTTGGGTAGATCTAGGATGTGTTGAAATACTTCAAGAAACTATATTTCAAGATCAAGTATGGAAGCCTTCAAGTCTGTCCAAGAAAACAAGCTGAAAGTGCAAGGTTACTAAATCTTGACAGCTAGCTCGACAACTAGTATGTGTCGAGGTTTAGAAAGCTGTTCTAGCCCGTAAGCTCGACACCTGCTCGACAGCTTCTCGACAGCTTCTATCTATCGAGGTTTATAAAAATCAGAATTTCTAATCTGATTACTTGGGATTCGTGAATGTGTCTTTCAGCCTTCTTTTCTCCTAACCCTAGACATATAAAAGGATTGTTTTAAGAGCCGTCAAAAGTACACAAGTTGCACAAGCATTGAAAAAAACTCTGTTGAAGCAAATTGTGACCTGAGACAAAGTTCTTCCCTTGTTCATCTCTTCTGAAGAAGTTGCTGTGTATGTGCACCTTTGGGTTTTGTGACCAAGCATCTTCTTGATCTTCATCGTGTAGGATGAACTGAAGAATTTTACAGCCAACCTCTCTTTCTAGTTGGTGTTGAAGTCGAGTACTGGGATCTGAGCATTAGTTAGTCACGTACTTGGGAGCCGTGCATCAAAAGGGGAAACTGTCACTACAGAACAAGTCCAATTGGGTATTGGGGTAAGGGTTAAACTGTAGGTTGGTAAGGTACTTGGGATTCCTTTACTTGTAACCGCTTGTTGTGATAATAGTAGAGTTTCGGGAGTGGTGACCTGAAAATCACCCAGTGGAATTTTTGCCGTCAAGTTTTCCCCATTCGTAAACAAATCACCGTGTCATTTAATTTTCGCTGCATATTTAGTTATTTAGTGATTTGTTTGTGCTACCACGCGTTTGCATGTTAATTAACTTAATTAATATACTTGGCTAAATTAATTGGTTAATTAATCACAAGGGGTCAATTCGTTTTTGGCCTATCAGATACAATAGTATTTTGATAGACCCAACGGACCGAATTGGATCAAAGTAGACTGAATGGATTGAATTGGACCAAAATGACTGAAGTAGATTGAAGTGAACCAAATAAATTGAAATAAACCCAATAGACCGAATTAGACCAAAATCATACCTTGCATGAGACTACTACTAATATGATATATTTTTTCTAAAATAAGTGATTTAAAGTTTCAAGCTCGAACCTAGGTAAGAAAAAAGATCGAGTCATGATGAATATATATATATATAGTAATCTTGACTAAAAAAATATCAAAGAAAGTTTCAAGATATATCTAAATTTTATCCAATTATATTTCTTCACTATTTATTACAGGAACTAGGTAGATATTTTCTTATCATTTCAAATTAAGCACATTTGTAATTTTGTACCATGCTCAAAAATTCCACTATATTGATCCAATTAGAGAAAATTCTTAGGGTTTGCCTGGGCATAAACCAACACTACAAAAAAAGAGTCTACTAGCGAGGGTAAAATGTCATCGCAAAAATTCAAATATCGTCGCAAAAGGTTATTAGCGAGGGCATATGGCCCTCGAAGGCCGTCGTATTTGCTTTTGTTGTTAAAAGAGATTTTGCGACAATACCTTCGCAAATAGATAATTTACGAGGGCAATTTACCGTCGTTATTGAACAAATTTTCCCTCACAAATATATTACCAAACGACGAGAAAAGTCAACGACTTATTTTTAGCAAAGGGAAGCAGTCGTCGTTAACAACTATTTGTGAGGACCTTCGTACCCTCACAATTAATTATTTGCGAATTCCAAATTACCGACATACTTTTTAGAGACAAATAGTGCCGTCGCTAAAATTTATTTGTGAGCGCTTTTGACCCCTCACAATTAGTTAGAAATAATAGTGACGACGTTAAGCTGTCACTTAAAACGTTTTTGCAAGGAGTTAAGTGACATCACTATTCTATAAATTGCGAGGGACTTTGTCATCACTATAAAGTTATTTATGACCAAATTTTTATGTTAATGATAATATTTTATATAATATTTTATATATTTTATTATTTATTTATTTTTAATTTATTTTATATCATTTTTGTTTATCTATCCTGTTACAATAGTACAATGATTACTAAAATTGATCCGTTGAAACATAAAAATTCTTATAATTCAAACTTTAAAATATAGAATATACAAAAAAAATCCTAAAATTAAACCATTACATAAAAATATTGTTTTAAACAACTAGAATTATGAAAATATCTATATTAGTTTTCCTCTAGGTCACCCTCCAAGTTGCTTTTGACCTCCATGTTATTGTTTGAGTTGTCCTCTTCATCTCTGCTAGTACCATCTTAAAAAAAAAAGCATTAAACATGAGTTAAAATGAAACAATTAAAGTGAATTTGTATTTGTATCAATGCTTCAACAAATAAGTGCACATAGTACTATATCAAATATAATCATACAATATATCATAAACAACAGTAACAACTTTTTTTTTTTAATTTAACAATAATAATAATTTAATTTGATTACTTAAACCACTATCAAAATTAAATATAAATTAAAATAATATAACAATTGTGAAAAATGTAAACCACAAATAATGGTTAGAGAGAGTGCAAGAGAGATAGAGAGAATTTGTGACATGTATTTCATTTATACTCACCCCTCATTCTCCATCCATCCATTTATCCACCATCTTTTTCCAAAAGGGTGTAGGAATGAATGAAAGACCATTATTGTAACGATCTTCTTTCTTTGTGTACTTCTTAAAAATAGGATTTTTAATGTGAAACATCCAATTAGAATAGTGGTGTTTCACATATTCCACAAATGCCTTCCTAGAGCATACATTAATTAGACCCTTATATGCTTTGGAGCTTTTAGTGGAATTTAATTTCAATATGGTTTACCTTAATACCAAATATTGCAGTCCATAACACACCATCCCAATTCCTTATCACAATAAATGAGTGGTTAACATGCAAAATAAGAGTATAATATATATAAAAATGCTATCAATGCACTTACAAACTTGAGTACTGTAATCTCTATTTTATTAAGATTGTTTCTTTATTTAGAAATGAAGATGCATAGACTAAAAATAAAGGCAATAAGTAACACCATTAATAAATGGAAAATTCCTTAAAAAAATATGTGCAAGGCATTCCTGTCAAACCAAACATGTGTGCATTGTAAAGGAACGCCTAACATTTCACCAAGGGAAAGAAAATGTAAAAGAAAATTTCAAGCCACGCTTAAAGACTACCACAAAATAGGCAGCCTTCTATTATCCTTGCAACAACTACGCAGTACTAAATAAAACCATCAATCCCTTATAGCTCTAGATGTGTATCAATATATATATTGCTAAGTAAAAATGATTTTATTTAAAGAAGACTACCTCATGCGGATATGGACCACATTTCATGTTTTCTTGAGCTTTAATCTGCATCCATGTCAAATGAGAAGCACGATGAGAATTTTCAAGATATAAAATCATTTGTACATGCACAAGTTTTATGAAAATGATAGTACTCTTTAATCTAAGATGCATTGAATCATTTACCTATTAGGTTAGCTGCCTCACTTGTTTGCAATAACCGCTATTTTATCTATGGTTTTTCTTTAATAATTATTCACTAATTATGCAATACCTCCTCCCCCAAAAACTTCTCTTAAGTGCAATTTATCCTAAGAATGGATCATTCAAACTAGTTCTTGTATTGGACAAATGAACTTCCGCTTATTTTTTAGTTTCTTTTCATCTAATATTTAGAAATTTAACCAAATTCTCACAAAAAGTTCAATCTCAGTCACTATACACATCTTTATTAAATTAATATAGACCAACCCAAACCACAATTAGATGATTTTTTTTTTTTTTTTGCAAAAATATAGCGTTAAACCCCCAAAAAAAAAAAAAAAAAAATAGCATATAGATATAGCTCTGTCATATTCATGTTCAGCACCATCTTAAAGCCATTAACTAATTAGCGTCCACAAATCTCTTAATTTATTTATTTTGACTCTCTGGGTAATTTTTACAAGCACTTGGCATGCATACTCTGCCTCTATGGAAACAATAAAAAAGACATTAGCAAAAGACAAGGGCAAGTCTAGTATGGTATTATAGTAAAGAGTAACAAACAAAGAGAGGTTGATAAGGTTACCTATATGAAGAAAGATTATTGAGTTCGGCAATGGTAACCTCGTGTGTTCTTAGTTCTTTGATGAGCCCCACTCCGATGCTATACAAGCCTATTATTATACTAATATATAAAATTAGTAGAACAATAGAGTGCCGATCAATGGTAACATAGGCTTGTCTATGGGTTTAATAAGAAAAGGAAACTGAGCATAATAAAAAATAACTTACAAAATTCACAACATACTATATCAAACAACAATGGCATTCATTAATTAACAAAAAAAAAAAAAAAAATTTAAAAAAAACCTTTAGAAAGAAAAGAAGAAGAACCTTTAGAGAAACCTCTGCATGGGGCAGCTTATTGCAAATGCATAGAGTTGGAGTATCAAACCATGTGCAAAAACTTGGCCTTGCTCAGCTATGCTCTCAGATTGGCCTATGGCTATGAGGATTGGGCCCGAGAACCAATAGAGGAAGGTAAGGAGTACTGCTGCTCCCAGATGCAAAACTATTGCTCTCTGGCATATGACGCCCAATGCCCCATATTTTTGGGCCCCATGTGCCTGTCCACACACGGTTTGCACAGCACTGGCCATGCCCAACTGTTGTTTTTTTTTCATCATAAAGAAAGAATTACATACATGAAACATATAATGAAAGACAATATATATATATATATATATAGTGTAACTAGAATTTTGGATTATAATTGTCTCACACTCCCCGTTTCACACTACACAAACATTGCAGACATTCATTATCCACAATATTTGTGTGGTGTGAACGACAGTCTTGAAATGAGTAAATGTGAAATAACAATTTTCCTAGGCAACATATAAATTCTCAAGTGTAAAAAAAAAAAAAAAAAAAAAAAAAAGAGTCGTACCATAATCCCATAATCAAGACCTTGAATTCCCACACTAGCAATGGATGCCCCAGCAAGCTCTAATGAACCCAAATGCCCAGTAAAGGAGAGAGTGGCAAAAGTAAGCATGTAATTGAATACAGAAACAATAATAGAAGCCCCTGATAGAATCCAGAGGAGCCTTGACTCCTACCCCACTAAACGAATCCACCATCAGACTGGCACTGGCTTGTGTTCTAAAAAGTCTTCAATTGCATCTGATATCTCTTTCAATTTCAAGTCTGATGTGGGTTTGAGAGATGATATAATGAAAAAGATCAGATCGGTGGCAGTGGGTGGTGGCTGAGGTGAGAAAGAGTAGATCTATGGTGGCTGAGGTGAAAAATGGGTTTTTAACTTTTAAGAGTTTGAGAAGTGGGAGCCGAATGAAAAGAAAGAAAAAAGCTTTGGGGAAAAAAAAAAAAAAGGTGAGAAATGAAAAATAGGGGGAAATTTTGTGCGGCAATGAAAAATTTGGGGGGAAGCATATAGTGACATTTTATGCAACATGTCTATGCAACACATAAATTAATTAATAAAATAAAAATGAAATAAATTAGATACAATTCACACATTTGAATAGTTAGCCAAAAATAGATAATAAAAAATATTAATTATTTTATGTCACATGTTAAAAGAAAAATATGTAATCACCACAGTGAGTTAAGAATAATATGTAATCCCCACAATGAGCTAAATCATATACAATAAATTAAAAATTTTAAATTGAAGGGCTCTTGGCATTTGATTTGGGGAGAACTCGTTTCATTATAGGTCTACTATTAAACCTCACTGGCTAAAGAAATCATGAAGGAGATCTCTTTTTGTGTAATCGCTTCGTTCAATCCTCATTAATCGAAGAATCACATCATTCACTACAAAATGATGGCATCTTGATGGTGGCTAGGAGTCTCTCCAAAATGTGACTGCAACTTGGATTACAAGTTTTAAACTACTAAAACTTGAATCTAGACAATTAATTGATAACATGACTATTGATCTTTGATCACCTTGAAATTTTGTAAGCATGAAAAATATACAAAGATAATGTAATCTAATGGTAGATTTTTCTAAATTCACATCGAATTAAGAAATATAGGGTTGGGTTCTAGTTACACCTGACGTAATTCTAAAAAATGTTACACTACACAATAACTTATTATTGAATTCATATTTTGAAAATCCAACCGTTGGATTAAATGCTCTATATGTTCTTAAAATGCATGCCAATTTTCATGTCAATCAGATGTAATTTACCATTTGATCTATAAACTCATATTTTATGCATTATTTTAAACCACAAAAACTTAAATCTAGACAATTGATCGATGACATGGCTATTAATATTTGATCACCTTGAAATTTTGTAAGCATAAAAATATATGCAGATAATATAATCTAACAATAGATTTGTCTAAATTCACATCGAATTAAAAAATATAGGTTGGCTTCGAGCTGCACTTGACGTAACTCTAAAAAATATTACACCACCCAATAACTTATTACAGAATTCATATTTTGAAAATTCAACCGTTGGATTACATGTTTTATATGATCTTAACATGCACGCCAATTTTCATGACAATCAGATGTAATTTACCATTTAATCTATAAACTTATCTTTTATGCATTATTTTAAACTACTAAAACTTGAATCTAGACAATTGATTGATAACATCACTAATGATCTTTGATCACCTTGAAATTTTGTAAGCATGTAAAATATACCAAGATAATATAATCTAACGGTAGATTTGTCAAAATTCACATCGAATTAAAAAATATAGGGTTGGGTTTGAGTTACACTTGACATAATTCTAAAAGATATTACACCACCCAATAACTTATTATTGAATTCATATTTTGAAAATCCAACTGTTGAATTACATGTTCTATATGATCTTAATATGCACGCCAATTTTCATGCCAATCGGATTTAATTTACCATTTGATATATAAATTCATCTTTTATGCATTAGTTTAAACTAGTAAAACTTGAATCAAGACGATTGATTAGTGACATCACTATTGATCTTTGATTACCTTGAAATTTTGTAAGCATGTAAAATATACGAAGATAATGTAATCTAAAGGTAGATTTTTCAAAATTCACATCGAATTAAAAAATATAAGGTTGGGTTCGAGTTACACTTGACGTAATTCTAAAAGATGTTACATCACCCAATAACTTATTATTGAATTCATATTTTAAAAATCCAACCGTTGGATTACATGGTCTATATCATCTTAACATGCACGCCAATTTTCATGCTAATCGGATGTAATTTACCATTTGATCTATAAACTCATATTTTATGCATTATTTTAAAATACTAAAATTTGAATCTAAACAATTAATTGATGCCATCACTATTGATCTTTGATCACCTTGAAATTTTGTAAGCATGTAAAATATACGAAGATAATGTAATCTAACGGTAGATTTGTCAAAATTTACATCAAATTAAAAAATATAGGATTGGGATTGAGTTATACTTGACGTAATTTTAAAAAATGTTACACTACCCAATAATTTATTATTGAATTCATATTTTGAAAATCCAACCGTTGGTTACATGTTCTATAAGGTCTTAACATTCATGCTAGTTTTCATGCCAATTGGATGTAATTTACCATTTGATCTATAAACTCATCTTTTATGCATTATTTTAAACTACTAAAACTTGAATCTAGACAATTGATTGATAACATAACTATTGATCTTTGATCACCTTGGAATTTTGTAAGCATAAAAAATATACGAAGATAATGTAATCTAATGGTAGATTTTTCTAAATTCATATCGAATTAAGAAATATAGGGTTCGGTTCCAGTTACACCTAACGTAATTCTAAAAAATGTTACACCACCTAATAACTTATTACGGAATTAATATTTTGAAAATCCAACCGTTGGATTACGTGTTCTATATGGTCTTAACATGCATGCCAATTTTCATGCTAATCAGATGTAATTTACCATTTGATCTATTAACTCATATTTTATGCATTATTTTAAACTACTAAAACTTGAATCTAGACAATTGATTGATGACATGACTATTGATTTTCGATCACTTTGAAATTTTGTAAGCATAAAAATATATGAAGATAATGTAATCTAATGGTAAATTTGTCTAAATTCACATTGAATTAAGAAATATAGGGTTGGGTTCGAGTTGCACCTGACGTAACTCTAAAAAATGTTACATCACCCAATAACTTATTACGGAATTCATATTTTGAAAATCCAACCATTGGATTACATGTTCTATATGGTCTTAACATGCATGCCAATTTTCATGTCAATCGGATGTAATTTGCCATTTGATCTATAAACTCATATTTTATGCATTATTTTAAATTATTAAAACTTGAATCTAGACAATTGATTGATGACATGACTATTGATCATTGATCACCTTGAAATTTTGTAAGCATAAAAAGTATACAAAGATAATGTAATCTAATAGTAGATTTGTCTAAATTCACATCGAATTAAGAAATTTAGAGCTGGGTTCTAGTTGCAACTAACGTAATTCTAAAAAATGTTACACCACCCAATAACTTATTACGAAATTCATATTTTGAAAATCCAACCGTTAGATTACATGTTCTATATGATCTTAACATGCATGCCAATTTTCATGTCAATCAGATGTAATTTACCATTTGATCTATTAACTCATCTTTTATGCATTATTTTAAACTACTAAAACTTGAATCTAGACAATTGATTGATGACATGACTATTAATCTTTGATCACCTTGAAATTTTGTAAGTATAAAAATATATGAAGATAATGTAATTTAATGGTAGATTTGTCTAAATTTGCATCGAATTAAGAAATATAAGGTTGAGTTTGAGTTGCACCTGACGTAATTCTAAAAAATGTTACACCACCCAATAACTTATTACGGAATTAATATTTTGAAAATCCAACCGTTGGATTACGTGTTCTATATGGTATTAACATGCATGCCAATTTTCATGCTAATCAGATGTAATTTACTATTTAATCTATTAACTCATATTTTATGCATTATTTTAAACTACTAAAACTTGAATCTAGACAATTGATTGATGACATGACTATTGATCTTCGATCATCTTGAAATTTTGTAAGCATAAAAATATATGAAGATAATGTAATCTAATGATAGATTTGTCTAAATTCACATTGAATTAAGAAATATAGTGTTGGGTCGAGTTGCGCCTGACGTAACTCTAAAAAATGTTACATCATCCAATAACTTATTACGGAATTAATATTTTGAAAATCCAACCGTTGGATTACATGTTCTATATGGTCTTAACATGCATGCCAATTGGATGTAATTTGCCATTTGATCTATAAACTCATCTTTTATGCATTATTTTAAATTACTAAAACTTGAATCTAGACAATTGATTGATGACATGACTATTGATCTTTGATCACCTTGAAATTTTGTAAGCATAAAAAATATTCAAAGATAATGTAATCTAATTGTCGATTTGTCTAAATTCACATCGAATTAAGAAATATAGGGTTGGGTTCCAATTGCAACTAACATAATTCTAAAAAATGTTACACCACCCAATAACTTATTACAAAATTCATATTTTGAAAATCCAACCATTGGATTACATGTTCTATATGATCTTAACATACATGCCAATTTTCATGTCAATCAGATGTAATTTACCATTTGAGCTATTAACTCATCTTTTATGCATTATTTTAAACTACTAAAACTTGAATCTAGACAATTGATTGATGACATGACTATTGATCTTTGATTACCTTGAAATTTTGTAAGTATAAAAATATATGAAGATAATGTAATTTAATAGTAGATTTGTCTAAATTCGCATCGAATTAAGAAATATAGGGTTGACCACCGCACACCCTTGGTGCGATGGTCACTCCACAAGTATAAGTGCTTGTGGGGTGTGGGGGGCAAGGGCCAGGGTTCAAGTTTCTAGGAGGGAGTTTCACACACATATACACTTAGATTAGGCTAGAGTAGAATTCTATCTTGTATAAAAAAAAAAAAAATATATATATATATATATAGGGTTGGGTTTGAGTTGCATCTGACGTAACTTTAAAAAATGTTACACCACCCAATAACTTATTACGGAATTCATATTTTCAAAATCTAACCGTTGGATTATGTGTTCTATATGGTATTAACATGCATGCCAATTTTCATGCCAGTCGGATGTAATTTACTATTTGATCTATAAACTCATATTTTATGCATTATTTTAAACTACTAAAACTTGAATCTAGACAATTGATTGATGACATGACTATTGATCTTTGATTACCTTGAAATTTTGTAAGCACGAAAAATATACGAAGACAATGTAATCTAACGGTAAATTTATCAAAATTCAAATCAAATTAAAAAATATAGGTTTTGGTTCAAGTTACACCTGACGTAATTCTAAAAAATGTTACACCACCCAATAACTTATTATTGAATTCATATTTTGAAAATCCAACCGTTGGATTACATGCTCTATATGTTTTTAACATTCATGCCAATTTTCATGCCAATCTGATGTAATTTACCATTTGATCTATAAATTTATCTTTTATGCATTATTTTAAACTACAAAAACTTGAATTTGAACAATTGATTGATGACATCACAATTAATATTTGATCACCATGAAATTTTATAAGCATGAAAAATATATGAAGATAATGTAATCTAATAGTAGATTTGTCAAATTCACATCGAATTAAGAAATATAGAGTTGTGTTCAAATTACATGTGTTGTAATTCTAAAAAAATATTACATCAACCAATAACTTATTATTGAATTTATATTTTGAAAATTCAACCATTGGATTACATGTTCTATATGTTCTTAACATGCATGCTAATTTTCATGCTAATCGTATGTAATTTATCATTTGATCTATGAACTCATCTTTTATGCATTATTTTAATGAGAAGAAATTTTTATTCACTTTTGAGAGAGAGAGAGAGAGAGAGAGAGGGAGAGTACAAAAGGTTGAAATTCTTGAATTTTAGGATACCATTTTGAAGTTGAAAGTGCTATTATTTTTTTATGGGTACAATTATTTAGAAAATAAGGACAGACCTTTCTTATATAGGGTGTATATAAAAGTTTTTTTTTTAGACTATAAACAAAAGGTTCATCTAAAGAATGCAAAGTGCTATATGTTTATGCGTTTCTTTTTTATTTTTCTTTGAATTTTAGAATAACTTTTATCTCCAAAAAAAATTAATATTTTAATGATTTTTTGCGAAGGTCAATCGTGGCCTTCGCAAAAAATTTAGTATTAGTAAGGGCATAGTTTTAACCTACACAAAAAATAAACTTTTTGCAAGGGATTTTTATTGTCCCTCGGAAATAATTTGGTAGGAACGTTTCCCTCCAAAAATTTTGACATTTTAATGATTATTTATGAAGGTCGATCCAAACCCTCGCAAATAATTTAGTATTAGTGACGGTTTTTTTTAACCGTCACAAATAATATACTTTTTGAGAGAGATTTTTAATTGTCCCTCGCAAATAATATGGAGGGAAAATTTCCCTCCAAAATATTAGTATTTGCAACTGCTATAATACATAATTGCGACAGCTTTTTTTGTTGGTCACAAATATTTCACATTTTACCAAGTATTTGCGAGGGCTTTATTTTGCTATCACAAATAAGATGTTTTGAGAGGGCTTTTTGGGTCCGTCAAAAATTCTTGGTCGCTAATAGGCATTTTTCTTGTAGTGCAACCATGTTAACCAGTGCCTTATCAAACAAAATAAATTAAAATAAGACTATGAATAAAAAAAACTTTATTAACGAAAAGGAAACCAGAAACTACACTTGGCAGCTTCCTCCAATATTACATTGACTATGACCCATATTAAAGCTACCATAAACAGAATTGTTGAGTGACCATTTGGCTAATACATGAGCTGCATTATTAGCTTCCCTATACACCCAATTAAAGGACATCCCAACACTAGAATCAGCAGCTTGCCTAGCTGACTCTACAAAATTAATTATAAGCCTCCAAGGTGACTGATCTGCTCCATCTTTGATGGCTTCAATTCATCTCTTAGAATCACTTTCTATGATAATCTGAGAGCTAGACATGTCATCTGCTAATAACATGATACAATACATACAAAAATTACAATATCAACTTAACACTAGCTTTCCTACAAACAAAACATAAAAACCTTAACACATATTAGTTGCTATTCCTAATCAGATGAGTTCAAAATTCATCAATGTTAAAAATCAAATCAAGCAGAACCCGAATTTAGTCAATTGACCCATCACCCATTGAATGTGCACATGGGTTAGATATATTGGCACTTGAAAGCTAACCATATTCTTATATTCTTATTCAGTAACTAGTCAATGAAATACCGCCAATTACTGTAATCAGTCTCGTTTTAAAATAAATAATAAAAATCAGGTAGACTATTAATATGGAATGCAAGAAAACTAGAGCTCCATGTTAAACAGTTTAATTATGCATACTTTTCGTTGGACGTGGAAAATAAATTAAAATGAAAATTAATAAATAAATAAAAAAAAAAAAAATCAATCTGTCTGGTTTCTTTCTTTTTCTTACTTTGGTTTTCTTTCCTACCATCTTGCCTTCTATCCCTTTTCTTACTTGGGTTCCCTTTCTTTCATTTTTCTTTTCTTATTCTTTTTAAATAATTTTATACTTTTTTATGGGTGTCAATTGGCTCAATTGATCAAATTTTTTGTTGCTGAACAAACGAGAATGGAGATAAGTAGGGAAACAACGCTGGATTTTGTTGTTCCAAGTTCCAACGCCATCCCCTTCATACATATCCCACATATTTATTACATAAATACTTCTATATATTTTTAATTATACTGTAGCAATCCTTAGTAGGTAATTTCGTATCTATTTTAATTTTGTCTAGGTGGAATGTTTTCTGCACAATTCTTACCATGTGCACAAATAATATATATATATATATATATATATTTCTGTTTAGTTAAGTTAATAATAATAATAACAATAACAAGGACAACAATTAATTGTCGAAAGAATTAAAAACTAAATGGCTTTAGGTTTTAAGGAAAGGTCGATATAGACTAAAGGTCGAACTGTAATGATTTAATAATTAATTAATAAAACAAATTAGTAATCTTGACTAAAGCAATATCTAAAAATGTTCCAAAATATATCTCTATGTAGACTAATGATTTTTTTTTTTTACATTTTAATATAAAAAGTAGGTAGATTGTTAGGGTTATATTTTGTTGTAATTGGCTAATCTTTTGACAAAATACACTTTACTTGTAATTGGAAAGATCTAAGATAGGTTTAGTACTTCAAGAAATATGTTGTTCAAGTCAAGTATTAAAGACATGAAGATTGGTCCAAGAAATAAGTGAAGAAAAGTTCTTCATTAAGTTTCGACAGATAACTTGACAGATGCCTGCTATCGAGACTTAATGTGAAATCGAGACTTAATGTGAAACTTGATAGAAAGCTCGACAGCAGCTCGACCTATCAAGAATTACGATTTCAGAATTTTCAGATCTAAAATTCGGCCCAGTCTTGAATATTTGTTTAGGGTTTCTTTTCTCACAACCCTAAATATATATATAAGGCTTATTTTAAAGGCCGTCACACATGGATATAGAGACCAAGAGACTTATATATTATCTGTCTAAGATAGGTTTAGTACTTCAAGAAATATATTGTTCAAGTCAAGTATTAAAGACATGAAGATTGGTCCAAGAAATAAGTGAAGAAAAGCTGTTCATTAAGTTTCGACAGATAGCTTGACAGATGTTTGCTATCGAGACTTAATGTGAAATCGAAACTTAATGTGAAACTCGATAGATAGCTCGACAGCAGCTCGATCTATCAAGAATTACGATTTCAGAATTTCCAAATCTAAAATTCGGCCCAGTCTTGAATATTTGTTTGGGGTTTCTTTTCTCACAACCCTAAATATATATAAGGCTTATTTTAAAGGTCGTCACACATGGATATAGAGACCAAGAGACTTATATTATCTGTGTAAAGCTACTGCGTTTGTACACCCTACGGTTTTGTAACCAAGTGCTTCCAGATCTTCATTATTAATAAAGTGAATAACTTTGCAACCAACATTGTCTGTTCAAGTTACTGGAGTTAGTCACATACTTGGGATACATGCAAAGGGTTATTCATAAATTGGAGGTTTGTGTATCAAGAGAAAGAAGACTGTTACAAAATCAAGTCCAATTGGATATTGGAGTGAAGGTTCAACTGTAAGTTGGTATTTTGGAATAGGCCAAAGGTAGTTGGTAAGATTCCTTATACTTGTAACCGCTTGATTGTTGATTCAAAGAAAAGAAGGCTACTACAATATCAAGTCCAATTGGGTATTGGGGTGAAGGTTCAACTGTAAGTTGCTATTTTGGGATAGGCCAAGGGTAGTTGGTAAGATTTCTTATACTTGTAACCACTTAATTGTTGATTAACGGATTCTTGAGAGTGGTAACCATAAAATCACTTGGTGGGGTGTTTACCTTGCAAGGTTTTCCTCATTTGTCAACAAATCACCGTAGTGTCTAATTTATTTTCCGTTATGCTTAGTATTTTTTGTAATTTGTTGGTACTTTCATGATTTGCATGCAATTAAACCTAATTAATTAATTTGGGTAATTGAATTAATTAACTGGGGTCAAGCTATCTTAACCCAATTACAAATAATAAATGGAAGTTGATACGGCTGAGAAGAGCAAAAGGATGAAAGTTCACATCCTTACGACGGTAATAACATTAGGAGACCATGAACTGGAATAACATTAGGAGACCTACTACGTAGTAATTAATTTAATTTTAAATAACTATTTTAGAGATTTTTTATAATTAAGTTACCCAATAATTGTTGCCATGAAAATATGACCTTTTAGATTTTGTAGTCGTTCCCGCCATCCCATCTACATATCCCAAATGTTTATTACACAAGTACTTCTATACATTTTTAATAATTATAACTAATCCGTAGTTGGTAAGTTAGTATCTATTTTAATTTTCTTTAGATGGTTTGTGTTTTTTTTTTTTTTTTTCAGAATTCATATTATTTGCACGAATCATATACTATATAATAAAAAATATTGAGCTTAGAAACAATGATGGTATGAAATGCCTACACCAAATTGCAATTTTTTAGATAGAAACAAATAACTTATTTGTTCTTAATTACTCCTTATCAACAACTATTAGTGTTTTTCTATAAAATAAATAAATAACTATTGTTAGTCTTTTAACAAAACATGTAACCTATGATCATATCAACTTTATTGCTTTTTTTTGTTTTTCGGTATTTTTCCATTTTAAAGGCTTAAGTGTTTTAATCATTTTTTTTTTTTTTTTTTAGTTTTACCCTATTTTTGTTTTTTTGATAATTTTTAAAAAAAGAGATGGTTCAAGTGAGCTCAACTTTACATTTGGTTGATAATATTTTGATAGACACAATAGTATTTTGATAGACCCAGTGGACTGAATTGGACCAAATTAAAACAAATGACTGAATTGGATCGAAGTAAACTGAAGTTGACCAAATGAACTTAAATAAACCCAATAGACCAAAATGGACCGAATTAGACCAAAACCGTACAATGTACAAAACTACTACTATGATATATTTTTTCTAAAATAAGTGATTTAATGTTTCTAGCTTGAACTTAGGTTAGAAAAGAGATTGAATCATGATGAATTAATTATATATATAGTAATCTTGTTTAAAACTATTGGGAAATTTAGACCCCGATTGATAGAATTAACAAGTTTTAAACCCAAGTTGTTAATTAGATTTATTATGAATAAAACTTGTTAAAACAAACAAATATCAATATCATGTCAAAATCATGCAGCGGAAAAAATAAATAAGACAAGATATGATGACCTAGGAAAACCAATGAAACCAACCAGTTTCACAGTAAAAAACCTGAGGGGAAACCTTCCTGAAAAGCAATCCACTATAGTAAAGAGAAGTTTCAGATCTAGTACAAAACCTTTGTCCCTAGACTCTACAATCCCCGTAGATGAACTCACAGCAGAAACCTTCTACCGCTTCAGAACCTCTGAATTCTTCAATATATGAACGCCACCCTTTGATGATGCACGAATCCCAGTACGTGACTAACCAATTGCGCGGATCCCAATACGCGACTTAATCACCAACTAGAAGAAGATTGTTGGCTGCAAAGTTCTTCACTTCATCAACAATGAAGATCAAGAAGCACTTGGTTACAAAACCATAAGTCGTAAAGACGCAGTAACTTTTTTCAGAGAGAATAAGGCATCGGTCACCGTTTACATATGTTCTCCTTGTATTTACTTGTGACGGTCTCTAAAATAAGCCTTATATAGGTCTAGGGTTGTGAGAAAAGAAATCCTACACAAATACATAAGCCTGGCCCAAAAATCAAATCTGAAATTTCTGATTTCCGTAACCTCAATCGATCGGGAGGTGTCGAGATTTAAATCTTGATAGATAGGTAGGTGTCGAGGAGGTATTGAGAAGCTGTCGAGGGGACAGGAACTTTCTCGATCAATCCACCAGCTGTCGAGAAGGTGTCGAGATTGCGATAACAATCAACTGAAGAGCTCGATAGATAGCCAGTTGTCGAGAGGTGTCGAGTAGCTGTTGGGCTATCTATCCGCAGGTGTCGAGCTATCTATCCAACTTTAATGAACAGCTTTTCTTCACTTGTTTCTTGGTCCAATCTTCATGGTTTTAATGCTAAACTTGAACAACATGTTTCTTAAAGTATTAAACACATCCTAAATCTACCTAATTACAAGTAAAGTGCGTTTTGTCAAAGGATTAGCCAACTACATAAAATATTGACATATGTTCCTAACAAGTGAATCACATATGTCCTAACAATCTCCCCTTTTGGCAATCCGTGACAAAACCACAACAAACAAATGAACATATGAGAGAAGTCATAAATCACTCAACTCATATTCACTTGTTGAATACAATAAAATCTATCCTAACACAAACTCTTGAAAAACTTTGCAAGAAGAGAGTTTATGGCAAGTAAACTTTGACAACCTGTATTTCTGAAATACTTTAAACAAAACTCATCAAGGCATCTTAGTATGAAACAGAAATAATAGATTGCATACAAGTATAAGAAACATGTGTATAAAGATAGAAAAGAAACAACACATGTAAAGGTAGGTGAAGAAGACATACATCAACACATATATATATCTAAGATAAGCACAATGTATGTAAACATGGTCACAAGACCCAAGGTACAAGAACAATGAAGTAAGCACCTCCCCCCTAGCAAAATGAAACACATCTCCCCCTTACAGAGGCATGTATTTCTCCCCCTAACATGTAGAATCTTCAAAAAGAAACCACATATTCTCCACAATTTCTCCGCCTTTTTGTCATGATTGACAAAGGGTACAAGAAACTAGAAAGCTTCACCCGAGAAACATAAAGATGATCAAGGATGATCAAGGAGGCACAAAGAAATCCATATAAATGCATGAATGTAATGAAACAAGATGCTATGGATGACAAGATAATAGAAGGATGCAAAACATGTGAAAAAACAAATCTCTCAACAAGAAAAATGTTAAGCACATAGATCCCAAAACACACACACACACTAAACAAGTCTAACCAATTTTATATTTTAAAAACAAGTCAAGACAGTTTAGTAAGTATACATTAACACATGTAAGACCTTGTGATGGTCAAATCACATTGTACCTGCACATGTATCAAGAGTAGCAAAGAATATTGCGTGTTGTGTGTGAAAAATATCGCAAGATTGCATAAGTGTATACATGTTATGACGATTTGAGTTATGAGAAAATCATTTTAACTCACACACAATCATAACTGTTTGATGGGGACTATCGCCTTCGAGGTATATCCTATAACTCCCACATCTCCTAGAATACACGCTTGCAATCATATTTAAAGCCATTTTTTATCTTTTTGCTTTTTATTTTCTTTGCAAATTTTCTTTTATTTAGCATATCATGCATGGGCATATAAAAGAGAGAATAGAAATACCCAAGATGTTAAGCATTTGACATTGCACTTTTACTATGCTGAAGCATACAGATGTCTTTGGCACTGTACTTTTGCTATGCCGAAGCATACAGGTGTCTTTAACACTGCACTTTTGCTATGCCGAAGCATACAAGTGTCATATTATGATTAGCGGGCAACAGTGGTGAAATGGTTATTTATGCCTTTCTCTTAGGATTTTCTAGTCCTACCTGTCAAAAAGAGTGATACGAGTGTTAAGTTTAAGAGATAACTTAATCTTACTCATCACAAACAAAAGCCACAAAGCTCACTTGCTTAGTTGTGTATAGAAATGCTCATCTAAGTTACAAAAGATACAAAGTTTAGAAAACTTTGTTTCAATGGTCATCCAAGGTACACAAGTACCAAAGTACACAAAACACACACTGTTTTTGTATTTTTCTGATTTTTCAATTTTTTTTTTATAACAAAAACAAAATAAACAAAACTGAAAAATAACCAAACAAAAACATGTTAAACAAAACAAAACAATGCATAAAACTAGATGCAAATGCATGAAAGCATGATTCCAAAAACATATAAGAAATCAAGCAAAGAAAGTCCTACTTTAGATAGAAAGAATCAAAGCAGAGGACAAACAAAAAAGACAATTAAGTCTTAGGCTCCTTTCTCACCTACACAACATGAGTCTTTGGCTGTGAAGATGAAAAGGCACGTGTCCTAGTATGTCTACTAAAGGACATAGAAGAATTAGAATTCTCTTGAAATTGAGTTAAAAAGCTCAAAACTTTTAATAACTCTCCAAACAAAGGTGTAGGTCCTTGAGAGGAAACCTGTGACCGTTTGGACAATTGCTTTTGAGGATACAATTTAAAGCAATTAGGATGAATGTGTCCAGCAACATCACAATGATGACAAACATGAGGCTTAACAAAGGATTTAGAATTAGCTAAATCAGTTTTGGATTTCATACCTTTATCACCTTTCTCAGATTGTGGCACAAAGATAGTCCTTGATCCAGAAGCTGTGGACGAAGAGGGGCTGGAGGAAACAGCATATTCTAACCCAGTCTTATCAGAACTAGGCTTTTGAGCACTCAAGACCTCATCAAGTTTTGCACTAAACATCCTCTCTATTTGAGTTCCAGCTTGACTAAGCTCAACTTCAAGATTCTTGACCTTCTCTTCTAATGAGACGTTCTCCATAACAAGAGTCTCAACTAATCTTGTAGTCTCATCTAGCTTGACTAACAGATCAGTTTTTTCAGTTTTTACCTCATTAAGCTCTTTTCTACAAAGATGAGAAGTCTTTTTAGATTTTATGAATTTAGTACATAGCTTATCATAGGCTTCCTAAAGGGTCAACTTCTTGGGTACTTCATCATCAGAAGAATCCTCACTGTCACTAGCACTCTCCACAATCACCTTATCGATTGAGGCAACAAAGGTCATAACGTGACGACATTCATCTACAAACTCATCAGAAGAGTCATCCTCAGTATCACTCCAGGTAGCAACCAACCCTTTATCTTTTGATTTCTCGGTCTTTTTCTTCATGAGATAGTTTGGACATTCTATCCTCATATGACCAAAACCTTTGCACTCATGGCATTGGATTAGAGGTTTCTCATTCTTGCCCTTCCTAGAGGATTTAAATTTCCTAGGAGGTTTGCCTTTATCCTTTTTCCTAAATTGAAGAAGCTTGATAATCTCATCAGTTATGAAGGTTAGATCCTCATCCTCATCTTCACTTTCATCTTCATCTTCAGAGTCCTCAATCTCTTCCTCTATACCCCTGAGAGCCAAGTTTTTACTCTTTCCACCTTTTCCCATTGAGCCTAATCCCATCTCATAGGTTTGAAGGTTCCCTATTTGCTCAGTTAAAGGAATTTGATCAATGTCCTTTGCTTCTTTAATGACAGTGATCTTGGCATGGAATCTTTCAAGTAAGAACCTAAGGATTTTCCTAACAATTTTGGATTTTGCTATAAATTTTCCAAGGTTGAAAGCAAAATTCACAATATCCTTGAGTTTAGCATAAAACTCATCAAAGGTCTCATCCTCCTCCATCCTTATTTCTTCAAAATTGCTAGTAAGTCTTCGAAACTTCACAGTCTTTACTGCCTTAGTACCTTCATAGGTGGTCTCAAGAATAGTCCACGCTTCCTTGGCAACTTCCGTGGATGATATTTTCTTGAATTCCTCATTGGTCAACCCACAAAACAAAGCATTCAAAGTCCTACTGTTGAAATTTGCTGCTATGATTGTTGCATCATCCCAATCCACCGGCGCTTCCTTTGGCTTAATCCAGCCAACTTCAACAGCTTGCCATACCTGTTCACCTAGAGCCTGCAAGAAAACTTTCATACGAACTTTCCAGTACGCATAATTAGTTCCATCAAATAAAGGAGGTATAAATAAAGATTATCCTCTATCCATGACAACAGGGGTCAATGGATCACACTCAGGAAATTAATCCAATCAGAGTGAACCCGCTCTGATACCACTTGTTGGAAAATATAGACTCCGATTGATAGAATTAACAAGTTTTAAACCCAAGTTGTTAATTAGATTTGTTATGAATAAAACTTGTTAAAACAAACAAACATTAATATTATGTCAAAATCATGCAGCTGAAAAAATAAATAAGACAAGATATGATGACCTAGGAAAACCAATGAAACCAACCAGTTTCACAGTAAAAAACCTGGGGGGAAACCTTCCCAAAAAGCAATCTACTATAGTAAAGGGAAGTTTCAGATCTAGTACAAAACCTTTGTCCCTAGACTCTACAATCCCTGTAGATGAACTCACAGCAGAAACCTTCTACCGCTTCAGAACCTCTGAACTCATCAATATATGAACGCCACCCTTTGATGATGCACGAATCCCAGTACGTGACTAACCAATTGCGCAGATCCCAGTACGCGACTTAATCACCAACTAGAAGAAGATTATTAGCTGCAAAGTTCTTCACTTCATCAATAATGAAGATCAAGAAGCACTTGGTTACAAAACTCTAAGTCGTAAAGACGCAGTAACTTCTTTCAGAGAAAATAAGGCATCGGTCACCTTTTGCATATGTTCTCTTTGTATTTACTTGTGACGGCCTCTAAAATAAGCCTTATATAGGTCTAGGGTTATGAGAAAAGAAACCCTACACAAATACATAAGCCTGGCCCAAAAATTAGATCTGAAATTTCTGATTTTCGTAACCTTGATCGATCGGGAGGTGTCGAGGAGGTGTCGAGCTTTAAACCTTGATAGATAGCTAGGTGTCGAGAAGCTGTCGAGCGGACAGGAGCTTTCTCAATTGATCCACCAGCTGTCGAGAAGGTGTCGAGATTGCGATAACAATCAACTGAAGAGCTCAATAGATAGCCAACTATCAAAAGGTGTCAAGCAGCTGTCGGGCTATCTGTCCACAGGTGTCGAGCTATCTGTCCAACTTTAATGAACAACTTTTCTTCACTTGTTTCTTGGTCCAATCCTCATGATTTTAATACTAGACTTGAACAACATGTTTCTTGAAGTATTAAACACATCCTAGATCTGCCCAATTACAAGTAAAGTACATTTTGTCAAAAGATTAGCCAACTACATAAAGTATTGACATATATTCTTAACAAGTGAACCACATATGTCCTAACAAAACCAATATCCAAAAAGTTTCAAAATATATCTAAATGTTATATATAATTGTTTGTTTGTTTAGACCCCTTAAAGCAGATTGTTTAACCTAAGTTCTAATGAAAAAAAGTCCTCTAATACAAGAACATGAGGGAAAAACTCTATGGTAACAATTACATTATAACCTTCAACAATAAATGAATAAACAAATACTATGGGTTCCATTATAACAAGTAATGGAGAAAGCTTAGTGTGAGATGAAAGAAGGGAGAGATTCCAGCTAGTACAGCAAGATCATTATAATGTCAGGGTATGCTCATGGATACAATATATGTAGTGGGTAGTGAGGGTCATTTTGGGTAGTATGAGTGGTGAGAGAGAGAGTACATAGTAAAGCTGCTGGGGCTTTCTATTGGTGATGGATAAGAGCTTATAAGTAGAGGTGTGAGGGGTATTTGTGAGCTAGGGGCTGAAGAGCTTAGGGTATGTTTGGTAACTGTTTTTTCTCCTTATTTTTTGTTTTCAAAAATAATTTTCTATTTTTGAGACTTAAAAACTTGTTTGGCAACCCAAAATGGACAAAAAACAAAAACTGTTTTCAAAACTCAATTTGTGAAGGAAACTGAAAATATACAAAAGATTGTTTTCAGTTTCTAATTTTCAAAAGTAAATGAAAACATGCATTTAATCTAATGAATCTGTCTCATTTAATGAGTTAGCATTAGAGTACAAATCCTAATAACAACATATTTTAGTATTTTCTATTTTTTTTCAAAAAACTATTTTTTTTAATTTCAACTAACCAAACTTGTTTTTGATTTCAAAAATACAAGAAAATTATTTTTTCTTTATATTTCCAAAAACAAGTTTTTGAAAATAGAAAACAAAAAATATTACCAAACATAACCTTAGTTTCTAAATTTGAAACTAAGAACTCAAAAGCTCAGAACCTCACTAGGAGCTTTAAGAAAATTAGAGAGAGAGGAAAATAGAGAAGTTTATGAGAAAGTTCTTCTCTATTGGTGTGTGTTGAAGTGTTGGTGGAGAGCTCTATTTATAGTTGAGTTTAAGGGGGTAATCAGCAAATAATCTCTGCTAAATCAGTCTCAATCTTCGGAATCCTTGAAAAATCATTCCTAGGATTTGGCCAAGAGTGGTAAATTTAGTTTTAGAATGTTCTTGATGTTTTGGGTAATAGCAGCTGGAGTTCTAACTTAGTACTTAATGTTGATTGTCCTCAGCCAATGGGATTAGAACATGTATTAGGCTAATGATCTTGGTTATCTGCTGTTAGAATCAGAGCTCCCCAGGGCAGATTAATTCACTCCAAGCTAGGTGTCAATCTTGGAGCCCTCTGCTGGGAACTCTACTAGAGATCCCCTTGGAGCCCTCCAAACCACATTTTCCTAAGGGTCTGTTTAAATACCGCTTATTGCTGAAAACTGAAAAGTGAAAATACGGTAGCAAAATAATTTTTAAATGTGTGCATAGTGCCATGGGACCCAGTTTTAAAGTTTTTTTTTGCTGAATTCTGTACTTGCGGGTCCTGTAAACAATTCATGGGACCCACGAAAAAATCTCCAACGCAGCTGAAAACCCTTTTCAGCTCTATCCAAACTTACACTAAGTTTCCCCATTTGGGTTCATGTGCTTGGTTCATGAACCAAAAAGTATGCATTTTTTGCATAATAATGAGTTGTTTTCAAGCTATTCCAAAAGCTCCCATGGCTACCCCTAATTCCTTAACTAATTGTGTTGGAGAAGAGGGAGAGAATGGCTAGCTGCAGCTCCATAGCTTTGTATCTTGTCATCACAACTTTATGTCACATCAGTAATCATGAAAATCAGCTTGCCAAAGAAGGGTGTAGGCTCAGCTGGACATGTGTCCTCTTCTGCTCTGTTTTGAAAGGCTGAAAATGATGGTAATGGGCCCCAGCTATCAACTCAGCTGTGCTAAAACTTGATTGGTGGTTAGTCTAACCATTTCAGTTGGTCAAGTGAACTTTGGTTGCTGGGAATAGCACATGGGCTGGGCTGTCTCGGTTAGACCTTGTTGTTGGGCTTCTTTGCGCTTGTTCATAACTACAAAATGAATAGTTTTGCCATAGGTGACATATATGGGCTTTCATAGCTAGAGTTTCTTATGGAAAAATAAGTATAGTTCCATAATTTTTGTAGAAGAAGTAGTTCTAAAAGATGAGTAATGTATCATAAGTAGTTTATGCTTCCCATAAGTTAGGGACTCTAGTATATGAAAATATTTTTTTGTCAAGGAATAGTTTTGGGCTTTGAGCGTAATGTAATTGTTTTTGCCAAATGGTATTTGGGTTTTAATAGAATAATTGTTTGCCTTATAGTTTTTGGGTTTTTTTTTTAATAAAGGATGCCAAAATAATATTGGGCTTTTGTGAATAGTTGCCAAGATAATATTGGGCTTTAGTAAGTAGTTGCCAAAATAATATTAGGCTTTAGTAAGTAGTTGCCAAAATAATATTGGGCTTTGGTAAATAGTTGCCAAAATAATATTGGGTTTTTATAAATAGGTGTCAAAATAGTATTTGGGCTTTTATAAATAGGTGCCAAAATATTATTTGGGCTTTATAAATAGATGCCAAAATATTATTTGGGCTTTTGAGATTTTGTAAAAATACTACCATGTAGTAACGGACTTAGTAAGAGTGCCGTGTAGTAACAGGCTTTGGAGGTGCCTTGTAGCAACGGGCTTTGTAAGAATGTTTTGTTGGGCTTTTTGGGTTTTGCCCACAAGGTAAATGAGTTTAGGCCTTTTTGTAGAGATAGTATAATTTTGTGGCCCAATTTTGGTAATGATATGATAAGTATTTGTGTGAAAACCCAAGTTGGATAATATGTGGGATATAATGGGTAATATTTGTGAGAGGGTCCAAGATAATTTATGGGGCTTATATGAGAAATATTTTTGGGAGCCCAAGTTGGTTATTAATATGGAGAATATTTGGGTAATATGTGGGAAGTATGTAAGAAATATTTATGTGGGCCCAAAATAGTTTATGGGCTTATATGGGTATTTTAGTGAGTGGACTAATTAGATTAGGGCCCGAAAATTTGTACCTCAACAACTTGAAAACCTTGGAATTTTTATCATGTTTATTTTCATAACCTTTCACTACTTTTGAGGTTGATGTGAGATTACAAGACACTTGAACACATGAAAACCCCTTCCATGCTTATTTCATTGAAACTATATTGTATAGTCTTAGCTGATCATGGTTAGAAGTGTTTACATGCATCTATACAAGGGTCACATAGTAACAAGCATTGCATAAAATGAAAGAGAGAATATTTGTATTCTATGTGCAATCTTTTTCTTTTCTTTTTTTTGGTCTCCTCAAAATGTTATTTTCTCCAACAATTGTTCTATCATTTTTTTTTTTTTTTTTTTTTTGAAATGGGAGAAAGTTGTTTTTACAACCCTTGCTCTTTGTGGGCGCGGGCAGGGCGGCGGGGGGGGGGGGGGGGGGGGGTGGTGCCATTCATATTTTGCATATGTTGTCCCCTTGATATCCATAGCATCAAATTTCATTACATTCATGCTTGTATAAGGGTTCTTTGTGCCCCATTGATCATCTTTATGTTTCTCTTGTGAAGCATTATAGCATTTTGTGCCTTCTGTCAATCATAACAGAAGGGGGAGAAACTGTGGTTTTTGGAGATTCTACATGTTAGGGGGAGCAATACATGTTTGTGTAAGGGGGAGATGTGTTTTATTTGCTTAGGGGGAGAGCATGATGTACACTTTAGGGTTCTGTGCACATTTTTTTGGTATACATATTCTTGAGCTTTACTTGCTTATTAACTGTCATTATTTTCCATATGGTGCGCATAACATTTTTTTTTAAGTACTTTCAAGGAAAATAGGTATGGAGCCAATCAAAACAGTCAATCATATTTTGTGCTATGGCTTCTCGAGACTAGTTGTTTTTAGATTAGGCTAGTTTGTTTGAATATGGGTTTCTTCTTTGTATTCGGGTTATTAATGTATTAAGCTTACTTTTGTAATTGAGGTTTTCTTATAGATTGACAAAGGGGGAGATTGTTAGAGTTATGTGTTTTGGTATTATTAAACCATACCAAATTTTGTGTCTTTTATTGAGTTTTGATGTACCTTAAAATTGTAATTGAAGATCAAGTTGAAGACACAATGTTTGCTCAAGAAAAGTGCATTTTCAGCACATTTTCAGCATATACCTCAATAGAAGTTCAATACCTCTCGATACATCAAGTTTCGCGGATCAGCAAAAATCAGTAACACAAAAAAAACCCATAACTTATTCGTTTGAAGCCCATATTGAGATCTGTTTGAACTGGTATTTAAATGACATTATTAGCCATCTATTAGAAGGATTTTTAGAGAGAGAAATACCAGTTTAGGTGGCTAGGATTTTGTAACCAAGTTTTCTCTATTTCACCATATTAAAGAGTTTTAAGGTAAATCTAAAGATTGATTGGTGAAGAAACTTAAACATAGCAACCACCACAGACTTGCTGCTGTGAAGAAAAACTTCAGGAGGTTCTTGAAGCCAATTAGAGGTTTCAATTGTGATTATGGGTGGAGCGTTCATATATTGGAGAGTTTAGCAATTTTGAAGTGGTAGAAGGTTTCCATTGTAAGTTCATCTACTTCAATTGTAAGTTCATCTACTTCAATTGTAGAGTCTAAGGACAAAGGTTTTGTACTAGATCTTAAACTTCTCTTTCTTATAGTGGATTACTTTTTGGGAAGGCTTCCCCCCAGGTTTTTTTACTGTGAAACTAGTTTGTTTTATTAGTTTTCCCGAGTCATTATATCTTGTGTTATTTACTATTCCGCTATGCATGATATTGATATTTAATTGTTTAACCAAGGATTATTCATAATAGATCTAATTAACAACTTAGATTTAAAACTTATTAATTTATCAACCAGTGTATAAATTTCCCAACATTCCTTTTATCTTAAAACATAATGCACAAAATTTTAAAATATTATTTAATAAACAAAATGAGCTCATCCAAATACATTGGATTGAAAATCATCAATTCTCATAGCAAAAACTCTCCAAGCCTTTTAAGTTGTGCTCGGTTTTCGTCAACAAAAAATTATTCAAAGATGACCATAGCCTAATCTTTTTAGTAGTTAAGTTTTCATAAAATGTTGGTCAAAAGGAGGATTGAATTTTAAGCCACATGTTAGGGAAAGGTGCACTTATGAGATAAAGCACTAATTAACCTGTTAGGTTCTAAAAGTTTAGAACAATTGGCAAACCGTGATCACAAACTTGTCTAGATATAGATCTTAGAGTCTATAGGATATATTAGACAATGCTCAAAGTGCTGCAAGTCAAAAAAAAAAAAAAAAAAAAAAAGAGGAAGCTTCAGGTTCACGAATTCAAAACATGTCAAGTTCGACTGATCGAGAACAAGGCTTGAACGATCAAGATGCGAATTCTACAGATTTTAATTTCGGCCAACTGCTCATTAAGCCCATTAAATGATTAGGGTTTCAGATCTATTTCACTAAGCGTTTAAAGGAAACCCTAAGGCACATTTTATTGAGACTTTGGAGGTGTTCTTATGAGATCTAAAAGGTGCTATGCCTTCTCCTTTCAAAGTCACTACCGGAATTCCATTTACATATTATTAGAACTGGTAGATCTAAAGTTGCTGCAACAATATCATACATAGCTGATGATTTAAACCTTCAAAGGTGGTCTTGGAGTCACAATCTGGAGAGTTTGTGTTGCTAAACCTTTGATTGGGATCTCTAAGTCACAAACGTGGGTGTTTGTGCAAAACAAATTCAAATAGAAGAGTCTGTGGAGTCGGAGCTGCACATGGTCATATTAGTAAGTTCTACATAAGATAGCTTTAGATTTAGGATATAAATCTATTGTAAACTTTCATTCTATCAATAAGAGAGGCTTTTCCATGCCCTACTTGAAGTGCATCTACGAAGAGGAAGCCAAGTATATTCTAGAAAAGATCCACGAAGGGGTTTGCGAAGACCATGCAAGCCCCAAATCCTTGGTAAGCAAAGTTATCAGAACAGTCTACTTCTGGCCTACTATGCAGGCAGACGCGAAGGAGCTCGTTAAGAAGTGCAACAAGTGTCGGAGGTTTGGGAATGTCCAACGCCTTCTAGCCGAGAGACTAACAACGATAGCCTCCCCTTGGCCATTTGCACAATGGGGAATTGACATCACCAGCCTGCTACCCCGAGGTAAGGGAGAGGTAAAGTTTCTACTAGTCGCTATTGATTACTTCATGAAATGGGTTGAAGCGGAGGCATTATCAACCATCACTAAAGCAAAAATCCAGAGCTTCGTATGGAAAAACATAATTTGCAGGTTCGGGATTCCACGGACGATCATATCAGATAATGGGTAGCAGTTCGACAATCAAGGCTTTAGGGATTTTTGCTCAAGTCTAGGGATCAAGAACCTGTTCTCATCCCTAGGATATCCACAAGCAAACGGACAAACTAAGGTTACTAATCGGACACTACTTAAGATCATCAAGGCCAAGCTGGACGATGCTAAAGGACCCTGGCCCGAGGAATTGCCCAATGTCTTGTGGGCTTACAAGACTACAGCAAAAACCCCAATAGGAGAGACCCCTTTCAAGCTCACTTACGGCATCGAAGCAGTAATCCCGTTCGAGGTAGGAATAACCAGAATCAGAAGAGAGATGTTCCATGAGAAGAACAACGACGATCAACTAAAGGTTAACCTGGACTACTTGGACGAGGTCAAGGATGGAGCTTCTAACAGAATGACGAAGTACCAGCAGAAGATGGTCGAGTGTTACAACAAGAGAGTGAAGCTCAAACAACTTGACATAGGGGACCTCGTCTTGTGCAAAGTCATCCCAGCCACCAAAGATCCGGCCCAAGGGAAACTCGGCCCAACCTGGGAAGGCCCCTACCAGGTCGTCTACTACTCTAGACAAGGCAGTTATCACCTGGAGACATTAGATGGGCAGAGACTACCACAACCATGGAACATTGAGCACTTGAAGAAATACCACCAATAGATGTAACAGACAATTGTATTCATTTTTGAAAGCAATGAAAGAACTATTCAGCTAATGACTTAATGCAAGCTAACCTAGCAGCTTAAAAGCCAAAAAATTGGCTAAGTAACAAGATTCTGCCTAGACGGATGTAAGTTACTGACGAAACCATAAAGATGACAAGATCCCTTAAATGGGTGTAAGTCTCAAAAATTGGCTAAGTAACGAGATTCCGCCTAGACGAATGTAAGTTACTGACGAAGCCACAAAGATGACAAGATCCCTTAAATGGGTGTAAGTCACAAAAATTGGTTAAGTAACAAGATTCCGCCTAAACGGATGTAAGTTACTAACGAAGCCACAAAGATGACAAGATTCCTTAAATGGGTGTAAGTCTCAAAAATTGGCTAAGTAACAAGATTCCGCCTAGACGGATGTAAGTTACTAACGAAATGACAAGATCCCTTAAATGGGTGTAAGTCACAAAAATTGGTTAAGTAACAAGATTCTGCCTAGACGGATGTAAGTTATTAACGAAGCCATAAAAATGACAAAATCCCTTAAACAGGTGTAAGTCGCAAAAAAGAAATTTTGGCTAACAAAGACTCCATCTAGACGGGTATAAGTTATTGACGGGTCAATACCCCTTCAAAAGTGTAAGTCACAACAGAAAAATTAACTAAGTACTAGGTACCAACGCAGATGAAAGCAACTAAGTGGACAAAGTTGGCAAGAATCATGCAAAAACAAGTATACAAACAAGTAAGTATGTAATCTCGAATATGATTAAAGGCCCAAAAAACAACAGGCAGCCATCATTGTTTCAACATTAAAATTAAAAGCCCATAAAAACTAGGCCAAAAACATTGTTCTTAAGCTAGAATGAAAAGATTGTTCTGGAATTAGAATTAGAAAGGCCCAAAATACACCGGGCACCCAAAAAAAAAAAAAAAGACAAGTAGCGGATTCAGGAATCAACAGCCACATCGTCATTAGTTGGGGGCACAGGAGCACTCTCGGGGGCGTCACCGTCAGGAGCCGCGAACTGGGAGGCCTTGTAGCAGCCATCTCTTTGTCTACATCCTCAAGATCGAGGTTCTCCAGATCCGCTCTAGTAGGGTGCTTGACGAGGTATCGCCTCAGGAGCTCAAATCCTTTGAAGTACCAACTGAAGAGTACAGTATTGTACTCGTCAGTCTGCTGAAAAGCCTCAACGGCCTTAGCAACAATGGTCTTGATCTTTTCTTTAGCTGCCTAGAGCTGCTCATCTTTTTCCACCGTTAGTTGTCGCTCAACCTTGAGGTCATCCCCCATGACCTTAATCTTCTCCTTCAGAGTATTGGCCTTGTCCATGGTGATAATCAAGTCTTTTTTCAACTTTGAGTTCTCCGCCTTCAAGGTCTCCACCCTGGACACTACAAACACGACCCTGGCCTCTTGAGTAAGATACTCTGAGGTGAGGTGAAGGCTCTCCCCCAGCACCTGAAAGAAGGAACTAGATCTCAAAAAAAAAAAAAAAAAAAAAAGAGGATGAATTTGCACAAGTGCAATACCTAGACAAGCTTTGACGACCTACAACCTCGTTGGGGGACATACCCGAGAGTACCTTCATCTCCTTAACAGTGAAAGTCTCCTGAGCCCTTGCCAGCGTGACCCCAGCGTCGTCCCAGACACTAGATGAACGAGAGTTAGCTTTGTCCTTCCCCTTGTCACTAGTACGCTGCCTCTTCCGTTGGGGAATGATTTCTTCAACTGAGGTAGCTGGGGAGGCTATCCTCGTCGTCTCAGCCCCAAGAGTAGCTGGCGTAGCCAGAGTGACGGAGGCCCCCTTATCCATCACCCGCACATTCCTGGCCCTAAGATTAGAAAGAGGCTCATTCTTCTTAGCCCTCATTCGGGCATACATTCCTTGATTAAATTTTTTCGACATCCCTGCAAGAGGAAGACACTTGTAAAAAATAAAAAATAAAAAATAAAAAAAGGGAAGACGAAAGAAGCAGCATTGACGGACTTAACACTTACTCTTTTTTTCCTCAATCTCTATGATTCGTATGACAAAAGCAGAAGGCTCTGGACCCAGGAAATGGAAAGCTAGAGTCCGCAGGTCAACCAGGTCATCAAAATCTTCGATCGTCCTCGCGTACTCGATTGCCTTCTCAACACGTTCCTTATACCTGCTCTTAAGCATAGGTCGTTCTTAACTGCACAAAGACAATGGACAGAAAAGTTAATAACAATAAAGTGAGCACAAAAAGAATGAATGTTAAAGGACTAGAAGAAATAACAACGCACCTAAATTCGAGGTTCCCCACCGATGGAGCAACCTAGGGAGATCACCCCAAACCTCGTCAGAGGGAGTCTTCCAGTCATCCCCAGACACAAAAAAGAACCGATACTTCCAGTATCTGAATGACGAAGGTAGATCCCGGACGATCCTAGTCCTCCTCTCCCAAGGCACCAGTTCGTAGTACCTATGCTCCTTAGACTCCTTTAAACGGTAGAGGTAAACAAGTTTGTCCACCCTAATCATGTCTCCTTCCGTAGTAGCCAGTCATGTTTCCATACAGCTAACCACTATCCTCCACGAATTGGGCATAAGTTACCCAGAAGCAATACCAAAACGGCGTAGAAGCTCCATAATAAATGGGTGGACGGGGAACCTAAGTCCACTCAGGAAAGTAGCTTCATAGAAGCATACCTCCCCAGGCAAGAAGTGGCAAGCTCATTCCTAGCATGGCAAAACGGGCGGGTCGGGTCGGGTTCGGTTTGGGTCGGGTCAAACGGGTCACAGGTCAAAAAAACGGGTCATTTTAAGCAGGTTAAAAAAGGGTTCGAGTCAATCAGGTTGCAGGTCGGGTTGACCCGTATTTTCACATGAATTTTTTTTTTTTAATAAAGAAAACAACATGTATTTGCCATTTGGAAAATTATGCAACAAATTACTTGATGTAAAATGCATTATTTTGAATTCACCACTTATATCAAGAATGAACTTAGTTAAACTTATTAATACTTATTCAATAATTTTAAAATTATACAAATCCTAACATTGCTATCTAAAACAAAATAACACAAAGATAAGTAAAACAAATACACAAGTTTTATTTCTACACAATATCAACATTCCAATATATAAAACAAAATTACAAATGACTTATTGGATAACTCATTTGATAAAGAATAAAACATATAAGAAATTTACACACTTGAAAATTAATTTTACAATCTATTATCAATTGTGGTTGGCACACTATTTCAATTGAGATATACATTAAAGTTTGATTGCTTACTTATTTATACATGGTCTCTTTTCTTAGATTCTAAAGACTTAGGAACTAATGTATTTAGAACTCTAATGTGTATTGTTGACAAGCCATGATCAAAACAGGTTGTGTAGTCTTGTTTAGACTTACTCAAAGTTATGTCTTTTATGTAAAGTTGGAATCGAGCTGATGCAGAAGTCAGTATGCATTTCGGCCTGGCTCGATTAATCAAAGCTTAGGCTCGATCAATCGAAAATAGGGCAGAATGCGTTTTTCTGCAGAATTCCAACTCAGCCCTAGCTCATTAAAACATTTAGGGTTTTATGTTTTGCCCTAGGTATATAAGGCAAACCCTAGCCACGTTTTTGTGGTTGCTCATACTAATGTTTGTGTGAATCTCTTATGAGATCTGTGAGGTGCCTGCCTTCACACAAGTCTAGGATTATCAAGAAGGAAATTTCTTCAAGAGCTTGATGATCATTCAATTGCTGCCACAAGAGCTTAAAGATACACAAGCAGGAGTGCTTGTACTTGCTGGAGAATCCAAGAAAGAAGGAGTCCGTGGTCTCGGAGCTTGCACGTGGTCGTGTCAGTAAATTTTCTACTGGTGGGTAGCAATAAGATGTTAGTGGTCTAAGTCGCTATTGTACAAACTTCTATTCTTTCTATAGTGGATTCAAGTTTACCTTGTGAATAGCTAGGTTAAATCCTCCCCAGGTTTTTTACCGGTTTGGTTTTCCTGGGTCATCATATCATTGTGTTATTTATTTTTCTGCTGCTATGCATGATATGATTATATGATTGTGTTAACCTAAATCTGAAATTTGGACTAAGTAATAACTTGGCTAATTAACTAGGCTAATTTGGTTGTGTTTTAAGGGGTCTAAAAACAAACATCTTTTATGAATATCATAGCATTGTTAAGCAACACACACTCTAGGAAATATAATAATTTATTTTGAAAAGCCGTTTATTTTGGACGTAAATTGTTAAAAAAATAGGTCTAAGCATTCATAATTTATGCTAATTTGATACTTTAGCTTCACTATTTTCACACTTGTGAATGTTTCTTACACATGTCTACAATTTTAAATCTATGTTTTTAACTCTACTGTAACCAGATTATCTTGGCATGTACTTTACTATTTGATATCTAAAAATCTTTACTCTTTACAGAATTCTCAACCATTTATCTTTCAATTAATTTGCATGTAGCTATGTAAATATATCAATTGTTTCCTTAAAGCTCACAATAAACAATTAAACCAATATTGTCTTAATTTTACTATTTTTTTTTTACCAAAAAAAAAAGTTTTTATAAAATGGTTCGAGTTCGGGTCGGGTCGGGTTGACCCGCAAAAAAACACGGGTCGAGTCACGGGTCAACCCATTTTTGCTTCATGTCAAAAAAATCAGGTTCGGGTTAGGTATTTTTCGGGTCGGGTCGGGCCGGGTCAAAAAATTCTAACCCGTTTTGCCATGTCTACTCATTCCTCCTCACGAGGAAGACGAACCCTAACCCTATCAGGAAATTGGAATCTATCCCTAAATCTAGAGAGTGTCTCGCCATCCAAACCACACACCTCCTCAAGGGCATGGAAAGCCCTAATCTCTCGAGGGACGAGACAGTGGTATCCCCCTTCACAGGTTCGTCATTAGATGACAACCCGGTCTCTAACTCACTTAACCTCACCTCGAACATTATTCCTCGCTCCCTCACTAAACCCTCAAACCAATCAATTGACTGACGAAGCAAGGGTAGCAAATCAGCCAATGCAACGCTCAAACTACTACCCTCAAAGACAAAATTCTTAAGGTACGGGACAACGCCTAAAGATCCCCCCAAATGCGCAAAAAGAAATGAGATTGAGGGGCAAGCTATCCTAACCTCAGAGCTACTAACCATGGAAACCCAAAAAACACAAAGGGAGAATAATCCTAAAAACCCAAAAAAAAAAAAAAAAACAAAAACAAAAATCTGAAATCAAGTACTATTTATCTATGCCATTGAAAAGCAAAGGAAAAGGAAAAGAGAAACATACCTTAAAGGAAGCAACCATAGCTCAGCCATAGAATGCAGAGGTTCAACGAAAATCGCAAGAGCAAAATGGAGAAGAAGAAACACAGAGCAATGATTGAAAGATTGGGAAAAGTGAAGGGGAAAGTGAAGAGAAGGGAAGTTTAAAAACTAAGGCACAAAAAACTGAAATTCAACAGGAAACCCAAGAGCCACACAATTGAAGCATTAAACTCCACTTGTTAGAACCTGCCATGTGGCCACAACGAGTGTGGCGCCGCCACCACGCATTAAATGTGGAGCTAAATCCCAAGAGCCATATCCAGTCAGAAAACCTTTCATCTTCTGACGGTTGTCATGACACATCATGACGACCACAGAACCTGGGGGGCAGCTGATGGGACTGACGAACTCAACTTCCTTGGACGATCTCATCAAATGTATTCGTCCACCTCGGCACGACACAGACGAACACAAGAGATCCATTAATAAGAGCATTCATCACCTTTGACAATTACCAAACAGTTGGCAAACCATTGGAGCCTTATTAAAACCCATATTCATGAGCCCTGGGGTGTTACAAAAAGGGCACTAAAGCCATGATTAAGGCCCCCAAAGGCTAGGAACCATGAAGCTGTATATATATATTCTAATCAAACACAAACCGAGTACATAAACTCACCCAAAAGAATTCATAGATGCTCTGATATTCAGTACTCTCTTATTACTCTCTAAAAACTTCTATATACTGACTTTAGCATCAGAGGCGTGGTGATAGGCACCACACCGGTGACCATCTTAAGGGTGCCATTGTCCCATATTTGCAGAGATAGCTTCAAGGACCCAGCTCCATCTAGACGAACCTACGAGACTGACGATTTGCACTTCATCAATTTTGATTGACACAATAGTATTTTGATAGACCCAGCAGATTAAATTGGACCAAAGTAGACCGAATAGACTGAATTGGACCGGAAAGACCGAAGTGAACTAAAGTGGACCGAAAAGACCGAAGTAGACTAAAGTGGACCAAATGAACTGAAATAGACCAAAGTGGACCGAATTAAAGCAAAACCGTACAATGCGCGAGACTACTACCAGTATGATATATTTTTCTAAAATTAGTGATTTAAGGTTTCTAGCTCGAACCTAGATTAGAAAAAAGATCAAATCATGATGAATTAATTAATTAAATAATTAATTATATATATGGCTAAGTTCAAGTTTCATCATGTGTAACTTTAAGCAATATTACACTACTCAATATTTTTTAATTAGATGCGAATTTTGACAAATCCACTGTTAGATTATATTTTATTCATATATTCTCCATGTGTGCAAAATTTCAAGGTGATCAAAGATTAATAATCATGTCATAATCAATTTTTTAAATTCAAGTTTTTGTAGTTTAAAATAATGCATAAAAGATGAGTTTATGGATTAAATGGTAAATATCATCCAATTCACATGAAAATTGGCATGAATGTAGAACATATAAAATATGCAATTGTGGGATTTTCAAAATATGAATTCTATAATAAGTTATTGGGTGGTGTAACATGGCTTAGAGTTACATCAGGTATAACTTGAACCCAAAACAATATTGAACAAAGTTTCATAATATATCTATTGTTATCTGCTTTTATATTTGTTCACTATTTATTGCAGAAACTAGGTAGATATTTTCTTATCATTTCAAATTTTAGGCAAATTTGTAATTTTTTACGATGGTAAAAAACTCCACTATATTGATCCAATTAGAGAAAATTCTTATGGTTTGCCTAGGCATAAACCAACCATGTTAACCAGTGGTAGATTGAGATCCCGTGAAAGGTATTGCAAGGTGTGCAATAGCACAAGTCTCAGCTGTTAAAGCCATCCAATGGCTCTTGTGAAGTGCCAACTCATCAATCCACGTGAAAGGTTAAAAAAACCCCTAACCTGCCAAAATATTTTACAATCAGCATCTCATTAATTCAAAAGCAATCTATAACATTTCAAAAAAAAAAAAATCTCCCATTAAAAAAAAAAAAAAAAAAAAAAACTCTCACTTCTCCAGTCCTCCTTCCCTCTGCTGTCACAACTTCAATTCCCTTCTACTTCATTCATGCCCAAGCTTGATATAGTATATTTCCTTTTTCCTCCTACTAAACCCCCTTGCCCAGAATCTCAAACCAGCTAAACAATACCACCACAAATGACATCACAACACCTATCCATTAAATTTGCCAATAGAAAATTGCCAAGCAAATAAGTATTTTCACAAAATAATGTTTGAAAAGTCAACAATCCAAATTCAAATAAAAATTTTTAAAAAAAAATGTGCAAAAGGATGAAAGTTTACATCCTTATGATTGTAATAACATTAGGAGACCTACTACGTAGTAATTAATTTAATTTTAAATAACTATTTTAGTGATTTTTTATAATTAAGTTATCCAATCATTGCTGCGATGAAAATATGATGGTTACAATTTGGATGACGATTAGATTCTCCAGATAGAACCAATCTCTATTTGGAACAATTTTCAGACCCGTTACTATTCAAGATTCTTTACATGAACAGTACCCGCACTCTCTAGACAATTCACTATTCCTCTAGTAGTATCGATGAACAGTGAATCAGAAAAGCAAGGGGACAAAGTACTATTCATGAACAGTGACCGTTACTGTTCACTCTACAGTGTCCGACAAAAATCCTGAAGTTACTATTTACTTTCAACTGAAATGATTTTTCACCCGCAGTAAAAGCACTTTACCTTCCGGATTTTCAGCAGTCTTCAGCAGGATCCAAGGCTCCCTTCCTCTATATAAGGCAGCTCCCTCTCCAGTCTAAAGCAGGTCCATTTTGAGAGAAAACACCTCCCTTCAATGCAAGGTCCAGTTTAGACAATACCTCAGAGGTCCATTTTAGAGAGAAAATACATCCCTTCAGTGCAAGGTCCAATCTTAGGTCTAGTTCAGTTTCTAAAATACCTCCCTTCTCATTACAATCTATAATCAGATGGCACCCTTAGTTTGTATTCCAGTTTACACTTGTAGTAACAATTGTAACCTATACCCTTTATTTTCTTGTAATCCGATGGCATCCCCCCATCGCCTGTAACTTACCCCATTTTGGTATCAGAGCCAAGTTTGGCATTGTAGAGTTGTAAGTTACATTTTAATTTGAATTAAACAAGTTAGTCGGCACTGCCAGTTATCCATTATTTTCCGCATTATCATTAATTTGATTTATTCATGATCACTCCTAACTGTTTTATTTTGTTTTACATCTATTTTCTGATAACTCTTCCATTACCATACATTATTTATTACATCTACTATCTCTTCTTCTGTACTATTCTTTTGATGGTAGGCTGAGCCTCCTTCTATCTGTTTATCATTCTGTGATTATTTGTTCATGTTGATTAGTTATATCCCAGTTATCTGCTTCTTCTTGTTTCTGTTTTTATCCTTCCATGATCGTATAGATTAGGGTATTGACTCCGTCTGGGATACCTCTACCTATGGTGTCGTCAAAGATGGGGATTCCTTCCTCATCTTTCTGGACAGCATGCTTGATGTCTTCTTTAGACTCTTCTGTAAGGCAATTGTTCCACCATTGCAGAAGTTTACCTGTGAATCCTAAGGATATAAGTCCTATGACCTCAGTATGCAAATGTCCTTCACTAATGTAGTTGTTGGCTACCATGGTCATATGCTGGAGTTTGTTTAGGATTTCTTGTTTTGACAAACCATCTATGTTCCATTCATAGAGTTTACCAGAGGTTACGGAGAACTGTCTGCTAACATTCCTTTCCTCGAACTGGAAGTCAGGGGGTGTAGGTCTGGGATACCAATTCTTGGTTAGGCTAGTAGGGGTTACCTTTTGATTGGTAAGCCTTTTTACCTCTAAATTTCGGAACTGGTTTTCTAGATGTTCTATCTCCTTTTCATTGTCAGATGAGGTGCTACTAGAACTACTAAAGGTTGTGTGAACGTCTAAGGTGAAAAGACGGTTTTCTAGGCGGGGATCAACACTGGTTGAAGTGTTAACTGGTGAAGTGGTGACTGGTTCCTTCTTCACAAGTTTTTCAAGCTTTTGGTTGACTATTTCTAAGGCTGTTCTATCCTTAGACCTAAGGCTAGGTTGCTTGGTTGTGGGAAGCTTGACTAAAGGTTTTTCTAGGGTTTGGACAGGTTTGCTAGGGCTTCCTGGCTGGAGGATGACCTTGTTATCTATCCTGTCTTCTATCCTATCAAGCTGTTTTCCTATAACACCTAAACACTGGTTGGCATAGTTGTTCTACTCTATGACCTTCACTACTCTTTCTTCTTGGGTAGTAGGAGTTTTGAAGGGAGAGGCAACTAAATCACTTCCACGATGGTTAAAGGTTATGTTTTCTTGGGGTGGTTGACTAGACCGAACAACATGCTTGTTGCCTTTGTTGTCTTCGATGGTCCAGTTGGTTTTGGTGAGAACACAAGATTTTTTATGCCACTCAAAATGGTTCTCAAAATATTCAAAGAAAGGGACATTACTGGATATCTCTTTCATGAATGTTTTCCAACTTTCCAAAACCTCTTTCTTTTGTTCCAGGGTATGGTTGGCTCTATAGGCTTCTCTTTTGAGTCTATTTTCTTCTGACTCAAACTCATCACTAAGGCAACTAGATCAGAGGTGAACTCTTTCCTGATAACCAAAAGGTGGCGAACAATTCCAATTTCTTGCTGAAAAGGATCCTGTGGTTCATGCTGATATGGATTCATCATATCAGTTCCTGTTGGAGATGGGACTTTTTGACTGTTGTTGTCTTCTTCTTGGTTAACAACTGAGTCCTGTTTGGCTGTGTAGCAGGGTGTGCTAACCTGGGATCTGGATATATATATATATATATATTTTTAGCAGGATCTCATATGTTGGGCAAGACTTAGGTACAGTACTTAGGTGCTGTTCTTTAGATTACTCTCTTAAGATTCTGCCATGTGAATTTTTTCTCATAAATTTTTCAGTTAAGTAACCACATGTCTGAATCTTAAGAGGTGAATCTAAGGAATAGCACCTAAGATAGTATACCTAAGTTTTGTCCCCAAATGTTTATTACACAAGTACTTCTAAACATTTTTAATAATTATAACTAATCCGTAGTAGGTAAGTTAGTATCTATTTTAATTTTCTTTAGATGGTTTGTTTTTTTTTTTTTTTTCTTTGTTTGCAAAATTCATACCATTTGCACAAATCATATACTATATAATAAAATTTGAGCTTAAAAATTGTGATTTTATGAAATGCCTGCACCAAATTGCAATTTTTTAGATAGAAACAAATAACTTATTTCTTCTTAATTACTCCTTATCAACAACTATTAGTGTTTTTCTATAAAATAAATAAATAACTGTAGTTAGTCTTGTTTGTTTTTAGACCCCTTAAAACACAATTGGATTAACCTAGTTAACAAGCCAAGTTATTACTTAGTCCAAATTAAACAAATCTAGGTTAACACAATCATATAATCATATCAATGTAAAGTGCAGAATATAAAGAACACAAAGATATGATGACCCAGGAAAACCAAACTGGTAAAAAACCTGGGGAGGATTTAACCTACCTATCCTTAAGGTAAACCTGAATCCACTATGAAAGAATCGAAGTTTGTACAATAGCGACTTAGACCACTAACATCCTATTGCTACCCACCAGTAGAAAACTTACTGACATGACCACGTGCAAGCTCCGAGACCACAGACTTCTTCTTTCTTGGATTCTCCAGCAAGTACAAGCACTCCCGCTTGTGTATCTTTAAGCACTTATGGCAGCAACTGAATGATCATCAAGCTCTTGAAGAAATCTGCTTCTTGATAATTCTAAGTATGTGTGAAGGCAAACACCTCTCAGATCTCACAAGAAATTCATACACACAACAATATGAGCAACCTCTAAAACATGGCTAGGGTTTGCCTTATATACCTAGGGCAAAACATAAAACCCTAAACGTTTTAATGAGCTAGGGTTGAGTTGGAATTCTGCAAAAAAAAACATTCTGCCCGATATTCAATCGATCGAGTCTAAGTTTCGATCGATCGAGTCAGGCCAAAAGTCACTAATACTTCTGTAGCCACTCGATTCCAACTTTACATACAACACACACACTTTGAACAAGTCTAAACAAGAATAACACCTGTTTTGATTATAGTTTGCCAACATTACACATTAGAGTTCTAAATACATTAGATCCTAAGTCTTTAGAACCTAACAAGTCTTTTAACAAAACATGTAACCTATGATCATATCAATTTCATTACTTTTCTTTTTTGTTTTTCAGTATTTTTCCATTTTTAAAGGCTTAATTGTTTCTATCAATATTTTTTTTAGTTTTACCCTATTTGATTTTACATTTGATTGATAATATTTTGATAGACACAATAGTATTTTGATAGACCCAACGGTCCAAATTGGACCAAATTAGAATGAATTGACTGAATTGGATCAAAATTGACTGAAGTTGACCAAATGAACTGAAATAGACCCAATAGACTGAAGTGGACCGAACTAGACCAAAACCATACAATGTACAAAACTACTACTAATATGATATATTTTTCTAAAATAAGTAATTTAGGTTATGTTTGGTAATTGTTTTTGTTTTCTATTTTCAAAATTTTGTTTTGGGCAATATAAAGAAAAAACAGTTTTCTTGTATTTTTGAAATCAAAAACATGTTTGGTTAGTTGAAATTAAAAAAAAAAAAAAAAAAAAAAAAGCTTTTTGAAGAAAAAAAATAGAAAATACTAAAATGTGTTGTTATTAGGATTTGAATTCTAAAGCTAACTCATTAAATGAGACAGATTCATTAAATTAAATGCATATTTTCATTGACTTTTGAAAATTAGAAACTAAAAACAGTATTTTGCATATTTTCAGTTTCCTTCACAAATTGAATTTTGAGAACAATTTTTGTTTTCTGTCAATTTTGGATTGCCAAACATTTTTTTAGTTTTAAAAATAGAAAATTTTTTTTGGAAACAAAAATAAGAAGAAAAAACAATTACCAAACATACCCTTAATGTTTCTAGCTCGAACCTAGGTTAGAAAAAAGATCGAACCTTGATGAATTAATTAATATATATATATATATATATAGTAATCTTGTTTAAAACAATATCCAAAAAAGTTTCAAAATATATCTAAATGTTATATATAATTATATTTCTTCACTATTTATTACAGAAAAGTAACTGGGTAGATATTTTCCTATCATTTTAAATTAAGCAAATTTGTAATTTTGTACGATGCTCAAAAATTCTACTATATTGATCCAACTAGGGAAAAGTCTTAGGGTTTGCCTGGGCATAAACCAACCATGTTAACCAGTGGCTTAATTATTAAACAAAATAAATTTAAATTGGACTCTGAATAAAAAAACTTTATTAACAAAACAGAAACCAGAAACTACACTGGGCAGCTTCCTCCAATATTACGTTGACTATGACCCATATTAAAACTACCATAAATTAACAGAATTGTTGAGTGACCATGTGGCTAATACATGAGCTGCATTATTAGCTTCCCTATACACCCAATTAAAAGACATCCCAACACTAGTCACTAGACTCAGCAGCTTGCCTAGCTGACTCTACAAAATTAATAAGCCTCCAAGGCGACTGATCTGCTCCATCTTAGATGGCTTCACAATTCAGCTCTTAGAATCATGATAATCTGAGAGCTAGACATGTCATCTGCTAATAACATGATACAATAGTACAATACATACCAAAATTACAACATCAACTTAACACCAACTTTCCTAAAAACAAAACCAAAAAAATATTTAAAAAAAAAAACCTTAACACATATTAGTTGTTATTCCTAATCAGATGAGTTCGAAATTCATCTATGTTGAAAATTGAGTCGAGCAAAACCCGAATTTAGTCAATTGACCCATCACCCATTGAATGTCCACATGGATTAATTATATTTCCAAAGAAAAGGTTTCTTGAAGGCGAACTCTGAATAAGCTCACGTAGTTTCTCAAGATTTTGGGTATTGGACTTACAAGCTTGCGTAGAGAAATAACACTTCTAAGTTGCTATAATTATCCAATTCATTTGGAACAGTACCATTTAATTGATTAATTTTAGTGTCCAGTTGAAAGCTAATTAAGGACTTCAAGTTTCAGGATTCCTTAAAAATGGTGCTAGAAAGTTGATTGGCGTTCAGGTATAAAACAGTCAGGTTGCTGATCAGCAACCTGACTGTTCTCATGAGAACACCTAACGAAAACTGTTGGGTTGCTGAGAACACCTAACGATGTAGGAATTGAGCCAAAAAGGTTATTAAATTGAAAGCTTAAGGAGAAAAGAGATTGAAAATTCCCTTTTTTTTCCGGGGGATGGAACCAGACAGATTGTTTTCATACATATGCAACCATGCATGTAAGTTTTCTAAGCTTCCAATACTAGATGGGATGAGACCTGTTGAGCTATTGTTTTTCATGTTAAGTTCAACTAAAAATGGGGGTTTCCTATTTCTCTAGGAACAGAACCATAAAGTTGATTATTATATAGGTACGAATAAACCAAGTTACTTAGATTAACTAAAGAAGCAGGAATTGAACATGAAAGACATTGCCATGGTATTTGTTTTACGAGTTGCAAACTGATTCAAACTCTTATGTTAATGTGTCTAAGACTCTAAGCTGCCACATAAACTAAGGCCACATTTTTGGTCGTTGAGTAAAATAGATTTGGGGCGCAGCTTTTGTCCAGTGCCTCTAGTGCACTGGATCTGCTACGATCATGACACATGTCTATTTTCAGACATGTGTCCATTTTCTGACACGTGTCATAATCGCAGCGAGTCTAGTGTCACAGGACACTAGACAGAAGCCGCACCCATAAATTTGATGGTGACAATGGACCATTGGCTTTGACTTTAACCAGGGACGGCTGTCTAAGACTCTAAACTGCCACATAAACTCAGGCCACATTTTTGGTTGTTAAGAAAAATAAAAATAAGAGTAATACTTCATCCGCAACATTTTCACAATAAATCCTTTAGGGTAAGTCGATATTGATTTTAATTTGGACCCAATAGTGACATCACTTTTCTACGAACCAATAACAACTTTTCTCATAAGATTTATTGTAAAAATATTGTAGACTATACTACTCCAAAAATAATTATGGCACCCCAAATATAATCCTTAATTCCTTAAAAAATGCTTAAATAACATCAATAAAAATTAGCACATATAATAATAAAAATAAGACTAGACCAAATAATAACTTGTGAACAAATTGTTCAACAAAAAGCTTATTCAAAAAAAAAAAAAAAAAAGATAAAAATATCTAATCATTCAAATTTTTAATTTCGTTCACCCATTTAATAAAAGTAATTCATAATTTCATTTTTCCTTTGAAAATGGTACCAAAAGAAATACTGTGGTCATGAAATTTCCTTGGTAGTGACTGCAGCTATGCTATTTTTGACTTTATCCTTGCAACAATTTTGCTCTCTTTAGTGACTCAGATTTCGATTGTAGCAAATATTATCTCTCTCTCTCTCTCTCTCTCTCTCTCTCTCTCTTCTTTATTAGTATCATTTTAGACTCTCTCTCACTTTATTACTCTCATCTCACTATTCTTAGTTCATATTTTATCTGTTATTATTCCCTTCTTATTTTCTTTTTATCTTTGGTAGTAGAAAGAAATTGTAATACTTCATGTATTTGGGTAGTGTTTTTTTTTTTTTTTTTTTTTTTTTTTTTTGTGACATTTATATATTCAAGTTATCTATTTATTACATTTTGAATAATTTTATTTTTTTAGTGACCACCCTAAAAGAATTCCTAGAGTCACCATTGAATTTGCATAATTCATACAATTTGCATAAGTCATATACTATATAATAAAAATTGAGCCTAGAAACCGTGGTTGTGTGAAATGGCTGCACCAAATTGCAATTTTTTAGATAAAAACAAAAATTTTATTTTTTCTTACTTCTTATCAACTTATATTAGTATTTCTCTATAAAAAATAAATAAATAAATAACTATTGTCAGTCTTTTAACAAAACATGTAACCCACGATCATATCAACTTCATTGCTTTTTTGTTTTTCGGTATTTTTTCCATTTTGAAAGGCTTAATTGTTTTTTTCAATTTTTTTTTTTTTTACAGTTTTATCCTATTTGATTTTACATTTGGTTGATAATATTTTGATAAACACAATAGTATTTTGACAGACCTAGCGGACTGAATTGGACCAAAGTATACCGAATAGATTGAATTAGACTGAAGTGGACCAAATGAACAGAAATAAACCCAATGGACAGAAGCAGGGATGAAGCTATCATTCGACTTTTTTAAAATATATATGTGTGTGTGTGTGTGTGTGTACTAATTTTAGGAATTTTGTTCTATAAAACTACGTACATTTTGTTTCTCTGAAACAATATCATTGATTATTTTAAGCATAATGATATAATCACAAACTTTTTTACAACATTTTTACAAATTGTTTTGGTAGCAAATTCGTATTGGTTCGCATAATGGGCCTACTTCTACATCATTTTTTTAACTTGTTAATAACCACTTATCATATCAGTAATTTATTAAAAAGCTTGTAACTTTAGCATTTTCCTCATTTTAGTGACCATAAAAAAATTTATAGATCTAAAATCTAAAAAAAGATATACAAGCCCAAAAAAAATAGCTCAACAAAAATTACAAATAGTAAAACTAAAAATAATAATAATAAGCTCAATTAACCAATTTTATCCAAAATAAACAACTCTGCCCTTTAAAAAATTCTAAAAAAAAATAATTTTGTTCTTACCCACACCCACACACACACACACACACAAAATCTCAACAGCTAAGAACACTACAAAAAAGGCTGCCTATAGCAGCGTTTTCTTTTTAGTGGCGTTTGCAAAAAACGCCACTATAGGTACCCTATAGTGGCATTTTCCAAAAACACTGCTATAAGCATATCTGTAGCAGCGTTCAGAGGACTCTATAGTGGCGTTTTTAAACACTGGACCTATAGCTTCGTTTCCAAGAACTTATAGGCCCTGGGCCTATAGTGGCGTTTGTAAAACGCTGCAATAGCCCAACCCAAAAAAAATAAATTTGAGGGACCTATAGCAGCTTTTGCAAATGTCACCATAGGTCCAGCAAAAAAAATATAAAAAAAAAAAAGGTTAAAAAAAGTTCAAAAAAAAAAAAAAATTTTAAAAAGGGACCTATAGCAGCGTTTCAAAATGTCACTATAGGTCCAGCAAAAAGACATTTTTAAAAAATGTTAAAAAAGAGTTCAGAACTAAACCAAAAAATAAAAATAAAGGACCTATAGTGGCGTTTGCAAACGCTACTATAGGTCCAGCAAAATTCAGGATTCAAAACCCACTTTCCCACCACACTTTCCCACCTACCCCCATTATCTCCACTCAAAATTCAAAACCCACCCACCTCCACTCCCTTATCTCCAAGCCTACCTTTAGACTTCCTTTCTCTCTCTCTCTCTCTCCTTTTTTTTTTCCTTTCTTTTTCTCCCTTATCTCCACTCCTCCTTGTTTCTTCTTTTCTCTTTCTTTTTTTCTTTCTTTCACTCTTCTTTCACTTCACACCTAGATTTATTCTTTTCACTTCCTCTCCATTTTGATTTTATCTCCCCTGTTTTATTTGTGGTGGTGTTAATGTTTGTGAGTTTTGGATTTGCAGATGGTGTTGTAGCTAGTTGATTTTATTCAAATTTGTAGATGGTGTTACTATTATGGGATTTGTGATTGAAGAATGAGTGCTATTGTGTTTGAAGCCAGTTGTTGTATAGTCAGGGCCAGCTTAAGGTATTATGGGACTTAAGGTGACAACTTTAAGTGAGGTCTATTCTTATACTTTGAATATTAATAAAATATTTATTTAACTTTTTTTTTAAATCTTTTTTTAATTATAAATTAAAATGAACCCATCGCATTACTTAATGACTATACAACTAAAATAAACACTATTTATTGAATGAAGTAACCAAATACTAAAAAATTATGATTGATAAGTTTAATAAAGTTATATATTTGATATTTCTAAATAGAATTTGAGTATAAATTTATTTACTAGTGGAAGATTAATGAGTTCTTTTAACATTTATGTATGAGAGATTAAATGATTGACCCATTCAATGAAAATATTTTTCTTTAATTGGTTTTTCTTTGATAAAAAACAACTACTTTTTATTTATTGGTGAATATTTAAGGCTTAATTAATACTTCTATTGGTACAAGAATATCTCTATTGGTAAAAATTTAGGGTCCTTTTTTCATAGGGGGCCTTAGGTGGTTGCCTATTTGGCTCACCCATTGAGCCGGCATTGTGTATAGTTGCAGGTGAGCATTTTTTTTTTTTTTTAATTTAATGATTGTTTTGGTTTATTCCTTGTTTGAGATTTCTGCATGTGAGCGTGTTGTATTTGATTTTGAATTTTTTTGGGTGGGTTTATGTTTCATTTTGAATTTGCTGGGCTAGCTATAGTGTTTGTATTTTGTTTTATTTTATGTATTTTGTTTTTTTATCTTTTAATTTAATTAAAATTATAAATATAATTTAATTCAATTTTTAATTCAATTTTAAACAAAAAACTTTTGATTACCAAAAATTAATTTTTGGTAATCAAATTTTTTTTTGTTGGTGTTTTTTGCTATAGTGGTGTTTTGAAACGCTGCTATAGCTAATTTTTTATATAAAAAAATATGAGGGTCTATAGTAGCGTTTTTATAAACGCCACTATAGGTCTATACCCTATAGTGGCGTTTTTAAAACGCTGCTATAGCCTTTTTTTAAAAAAAAAAATGGGCCTATAGCAACGTCTTATGAACACCACTATAGGTCTATAGTTGCGGTACAATAGTGGCGTTTGTAAACGCCACTATAGCAAACACTACTATAGCCCAAATGGGCCTATAGTGGCGTTTGTGAAATGCCACTATAAGTCTAGTTTTTTGTAGTAGTAATAGCAAAATCAAAGGTTAAAATCACCGCACACAATCAACAGTAAAGCCACTCCTCCTAACTCAAAATTCTGACTCCATCCCAAGACAAAAGTAGACTGAATTAGACCAAAACTGTACAACGCATGAGACTACTACTTGTATGATATATTTTTCTAAAATAAGTGGTTTAAAGTTTCTAACTCGAAAAAAGATCGAATAATGCTGAATTAATAAAAAATACATATATATATATATATATAGAGAGAGAGAGAGAGAGAGAGAGAGAGAGAGAGAGTAATCTGACTAAAACAATATCCAACAAAGTTTCAAAATATATCTAAGGTGGAGTTTGGATATCGTCTGCGTTGCGCATTTGTGTTGTTTTTATGTGGGTCCCGTGCACTGTTCATGGGACCCGCAAGTACTTTATTCAGAAAAACAACTTTAAAACTAGGTCCCACGGCACTATTTACGCATTTAAAAATTATTTTGTTATAGTATTTTCAGTTTTCAGTTTTCAGCAATAAGCGGTATCCAAACAAACCCTAAATGTTATCTTATTATATTTCTTCACTATTTATTACAGAAACTAGGTAGATATTTTCTTATCATTTCAAATCAAGCAAATTTGTAATTTTGTAGTTTGTACCATGCTCAAAAATTCCACTATATTGATCCAATTAGAGAGATGTTTGGTGGCAACAAACGAGATAGACAACTATAAACTTTCTGCGAATGAGATGACGCTTCCATAGTCCCATAGTGAACAAGATCACATATTTCAACAGTTCATATGACATTTGAGTTGAAGTTTCCAAGGAAGACAACTATATTCCAAATAAACACACAATTTGATAAGTATTTCTTGTAGTCAAACCCATAGGCCCAATGGACTCCTTGGACGGGAGGAAAAAATATTATTAACTTTCCAAAAAGATTGAGAAAAATGTAACAATTAAGAGTAGTGCAAGACTGTCCAACCGAAAAAGATTCTCCGACCTTTTTAACATCTCACATGCATTGACTCACCTTGACCCTACCCACTCGAATACAAAAACATTAGGTGTGAAAATTTGAATTCGGTATGCGTTGACTTTAAAACGAGTTAAGATTTCGGTATATGCTCTTTTAAATTTTTTTGGCCATGTTTAGGAATCGATCGGTCTTCAGGAGTACTTATTGATAATCAGTTCGGTCGAAGAGTTAATTAGCATTCGAGCATTCTAAAAAGACGATTGCATAATTAAAATCTTTCTAATTATTGTCTGGTTCTAATAGACATTTTCTGCCAAGCTGCTCAGATCCTAAAAGAAGTCATTTCTTGTGGAAGGGTATCTGGAACTTACAAGTTCCACACAAGATTAAGCACATGATCTGGAGAGCTACTCACAATGCTCTCCCAACCCTCTGTAATTTGGCTCGAAGGAATGTAGTTAAATATGCTCTATGCTCAGGGTGTAAGGCATTTAATGAAGACTCTGTCCATGCCCTTGAGTTGCAAATCACTCATTACCATCTGGGAACGGGGAACCTGATGAGGTAATCAAGAAGTTTTTCAAATATTATTTCAACTCTTTTGCTGATCTGTGGGAAATGTTTCTGAGGATGAGGGATAGGTTGGACCTTAACCTTGTCGCCACACTTTTCTGGTTTATCTAGAATCGAAGAAATTCGGTGAGAGTAGGGGAGGTTGCGGTGGAGATTCATAAGATTCGTCAAAGATCAATGGTTTTTCTACTGGATTATCAGCATTTACAAGGGCCGACTCTTCATCCCCCCAGCAACCAGCTAGAGCCATCTGTTGGAACCCTCCAATTTATCCCCATTTCAAAGTTAATTTTGATGGTGCCACGTTCAACAACTTGGGAGCTGCTGGTTTAAGAGTGGTTGTGCGTTATTCTACAGGTTGTGTTATTGGTGCCATGTGTGAAAGGGTATCTCTACCTATCTCCGTAGCTGTGGTTGAGGCATTGGCTTGTAGGAGGGCACTGGCTTTTGCTAAGGAATTATGCATTTTTGAGTGTTCTGTATAGGGTGATGATGAGCTAATCATCTACGCCATCCTAGCTAGAGATACCAGAAACCTGGAGTATGGACATGCGATTGGTGATATTCTGGTGTTAGCTACTGATATTGGTTTATGTAATTTTTCTTTTGTTAAATGTATAGGTAATTCAGTTGCCCATTTCTTAGCCAAAAAAATTGTTTTTGGCAGTGAGCTCCAAGTATGGATTGAGTCCACTCCTAATGATATAGCTCCTCTTGTCACTCGTGACTCCTTGTAATTTTGTTTTATTCTTCAATAATATTGATTCATGGGTCAGTTTTCTCAGCCAAAAAAAAAAATTCCTCTCCAGCTAATCTTTTTCTCTACAAAATAGCAATAACAACAATAATCATAATAAGGGCTTTTTGATTGTTTTACACTTAATCGGTGTCGGTATTCACACTCTTTCATATCATAAATAAAACATGAACATCAAATGTTTAAGTGTGGTGGAGATTGTATAAAACATTTCACATCCAAGGATGTGAAACTTTTTTTTTTTAAATGTGATAGTCATAAAAACACAAAAAAAAATATATATATATATATATATATATATTTTTTTTTTTTGATTTGTATATATATATATTATTAATTGAATTATAAAGCACTTGACAGCTATAAGACAATATTTAGCCAAATAGATAACACAAAATTTGTTAATTAAAGAGTGCTTCATGTTCGATAAATTCTCTCATTCATCACCACTCATAAAATAAATAAATAAAATTATGTAGGAATGTGAGAAGATATGGTTTCATGCGTTAAGAAAGAGACTCACTGGTTAGTAGGACGACGTTGCTCGGTTCGGCAACCGTTATTGCAGATGAGAGAAACAAAAACAGAAGAAAGTAGATTATAAGAATCCTAATGGATGCTTTTAGCTCCATTTTGGCTTCAACAGCTTAAGTTAACACTTCCTTCTTCTCTCCCTATATGACGAGACTTGACATTAAAGCGCGTGAGACACACTGAAGGAAGAAGAAAAATTGGCTGTAGAAAACACAAGGACATTCGGCCAAGTGAAGAGAAGAATTTAGTTCATCCTTCTTATCTAATATCATGTACAAAAGTCAAGGCTTGTGTGCTTGCATTTATTGTGACTTCATGTGAAGCATGTGGAAGGAAGAAAAGAAGGAAAAGATGAAGAAATAAAAGGAGGCTATTAGGTAATTTGGTCCACAAGAAGAAAAGAATGGCGAAAATAGCCAAATAGTACGTTTTGGTAAAATTTGTGATAAACTAGCGCTATTTTGAAAATATTTAGTAAAATACCACTTTTTAGTACTCGAATTTAACAAAATCGAGTTCTAAATAATACTCGAGTTTAGTGAACTCAAGTTCCTAGATGAGTCGCCAGTATGGCACTGCTGATCTGAAATTTGTCTAAATCAAAAAATTAATATGATACTTGATATTACAAAAATCGATTACTTCTTTAGAGCATTTTTATCAAGAATTCTAAAAAATTTAGCATTTATCATCTCAAAACCCAATTTTATAATATATAACACACTACTTTACAATCTTCTTTACATCAAAACTTCTAATTTTTTTAACACTTCATTTAAATATTCTTTCTTTATCATTTTTTATTCTTTTTTATTCATCCTCTCTCTTTCTCTGTCTCTCTTTCACAACCCAACGCCGCCGGCCACCATATCCACCCACCCATATCACAACCACCACATCCACCCACCATCGCTGCAACCACAAACAACAGCAAAAAAAAAAAAAAAAAAAAAAATCCACATCCAAAGCCACAAAATCAAAGAATCATCAAAATCAAAGAATCACAACATCACAACAAAGACCCAAAACCACCCTGATCAACCCACAAACCCAGCCACCAAAATCAATCAAAACCACTGAAATTAAAACTTACCGATATCAAATTGCAAAACCCACTCACCGAACCACCACAAAGACCCACCACGAACCACCGTAGAGACCCACGATCCACGAAAAACCACCGCAGCCCAACCACACCCAGCATCGCATCCCGACCACACGCAAGACCCACAAACTCGAGATGCAGAGAGAAAGGGAAACAAAGAGGCGGAGAGAAAATTAAAGAAAGAGTAAGAAGGAGTGGACGGAGAGCACGAGATCGGCGGCGGCATGTGGGTATGGAGATAGCGCAGAGATCAGAGGGTAATCGGATCAGACAGTGGGGATGGAGATCATAACGGTGATGATGATGACGAGGAGAGAGCATGTGGGTTTGGAGAATAACAGCAGCAGCATGTTTTGGCGAGCTATGGAGGGCTTGCCTGAGAGAGAGACACCAGAAGGAGAGAGGGACGGAGAGCACGAGAGAGAGTGACAGAGGAGAGAGAAGAGACTTGGAAGGAGACAACACGAAAGAGAGAGAGAGAAAGAAATTAATAAAAAATTATAGCATAGTGCTACAGTGCGGTCTCAAAAATGAGAGCGCACTATAGCAGTATTGCAAAATTTTTGACATATACAATATTTGATGGAACACGTTTTTGGGTTAGAAATGCTAAAAAAAAGCATCTTTTAACATGTAACATGCTTAATGAGAATGCTCTTATAGTCTTCGAGCTTAACAAAATTGAGTACCTTGCTTTTCTTCAACTGCTTGTGTTGAGTGCACTGCACCGTGGTTCGGCACAGACTGTCTTTAGCTAATTAAATGAGCTTGTTGAAAAATTGGCAAGAAGTCAACAAAGCAAATTGAACTTGCTGGAGAAGCTTTCCAATGAAAATAATTGAAGTCATTTTTATGTACAAAAGTCAATACAAGTTGGCTTGTATTTATTGTGACTTGATGTGAAGAGTGTGGAAGTAAGAAAAGTAGAAAAAGGTGAAGAAATAAAGGGAAAGGCGATTCGACCAAAACTTTTCCTGCAAAGCCACCTATCCAAAAGGTAAGACACTGTATCATACTGCAAAAATTCAACCCTACTGCATGCACTGTTGAATGTTGACCTTGGCACTGCCTATGACTTGTCAATGCCAACCTAATTTACTCCACTTCAACTTCGGTTTCAACAATGGATACTCTGTCCAACGCCATTGCACAAAGCACTATGTAAAGATGGTGTGGCTTCAATAGTAGACACCTTGCAGCTGGTGTGGCTTCTCTTTACAAAGATGAAGTAGGAAACAAAAAGTAGAAAAAGAAAAAAGCAAAACAAAACAAAACAAAAAACAAAAAACAACCACAACAACAATGTACTCGACTTTCTTAAGCTCAAGTACTGTAAAGAAGTACTAGATTTTAGTAATATCGAGTACTATATTATTTTTTTAATTACACAAATTTCAGATCAATAGTGTTATACTGGCGACTCACTAAGAACTCGAGTTCACTGAACTCAAATACTATTTAAAACTCGATTTTGTGAAATTCGAGTACTAAAAAAGTGATACATTACTAAATATTTTCGAAACAGTGCTAGTTTGCCACAAATTTTGCCAAAATGTGGTATTTGGCTATTTTCACTAGAAAGGAAGAGTGAAGAGGAGAAGTGAAGTCCCAGAGTGTGAGGAACTCATGTTCACTGAACTCAAGTACTATTTAAAACTCGATTTTGTGAAATTTGAGTACTAAAAAAGTGGTACATTGTTAAATATTTTTGAAATAGTGCTAGTTTGCTACAAATTTTGCCAAAACGTGGTATTTGGCTATTTTCACTAGAAAAGAAGAGTGAAGAGGAGAAATGAAGTCCCAGAGTGTGAGGACCGGTGCAGTCTTGGAGAACTGCGTGAATGAGAGCAAGCAAAAGAGAAAGAGAAAAATATAGAGAGTAAGAGAAAATTGTAAGAGATACATAGTGAGGAAGATAGCAGTGGTTTTTCCCTTCATTAATATAGTGAAATTATTTGAAATTTGTCCCGTGGTTTTTCCCTTCAAGAAGAAAGGGTTTCTACGTAAATCTTTGTGTTCTTGTATGATTGTGCTTCTGCTGCGCTTGCTGAAATTTATTCTCACTTGTATAAAAATTTTCCCAACAATATAAACTTATAGATTATATAGTAAGAACAAAACTTATGTACAATACCTTAGGTGATGTTCTTTATATTCCCTTCTTAAAATTATGTCATGTGTCTACTTAACTAAAAAATACACTTCTTTCTCATGAGAAAAAATTCACATGGCAGAATCTTAAAATTGGAACCTAAAGAACAACACTTAAGTACTGTACCTAAGTCTTGCTCATATAGTAAATAATATCACACAAAATTTGATATGTGTATTAAGAATGTAAAAAACATACAATTCAATGGCTAAATTTTCAAAATATGTAATAATATTTATTTTATTGAGTAAAGTACAATTAATTTTGTACTTTTAAGCTATAACAAATTTTGTTGCTAAAATTTGTCCAATTAAAAATATATAGAAGAATTTATGTAATAAATATATATGGGATATGTAGGAAAGGGATGGCCTTGGAACTTTTATTTTTGAGAAACTAGTAGAGGAGTTTGAGTAATGTTGTTTGTAGTTTTTTGAAATACGTGTGGGTAAAAATATGTGTAATGTTATTAAAAAACTGAAAATGGATGTTTGAAATGCTCTACCAAACGGGCCCTAGATGGCGTTGGAACTTGGAACAACAAAAATCCAGCTTTGTTTCCCTACTTATCCCCTCGTTTGTCTTCAGCAACAAAAAAATTGATCATTTGATCAATTGACAATTGAGTGAATTGACACCAATGAAAAAAAATATAAAATTATTTAAAAAGAAAGAGAAAAGAGAAATGACTTTTGAAGAGAGACGTGAACAAAAAAGAAAGGGATCAATGGCAAGGTGGTAAGAAAAAGAAAGAAACAAGACAGAACTTTTATTTCAGTCTTTCATTGCTTTTGAGTGGAGTTGTGGTGTACCTTTATGTTAGAACTTATTTTCCTCTCCCATAGTTTCTCCAAAAAAAAAAACTGGACTTTTATGTAATTCAAAAATACCTTTATTAATGAAGGGTAACTTCATTTAGATATAGGATCATAAATGTCAAATAACAAATTTCATTTTAAATTCAAAAAGAAAATTTCTAAAATTTAGAATTTTTTTTATTTTCACATTCAAAAAAGAAATTACAGTTACTGTTTATCTTTAAAGTTTATCCATTTTATTTGTTTTAAAAATAAAAAATATATTTCTAAATTATAATAGATGCAAATTATTAACTTTTACTAAAAAAAAAATAGAAGAATTTCTAAATTTTTATGTGATTCAAAAATATCTTCATTAACGAAGGGTACGTAATTTTATTTAAAAATAATGTCATAAATGTTAAACAACATATTTCATTTTGAATTCAAAAAGAAAACTCCTAAAATTTAGAATTTTTTCCTTCTACGTTCAAAAAAAAAATTAGACTTACTACTTATCTCTAATGTTTATCATTTTTATTTGTTTGAAAAATAAAAATATATATTTATAAATTATAATAAATACAAATTATTAACTTTTATCCAAATTATAATATATATATATATATATATATATTTTTTTTTTCATGTCCAACGAAATGCATGCATAATTTGATTGTTTAACACAGTGATCCAGTTTTCATGCACTCCATATAATAGTCTACCTGATTTTTTCTTTTTGAACGAGACTGATTACAGTAATTGGCTGTATTTTATTGACTAGTTCCATCATCTCAACTACTGAATAAGAATATAAGAATATGTTTAGCTTTCTAGTGCCAATATTTCTTACAAAAATTGAATAAAAAGGTTGAAAAAACAGTAATTTGAATAAAACGACATAGATGACATCTACTTAAAAAGTCTCATTGTGAAAGTCAAAGTCTTTGATCCATTGTCACTATCAAATTTATTTTCCACAACGACCAAAAATGTTGCTGAAGTTAATGATGGCAGCTTAGACACATTAACATAAGAGTTTGAATCAGATTGCAACTGTAAAACAGATACCATGGCAGTGTTTTTCTCGAAAGAAGTGCTTTCCCTAGTTACACTGGTTGTGTTGGCCATGTTACATTCCTCATTTGATGTTACTTCTCTTTCTGTGAATGAAGAGGCAGATGCTCTACTCAATTGGAAAGCCACTCTTCAAAATGAAACCCAGCCACCCCTACCTTCATGGACTCTCCCTAATTATGCAACAAATTCTTCAAACAATCAGAATACCAGCTCAATCCCATGCAGTTGGTTTGGCATTTCTTGCAACCAAGCAGGAAGTGTTATTCGATTAAATCTGAGTAACACAGCTTTGAAAGGTACGCTTCATGGATTTTCATTCTCATCTCTCCCCAATCTTGCATTTCTTGATTTCAGCATGAATGGACTCTTTGGTACAGTCCCTTTTGAAATAAGTAATCTGTCCAAACTCAGACATCTTGATCTGTCATCTAATAAGTTATCGGGGGAAATCCCACCACAGATTGGACTATTGATCAATCTTGAGGTGTTGAACCTTGCTAATAATCAGTTAAATGGCTCAATTCCTCCAGAAATCGATCGGTTGAAGTCTCTCAATGACCTTTCTTTGTATGCCAACCATCTTCATGGCTGCATTCCTGCTTCTTTAGCTAATTTGAGCAATCTGGTCAACTTGATTCTCAATGACAATTTCCTTTCATGTTCCATTCCTGCTTCTTTATGTAAATTAAGTAACTTGGTTTATTTGTTCCTATATGATAATCAACTTTATGGTTCTGTTCCTAGGGAAATAGGAAACCTCTCTAATTTAGTTGAACTTGACATGAAAAACAACAGCCTAACAGGTCTCATCCCTTCTAGTATTGGAAGCTTAGAAAAGCTTACATGGTTGCATATGTATGAAAATTCTCTGTCTGGCTCCATCCCCCCAGAAATAGGGAATTTGAAGTCACTTTTCTCTTTAAGCTTTCAGTATAATAACCTTTCTGGCTCAATTCCTTCATCGTTAGGTGTTCTCAGCAACCTAACGGTCTTACACTTGAACGGCAATCAACTTTCTGGAACCATTCCTAAAGAATTAGGAAACTTGAAGTCCTTAATTAGCCTTCAACTGGACACTAATCAATTAAATGGTACTGTTCCAATCTCTTTGGGTAATTTGAGCAACTTAGAAGTTTTATATCTCCGTGATAACCAACTTTCTGGTTCGGTTCCTCAAGAGATAGGAAATTTGATGAAGTTAGCAGTGCTACAACTGGATACAAATCAATTCACTGGCTCTTTGCCTCAAAACTTATGCCAGAGTGGATCTCTTCAAAACTTGACTGCTTTCAACAACCAGCTAATAGGCCCAATACCCAAAACCTTGAGAAATTGCACAAGCTTATTCAGAGTCCGTCTCGAAAGAAACCTACTCTATGGAAACATATCTGAAGATTTTGGTGTCTACAAAAACTTGCGGTACATGGACCTAAGTTACAATAGATTTTATGGTGAAATCTCACAAAATTGGGGTAGATGCCCACAACTAACCGCCTTACGAATTGCTGGAAACAATATTGCTGGTGGCATACCGCCTGTAATTGGAGACTCAATTCAACTCCAAGTGCTTGATCTTTCTTCTAACCAGTTGGTTGGGGTGCTTCCAAAGGAATTTGGAAAGTTGACATCTTTTTTGAGGCTGATTTTAAATGGAAATCAACTTTCGGGTGATATACCTCCTGAACTTGGTTCATTAACAAATCTTGAATATCTAGATCTATCCACTAATAGATTCAGCAAGTTGATACCAAATATTGGGGGCCTTTTGAAACTAAACTACTTGAATTTGAGCAATAACAATTTTAGTGAAGCCATTCCAATTCAAATGTGTAATTTAGCTCATTTGTCCCAACTAGATATGAGTTATAACTTGCTTGAAGGAGAGATACCTTCACAAATTGCCAATCTACAAAGCTTGGAGTTATTGAACATCTCCCATAACAACCTCTCTGGTTTAATTCCCGTTACTTTTGAAGGAATGCATGGCTTGTCATTTGTCAACATATCTTATAATCAGTTGGAGGGTCCTCTTCCCAAAAGCAGAGCATTTCAAGATGCTCGAATAGAAGCATTAGAAGGGAATAAAAGATTGTGTGGAAATGTTACAGGAATGCAACCTTGTGGGGAAGAAAAACATGTTCAAAAAAAGGGACCCAAAGTCATTTTCTTAATCATTTTCCCTCTTCTGGGAACTCTATTACTTGTATTGGCATTCCTTGGAATTTTCTTATTTTTAAAAAGAAAAGGGAATGGTCCACTTACAAACCATATAAATGACATTCACATTGAAGAAGTGTTTGCAATATCAACTTTCAATGGAAAAGCAATTTACAAAGAAATCATTAAATCAACTGAGGGTTTTGATGCAAAGTTTTGCATTGGAAAGGGAGGATTTGGAGCCGTTTACAAAGCAAAGCTAACATCTGGAAACCTAGTAGCGGTGAAGAAGCTCCTACCTCTTCATGATGGTGAGATTGGACAGCAGAAAGAGTTTTTAAATGAGATAAGGGCATTAACAGAAATACGTCACCGGAATATTGTAAAATTGCACGGCTTTTGTTCAAGCTCACAACACTCGTTTTTGATTTATGAGTTCCTAGAAAGGGGTAGTTTGGCAACCATTTTGAGCAATGATGGAGAAGCAAAAGAATTGGATTGGAATAAAAGGTTGAATATCATCAAAAGTGTGGCTCATGCTCTGTCTTATATGCACCATGATTGTTCACCACCAATTGTTCACAGGGACATATCAAGCAAAAATATTTTGCTAGACTCTGAATATGTGGCTCATGTTTCAGACTTTGGCACAGCTAAACTTCTTAATCGAGACTCATCCAATTGGACTTCACTTGCTGGCACATATGGATATGTTGCACCAGGTAATATACTGAATTTTTTAATCAATGTACAACATAGAGCATATGAACATTGGCATTATAGATTCTATTTTTGTTTGTAGAGCTTGCTTACACGATGAAGATAACTGAGAAATGCGATGTTTATAGTTTTGGAGTTTTGGCTATTGAAGTGATCAAAGGAAGGCATCCAGGTGATATCATCTCCAATCTATCTGCTTCAATTGTGGAGGAGAATTTACTGTTGAAAGATTTGTTAGACATACACCTTCCACCTACCACACTTGAGGTTGAGAATCAATTGATACTCGTTATAAAGCTGGCAATTGCATGCTTGTGTGCTAATCCAGATTCTAGACCAACTATGCACATGGTTTCTCAGGTGTTATCAACTTCAAAGTGTAATAGTTTCCTAGAGCCATCCACAGTCTCTGGAGGACAAACAAGTGTTTGAATCATATGGAATGTATATTATTTCAAATTTATTCTTGCTGAAAGCAACTGAAGATTTAAGAGAATGTAATGCCATGTGTAATACTAGAACTTTTAATTGCAAATATCTGTGTATATATATATATATATAAATGCTGGTAACACTAAAATTTCTGGGCACTAGGACTGTGAAGGTACATATATGTTTCGTTTGGGTAATTTGGAATGTGTTACAGAGATTTCAATTGCAAAATAGAGATTTAGGGTATATAATTTCAATTCATGATGGGATTTATTATAAATGTGAGAGGAGGGAACACCACGTCAATTCTGCGAGTACCTAATCATTACATATTTGGATGCCAGACATTGTGCCTTCTAGGCCAACATGTTCTATATAGATGAGGTAACATATTTTTGTCTGCAAGGTATTAGGGAATCCAAGTCTCTAGAAAGAATGTAGAGTGTTGTACCAGCTTTCCTTCTTTTAATGATGAAATTAGCCTCAAATTAAAATGAACCACCACATACATTTTCCAAAAAGAAAAAAGATGGCATCTGCCTGTTAAAGCTGCACATCAATATTCTTTCAGACAGCCGATATCAAATAAATCACATTATTTAGATCCTGATGGTAAGATACGAATATATATAAATACAACTGATACGGGAAGAAAAAAGTTATGTAGTCTTGTGGCTTGTGTCAATAGTTGGAGTCGAGTAACATGCATGATAGTAGAAAGTTGAAACTGACATGGAGATGGCAAAAATTCTTGTCTCACCTAACATGTCCTGTTCCGAGCGAATTTTTCCCTCCTTGAAGAACAGATTTTCCCTCCTCGAAGATAGAGATATATATATATATATATATTCTTCAAGGAGGGAAAGAAACAGACAAGTCTTTAACTGTGGAAGCTACTGTTGCCAATTCCTGTTCAACCGTCTTAATTTTCTTCTTCAAATCTTCAATAAGAGAATTTGAGGATGAGAAGGTATGAGTAACTACCTCAGCCATCTTTTGTTGATTATCAAGAATCTTTGAAAGGACTTGCTTCTACGGAAGAAACCTGTCTCTTGGTTCCATCTGGATTAGTTCCAACAGGATTTTTGATTTTCCAAATATATTTTGTGTTGGTTTGGGGATGGTCAAAGCTTTCAAGTGGAGACACAAGAGGCCTATTTATTGGCAATAACTCACAGAAATAATTTACATTCAAATTACAATGGGATTTACAGAGGATGGTAGGGGCCCCTCTAACCAACCCCACTCCCATAGCCCAAGTACATATCCTCCTTGAGACAGAGGGTGAACAAAGAGACAGAGGGGGTCACTAATCCAAATGGCACTCTCCACACACACACATGGACACCTCTTGGGTATCTTGTCACCATGCACTCACAATGACAGAATCCCTTAATAAAGGAATCTTATCTGAAATAGTTCCAATTGATCCAAAAGTCTTTAGACAGCAGTGGCCACATGATGATCATTGGGAAATGCCCAATCCTCTTATTGGATATGATGACCCCTACTAACACAACCATGATCCAGATGTCGATGCTGACGTTGATGAAAAATGGTTCCAAGGAAGAGATGGATGGGACTAGACATCCCTAACACTTAAAAGAAAGAAAGAAAAAAATGTCCCAGAAACATCTTCGGGCATGCCACCCTTATCTTTAGGAGTCAGAGATATTTACTTCTTTGTCAGAATCATATTCAGATGAAGATCACCAAGAAACTAGACCCCCTACTCAGTTTGACATTTGTCAACCCATTCTAACATTTGTTAGCCAGGACTCCCTCCTCCCCTGGACATTTGTCAACAAGGAACCAGGCCCTTACTGTCCTCTATAAATCCCATTGTAATCTGAATGTAAATTATTTCTACGAGTTATTGCCTATAAATAGGCCTCTTGTGTCTTTGTAATGGGCAGAGTGGAGAAAGCCCTTGTAAGATGTCCCTCAGTTCCTCTTATGTCTGATGTAAAATAGTTGTTGAATCTAATAATATCTATTAGTTTGTTATATCTTGTCATGTGTTCTATCCCATATTTTCATGTTATCTTTTATACGTTTTTAACAATTTATGCCATTAACCAGTTTTCATAATCTTCTTACACCCCCTCTCTCTTTGTTCGCCCTCTGTCTCTTTGTTGGTATCAAAGCCATGAGATTTGTTTCACCCTCCTTTGATTAGTATACTTTGATTATTGTCCTGATTAGTATGCTCTATGATTTGCAGTTGCCACAATACGTGGATCCTCTGTATTAATCACATCAGAACACTGGATTTGATAATCAAGTAAAACACTAAGGGGTTTGTTCTCAAAATCCTCAAAGAACTTACTTTTCCATAAGTGACCTTGTGGATGTTTAAGCCTAAAGTTGGTGTTTTAGTCCTGTTAGGTCTTAGGTAAACAGTTCTTTCTTGAAGAAACTATCATGGCAAGTTCTTCTTCAAAAGTCACTGATACTACTGTAGAGAGGGAAAATTCCTGACCTATCACAAGCTGACATATCATACTACCAAGTCTACAAAATACAACCAATTACAAAGTGCCATGTATTGTTGCTAGGTTTTGCTATCACTACTCGGAAACCAACAGAAATTTGCCAAGTGTCATGCAAAAAAAAAAAAAAATCACACATCAGCACATGCAAACGATGACATAAGCAGACCAGCGCATAAGCGATGACATAAGCGGACCAATCAGGCTGTGACATGTGTCACCAATCAGACTCTGCCAAGTGTTGCTCACCCACCGCCAAACTCCTATAAATAGAAGCCTTCCTAAGGCATTTGAGGGGATCCTGAGACCAAGGGACCGGGAGACCAAGACACCAAGAAGAGATCTTGAGTTCAGAAGTCCAGAAGCTCTGTTGGAACCAAGCCCTGAAGCCTCTAGGAACTTCAAGAACTTCAACTTCGAATACGAAGAACATTCGAAGAGAAGTCATCCAAATCATCTTCCTAGATCTCAAAGGTCACTGGAATCAAGCTCAAAAGCCTCCAGACACTCCTAGAAACTATAAATTGGTGAAGATCTACGGATTCAAGCCTCCAAAGCCCCGAAGAACTACCACTACAAACCTTCAAATATGAAGAACATTCGAAGAGGAATCATCCAAATCATATTCCTAGATCTCAAAATTCACTGGAATCAAGCTCAAAAGCCTCCAGAAACCTCAACAAACCACAAATCAGTGAAGCTCTACGGATTCAAACCTCTAAAGCCCCGAAGAACTTCCACCACAAACCTTCGAAGACGAAGAACACACGAAGAACATGAAGAACAAAGGATTTCTAACAAGCTCATAGCCAGAGATTCATTGTAATTCTGTTTCAAAGAGTTTCTATCCATTCTTCAGCCAAATTGAAGTATATTTGGTGTTCAAATCAAAATCATATTACCACGGTTCCAATCAACAAATCTTTTAAGGAGATCGAATCAGAGGGTCACTCTTTTGTAATTTCAGATAATTGTACCACACATTCATCAATACAAATTCGCATTTGCGAAACTATTTTACTTGTTTGACTCATTTCGAACCGAGAAATTTAGTCGTCCACAACTACTAAACCTGCTTTTAACCTTTCCCTTCGTAAATCCACTGCAAATAGGTTAGACTACTTGTATAAAATTTCTCATGTACCTGAAGATAGTAAGATCCCTATTATTGACTTCCCTATTGTAAATCCCTATACTGTGTTTGATAAACCCCAAATTTCTTTCAAAAAATCCATAAAAAAGTTGTTAGGTCCTTCTCATTCTTCTACTGTTAAAGAATATGTCCAAGTTTCCAAGTTTGACCAGTTCAATATTCCAGCAAGTGAAAGTGAAAACTTTATCACCCTTGCTCTTCCTAGAGAATTTGCAATTCCATGGCAAAAACAAGGGTACACACACCTTCATTTTGGTGCAGTAAGGTTGGCACTTACTTTCCACGGAAGGAAAGGACTCTCCGTAGTCTCTAGAATTTCACTCCTTGATTCTAGATTCCTAGAATATCAAAATGCAGTCATAGGAACAGTTTAGATCACTTTAAATGTGGGAACAGTTTTTGTCACACTTTTTCCCAACTTCAATATGCCTCTCAAAGATCCTCACCTTTGTGATGCTCTCAAAGCTATGTTGCACGAACACGGACACGAGGATACGGCAATTTTTGAAAAATAAAGACACGACACGGCGGGGACACGGCGGTTAAATAATTAATTAAATTTTATATTTAGGCATATTTTTTAATATTTTTAGACATAAAATAAGTTTATGTCTAGAATTTAAATTATGTAAGAACTACAAATAAGTAAACTCACACCCAAAGTAGTACAATAATACACATAAAATGTTTAGAGTACAAACCATAAAAGGATAACAAGTTCAACATCAAACTAAAAACATAAAAGGATAACAAGTTTTAAACTTTCAAGATTATCACAAAACAACAACATCGTCGTCGTCAACATAGTCATCATTCTCAACAATACTTGTCTCCATCTTTGGCTCATCTAGTGTGAGATAAGCAATCTCAAGCAACCCAGGTCCTCCAAATGGTTCATCCCAATTATCTCCACCAATGTCCCACTTCTTAGATTCTCCTGTAGTGTACTCAGGCCTCCTCCTTGAAAGAAGTCGAAGATTAGAATGAACAAACACTAAATCTTCAGCACATTTAGGAGTAATTCTATTCCTCCTCATACAATGGATGAAGCCATATGTACTCCAATTCCTCTTAGCACATGATGATGAGCAAGGTTGTCCAAGAAGGTTTAGAGCTAAAGTTTGAAGCACTGGTAAACTGGACCCATAAGTTGACCACCATGTTCTCATCATCATAAGCCTTAATTCCTGAAAACAAACCAAACTCCATATTAACATTCTTCCTATCATCAAGATTAGGAAAGATCCTTTTGAGGCACTTGTTTCTCTCCGCTGCAATTTCAGCATCCTTATGTGGCGCAACACGGCCTCTGACTTCCTCAATCCATTGATTAGTATATTACCTAGTTAAAAGCAAATAAATAAGTACAACTAATGAGTTTAGTTTATTTGTTTGGAAATACCTAAAGAATATAAACGAAAAGATTAAAGAGATAGAAAAATTACTTCGGATTCAAGGAATGGGCTAGGCAATGAAGTGGTGTGCAATTTTTAGTCCACCGTTCAATGAGTATATTGTGTACCACATCATAGAATGGAGACTCCTTATAGTCTTCCTTTCCTTCATGCCGGTATATTTCTTTCTTCACATTTTCTATCATGGAATCCCACATTTCATACACCTTATGGAGAATAGGTGCATCCGTGTCAGCCACTCGAAGCATCTCATAAATAGGTCATGTGAATCTTAGAATATATGCAACCTTGTCCCACCACAAATCATTCAAAACATAATCCCTCACAGTTTGAGCTTTTCCTACATCATCTTCTCTATATGACATCCATTCCTCACTAATGACCATATTTCGAAGATTTTGTTTTACTTGAAACAATCTTTTAAGCATGATGATTATTGAAGCAAATCGTGTTTCAGAAACAACAAGTAACTTCAAAGGGGAATATGAATTAAAAAATTGCTAATCTCATAGAATGATTTGTGATGAAAATACGAATGAAAGTTGCCTCATCTGAAACTTGTGCAATCCAGTTACATTCATTATATGTAACCTCATTCTGCAAAGAGTTCTTAGGTGTACATATATTCCTAAATGCCAAATTGAGGGTATGCACAACACAAGGTGACCAAAATATATGAGGATATTCAACTTCAACAATAGATCCTGCAGCCTTCATAACAAATGCATTATCAGTAATAATTTGGACAACATGTTGATGCCCAACCTCCACAATGACCTTTAGAAACAAGGCAACAATGAAGTGCTTGTCTTTGTACTCTTTGGTACCATCAATGGATTTGATAAAAAGTGGCCCTTTCTTTGATGTAGCCATAAAATTGATAAGTGGCCTTTTTTGTACATCTGTCCACCCATCACTTACAATGCTAAATCCTTTTCTTTCCAAGTGTCTTTAATTAACCTCAACAACTTCTCAATATGTGCCCTCTCTTTTTGCAACAGAGTTGTTCTTAATTTATTGTAACCTGGAGGAATATAGCCCGCTAAATTATTATTAGCTGCAAATTTGATCATGTCAATCCAATACGGGTTCTTAGCAAAGTGAAAGGGTAAACCAGTAGAATAAAATGTCCTAGCAATAAGAGAATCTAATTGCTCTCGACATTTATTGTTAAATGCCCTCTCCAAAGGAGAATTCCCAACCCCTTTTTTTTTGAAAAAATGGATGACTTGTAGCTGTACTACTCTCCCTACTGCCCAAATTAAGACTAGTAGGAGAATCAATTGGTAAAGACACTAGCTTAGGCTTCTTCAATCTACGCGAAGATTCCTCATACGCATCTTCTAATTTCTGCATTTCATTATGATACTCATCTCCAACCTTGGCACATGGTTGTATTCCAAACTTAGACAATTTTAACAAGTGTGCCTTCACCCTTGAATAAGACCCCTTGAAAGTTTTTTCGCAATAGTTACATCTGAAAGCAACATTCCCACCACCAACACTTGCTTTTTCTAACTTAGTAACATATTTCCATAGAGGAGCAGCAGCTGTCTTAGCTGATGATTTTTCACTTTCAATTTCAATATTCATTTTAGTAAAATCACCTATAATATTTAACTTTAATAAATAAATAAAACTATAGCAAGACACAAAAAAAAAATTATAACTTATAACTTATAACTTCTAACTTATATAAATAAAAAATAAAAAAAAAATAGGACAGAGGGCACCCACAGCAGCAGTGAAAAAGAAAAACAAAAAACAAAAAACAAAACGCGTTATAACTTATATAAACAATGGAGTAACAATACACCCACCCATTCACCAAACTTAATATTTGAAAGAAAAAAGAGAGAGAGAGAGAGAGAAGAGAATCAAGAGATCGGACCTGCTGTCCACGCCGAGAGAGAGAGAGATCGGAAGGGACAGAGGACAGAGGGCACGGCGTCGACATCGGAGCTCGCCGATCGGCTTGATCTAACTCCGGTGAGGGACAAAGGGCAACAGCAGCGACAGAGGGAGGGTGGGTTGAGAAGAACTTGAGGTGTGGTTTCAACTTTCAATCTAGAGTCTCTTAAACTTGCTTTATTGTTTTAGGGTTATCACAAAATCAATGGTATTGGTAAGTCCACCTGTCAAGATCTGTGATTTTTTTTTTTTTTTCACTTCTGGCATGTCGGACGCGTCGGAGCTGCGTCAACGCAGTGTCGGAGAAGCGAAAAATAAATAAAAATAAAAAAGAGACACCGCCGGACACCGGAATCTAGCGCGTCGTAGCCGTTTCGGTGTCCGACACAATGCCAAAAATGGCGTGTTCGTGCAACCTAGTCTCAAAGTACAAGTCCAAATTACAGGAGCCTCTCAAGTGCAAGACACCTTTACTACCACACTTCATTACCACCTTGCTTATAGGCTTCCAAATCATACTTTTTACATAGCAGTTCCAGAGATGGCCCAATCCAATGATGCTTTGCTAATTCAAGTTGATCTAGGAATGACACCCATGTGTACGTTTGTTCCAAGGCAACTCAACAGAGACCAGATGACTTCTCTCTTTCCAGAATCATGGATTACGAAATATGAGAAGCTTCATCAGGCAACTAAGCCAATCCAGTCAAATGATCATTTCTGAATGTTCAATTAGTGTTGAAAACACTATCAATGTTTAGACCCCCAAATACAAAATACCAATTCAAGCTTATAATCAAATAATAAATGTGCAGAATATGAATATAAGCTAAACACAGAATTGATACACAATCTAAACCAAATAAAATCACATCCACGGTAGAAATTAAATAGCAAAAATTAAGGGAAGAGAGATGCAAACACAAAGACAACACAAAGATGTGTTATCGAAGAGGAAACCGAAGCCTTCGACGTAAAACCTCTCCGCTGCCCTCCAAGCGGTAAATAATCCACTAAAGAATGTAGTTGGGATACATAAACAGCAATAAACCCTCCAAGCCTAATCTACCCAGGTACCTAAGCCCTCCAAGCTTCTTGCTCCAACGAGGTTACGCCGAACCTATTTCTTCTTTAGCTTACCGAACTCCGCTATAGCCCATAGCATCAACGAATAATCATTGGTCCCTTCTTAACTGCTTCCCAAAACACTAAATAGCCCTCTCACAGATGTGGGTATGGTGAGAAAAAGATTTGGATAAGAACCTCTCAAGAATGTAACAATGGAGAGGATGAGAGTAGAGGAATTTGAAAAGTCTCTATATGAAGATTGTGGATGAATCAATCTTGTTTTTCTCTAGGGTTTCTCTCTCAAAATTCTCTCTGGAAGTTCTCTACATTTCATGGGTATAAAGGGTATTTATACTAGGGTGAGATAGGAATGCGAAGAGTCAGTTTTTCCCAAACAGGGTGGTTTGGCGGCTTGGCCTCGCGACTTGACTGAGTCGCGAGTTCAAGCCGTAAGATAACAGAACGGCCAGACTGGACTTTTTGTCCTGTAGTGCTCCAGCTGGCGTGATTGTTCATCTTCCCGCACGCTTCACTCGTGTGCTGTATTTGGCGGCTTGCCAGTCGCGAGTCCCAACCGCAAATCCCTGCATCTTGCACAAACTTGAGCATTTCTTCACATTCTCTCACTCACTACACTTACATGATTCCCACTTAAATACAAGGTTACTAATTGCTAAATTACAAGCAAATTTGGCACGAAATAAAGCCAACAAGATGGTTGATCAAATTCAACTTTACACTTTCTTTATCAGAAAAGCAAATGGCGAAGTTGAGACAAGATTCTTGACAGCTCCACCAGAGAAGAAAGATGTAATAGTCTTTCCAACTCAAATTGCTATGCTTCAGCCAGTGTCATATGCTTGTGAAAGTGGCCTTAAAATCAAGGCATTTCTACAAGATGGAAAGCCCTACTATGAAGGAAAATCACCTTCAGGTCACATATGGTGGGATATTTGTGATTGTGCTGATTGCCAAGAAGAAGAAGTTTTTGAAGAAGATTATTCAAGAAGAAAGAAAAAATCTTCCTAGCAAATACTCAAAGAAAGATATGAAACAGGAGATCCAGAAGTTGACCTCCTTGGAGAACCCTCTGGAAAATTTGATTATTTTGTTCTCTACCCTAGAACTAGAAAACAAAAAATCCCTCCTCCTCCATGTAAAAAAGATCATGTTCAAAATCCTAAACCTCCATTAATCCCATACTATCAGAAAGTCCTTCCCCAAATACCAAAATGTCAACCCTTTCCTACCAGTCAAACCCATTCAGAGAAGCCCTTACTTTGCTACATGTTTGACTAGGCCTCAACTTCCTATTCACATAATTTTCCTCCACTTGAAAGTTTTCACCATCCCCAAACCAACACAAAACATATTTGGAAAATCAAAGAGCTGTTGAATCAATTCCTCTTATGTTTGATGTAAAAAAGCTGTTGAATCTAATAATATCTCTTAGTTTGTTGTATCTTTTCCCTAACACTTTAAAAAATAAATAAATAAATAAAAAAGGTCCTAGAAACATATTCGAGCATGCCACCCTTATCTTCAGAAAGACTGTCCTATGACCATTTTCTTTTCTGAGAGCATTATCCCTTGAGATTTTACTAAATTATAAAAATCAGTGAGCAGCTTTTCATGGGATTCTTCATCTTTTGGGAATAGGAGGATATCAGATAGTCCATTCCTCAATATGTGGCTCTTCAAATACTAACGGAACCCAATTCTTCTTAAACACATTCCAAATCACTACTAATTAACAAAAAAAAGGTGCAAAAACAAATCTTTCTACATTACTGTGTATGCGCCGTGCACCTGCCTCTTGCGCCACTAGTTGTCTCGCAATGAATCCTTGGTTGTCCACTTAGCTTCAGCCTCCTACACCAGTCCAAATTGGCAACCTCCGGTATCTCTTTCATTGTTTATCTAGCTAATGTTAGTGCTAAAGACTAAAAGAACTTCAATTTACTTTCCACTTTCCAATTTTGAATAGAACCAATCAAAGACTTTTAAAGAGTAAAGTAGTTTACTCTCTATTACCGTGTGCTATTTTTAACAAACGGAAAAATTATACTTTACCACTCTAAATTATATTTTCAATTACAGTTTGCACTCTAAACTTTCAAAATGTACAATTTGCACCCTAAACTATAACCCATATTACACTTTGCACCCCACCATTAATTCTACAGTTATCTTTGATAGCACAATATAAAAAGACTCAATTACCCCTCTTGTCAATCCCTTAAAAATAAAAGATAAATTACATTTTTTATGCCAAAAGAGAAATCTGAAGGGAACTTGTTTGATAGGTGCTACTGTGTTAGAGATTTTCTTTTTCTTTTTCTTTTTTACCAACCAACAGTTTTAAAAGCCCATAGTCGGCCCAAAGTACACGGTCCAATATCCATGAAAATTAAATACCACTTCTTACTAAATCAGGCCCATTAAATTAACTACAAATTTATCAATAAATACAAAACCCAAATTTTAGCCCAATAGCCCATTCACAAAACAAAGCACTCAAATTATCAAAGCCTATAACCCATATCAATGGTCAAAACAATTCCCAGTATTGAATTAGCTCAGATTTGGATCATGGAACTAATTGGGCTAAGACTCAAGTAAAGAGGGACCAAAAGTTTTTTGGTCTATTTTGTGAGGCCTAGCCCAAATGAAGTATTTATTGATGGTTGGCCTTCAAACTTACAGGCATACATTAACAATTACTAATAACAAAGAAAGAAATACATAATTTGTGTATTTTACAGAGGCAAGATCAATTCCATTGACCATATATAGTCAAAAAGAAAGAAAAATTTATGGATATAATATCAAACCGGGAGTAATATTGCCATCCATCTGTGCCAAGGAGTACTATCATAGAAAATATTCAATTTATTATAGAGATGAATGTAATCATCTCTCATACTTATTGTAGGGATATTAGGCCTAGAAGTTCGTTACATATTTGTACATTGGGCCTATGGCCCAAGCCGAGGATAAGGACTAGTCCGAGGAGGAAGAATCTCCATCAAAGAAGACCGTGTTAGCAAATAAAAGAGTTAGTTTTGGTCATAAAGGTTCAACGGGATATTAGCCGAAGATCAATGTCTCCTCAGCCGACTAAAGCCGAGGTCAGAAGAAATGGCTTACTAATGCAAGAGAACCTCCCAGGAAGTTCTGTTGGTATGAATAAACATTGCGGAGATATTAGACCGGGAGAAGTCCTAAGATATCTTAGGAAGAAAGCTGTCACCACCGCATTTAATGTTCTGTAGCTAACTTCCTGGCTGCATTAATGTGGAGAGGACCCCTGAACAGTGTAAAATTGGTTACCCCAAGGCGTACAAGACCAGAGAGAGTGTCTAACGGGACAAGCACTCAAGTGGTGACTCGGGTGATCAACAAGTGTAGGATCAAGATGCTTTAGAAGGAACTATATAAGGGAAGAGACCTTTCATAGAAGAGGGGATCGAAAATTGCAAGAAGAAACACTGTAACATTCAGGAACCAAACTTGTAATCCAATTTGAGAATAATATATAAGAACAGTGCACCTCGGATCTTGCCGAGGACTAATTTTCTTCAATACAACCCTATTTCTTTTCACTCTCTTATCATCTGAATCTATTCCAACGTTTGTCTAATCAACTAAAGCCTAGTTTTCCAACCCATTCTCTAGAAATTCATTGTTTTGGGCTTTTTGGGCCTAAGTCCTCCCACGTAGTGGGTTGTGCTTGCTCACTCCCAAGTGCAGGAGATCGTAGCATTATAATTCTTGGAGTACCGAGGTTGAACCACAAGGAGCAGGGTATATTCAAAGACAATATAATTAAATAACAATTTGGGTGAAGAAGAAAAGTAATTTTGCTTGGTGATTGTTAACAAGAATAAGAATAAAAACTTATTTAAATCAATAATGTAAATACCAGGGCATCGGGGTGTTTCACTATATCGATATGAAATTCTTTGTGATCTAAGAAATTATATATTTCATAATTGATTGTTCTTATACAATTAAAAACTTATGATTTGGTTGAACTGAGACAATTCAAGAACGCATGATAACCTCGATTAATAATGCGGTTAGAAAAGTTTTCAGAAAAACTCATTCACTTTAAAACCTGATTTCTATTTGAAACTATTAGAAATTCGTCTAAATAATAAGAAAAACATGATTGAACTTATTGAAAGCATGGAAGAACTAATACATCAAAAGAAATCTAATTGAACAATCAAATATGTCGTTGATAAAATCCTAGAAAGAATCACATTGAATATTCATACCATATAGAAGAAACATAACCCCTAGCCCTAGCAAAGAGTTTAGGCTGCCATTAGAGAAAGGAAAATACAAGTTTTTCTCTGCCCAAAATTCGTTCTCACAGCCTCTCTTCCAAACCCTAATGTCTAAGTGTCCAAAGAAAATAAAACTTTTACTATTTTAATTTCCGTCCAGGTTTACAGCAGTAACTTGTGAGTTAATTTCGGCCTTCCAAAGTTGAGAATTTGGAAAAACTAAAAACTGGAAAGTTTTAGATATTTAAGTCATGGTTCCAACCCATCCAGTCTTGTGTCAATTGGATTTTTGAGGAGAGAGATACGCCCAAAATACTGATCAGTGCTCAAATTAGATTTTTCCTTTTCAGATTCTGCCTCTTTGATTTCTTTTCCTTATTTGAAGCTTCCAATCATGGTAGACGATCCAAGCACTCCAGCTGCACCTCCTTATACATTTAAGCATGGTCCTTTAGCTCCACTTTAATTCTAGTTTGGCCTCCATTCTCTCACAAATTCTTGTAAACTTATCTTTCTCACATGATTTCCTAAAAGTAAAAAATTACACACAATGAATAGCATCTTATTCAAGAAATTATGTAAAGATAAATAATAGGGACTAATGCAAATCATGGCTTAATTATACAAATTAAGCATAATAATAAGGAGATAACGCCCACATAAATATAAAACAAGTACACATTTTAAGGCGTTATCACACCCCCCCAACTTAAATCTTGCTAGTCCCTAGCAATCCATAAAGCACCCATGTCTACTAAAAGTGAAAATTTAAAACTAAAATGCATGCCACTTTCGTAGGCTACACGACTGCACTTCCCATGTGCAGCAAGTTTTTGAACCCCTAGGTCACCCTAGTGGACGAGTTTACTCTTGTGAGGGTTTGCAGTGACTCTACCCACAAAAGTCAAACGTTTCTTGAAAATTCCTGCAGCAAATGTTAGTCTGCTTTATCATTATATCATATAAATGAACTTTCAATTTTTGAGTTGGGATACTATTCATCATATTAAAGAGCTTTCACTAGCTTCACTTTTGGAGTGTGTGTGTGCATAGCCCATCCAATCAAACTGGCTTTTCCAAACATGCATAGACCAAGAATAATCTAGATTAGAGCCTCTACTCCAAAACCTCTCTTAAGTCATCAACACTCTGAAAGAACACACATAGAAGTAATGGTTTCTCTCTTCAAATCACATGTGAACAAAAAGGAAAGAAGAAGTTTTAAGAATATCACATGTGTATACAAAAACAGCCTCTAAAACAACGGAAAAAGATCTCTTGGAAATGATGTTGAATTCCTGGAAACATGAGGTTAATACCATTCTCATCCCTAGTTTTTATCTCAAACACATACCAGCCATGCACCTTTAGGGTCAAGTAGGACTTTAAGCTCAGTGATAGTATAATCTTATGGCTAGGTAAAGGCAAACTGCTCTCTTCGAAATATGAGGTATATGAATCAAATGCAGAAAATTCAAGCCAAACCCAACTCATAGCAGTAACAACCAAATTGAATCAAAATAACCTTCACTCAACCATATAACCCTTTTGAAATACATGAAAGATGTGTAAGACACCAATGATTTATTGATTGATTATGTATGTCTCCTCTTTCTTTTTCTCTACTTTTTCTTCTTCTTCTTCTTCTTCTTCTTTTTTTTTTTTTTTTTTTTTTTTTTTTTGAAGAAAAGATCGACAATGGTGGTATCTAAACACATCAATTGCTCATAACTTGAACCCCTATGAGAATACCCATAAATAAAAATGGTTTGTGGTATTGTAGAAGTATTTCTTATGGCTCAAATGATGGTGACAATGGTTAATGTAAAGGTAGGCTGAATATTTGTTTAACTGGTGACAAAAAAATTGGTGGTCTTAGGCTCTCATCTCCTAAAATTCCACATAAACTAGCATGCCTAAGGACAAAAATAAGTAGGATCATGGTATATCTCCCCATAATGTTTCCAGTAGTCAACCAAAAAATATAGAGATCTTTTACAAAAACTGAAGCATATGAGAGAAATTTAAGAGTTCAAACAAAGATATACTCTCACAAAGAAAAGTAAGGCTCAAGAACTCTCCATATGGGTTGAGTTTCAGCTTATATCTAGCTTGTTCAGGATCCATGCATATCCAACATCCAACCGTCCGCTAACCTGGCTATTGTGCTCAAAAGTTTCCAATTGTGCTCTTCATGAAGGAGTCTTAATATTACAAATAGTATAACCAACTCAGCATTATTCATTCCATCACATGATATAAAAATAAAACTTATAACTCTTCTGCATTCAAAGTCAAGGTTTTTTTTTTTTTTAATAATTGAAAAGTTGAAACCAAAAAGAAAGAAAAAAAAAATTATGCAAAGTGCAGCAAAATGTGTAGACCTCTCCCCCCAACTAAAATATTGCATTGTCCTCAATGTATCAAAGCCAAAATAAATTCAAGTATAAAGGGAAGAAGTTACCTTAAGCATTTGATTTTTTTTTTTTTTTTTTTTTTTTTTTTTTTTTTTTGAAATTTCTTTCACACTTGCAAATGTTAGCTCACAAAAGAAAAATAATAACAAAACAAAAAAAAAAAAGCAAAAACAAAAAAGCAAAAACAAAAACAAAAGGCAAAAAGAAAAAAAAAATTAAAACAAATATGGTACAACTTCAGAAGGCTTTTTCAAAGTTCACGTAGCATCCCAATAGGCAGGGATCTCCAGTGACATAGTCTCCTCCTCAGATATAACTCCCCCTAAGAATGGTTTTAACCTTTGTCCATTTATTTTCAAAATCCTACCATCTCTAGGGTCCTCAACTATTACAGCTCCATGGTTAAACACTTCCCTTACAATGAAAGGGCCATCCCACCTAGGTTTTAACTTACCTGGGCCTAAATATGCATATTTAAGACCACTGGGTAGCGGCTTAAGCTCCAGTTGTGGTGCCTCTTCACTTGAATGCACATGCTTTTTTTCATTTTCTAATTGCTCCTCAAAGCAAGGCTTCTATCCTTTATTAATTTCCATCATCTGTTGTTCTTCAAAAACCAGTGAGGAATCCAACAAAGAAAAATTTTCAGATACATGAATATCACATTCTAAATCATAAGAATCAACAGAATTATTAAGAAGAGTTTCAAGAGGATCAGAAAAACAATTCTTATTAAACTCTTCTTGAACCATCGCCCTAATGAGGTTCACATAAGCACAGTCATCATCCTCATGTGCTTGTTTAGCCACATGAAATATGTTTAGCTCCAAAGTCATGGAACCAAAAGTGAGTTGCATCCTTCCATTCCTGCAATTAATTAAAGCATTAGCTATGGCAAGAAAAAGTCTACCCAAAATAATAGGGGTATGAACACTAGGATGTAAAACAGGTTGGTAATCTAGAATAATAAAATCAACAGGATAATAAAATTGTTCAATTTTCACCAACACATCCTCAACAATCCCTCTCGGTTTCCCTTACAAAGTGATCAGCCAGCTGTAAAGTTATTGAAGTAGGTTTCAACTCACCAAGTCCAAGTTTTTGATATACACTGAAAGGGATTAAATTAACACTTGCCCCAAGATCTAGCAATGCATGCTCCATGATGTAATCTCCAATAGTACAAGAGATCGTAGGACAACCTGGATCCTTATACTTTGGTGGGGTCTTATGTTGGATAACTGCACTTACCTGTTCTGTTAGGAATGCGGTCTTCTTCACATGATGCTTTCTCTTGATGGTGCATAAGTCCTTAATTACCTTGGCATATGCAGGCACTTGCTTGATAATATGCAATAATGGAAAATTTATCTTGACTTGATGCAAATACTCTAATATCTCAGATGCGGTGTCCAATTTCCTAGGTAATTTTAAGGCTTGTGGAAATGGTGGAGGGATTGGGCATTGTTCAATTTCACCAAATTCAAGTGACTCAGTTTCATCCTTCTCTTTTTCAACTGGGGTCTCCTTAGATTTCTTAGTTACTAAAGGAGAACTTTTATCAATATCTTTACCACTCCTCAAAATGGTCACAGCTTTTACTTCCTCATGTTTATCCTTAGAGCCAATTTTTAGATTTTGATTGATGGGATTGGGTTGAGTTTAGGAAGGAAGCTTCCCTCTCTCTATCGCACTCAATGAATTTGTAAGCCTAGTTATATGACTCTTGGTCTCTCTTACCTCTTCATCTAGCCTAGTGAGCATGGATTCAAACTTTTGATTTTGCTCACTTTGCCTTTGAATGAAAGTACTAAGTGCATCCTCCAAGGAAGTTCTAGATGATGATGATGCATGTGGTGAATTAAAATTCCTTGGAGCAGGAGGATTCAACACATTGTCGCTCTTATAACTCAAATACGAATGGTTTCGCATATTTGGGTTATAATTGTTAGAATATGAAGAATTATTTGGCCAATATGAATTAAATGCATGTACTTGTTCTTCTAACACATTCAAAAATGATGAAAGTGATGCACATTCATTTGTAGCATGGTTTATCTCATGACAGATTTTACACACCTCCATTGGGTCCTCTCTAAAGGTAGCACTAACACTCTTACTTCCTTTCATTTTGAGTGCCTCAATTTCTTTAGTTAGCATGCTAATTTTTGCACTCATGTTATCATCTTCCCTCAACTTGAAAACACTTCCACTAGAAGTGGTAGTGTTAGTTCTAGTCCTATCAGTGGAGTACATAAGGCTAGGTCCAGTCCATGTGTTAGAGTTTTCAGCTATCTCATCAAGATAATCCATTGCATCTTCAGGTTCTTTTTGTAAAAAGTCCCCTCCGCATGAGAGTTGAACAAACTGTCAGTCCCTAGGTGTAAGTCTTTCATAAAAATAGCTAACTAATCTCCAATCTTCATACCCATGAGTTGGGCAGAAATTGAAAAGATCTTTGTACCTTTCCCAAGCTTGGTATAAGGTCTCATTTTCTCCTTGGACAAAACTAGCTATCCTTCTTTTTTCTTGCTGGACTTTATGGGGAGGAAAGTGTTTCTTAAAAAATTCTTTGGCCATCTCCCCCCAACTACCTATAGACCTAGGTTTCAAGGTGTAAAGCCAACTTCTTGCCTTATCCTTAAGAGAAAAAGGAAAAAAACGTAACTTAGCAGTCTCAATAACATTTTGTGCATAGAAACTACTAATTACCTCTTCAAAAGCTCTAACATGGACATAAGGATTTTCATTTTCTTGTCCCCTAAAGTCAGGAAGTATTGCTAATAAACCTTGTTTCAGTTCTACATGTGGTGCATTCGGTGGAAACATGATGCATGAAGGAACCGAATTTTGTGTGGGATACAACAATTCATACATAGTTCTTCTATTCTCCTCATGATTATTACATGTTTCATCACCCATGATTGATGAAGAAGGTGAAGGCAAAGGTGTGTCAAAAAGATTACCAAAGTAAGTTTCAAAATTTTCCAATCTGCCTCTCTTGTTTCTAACCCAAATGCTCATGCAACAATGAATGCCAATCAAATAAAATAAAATAAAAACAAACAAAGAAATAAAAACAAAATAAGGGAAAAAAATGGAACGAAGTTACCAATAGAAGAATTTCCACCGGTTGTGCTTTGCTCCCAAAAATTGCCTCTGAACACGCAACAGCTCCCCGGCAACGGCGCCAAAATTGCTTGCTCACTCCCAAGTGCAGGAGATCGTAGCAATATAATTCTCGGAATATTGAGGTTGAACCACAAAGAGCAGGGTATATTCAAAGACAATATAATCAAATAACAATTTGGGTCAAGAAGAAAAGTAATTTTGCTTGATGATTGTTAACAAGAATAAGAATAAAAACTTATTTAAATCAATAATGTAAATACCAGGGCATCGGGGTGTTTCACTATATCGATATGAAATTCTTTGTGATCTAAGAAATTATATATTTCATAATTGATTGTTCTTATACAATTGAAAACTTATGATTCGGTTGAACTGAGACAATTCAAAAACGCATGATAACTTCGATTAATAATGCGGTTAGAAAAGTTTTCAGAAAAACTTATTCACTTTAAAACCTTATTTCTATTTGAAACTATTAGAAATTCATCTAAACAATAAGAAAAACATGATTGAACTTATTGAAAGCATAGAAGAACTAATACATCAAAAGAAATCTAATTGAACAATCAAATATGTCGTTGATAAAATCCTAGAAAGAATCACATTGAATATTCATACCGTATAGAAGAAACATAACCCCTAGCCCTAGCAAAGAGTTTAAGCTGCCATTAGAGAAAGGAAAATACAAGTTTTTCTCTGCCCAAAATTCGTTCTCACAGCCTCTCTTCCAAACCCTAATGTCTAAGTGTCCAAAGAAAATAAAACTTTTACTATTTAATTTTCGTCCAGGTTTACAGCAGTAACTTGTGAGTTAATTTAGGCCTTCCAAAGTTGAGAATTTGGAAAAACTAAAAACTAGAAAGTTGTAGATATTTAAGTCACGGTTCCAACCCATCTGGGCTTGTGTCAATTGGATTTTTGAGGAGAGAGATACGCCCAAAATACTGATCAGTGCTCAAATCAAAATTTTCCTTTTCAGATTCTGCCTCTTTGATTTCTTTTCTTATTTGAAGCTTCCAATCATGGTAGACGATCCAAGCACTCCAACTGCACCTCCTTAGACATTTAAGCATGGTCCTTTAGCTCCACTTTAATTCTAGTTTGGCCTCCATTCTCTCACAAATTCCTGTAAACTTATCTTTCTCACATGATTTCCTGAAAGTAGAAAATTACACACAATGAATAGCATCTTATTCAAGAAATTATGTAAAGATAAATAATAAGGACTAATGCAAATAATGGCTTAATTATACAAATTAAGCATAGTAATAAGGAGATAACGCCCACATAAATATATAACAAGTACACATTTTAAGGCGTTATCAGGCTGGGATCTCAAACCTAGTCCTTACACTTATCAATAAGATTCCTTTGTTAAGATTGTTAGTCCTAGATTTTGCTGCATCGTTGTTGTCGAGGTATTTAACCAAGATTCCTTTTTCACAAAGCAAATCCACATCTTTTGTAGTCTTGATAAGTGAATCCATCAAGAGAAAGTAATCTCTGATGTATGCATTTTCTATATAGAGAATTTGCTTTAATGACATAATGTTTCGAGTAAGAACTTTAGTCCAATCGTTTAGTTTTTAACTTGGGAATTTAGTGAGATGATACTGATCTCATATGTCTCGAATTAATTTGGTTTTTTTTTTTTTTTTTTTTTAAATTTCACATGGCGGTATAGTTGGCAAATGATGTTGTATGAAAAAAATAATTTTTTATTATTCGGTTTGATACATCAATTTTTTCATTCAAGGGATAATGACAACGACTAAATTACACTAAAAATGTTAGGGACCAAATTGATATAATTAAAAAGTTAGGGACCAAATTGATACAATTAAAAGGCTATAAACCAAATTGAAATATGATGTAAAGAATAGGGACTAACTTTGTAATTTACCCTTTATTAATTCAACTGTATGTTTGAATCAAAGATATAAGACATCACAAACTAGAATACAAATCCTCTATACCATTTTTAGTATTCTATTTTATGTTCCACCAATCACAACTTGTGAGAAATCATTTTATATTCCGTCAATCACAACTATATCATTACTATTGGATAATCACTTCATTCTTAGCTATTCCTAGCGTGTCAATGCTGAAAGGTCCTTTTCATGATCACAATTAGGGGTGTGCAACCAACCCGCCAACCTACCAAAACCAACCTGACCCAACCCAACCCACCAGGTTAGGTCGGCTTTTAGGGCTTGATGGGTTGGGTTGGGTTGGGTTGGGTTACAAAAAAAAAAATTTGACAACGGGTCGGGTTGGGTTCAGGTCATAAAATTCCAAACCCGACCTGACCCACCCATATATTTAATATATATTAAAAATATATTATATAATTAATAAATTTGTTTAAATAACCAGCTCTTCCTCCTATCCTATATAAAAGTCAATATTAATGTATATTTTGTTTATCAACTCAGGTAGCAAATGTAATTTTTTTTTTTTCTGCTCAATTTAATAATAATAGTAATAAAAAAAATTTGTCTAACCCATAGGTTCAACCCGACCCAACTCGACTCATGTAGGTTGAGTTGGGTTGGGTTGGACTTATGTGATAGGTTGGATTGAGTTGAATATTTTTTAACCCACCATGGTGGGTTGGGTCAAAAAATCTCCTTAACTCGACACAACCCGACTCATGCACACCTCTAATCACAACACTGATTGGGGAAATAATTAACTTAATTGTAAATTCACAAATATTTAAAAATTAAATTAATTACTAGTAGGTCGCTAATGTTGATGTTCTTTCGTCTTTTTGCTCTCGCGTGAGGTGTGGGGTATTTATAAATAATAAAAATCCTCTGACAAATGTGTATAAAGGTCTTCAAGGAAAAAAACGTGTATTTGACTACTATGAATTTATTTGACTTGAACTTATAATACCCTATCTCTTCTTAGACCATATAATCTACATATAGTAAGGGTGTTAAATGGTTAGGTTTGGGGTGGGCATAATTGAGTTGAATATATAAAACTCATTTACCCATTAAAACCTATTTAACTAATTATTTCTAACCCAAATCCAACCCAACCCAATTATTATGGGTAAACCTCAACTCACCCAATTATCAAAATTACCAAAATGCCATTAAATGACCTATTTTTTGGTTCAATATAAATAAATAAATAAAAATAGCATCCTTTTCATTTCCAGTATTTTCTTAGCAACCAATCAAAGTATACATTAGTAACCAAACAATTCAAACATGCACAAAATTGTAAAAAATAAAAATAAAAACTAAAAAAAAAATTTAATCAAAAGCAGAAATTTGCTAGAACAGAATGGATCTATCTCACAGCAAAACTCACCTGAAAAGTGAAAACCAAAACTTCTCTCCAGCGAAACTAAAATTCAGAGTCTCTGAGTTCAAAGAAAGAAAGAAAATCAAATTTAAATTAAACCTTTTTTTTTTGGTTCAATATAAAGAAATTAAATAAATAAGAAAAATTAGCATCCTTTTCATTTACGAAAATTTTCTCAGCAACCAATCAGAGCATTTATACATCAGTATTGTAAAAATTATAATAATAAAAAAAATCAGAAGATACTATTAGACTCGCTTAGGAACCTGGAATCCATGTATAGATCTCATTCGTCGATTGAGACGCGAAACCCACAGAGAATAGATCGGACGGCTCTACAATCCTCGAATCTGCGCCGGACCACGCGGAGGCTAGTGAAGTACAATACGATTTGTTTCTCTGCGCCAGCGAATGAAATCGACGGCCCGGATTGGCCATTGAAAACGGACTGTGGTGAGCAAGTTGACCAGGAGCGGAGGAGCGAGCTGGCGAGTGGTCAGAGTCGGTGGAAAATGAAAACTGAAACACAAAACGTTTGAGCTGAGGGCTGGTTTTTTTTTTTTTCTTTTTCTTTTTTGTTCTTTTTTAATGGGAAGGCAGTTGAATTTGGGTATATTGTTTTTGGGTTAAATGGGTCTCAATGGATTATTAGTTAAAACCCAATAATCACTAGATCTACTTGGGTTGATGCCCATTTAACCCAACTAATAATTGGGTAGGTTTGGATTCAATTAGAATTGGTGGATTTGGGTGGGCAAATGGATTTGGGTTTACTTTGCCACCCCTAAGTCTTATTAAGAGACATGGTTGGCAGATGGTTGGCTAGAAGACTTTAGAGACAAGCTCATTAAATGAGCTATTCCATCAAGTGTGGGTTGGAACACACGTGTGCCACACATTCAACATATATTATATGTATAATTTTAAACTATAAAAACTTACAATTTAAAAAATTTATTGATGACATAACTATTGATCTTTAATTTTATGGAAATTTTGTAAGCATGGAGGATATAAGAAGAAGATATAATCCAACGGTAGATTTGTTAAAATTCACTTCTAATAAAAAGATATTGAGTAAAGTTATAACCTTAGGCCACAGTCAATTTTATAACTAAATTTTGTCATTTTTAATTTTACTAAAACAATACTTAGTAGGTAAGTTGGTATCTATTTTAATTTTCTCTAGATGGAATGTTTTCTGCACAATTCTTAATATGTGCACAAATATAATATAGTTTTTCTGTCTAGTCAAAATAATAATAATAATTAACGACGACACCTAACTTCTGAAAGAATCAAAAACTAATAGCTTTAGGTTTTAAGGGTAGATCGATATAGGCTAAAGGTCAAACCGTAATGATGTAATAATTAATTAATAAAAGAAAATAGTAATCTTGATTAAAACAATATCTAATCTCTCTCTCTCTCTCTCTGTTGCTTTTAGACTAAAATCACATGCATGAATGAAGCAAGATATAGTCAATGATGGAACAAGATCAACTGGGGCTTCTCAATGGCAACAAACAAGATAGACGACGTGACACTCATCGTGGGGAACACGAGTGTTGTGTTTCAACTGTTCCGCTGTCGTTTTGAGCAAAAGTATGAGATAAGAAAAGAAAAAAGAAAAAAAAAATGCTGTTTTCATTTGCTTGATATGAACTTATCAACACAAACTAATTTGAACTTTAATGATTATTCAATAACATTTGTGATGCTTTGGGTTTGAATTAAAATTTTACATAAAATGGGACAAGCAAGCCTCAAGTCGTATAGTCTACAACCCAATTAGTTGTAATGGATTAAAAAACAGTAACAAAATCTTCTTAAATAAATTTTATGGAAATTAATAATCATTTTTGGGAGAAATTATTCAATACGACCTATGTACGTCCTTCTCTCGCAAATGTGGGTTTTATATGTGAAACTCACCTTTATGTGAGAGAAATTTGTATTCTTAATTTACTAAGCACATTGAATAATTTCACCATTTTTGTGATTCTCCGTACATGGAGAAAAATATTTTCACAAATGAATCTTCTAATTAACACAAACAAAATGGCACGCAAGATATACATGCAAAGATAGCAAAATATGGAAGGGAGAGAGTTCTATTTACTAATCTCTACTTGCAAAACCATTAATTTGTGGTAGAAAGAAAGAAGGGTGCTATTTACCCAAACCAAGCACCCCGTTGAAGGAAAAGGAGAGAGGATGAGAAGATGAAAGAATGGAGCATCAAAATCGTTCATTTTGTATCAACCTGTATTCCTGATATATCTAATATTTTGGACCCAAATTCAAGAAAGCTGAAGGCTGAAGGCTGAAGATCTGGATTATAGGAGTTGGGCAAGCTGACTCCAAGCATCGATTGCAAATTTGCAACAAAAACCTTTTAGAAGGATAAGCTGATGTTAATGCTCTAAGGAATATAAGAAATTTCATTTCTATTTTTGCACGAGGAAAAATAGCTTTCAACCAAAAGGAAGTTTGAGAAGCAATCCAATTCACTAGGAACTCAAGCACTCCACTAGATGCATAAGTAATAAATAGAAAAGGTATTTCTCTATGACAATTTCATAATTAGTCCCTAAATTTTGAGGATTAGCTATGTATCCTCAACAGACTAATCAAAACCAATCATATGTATTCTTTTTTACCATGCTATTCTATTTAAATTTATACTTTTTGTCACCTCTTTAATTGATTCTTTTTTTTTTTTTTCTATTTTTACTAATACTAGTCGTAGACCCGCACGTTGCGCGTGATAATTTTTTAGATAAAATACTATTTTAGTCTCTAGACTTTATAAAGAGTTTAAAAAAATATATAGTTTTATCATATTTTTCATAATATTGTCTATAACATTTTTTCCATTATCATATATTTATTGGTTGATGATTTGCATAACATAGACATTAAATAAGAGGTAAAACTATTCATTGTGTATGAAGATTATGATTATATATATATATATATATAAATATAATTTCCCTAGTTAGAGTTTGATTATTTTTAAGTTTAAATTTTGTATTATTATATTTAATTGCTGATTATTGATTTAATTAAGTGAATGTAATGATTGATTTTATTGCACTATAAAGTTTTCAATATCCTCTGCATAGCCATCTCTATTTTATTTCTTATTCCTCTTGACCACCTTTTTATTTTCCAAATAACGGTTATTAATTGACGTTTGATTTTATTTCTTTTTTTCTTCCTTCACTTATTCTTTATTACTTTGTATGTTCCCTTGCTTGTTGTAAATTTTATGGTTATCAATAAAAAATAGATATTATGGATGGCTTAAATAGTTATAGATATAGTTACGTTAGTGGTATGTAAAAGGTTTTTTTTTTTTTTTTTTTTTCAAGGAAATATGAAAGGAATTTCTTTAGTTTGGTCTCAATCAATTAAAATATCCATAATATATTAACAAAAGTCATAATGAGTCTTAAATATTTTTAATGTATGAAGTGGTTAGGTTAGTGGCATGTCAAAGGTTTTATAAAAAAAATTTAAAAATAATTCCAAGGAAATGTAAAAGGCCTTTTTTAGAAAAAAGAAATTGTAACTTTTTGAATTGTAGAAATATGAATATTTTACTTACCTTGTTTATAGATTTCATTATTAAGTTATAAACATCTAAATTAAAGTAAATGAATATATAAATGCAAAATTATATATAAAGTTACAACCGCACAAGATAAATATGTATAGATAAATTTTTTTTTTTAATTCATGAATCATTATTTCATTTTTTACTTATAAATATCTAAATTAAAGTTTTTTTTTTTTTTGAAAAAAAAAATCTAAATGAAAATAGATGAAAATGTAAAGGTAAAATTATATGAAAAGTTAAAACTACCAAGTTGAACGTTTAACCACCGGTAGATGTGTGTTTTTTGAAGTCTTAAAGTATACACAATTGCTTTAGTTGGAACTATATAACTATGCAAATATTGTTGTGAATGGTTCCTCATTTGCAAATTATCAAGTTTGGTGGCCTTACAAAACAAATATTTCATTTTGCAAAAAGCTTTACATGAACTCCTCTTTTGTGACAACTTTTTTTTTTTTTTTTCTTTTTGCCAAAACAACTTAAGAATATTAAGACTTAAGTTAACACATGTGTTAGTTGTAAAATATGTCAGTGATATGAAAAATAGAAAGGTTTAAATATTTAAAAAACATCTTTAATTAGTAGATTGTAATATATATAAAACATTTTTTTTCTCAATATTTTATGTAACTTTTCCTATAAGATCAATATTGTTAACATCCTTTAAAGATGATACATAATATATTACTTCCGTTAATATATAAAATATTATATATATATATATATATATATATTAAATAAGCAGAGACTATGCTAACACATAATATAAAATTATTAAGTTTGCGTAATTTAACTTTGTGTCAAAAAAAATATTAATGTATCTATGATAAAAGTTTTTATCTAAATGATATATAGTAGTTCATATTTTTTTAGACTTGATTCAAAAAGTTCACTCTCAATAGCATTTTAAGTCTACAAATTGCTCAATCTATGGGCCTAGACACATTCAAAGGGTGCTATCTAAATTATAAATTATATGACCCTGTATCACACAAATATTTTGATTCCTCTAATGTATGGTAAAGGAAGGCAGATTTGTGTCTAGCCATTTTCTTGATTTGTTCTGCATAATTTAATAGTATAGGGGATATGATTGGATTTAAATGTTGAATAAAATAATATGAGAGGAAAAAAAAAGTAAAAATAAAATATATAGCATTAAACATCAAATTATCCAAGTCATTCTATGTAATATAATAACATTATATTATTATATACTATATGTATAATGTAGTAGGATAATATTTAATCAAAGAGAATATAAAAGATAACAACTTAAAACACAAAACTAAATTACATCAACCCAAAGTAGAATTCTAATTAACAAAAAAATTCATCAACCTAAAGAATTGATGCAATTAAAAAAAAAATCAAACAAAAAATGAAAAACAAATTGAGAGAGAGAGAGAGAGAGAGAGAGAGAGAGAACTAACATTTTTTGTGTGAGAAAACTATGCATAGAATGAAAAAGAAAATGTCAAATTTATAATAAGATGTTGAGAATAAGAAAAGTCAAAATAAAGGAAGATAAAAAGGTAGAGAAAGAATGATATTAAGGTAGAAAGTAGTGGGGAGATGAAGAGGTAAAAGGAAATGAGAGTTTTGGAAAATTAATAATAAAAATAATGGTTAAAAGATATTTTAATTTTTAAATAATAATTAAGTCACCTTAAATGAGAAAATGATTAAAAAATATATAAGAAAGATTGAAAAAAAAAAAAAATGATGACGTGGCTGATGATGTGGCTCAATGTGAGTGTAGCAACATTAAATGCTACGCTTCAGCTTTTAGTAATATATAGATTATTTTGAGTCTTCATCTACCCTTTTTTTAATGTTCACACCGCTTAGATCAACTCACTTCCTCATTAGTGAATTTATCAGAGTTTTCAGACCCGGACCATTCATTGAACCATAAAAGAGAGAGGTTCAAGGTTTTTAAAGTCGAACCGTGATGACGTCATAATTAATTTAATAATTATTTAAAATATAAATTAATTAATTAAACTTAAGAGAGGAGTATTCTTATTATCTTTTTCTTTCTTTCTTTCTTTCTTTTTTTTTTTTTTCTTTTTTTTTTTTTTTTGTTAACTATGGACTTATTATCAAAAAAAGTGTAGTGATTTTCTGTTTTTATATTTTCAGATCAACGTGGCACTCAATTTTTATAAAACTAAATAAAAGGAAAAAAAAAAAAAGTTGAATTACTTAGAAATCAAAACGTGGCATTGTCATTTAATACACCACTTACCTCCACTTTCTTTTCATCTTATCTTATTACCTCATTGTTCTCTACTTTTCTATTTTTAGTCTTTTCTTTTCTCTTCATCAATTTTTAAGTTTAACTCTACTCTCTCTTCTGCAGATACGGAAGAAGCATCAACAGCGACGCTAAGATGTAATCTACCAAAAAAATATTACCTTCTGTGTTGGGGGGCATAAGTAGGATTTCATTCTAGTAATTTACTAAGAACGTTTTTCTCTTTTTTCCCTTAATTTTATTTCTATATATGGGTCGGTTTTGAAAATCAGCTTCGACTGTGTCACCACACCGGTGTCGGAAAGGTCATCAAGTTCCGTTCGCCGACGTCGGCTCGTTCAATCGGCCTAAAGCTTGATACGATTTGGTCGGTGAGGATCCGTTTTTCTGTGTTTTTTTTTTTTTTTTTAAGGTTCAAATTCAAAGGTAAGTAGGGAACCGTGAGAAGCGGTCTGATCACGGTTCTCAGAACCACGAGGTCTAACCGCGGTTCACACAGATCCCTGCTTTTTTCCCATAAAACGGTTCTTGAACTAAAAGAACCGCAAAAATGAGCGGTTTGAGGTTTTTCCAGTCGGACCGTACGGTCCAGTCTGGGTTTCAAAACCTTGGAATTTATCGCTCTCTTCTGCACATAATCAAACTATCTCAAGCAACTCTATCTTTTCATCAATAAAGATCACCCCTATCTTTATGCGGATTTTCTCATTTCAAATCCTATTAAATAGGTAAAATATATAAATTATTAAATACATAAAATAATAAAATAAAAATATATTAAAAAAATCCAAGTACAAACCAAAATCATTACATTTCTGTATTAACTACAGTTTGTTTCTTTGCTTGGTGCAATTGGTATGGTATTTTAAGTCAATTCTTTAAACTTCTTTCCCGCATGAACTAAGCACTTTAATTAGTTCAATCTCCACTACAATATATACAATATACCCGCATAGCATAACCAATAATTAAGATGCTACAACAAGAAAGGAATTCAAAGGTAACATAACAAACTCACCTTTTCCATCCTGCAGAAATGCTAACATGTGTTCAGTTGAGGTTTCTTTAGGCACTCAGTGTCAAAGAAACAACTGAAGAGAGCTTGAATTTTCGGACTTTAGTTGAATTATCTGGCTGAAAGAGAACCTCAGTACTCGATCTTACAGTAACTTCCTTCCACTCTGAACCTGAAGCCCCTTCACTCCGATAATCCCGAGGAGAATACAGAACTTGGAGTTTTGAGTGAGCTGCAATTGGCCCATGGAAACTTGAATAAATCGTATGAATCTTAGAGAAACCACAGGTGCGAAAATAGATGAAACAGCATCTAAGAGATGTGTGCGTGTAGCACAAATAAGAGGATTTAATCTTCTGATGAATAGCAAAAATAATCATGGGAAAAACCACAATTGTATGTAGAAAAGAATAAGGCCTCACTTATTAAAGGGCATCAACTCATTACCAAGTATTCCTTCAGATAAATAGTAATAGGGCAAAAATCAGGGGAATATATAGTCATTTGCTTAGTTTTGAATTTTGATAACCTTTACAATAATGATGACTGCTAAAACATGTTAATCTGGTTAAAAATATAGATACATATATTGGTAAGTTATGCAAGCACCTAGTGGGCAATGAACCCACAAACTCACCCTCAACCCTGCTTTTATAAGGGGAGGACATGCCATTTGAGCTAGAGCTCATTAGCCTTGTTGGAAAATGCAGAGTATACCGTAAATATAGCAAAGTGTTCAACACACAATATTTTTATCTACATATTCTTTTGCATTTTAAATAGGTGGAAGACCCATAGAATGAGATGGCCTGATATATTTGACCAGACACGAGGTTATTCTCTTCAAAAACAAACTAGCATATTTAGTAGCTAGGCTTTATTTCTTGAAACTGCATCACACAACTTATTTTTTTCCTTTTTAATCACACAATAACAGATACTAACTGTTAATATGATTTTAGGGCTAACACACATGCATAAATTGGCCAACCAATCAAGTTTAAGTGCCTGGAAAACTGATGAAAAATGGAATAATCTTAAGCCTTCAATATTCTGTATACCAAATATCTAATCATTAACCATGAGGTATAAGACTCTGGCTCCCTCCTTTAAAATACCAGATTTTCAGTACTCCAACATAACTATCCAAAAAGCAAGCAAAAATTGCAAAAGATGGGAGATTACCTAATCCAAACATGCTCGTCTTTTGGATGATCAGGCGACTAACTTTTGATCTTCTGATATTTTTCAAAGCATTGATGTCTTCTTGTTTCCCCTTGAAATCCAGAAATTCCCCAAGGACATATTTATTTCCTTTAAGCTCCAGCCTGCAGAAACAATTAAGAAACAACTGTTCAACAACCATCTAAATTTGAGTGCTGAATGGGGAATATGACCAACTATTTAACAACTTAATTCTGTATAAGGCCAGCAACTTCAAATTGAAATAAGTTTTGCATGATTAGATCATATGATTCTTTTTCTTCTCATTAGAGATATTATGTGAAAAAACCTACGACTAAATCTAATGAGTGCAAATAGGTTCAAGGCTGTCTCAACCATAATGAAATGGTTCCCTGAGCCCATCAACCTCACTCAAAAAGGGTGCTCCTGTTTTTGGGGACTTGGGTTTCTTCGTCCTTGTTTTAAATTTGTTAACAGGTATAGGCAAAAGGACCAAATTGACAAGAATTTTCTTTTTCTTCTTTTTTTTATGTGATAAGAATCTGAAATTATAGGGTAGCTATTGCTAAAATTAGAATCTCAAGGAATCGAAAGCACTTATGTCAACTCAATAATAGACAGCTTCACACCACAAAAGATACAATTATTTCTTTACCTCAAACAGTCACCATGAAATGCATTTCAAGTAATCAAAATAAATTTCCTATCATGCTTCAAGAGAATAGGCAGGTTCCAGCATCCAGTCAATTAAAATGTTTCAAGCATAGTTTAATATCATCCACCAAACATTTGACGTTACACACAAATATATAGGATTATGCAGTATGCAGACAACATATGAATCAAATTTTTAAGATATAGATAGCAACACACCTATCCCACATTGGAGCTGTGCTAAGGGTGAAATTTAGCTTCTGATGTATCGATTCTTGCATCTCTTTCTTTCCACTACGAAAGGCACCTTTGATCCAACCAGAAAACATGCTCTTTGGTTCTGGTTTCAGTTGTACCCATTGGTCATAGGTAATGACTTCAGATGGAAAAGAGCTTGATTGGAGGGTACTACAAGGAGATTATATAAAAATATTCAAATAAATAGAAATTCAGCTAAAATTCGAACTATGATGAAATAATTTAGTATTAGCAAACACTGAAGTCAGGTAGTATTAATTTTTCCTAATGGCAAAAAACAAATTTTCGGCATAACTAGTGAATTAAATTCTAAATAATGTGAGCTTCATTTCTTGAACCCTTCCATCAGCTTCCAACCTAAACACAACTTCATCAAGAAATTTTGCTAAGACTTTGTAAGCAACAAATGCTTGAAAATATGCAAAGCCTTTAGAGAAGAAACCAAAAATAAAATAAAATAATTTTAAAAAAAAAAAAAGATGAATGTGCAAATGGTTCCATATAGTGAATTACACCCAAAAGTAAAAAGCCCCTGAAGATCCTCTCAAAAAAACTCAAGAAATGAGAATAATCGCATATCAACCATCAACAAAGAAAATGTTCTCTCAAGATTTCCTTGGCCAATGAAATTATTAATGGATAGCAACTATAGCAACAGAGCAGACATAATGCTGCCTAACCATAAAAATTAAAAATTGCAGACATTGATAGTTAGAACATATGAGTACACTTCAAATTTGATTAGATGAACTGTGAATCTATTTTAATAACCACACCATTGGGGTAATTTCCATGCATACCCAAATTTTGGATTAGGCAGTACAACTTTACAAGAAAAATATCCTTCTGGCAGAGCAACTCCTCTCTGTTCAAGATACGATTCAAGAATTGAAGCTTGTTTTTTAGTCTCTGCCACCTGAAATATGAAAAGTTTTTAACAGTTGTAAGAACTAAGAACATGTGGTGGACAAACAGGCAACCAAGTTGCACCCTTCTACCTGATTCTCATTATCTACAAAAGTAAAAGAACCAAACTAACCTAGAAAATCATAAAGAAGAAAAAAAAAAAAAAAAAAAAGACATTTCTGACAGACTAATATAAATGTAGTAGAGAATGTATAGATTGGGTCTAGCCCCTAAACTCTTAAATTTGCATAATGTAAATCTCAGAGAGCTTGAACTATCTACAATCTCATAATCTAATAAGAATTTGCAACTTTACACATTAAAAATAAAAACGAAGTTGAACACCTTGATTCCACTTCCATTGCATGGCTATAGAAAAAATATCCTCTTTGTAAGCCAAACACTAAATCTATGCTACCATATTACGAGTCTTTATTAAGTTTTATAAGGCCTTTAATTTACTAGTTAAATTGAGATTCCTAACCCTAACAAGAAAAATAAAGTTAATGAATATACATAAAAATATGCTTCATTGATTTTAAAAAAGTACCAAATTGATTAATGTGATTACAAGTGGTTTGCATTGTTGAAGGCATGTGCGCCTGGAATATTCTTTTTACATTTTCTTCTTCTTTGGCGCTCTACTACTGTCCCTGAACAGAAAAAAACTTCTCTCTTTTCCTTATTTTTTACAACATCAATTCAAGCCCTTCTCCATACATGTCAAAACCATGAACCTAAAGCTTCCAATAACCTTAAGCCACCAAATAACCCATCAAAGCAAGCTTTAGACGAACATAATACCTTTTCTACTAATTATCAAGCATTTCAGCTATCCATGGAATTGACAATTAAATGAGAACAAGAGCATGAGTTAACATAGAAGAAGTTTGGAATATCACTATCACAATCACTAAACAAGTTAGGACCGCATGTTATAGCTTCTTAATGAAACACTTATTAAGTTCTGTCTATCTGAGTACATCTGGTGTGCTATTGATCAAAATAAACTAAATGTAATATGAGAGACACAAACCAAACTATTGAAGATAAAGGCAGAAGAAGATAAATACAAAAGGAAAAAGAATGAACTCCGACTCAGTATCCCACCATACTACACTGATACACATACATCAGTCTATTTATAAAGATCCATGACCTTAACAGATTTAGAGTTAAATTACATGAGCTGAACTATATTGAACACACACTTCAAAAATCTAACTGCCAAGTGCCAACTAATTCTTAACTGACTTGGCTGCCATTAACAACTTCTTGTTGAGGTATTATACATATTGGTGATCTACAGCGTGATCATTACCACAGATAGATACAATTCACAACATTCTTGGGCAACATTCGAAGCAATAAAAATGCTTGAACCATGACTAAATTCGGACACTAAGAAACTATAATTTGAACCATGACTTACAGGATCGGGAAATCGTTCAGCTTTGTGCTTACTGCCGCCTTCACAAACCCAGCTGCCATCCGAATTCACCGATACAAATCCTGATATATTCTTAACTGATATCACCGCTGCCTCCCTATGCAATATACATAAAAACACGAGAAATTGAAGCATACTGAGTTAAAAAGATTCCAACTTTATTTAACCTCTCTTTGTTCACTATTTATATCCTTGTATTTTCCAAAATTTTCTCAGCAAATCAAAGTTGAGAAATTTTGAAACTCTTACCCTTTGTTAACAAGAACCATGTCGATATTCTGTCGTGAACCCGTGTCGGCATCAGGAATTCGAAGCCCCACATAAACCTTTCCACCATAAAGCTTTTCAAGCCTACAAATTTGCTCAAAAAAGAAGAACAATTGAATCAGATACGCATACTCTCTGTTTGGATGTCGAGAAAATGCAGCAAAGAAAATGCTGAACCACAGCTTTTCTGCTGATTCAGCTAATTAGCCTAAACAAAATTAGAAACAAAAAGTTTTTTTTTTTTTTTTCAATTCAATGAAATTTTTACTCTCTTATTAGTCTGGCACTTTCTCAGCAACCAAACAGACCCAGAAAAAACAAAAGTGAAATACCTATCGGCGACTAAGAAGAGAGCATTGAAATCAGCGGATTCGAGATCCAAAACATCGTCGTCGTAAAAGAAGCACTTGAACAATTTGTAAATGATGAGGCCACAGAAGATCTCTACCCACATCGTAGCTTTTGTAAGAATAACAACAACAAAACGAGGAGCAAATTATTATTTAGTTTTATGGAGAGAAAGAAGAAAGAGTTAAACAAATGTTCTTTCCTTTTCTTTTTGTCGGGAAAATGGTTTCTGGGAAAATGTTTTTTTTTTTTTTAATTTATGTTTTTTGAGTAATGATACGTGCGAGCGTAACGCGCATTTGAAATTACATTCTTAAGTGCTAAGCAAAATTGGTAAGAAAAAGAATAATTTGTACAAGTTCAGATTTTTTTTTTTAAATCTCATGTGTGAAGTCTAATAGTTGACCTTTTCGCTTGGGATTAAGTTACCATTAACCTCTAGAGTCATGGTGTCATTTGTGTTAAAAATTTATTTCATAAAGTAAGAAGTGACTAGTCTCACGATCTTACATTCTTTTTTTTTAATTAAAAATACACAGATACTCATATAAGAGAGAAAATCGGGTTCTAAAACTATTTTATTTACAACCTAATTTAGGTCAATTTGATAAATTTATTATTGTAGCAATCTTTTTGTTCAGTTTGAAGTAAGTGGAACAAGTAATCATTTCCTTGGTTTTGATTTGCTATAAGTAGACTTTGTTTGTATCTTTTTGAGATTGAGCATTGTAATTGATATTTGTCTTATCTATATAATAAAGGTTGCTAGTTATATGATTAGTCATTAACAAAAGAATAATACGTACATACCTGACTAGAGTAACCTATAATAAATATATAATTGTTTTTTTTTTTTTTTTTTTTTTGAGAAAGAAGCTAACTTATTTTATTTCAACTTGAAACTATTACATCCAAATCTAAAATCGAAGTAATATGCGATGGGATATCTTCCATCCATACTTGTGAATCTGGTATACGTAATGCATTTTTCGCCAGACTATGAGCTACGCTATTGCTGTTTCTCTTAACATGAGAATACACCAATCGTTCAAAACTCCTACCAACCCACTTCACATCATCTACCAGCAAACCTATTGGAGAAAGGCTATCCTCTGCTAACTTCAAAGCTTTGATCAGGCAGAGAGAGTCACCTTCAAGAATCACATTTTGAAAGCCCAATTCACGTGCAAGAGAGGCTGCCTTCAGAGCAGCCAGAGCCTCAACCTCATCCGGTTTGTATGCATGAAGAATTTTTTCTGAACAGGCGGCCAGCACAGCACCATTATTATCCCTGATTACCACTCCAAGTCCAGACTGATTGAACTCACTAAAAACAGCTCCATCATAGTTTGCTTTCACCCAACCATCTTGTGGACATAACCAATTAGAGCCTCCAACATTTCTGTCCGTGACCATGACTCCAGGATTCCGCCAGTCAGCTCTGAATTGATTCAATTTCTGTTTTGCTTGTGCAGCCACCTGATGGAGCGGAATAGCAATTTGGGTGGCCCGAATCTTATTTCTTTGATTCCACACCATCCAAGCTGTGAAAGCAAATAATTCAACTGATTTATTCTCTGCAAACAACCAAGACAGCAACTCTTTAACATCTGTAAACTCCATCTCAGACCTGAAGCACCACTCTTCACCCACATCCCAAACCTCTCCCAACTCCAAGCAAGACCAGACAGCGTGCACAGACTCTTCCACTGCAGAACGGCACCTCTCACAGATTGGATCAGCTGTCACTTTCCTCTTCAACAAAGCCTGTTTAGTGGGAAGAACATTCCGACACGCACGCCAAGGGAAATTTTTAATTTTTGGAGGAACACGCAGCTGCCAAATCTTCTTCCAGAGCTGTTTGTCGTGAATTGGAGGGGCTTGATGGCTAGCTTCCATTTCAGATTCTTGTTTAAGGAACATATACCCGGACTTGCAAGTGTATTGACCCGATGAGGAGTATGGCCAATACAAAGAATCCTCCTTTGCTGCTCGGCTAAGGGGAATCCTCTTGATCAACTCAGCATCCTCTTCCACAAATAAACCATCAATCAGCCCCTCGTTCCATGTTCTTGTGTTCTGGTCTATGAGCAAGTCCACCGTGCAGTTTTCAAAACTCTCCAATGGACATATCGGCAGCCTTGGAGGGTGCTTTCTTGGCAGCCAACGTTCCTGCCATATATTGATTTTTCCCCCCTCCCAATCCTCCAAATTGCTCCCCTTTTAATTATATCCCTCCCCCTAAGGATACTCTTCCAAGCATAGGAACCTAACCTCGAATCAGCAGCCTCCATTATAGTAGCATTAGGGAAGAAACGAGCTTTAAAAACCTTGTAGAAGAGTGAGGACTTATCATGCAAAAGTCGCCAAGCTTGTTTTGCCAAAAGAGAGTCATTAAACATTGCAAGATCACGAAAACCCATACAACCAATGGTTTTTGATTTTGTCAAATCCTCCCACTTCACCCAATGAATCTTCCTTCGATCACCTCGTTGTCCCCACCAAAACTTCTTAATAAGGGACTCAATCTCATTGCATAAACTTACTGGCAATTTAAAGCATCCCATTGTGTAGGTAGGGATAGCTTGGATGACAGCCTTTAAGAGTACTTCCTTTCCAGCTTGGGAGAGTAGTTTTGCCTCCCACCCTTGAAGTTTCCTCCACACCTTCTCCTTTATAAAATTAAAACTCTCTTTTTTCCTTTTACCGACTAGAGAAGGCAACCCAAGGTATTTCTCATAGTTCCTAATTTCTGGTACCCCCAATTTCACCTTTATTCCATGCTTAACTTCATCCGGTACAAAGTTGCTAAAGAACAAAGAGGTCTTGCTTTTATTTACTTTTTGTCCCGAGGCTTCCTCATACTTGTATAATAGCTCCAACACCTTATCACACTCCTCCATAGTAGACCTGCAAAAAATAAGACTATCATCTGCGAAAAGCAAATGAGTTAGTTTTGGGCCTCTCCTACAAAGGGAGAAACCATGAATCTCTCCTTGTAAATCAGCCTTCTTTATCAACCCATTCAGCCCTTCCGTACAAAGAAGGAATAGGAAAGGGGAGAGTGGGTCTCCTTGCCTAATCCCCCTAGTAGGACAAATCATTCCACATGGATCACCATTCACCAAAACAGAATATGAAACTGTTTTCACGCACCCCTATTACAAGTTTTATCCGCCTCTCCCTAAAACCCATCTTCATCATTATAGCCTCCAAATAATACCACTCCACCCGGTCATAAGCCTTGCTCATATCCAGTTTAAGTGCCATATACCCAAATGAACCACCCTTATAGTTTTTCATGCTATGCAAGGTTTCAAAAGCGACCAAAATGTTATCTGAAATTAAACGATTTTTTGTGAAGGCTGATTGGTGTTCAGTTATAATAGAAGGAAGTATTTTTTTCAGGCGATTGGCAAGGACTTTTGAGTATATTTTGTAAAGTACAGTGCAAAGGCTAATGGGACGAAATTGGTGGGCAAATTCAGGAGAGTTTATTTTCGGTATAAGAGTAATATATGTATGATTTAAGGGAGGTGGTATGGTACCTGGATTCAACCAAGACAATATGGATGAAGTTACATCTTCGTTCACTGTACTCCAAAAATGTTGGTAGAATAGTGGCGGCATACCATCAGGTCCAGGTGCTTTCAGTGGAGACATTTGTTGGAGGGCACTATTGACTTCCCACGCCTCAAAATCCTTACAAAGGGCTGTATTCATCTCTTCATCAATCAATGTAGGCACACATTCAAGCATGCTAGCAGAAACATTACCCTCTGTAGAAGTAAATAGTGACTTAAAGTAGTTTACCATGACTTCACCAACATCTTCTTTAGAAGTTTTCCATACCCCTTCCTCATCTCTAATTCCTTCCAAAGTATTCTTCCGGAATCTCTTTGTAGCACAACAATGAAAATACTTCGAGTTTTTATCCCCTTGATTAGCCCATAGAATTCTTGAACGTTGGGCCCACATAGTAGCTTCCCTCTCTTGTAACACCTCAATATCTCTCTTGATTTGTCTAATCCGGAGATTATTCCCACTAACCATTGCAGCCCTTTCCTCTTTGGCTAAAACCTTCTTTAACCGATTCAAAACACATTTATTGGTTAGGGCTTAGGGGGTTACAAAAATTATGAAAAAATTGGCTGCTCGTGGATGCTAAGGGATCTGCATTACTGGCTTCTAAATGAATATGCAACATTTGCAAACTTGCCAAGTTGCCATTGCTTAGCAATCAAAGTCCTACAATTAGAAACCAATGCAGTGAAACCAGGAGGAATGGCAGTACAATGAGTTAAAAAAAAAAAAATCGAATATTTGTTGGGAATTAATTTCAAGAAAAAGGTTTCTTAAACCTAAATTCCAAGCTTAAAAAAGGTTAATTTTATCTAAATTGAATTTTTTTTTTTTAATTTTATGCTAAACCCAAAAACTTTTAACAAAAGAAAAACACAACAATCAAATGATATAGAGAAATGTTATGTCTACAATATTTTCACAACAAATTTTATGTGACAGGTTACTATGAGTTGTTATTGGTGGGGTAGAAAAGTAATTTCAGTGGTAGGTTCAAATTATAATTAATAACAACTAACCACCTATAATTTGTTGTCAAAATATTGTAGAAGTAACACATTTCCATAATATAAGGGCTTTAGAAAGCTTTTGCGAGAAAAACATTCCGCAAATCAGAAATAGAAGAAACAAAAGCTGCTCAATGGGCCATGCTGAGAGACTACGAGGTAAGCTTGGACAATTTGATCATACAAGGGAATAACCAAAACTGCATGGATGTACACATAAACCAGGACCATTACCCAGTTGGGAACTGGACACAAGTCTTAAAGTCAAAGATCTCAAATTGCAACTTCTGCTGGGTTCAAAGAAGTGCCACAGAGCAGCCCATGAACTAGCTCAATGGGCTTTGAGTTGCAGTTTTTTTTGGCACAGTGTCCCCTACTTGCTTAAATTGACTTTGAAAAAGATTGAAACATTAGATTTTGTCTAGTTTATCTTTCTGTCAATGCTATTAATACTCTACTGCTATTAACGAAAATTTTAACTATTAGATTGATCACACACCCGAACTGGTTTGCATGGACTATGAAGTTCTAATAAATCAGCTTGTCCTGTTAAAAAAAAGAGAAATCAGTTTATCCAAAGGAACTTTATTACTATGTTTTTGGCCTAATCCGTTTGAAACGTATTGGTGATGACATACAAAGTTGTGCAATATTCACCAAGCTCCTATAACAAATTTTGTTTCATTAGCAATTTGGCTTCCCGATAGCAACGAAGAACTCTGACCATTGGGATTTGCTTGATACCTTCCCTACAGTCAGCCACAAGGTTATCATTCTGCTTCAGAATTTCGCCATCCTTCCTCAAAAGATCTAGTGATCTACAACCAGTTTTGCATCAAGTTCAATCTCAAACGCCAGAGGATTTAGAGACAATTACTTAGAGACAACCAGTTTTGCATCAAGTTCTCAGTTCAATCTAGTACCACAAACAATTACTACACTTCTTTGTCATAACTGTGACATAACAGACTATAAGTGGTGAAGAAAAAATAATGGGTTCATGCGTAAATGATAAGCAACTACACACAATTTGCTAAGTTGGAGCTGTAGCAAAAAGTTTTGTAATAATTTATAGTCCTAAAACTACTCCAACTAGCAAGAGTTTGTTTACACATTCCAAGGAGAATTTCTGAAGCATGTACTTTTTTACCTCAGGTGCTGCTATACCCAAGGATTGTTCAAAGTAAAAGATTTACCATTAGTTAAAATTTATCTTTCTAAAAGTACCTATGGTCAATCATGTTGCAACTGATAATGAAGTTTCCTTGCATTTTGAGTCTGTCATGCAACTAGGCTACTATCTAAACTCAACTCAGTCCTGATCTTAAAATATTGCACTTGCAAGGTAAGTGTGTGTTCCCTACAATGTGATAATGTTAATCAGTTGGTGGTGGAGGAGGATATTTCCCAAAGGAAACCACAAGACTCAAGAGTCTCTTCACATCTCACACTACGATTAAACATATGCATTGCACATAAAAACTTGGCAACATAAAAATTCCTTCCTAATTCAGTTATATACATGCATTGTTGGCCTTTTCAATTGATATTACAGGAAATGGTAATTTGGCTAGATTCATAAGCCTGTTTCTGAATCAGGTGAAATTCAAATTGGAGCAAGAGACATCAAATTATGTCCTTCCCTTTGCAAACAGTAATTTCCCAGACAGTAATGATGTTTAAACTCTGCAACAATTAACAGTTATTTGTAATATATCGACATTTAATAGACAACTTCATATCAAGATAGAATTTTGCAGATCTTTGCAATTTAGAATATTTCACATTTATAATATATATAAAATAATTAAATAAATAAAACCATGTCCATTTAGGATACAGAGAATCAATAGCAGCACATCAAAATTCAAATTCAAATTACCACTCCTTTTCATAAAATCTAAGATAAAAAGGGCAATGAACACAAAATGAAAATGAAGGCATAAAAATCTCCATCACGTACAAGATACTGTCCCACATGAGTACTCATATTTTAAAAAACAAAAGAGATAGAAGGAAAAAAACTAAAAAGATAATAGAAGCCTCTTCACTTCTTAAACCTATTCTGCTTTCTGGAAGCAAAAAAAATGAAGCAAACATTCTTATAAAAATAAATAAAAATGAAGCAAACACATTTAGGTGCAAATTGATACCAAATATATCTGCCTGCTAGCAGGGCACAAGTTAGACCAAACTGGTCTATTTATCTACTTATGGTTGCTAGTGTCCTTCTTCTTGAGTAAGCTTCCAAACTTTCCAAGCAAAGGCTTCTTCTGCCTCTTACAAGCATTCCTGCTCTGCTTCTTCCTCTGGCGAAAATTAATTTTCAATCTTGCAGTTTTTCCAGGTATAAAAACGATTGTGAGCAAAATATACAATGAAAGAAAGACACATACAGAATTGTATATACCAATTATTTAAATTAATTGGACACTTATAAAATTATAATGAATATATAGTTATCCTAACAATTATTTCAGAGAGAGAGAGAACAAAAAAGTTTTTTTTTTTTGGCTCCCTTCTCATTAAAAATCTCCTCTTGCATACAATGGGATTGACTGTTGACAACGATGGACAACAGAAATGAGCGATGGGCACTGGCAGCAAGGAACATAATCCACCTCTGCGAAAAAAATCCAACCACAGCGAACTGGCAAGTAACCCTTCCTCTCCCTTTCTTGAACTTCCCCTGCACCCTTTCCCCAAATTCTTCTAAGTTCTCTCATTGTCACTAACTACATCTAGCTCTAAAAGAGCAACTTATTTGTCAATCAAGCGTAAAAAGTTACTAAAACTAACTTATTTTCAAGAGAACAAAAAACTGGGATGAAATTAATTATTTGTCAATTATAGTCGTAGACCCACATGATGCGCAGAAATGTTTCAAGAGAACAAAAAACTGGGTCAAAATTAATTATTTGTCTATTATAGTTGTAGATCCATGTGAAGCGCAGAAATGTTTCAAGTAATATAATAAATTTTAGCAGTTTACATTTTCTTTTTCTTTTTCAAGTTGAAAAGATAATGGAGGTTCTCATTTCAAGTTCTATGAGGGTTTTCATTAGTGAAGGCCTTATATAGTAGGACTGAACCTTAAAAATACTACTACCAACAGGAATCCAACAAATACGGTCATCCCTAACTGATGCAAGAAGCACCAAAATCATCTATGATTTTATTTTTGAAATTGAAATTAATGTTGTTTTTTAATTTGAACTTTGAATTTAGTTTTTAATGTTGAGAGCTTCAAGGGATTTAATAAAATACTTTCCATATTGGTGCAATTCCTAAAACCCTATTAAACTTTGCTCTTGTAATTGTGAAATGCCATATGATTTGGAATAAAATTATGATTTGAGAATATGTGTTTATCTCTTTTATTTGGTGGTGATGGCTAGGGTTCAAGCAAAATCTAGGTGGTGAAGCCTAGGGTTTGTCCTATTTATCTTTTGTTCCTCTTTTATTCTTATTTTCCTACCTGTGTTCTTCATCACTAACCATACCAATTTTATGGAAACAGAGAAGGCCAAGAAAATATTGGAAGAACTCCATCTCCTAATCTTGGACTGATCTGGTAAACAGAATATACCAATGAGTAACTCCATTATTCCAACACGTGTAATCTACCACATAAACTCCTTATTTCAGGCTATTCAAAATGGTGCCCAAAAGGCCTCCCTAAGGATCACCTTTCCACACCATGGATCAAGCCAAAAGTAAATATGAGAAGCACTACCAACCTCAAACTCGATGAATTTAAAAAATAAAATAAAAAAGCCTCTTACTCCCGAGACACGCCGTAGGGTTGATTGATCGCCATAGAGTTCAACTTTGAGCTTCTTTTATTCTGCGTCTATTTTTATTTATTTCTGGTTAGGTAAATACTCCAATAAACATAACATAAGTGAAACTAGCAGAGTAGACAGGATGACAGGAAGAGTACATAGGGAATAGCTACAACAGAAAAAACAAAAGATTTATAAAAAATAAAAACAAGGAAATAAAAACAAACACAAAGGATTAATGTAGACCTCGAGAATCTAAATACTCCAAAAGCCCTATGAGAGACGACATGGGAGAGATAGGAGTCCACTTGTATGAGGACTATCAACAATAAATATTTCAATTTTTCCTAACTGCTGCCCTTCAAAGCAAACAAGGTAATGTTGGCCAATTATTTTTATTTGTTCACTATGTATGCAAAGATCATCCACAAAGAAATATCAAATACTAACTTATAATAGCTGCAACTACAAAAGGACAATATAAAATCAGGGGCAAAGATTATGGTTTAAACAATACTAACATGCTTACTGCAACAAGTAAAATCATGACAAGGGTTTCAATTTATCCATACCTGTAATGATATCACTTCTTACACACATAGCAAATCTTTTTGGTAAGATACCACATTTGCTCCATCTAGTAAAGTAAGGTTCTCCATGTAAGTAGCTACATTTAACTGAGAATCAGCTTGATTAATAATCTCCTTCTCATGAAGAGTTTCTGGGTCAATTAAGACACACTTATCTTTGCTCTTTAATACACCATTGGCGGATACCAGCCAAGTCTTTTTTTCGAATAAGTGCACCATATTTGGTGAAACCAATGAATTCAGTAAGAATTTGAATCGGTAGAACACAAAGTTTATTCCAGGAATCAAACACACCATACTCCCTCATCACCCAAATGGAGCATAAAAGCATGCAATGTGGTTGTACACCACTTCCAAATGTAATCAAAGCGAGTTTTTCCTTGAACGAGGTGAGTCCTTTCTTAACACAACTTCCTTCTTCATCAGGTAGTGGTAGCTCTTTGAAATTCTCACTATTGAGATCAAATGACAAAATCATAGCAGTAGAACGCCCCTCTTGCCCACCTCCTCCTTCTATCATTTCTATCATCCAATGCAGATGCCCACTCACAACTGGGAATGTCAAAGTAAAATTAAAGTTGCGGGACACAACATTGGGTCTCCACGAGATTCCAAGTTCAATTCTTTTCCACGAATCCGAACTCAACGAGTACACCTCAACCTCAGGGGGAGGCATAGGTTCAGCAATAGTCGATGAAAACTTGACAACCTTGTAGTCATTAGTCTGTGAATCATACCCAAACCCGAGTGCAACTTTACGTAACTGGGTCAAGCAAGTATCGGGCAACCTCTTAAACATTCTAATACTGGGGTCCACAAGTAAACATCATTACACCCTGGTGTCATATAATCACTGAAACACAATATGCCATTACATGAACCCGCTAAAACAAGAAACCAGGAATTAAAAGTGAAGGGAATTGGAAACTTGGATATGGTTTCAAACGTGCGGTCGCGAGCGAGCGTACAGACTTGACTGTCAAGACGACCAGAAGAAGGTATGCGAATATTTTTGGCCAAGTGTATGACAAGACCCTGATTGTGATAACGGTTACTGAGGTGGGTGGAGATGAAACTGGGGTTGGCTATGGCAGAGTACCAGCGTTTGCAAACGCACCTGAATCTTAGGAGTGATTTCACGGGTTGCTTTGCTAGGATTTCCAACACGATTTCTTCTCGGAGATCATGGTTCGTCCTACGTTGTTGTGCTCCACGTTTTTCTTTCCCATGGGACATTTTCCTACGGAAGAGAAAGGGAGTGTGTGTTAAAACTAAAAAACTTGAAACAGTGAGCAACACTGGTAGATTATAGTTGATATGGTTTTTTTTTTTTTTTTTTTGGCAAGTTGATAACGTAAAATTTTTTTATCGTAATTATCTTCTATATTCTAAAAAACTCTGTATCTATCTATTTCTATGACTATAACTATATCTTTTTCTTTTTCTTTTTTATGAAATATCTCTATCTAATTTATCTATTCTATATCTATACTACTCTACTTGGACTTTTCAATAATCTAGAAGAGGATATTGTTTAGTTCAAATGGAGTTCTTTAAATTAAGGATAACAAAGTCTTATAAACTCTTTTTATAAGTAAATAACTCACTTAAAAAAAAGAAAAATAAAAAAACAACCATGTCCAGTTAATTTTCTCTTCTTTTTTTTTCTTTGTATTTTTTAAGAAGTAGTTCAAAGATAATATCCAAATCCTAGATTTAAGTTCTTTTTAACTTTAATTAACACTTTTCAAAATCATAACTTTTGATTCAGCCACGTGTTCCATTTAAAAAATAAAATTAAAAATATATATATTTCTTTTACTTAAAATAAATATAACAAACTCTCATGGTCACGTTTTTAAAAATAATAATATATTCACAACACTTTCACAACAAATTGTAAAAGATAGGTTGTTATTGGTTGTTGTGAATAGACAAAAAAAATAATTTAAGTTGTAAATTCAAATTAGAAGTGTAGGGTCAATTTTTGTAGCCCAAGCTCAAGAAGGTATGGATTTGGAGCCCACTGAACCCAAGACAATAAATTTGTAGAGAGCGGGTGAAAGAGCTAGGCTAGTAATGAATTAAACAGTGTTGGATCGCAGTGTTTGTGGATAAATTTGTATTCAAACGTGCTCGGACAAATGCAAACGTAACGTCCGAAGAGGAATTTATATTGAATAAACTTGGGTTACAATTCTTAGAGCTACAATAATGGAGTTCTCTCCTTTATCTCTTTCTATTTTTTTCCTCCTCCTCCTCTATCAGAGGCATCCCCCTCTTATATAGTACCCTCTTTCTTCATCTTCACCGTCCACTTGTTCATCATCTAAACGCCCACTTGAGTGCATGTCCCATCATGCACCCTCTTTAGCCTTGTGTGAGTGGCGGTAGCTGAGAGTGCACTATTCAGATGTCTTCTCCACATTAATGTGGCCAGGGAAATAGGTGCAGTGCATTTAATGCGGTGGTTGAAGTCTGTCTCCTAGATATTTCCCCGTTCCTGCTATCCTCATGCGTGCCTGAGATTCATTTCCATCATTATCCTTGTTAGGGGGATCACTTGAGCTTCCCAGACTCCTGTCAGACCAAGCTTCTTCGGATCCGAGGATATTGTGCTCCTCGGACAATTGAACATCTCCTCGAATCATGAACGTGCTCCTCTCCAGACATGCTCCTTTCACATGGGCTTCTGCTCGAGTGTTTTCATCTCCTCGGACCGACAGTGGTCTTCAAATAGGGCCTTGGGCCCAATAGGTTAGGTTGGGCTTTTCACCCCCCACAAGAAGTTCTCTTTATTAAATGCAAGTTAGTTCTCTTTTGTTATTGGTGTAATTCCTAAACCCTATTAAACTATTGTTCTTGTAATTGTGAAAGACAAAATGATTTGGAATAGAATTATGATTTGAGAATATATGTTTATCTCTTTTATTTGGGATAAAATACACGAGGGATTAATGTTGTTTCTTTTAAAAAAAAACAAGAGTAATATTGTTTGAATATTTTTAAAAATAAATGTTTGGAAGCTTAATCATAAATTATCAGTCTAATAACACGAAAATTATATGTTGTACTCGGCATATATGCTGGGTTTCTCACACATAGGTGGGCCTCACAGTGTGTGGGACCCGCTAGTGTGTGAGTGACCCGACATATATGCTGGGTACACCATATACCAGTTCCTCATAATAATGCTTGTTGAATATCCTATTTTAATTAAGAAACCGAAACTGTAATGACCTAATGACCTAAATAATCTCCAATGATTCCCTCATGTATCATGATTATAATGAATTGATTTTGGAATCTTTCTTCACATAGGCAAGTAAGTGTTAAGAAACAATATGGTTTAATTTGTAACACCCTTAAACTATAGGGTTTAACATGTAATTTACCCTTTTTTTTTCACCTCCCTCTTTTCTTTTTCCTTTACAAAAAGTCAGAAAATGGATATGCAAACCCAGATTCTTGTTCATAGGAAAATTAGACGGTGCCATTGAGACACAAGATTCTTTAACTCCAAATCTTCTTGTTTAATTTTTTTAGCTGGTGTATATTTGGAAATGTCTTTCGACCTACTTGGCTTTTCTTTTATATTTTTGCTAAACCAAGAAAGTTCACTAATGAACGAAAAAAATGTGTCAAGTAAGTAGGCATCCATTCATAGGATATAAGGGCCTGCAAAAAGTTTTTGGGAGAAAATCATTCAACAAATTCCCAATATGATGGCTAAATGTTTGAAGAAAATCTTTTGAACTTAATTGTGATACAGCAATTGGGGGAAAACGAATCAAACGTATCTGTATAGCGGTAAGGAGCTAATTGGAAGCATGCGTACTAGGCTCTTTAATGTTTGCCAGAAGTAGCATAAACATAAGCTGTTCAATATGAGAGCAGATCTGGTGGGCATAAATAATTTGATCACACAAGGTAATAGCAAAAACTGCATGACTGCAGACACAAACCAAGGCCATTACCCAGTTGGGGGCTGGACACAATTCTGCAAGATGTTAAAATTAAATGCTGAAAGTTTAAGCTCTCAAGTTGTAACTTCTGTTAGGTTCAATGCAGTGCCCAGGGAGCAGCAAGAACTAGCCCAAAGGGCGTTAAGAAACAATTTTTCTGTCATTGTGTCCCAGACTTATAATCAGAAAAACATTGAAGCATTACATTTTGTCTTACAAGTTGTAGGATATATATTTAGTGCTAATAATGATCCTACAGGCTACAACTATTAACGAAAAAAGCTAACTCTTGGATTGGTCGCACCCCTAAAAATGCTTGCACGGACTACAAAGTCTAAGAAATCAGTTTATCCAAACTGATATTATTAGTTGTTAGTTGTTACTAATAATATGCTTTTGGCACTGGCTAAGCACCTAGAAGACAAGTCCCTCCCTAAGCTTCTTCCGCCTACGACTACAAATATGCAAGACAGCAACTATAAGCCAACTAACAACAAACTATAAATGCAACATTCCCAATGTTGCATACTCTTGGATTCACAACTACTTACGAAATAAGCCATATGATACACCAATGCTAAGGGAATCATCAATTCCAATACATCAAAATGCTGACACAAGACTAACTTCGTGGGTTATTTCATACATGTTAAGAGCAAAGGAAGCACTCATGCCTGTTTCAAGCTCAACAATTAACAAAGAGATTCTCTTCAAATTTCATTTTTCTTTTTTTAAGAAGAAAGAACTTTCCTTGCATTTTGCATTGCACATCAGAACTTGGCAACATAAAAATTCACTTACTAAATCAGTTGGCAATTTGGCATATTTCAATCAAATGGCTAGGTTCATAAGACCGTTTCCATATCAGATGAAATTTAATTCCAGCAAAAGAAACCAAATTGTGTGATTCCCCTTGCAGACAGAAATTCTCTATGCAGTAATGATGTTTAAACTCTGCAACAATTAAAAGTGATAACTGGTATTTGATTTATCCAATTAATAGACTACTGCACATCAAGATGAAATTTTGCAGCTCTTTCAAACAACTAACAAATCAATTTAAAATAGACAATGGGCAGCAGCACAAAAAGATACAAATTCAGATTCCCACTCCTTTTCATAAAATCTAGATAAGAAGGGCAATGAACACATTGAAAATGAAGGCAATTTTTTTTTTTTTTAAACCTGCATCACATACAAGATACTTTCCCACAGGAGGAATCACATTGAAAAAAAAAACACAAAAGAAATAGATGGAAAACCTAACAAAACAATACAAGCCTCTTCATTTCTTTAACCTATTCTGCTTTCTGGAAACATAAAGAATGAAGCTAAACACATTTATATGCAATAATAGTATAATACCAAATATACCAGCCAGCTAGTAGGGCACAAGCATAAAAAATCTCCTGTTGCTTATTATTTTTGTCTTTTTTCAAGTTTGAAAATATAGGGGACATTCTCCTTTTAAGTTCTATGAGAGCCTTATAGTAGGACTTAACTTCAAAATACTACTACTAGCATGAATCCAACAAATACAGTCATCCCTAACCCTACCAATGTTATGGGAAAAGAGAAGGACAAGAAAATATTGAAAAATCTCCATCTCCCAATCATGGACTGACCTGGTAAAGAGAATGTCCCAATGAAGAACTTTGTTATTCCAACACATATAGGCTACCATGTAAGTCTCTTTATTACAGGCCATTCGAAATGGTGCTGGAAAGACCTGCTTAAGGATCACCTCCCCACACCATGGATCAAGCCAAAAGCAAATATGAGAACCGTGACCCCACCACACACTTGATGACTTTAGAAACCTATTAACCCATTCCAAATACGAGTGGAATTTAGAAAAATGGGAAATAAAAACTACTACAAAGGATTAACATATTGTATTTCCTTAAATATGCTTTGAGTACTTAGTAAGGGTAGGAGAAAGAAAGGGAAGTTGGAAATGAAAGAAAATAAAATTATGTAATTAGTTGAATTACATATTTTATTAGTTATTAATATGTTTTCGGCCTCTTTATCTGTTTAAAATGACTTAATTAGTTATTAATATGTTTTAGGCCTCTTTATCTATTTGCTAAGCAATCAGTTTATCTTAAATGATCTCCAGCAGCAACCACACCAATCTCCACTAGCAAACCAGCAAACAAGAGAGAGAGAGAGGGAAGAGAGAAAGAGAGGGGCGAAGATTGAGAGACAGAGTAGAGAGAGAGAACAGAGCTTTCAGAAGAGAGAGAAAAAAATGAATAAAAAAATATTGTTTAGTGTTATCATTTGTGGCCATACGCTTCCAATAGTAAAAGTGTACAGTCACAAATCCTAAATCTTTTTTGACTTTTGCAATCTCTGATGTATTGGAGTTTTTGGTGTTTGATGTTCTAAATGCTAAAAATTTAGCAATTAGAACACCTGATACAAGTGCTCAAAGAGTTTGGGAGTTTATAGGCAGTACAGTACTTACTAGTAAGAGTTTGTTAACTCATCCCAAGGGGAATTTCCAGAATATTTCCCCTTCTTTTTGACCCAGGTATTTCTATTCGTTTGGGATTTTTCAAAGCAAAGCTTATTTCAAAATTCACCGTAGCTAAAAATTTGAGTTTCTAGGTAAATGACAGTCACCTATAAAACATGTCTCCCACTCAACTGCCTATGGCTACAAGTATGCATGCATATATACGCTAACAAATAACCCCTACTGTGAGTATGCATTTTATACAGCTGACCACAATAACAACAATCTGAATCTTTACATATAATATTAGCAATGTAGCAGAACTCTGAGATTCACCACAACTTATGAAATAAGCCATCTGATACACCAGTACTTAGGCAATCAGCATTTCCAATACATGGGAAGGCTGACACAAGACAGTTTGTGGATTATCTCATATACGATGGGAACAAAGGAAGCACTTGTGCTTGTTTCACGGTCAACAACTAACAGAGAAATTCTCTTCAAATTTCTCAAGAAAATCCCCTTCCACATGTGCATAACAGAAAATTCCCGACTTACCCAAATAAACAAACAAACAAATAACTTCCCTTGCATTTTGAGTCTGACATGCAACAAAGCTAACATTGCACTTGCAAGGTAAGTGGTTTTCCCTACCATGTGATAATGTTAATCAACTGGAGATGGAGGCAATTTCCCTACGATTAAACGTATGCATGACATATCAGAACTTGGCAAAATAGAAATTCACTTCCTAAATCAGTTGGCATACTTCAATCAAATACAAAATGTCAAAGTTGGCTAGATTCATAAGACTGTTTCCATATCAGATGAAATTCAATTCCAGCAAAAGAAACAAATTGTGTGATTCCCTTTGCAAACAGCAATTCTCTATGCAGTAATAATGTTTAAACTCTGCAACAATTAAAAGTGATAACTAATATGTGATTTATCCTAATAGACTACTGCACATCAAGACAAAATTATGCAGCTCTTTGCAACAACTAACATATCCATTTAGAATAGACAATGGGCAGCAGTACATCAAAATACAAATTCAAATTACCACTCCTATTCATACAATATAGATAAGAAGGGCAATGTAAACAATAAAAATGAAGGAAAAAAAACCATCACATACAAGATACTGTCCCACATGAGGAATCACTTATGGTTGCTAGTGCCGTCCTTCTTGGGTAGACTTCCAAACTTTCCAAACAAAAACTTCATCTTCTTCTTATGTTGCTGCTGCTTTGATGGTGGGCTTCCACCATCGTCAATGTTTTCTGTAAAAGATATCCCAATTATCTGATCAGAGTTCTGACCACCATTCATCTTTGAGTCCACTTCCTCTTTGAAGCATTCCTGCTCTACTTCTCTGTCTGGAAAAAATTCTTTCTCTTCAATCTCCTACATCTTAAATTCAATTTCTACCGAATCCTCTCCATTTCCTTACTCTCATCTTCAATCAGAAAAGTATACAACAAAAATCACTTTATTATTTATTGTATATAATTTTAATAGGATTATTTTTTTATTATTCAACCAAGAGTTTCTAGAAATTTAAAAGAAGTTTTATTATGTATTCTATATTATTTAATAACCTACCATGTTTAAAAAAAAAAAAAAAAAAAACTAATGTTAAATTTATATTTTTATAATAAATTTAATAATAAATATTTTGAAGAGAAAGAGAGAGAGAGAGAGAGCAAAAATGGTTTTTATTTTTTGGCTCCCTAATCACAAAAAATCCCCTCTTGCTTACTATGGGGTTGACAACAACTGTGGACAACAGCATCTGGCTATGGGCCAACAGCGGTAAGACACAGAATCCACCCCTTGGAAAAATCACACCACGGCAATTGCGCAAGTAAGCCATTCTCTCACTTTTTCAATCTTCCCTTCATCCTTTTCCCAAATTCTCCAAATTCTTCTAAGTTCTCTCATTATCACTGACTACATCAAGCTCTAAAAGAGCAACTTATTTGTCAATTATACTTAAAAAGTTACTAAAACTAACTTTTTTCAAAGAGAACAAAAACTGCGACCAAATTCATTATTTGCCAATTATGGTTGTAACACACATGCTAGGTGTGTAAAAAGTTTAAATTCAGATAATAAATTTTACCAACTCACATTTATTATTTTTTACTTTTTCAAGTTTGAAAAAATAATGGAGGTTCTCATTTTAAGCTATATGAAGGTTTTCATTACTGAAAGCCTTATAGTAGGACTTAACTTCAAAAATACTACTCCTAGCAGGAATCCAATAAATATGGTCATTCCAAGCCCTACCAATTTTATGTGAATAGAGAAGGCCAAGAAAATATTGTAAAATCTCCATCTCCCAATCATGGACTGATCTGGTAAAGAGAATATCCCAATGAATAATCCCAACGAATAACTCCATTAGTCCAACACATTTAGTGTGCCACATAAGTGTCCTTATTTAGGGCAATTGAAAATGGTGCCAAAAAAGGCCCCCTTAAGGATCACCCATGGATCAAGCCAAAAGCGAATATGAGAAACACAACCCACCTCAAACTTGATGGTTCAGAAAACCTCATACATTCATTCTGATTATGTTTCCACAAAGACACACCATAGAGTTCAATTTTGAGTTTCCTCTCTCTCTCTCTCTCTCTCTTTATATATATATATATATATATATATATATATATATACTTGATTAAAAACAGCATAAGTGTAACTACCCGAGTACACTGGATGACAGGAACTGTACAAAGGGCAAAGCTACAAACTGAAAAACGAAAGATTTTAGAAAAATAGGAAATAAAAAAAATACTACAAATGATTAATGTAGACATAGAGAATTTAACAATAAATATTTCAACTTCGCCACTCTTAACACTTACCCATCAAAACAAGTCAACGACTATTCCTTTCTCTCTATAAGCACCACACGAGACACCAGGGGATCGCATTCCAAGTCCCCTGCTACTTCTCCCACCAAACCTCCCTCTCCAAGAAGACAACATTTCCTGTACCATTTATTTTTTCCTTTTTATTCCTTTTCTATCCTATACCTCTTTTTCCATTTCTTTTTTTATAATAAAGAAAGAAAGAAAAAATAGTAGGATAACTCTAATGAGTTCTTTTTAGCACACAACACAGACACAGAAGCAAACAAGGTTATGTTGACTCATTATTTTTATTGGTTCACTATGTGTGTAACAATCAATTACAAAAAAGTATCAAATACTTCTGGTCACAAAAAATAAATAAATAAAATAAAATAACTCAACAAAAACAACAATATCAAATACAAATAATAAAAGCCACAATCATAAAAGGTAATATAAATCTGGAGCAAAAATTATGGTTTTAACAATACTAACATGCCTACTGCAACCAGTAAAAGAATGACAAGGGTTTCAATTCATCAGTACCTGTTATGATATTCCTTATTAGACACATAGCACCATCTTTCTAGTAAGATACCACATTTGCTCCATCAAGTAAAACAAGGTTCTCCATGTAAGCGGCTACATCAAAACGATAATCAACTTCATTACCAATCTCCTTCTCATGTAGAGTTTCAGGGTCAATTAAAACATTCTTATATTTCCTATCTATTTCACCGTTGGTAGAGGCCAGCAGAGGCCCTTTTTGAACCAGAAGTAAGCCATCCTTGGTGAAACTAATGCAAAAATTAAAATTTTCAATTGATAGAACACAAAGTTTATTCCAGGAATCAATCACACCATACTCCCTCATCACCCAAATTGAGCATAGCGTGCTATGTGGTTGGGCACCACTTTCAAATTTAATCAAAGCCAGTTTCCCCTTGAAGGATGTAATGAATTTCATAAAACAACTTCCTCTTCCTTCATCATCAGGCAGTGGTAGCTGTTCGAATTTCTAACTATTGACATCAAATGACAAAAGCATATCAGCAGAATGCCTCTCCTGTCCACCTACGATTTTTAACATCCAATGTAAATGTCCACTAACAAACGGTAATGCCTTATAATCATTCACATTGTCGTAAAAAAAATTGGGTCCCAACGAGATTCCAAGTTCAACTCTTTTCCATGAATCCGAATTTAATGAGTACACCCCAAACTCAGGGGGAGGCTTAGACGAGGCAAAAATCCGTGAAATCCCAACAACCTTGAAGTCATTGTTCTGGGAATCATACCCAATTCCGAACTTCAAAATGGGAGACTGGTTATCGGGCAACCTCTTAAATTTTCTAATACTGGGGTTCCACAAGTAAACAACAACATTAGACCCTGCTGCATTATAATCAATGAAACACAATATTCCATTACATGAACCCACAAAATGGGGAAACCCAGATTGACAAGTGAAGGGAACTCTAAACTCGGATATGGTTTCATAGGTGCGGTCGCAAGTGAGAGTACAGACTTGACCGCCAGAACGTGAAGAACCGGATGAAGGTTTGGGAATATTCCGACGAATGTGTATGACATAACCGTGATGATGATTGTGATTAAGGAGGTGGGTAGTGATGAAATTGGGGTTGGCTATGGAAGAGTACCAGGGTTTGCAAACGCACCTGAATCTGAGGAGAGATTTCACTGGCAGCCTTGCTAAGATGTCCAACACGACTTCGTCTGGGAGATCATCCTCATGCTTCGTCCTACGTCGGAGGATCGCTCCTCCTTCTTCTTCTTTCCTTTGGGACAATTTTTCAACGGTAGAGACAGGGCGTGTGTTAACCGTGAAACAGTAAAATATCAGTCAACTAATTAAGCTGGGTTTTTTTTTTTTTTTTTTTTAATCCAATAAATTTGAGCTCACTTGAGTTGTGTCATTTCAAAATGGGAAAATTACATTTCACCTCTATATAAGTTGTACTTTATATTACACTTTACACTTTAAATTTTTTGAATATATATTTTATATATTAAACTATGATCTTTGTTAAACTTTGTTTCTTGACTGTAAGTTTGATGTCAACTTGGATGAAAATTTTAAGTTTATGATATAAAGTGTAATAAAGAATATAGTTTAGAGTGGTAAAGTATAATTTCTTAATTATTTTTAAGGAATTGAGAAGAGGGGCAATTAAATATTTTTTACATTATGTCATTCTTTTCTATCCAAGTCTATCCAAGTTAACGCCAACGGTGAACTTAACGTTGATGTGCAAAGTGTAAAAAGAGTCATAGTTTATAATGCAAAATGTGCATTCAAAAATTTTTTAAGGTGCAAAGTGTAATCTGGTATAGTTTAGAGTAATAAAGTATAATTTCTCCTTAACAATTAAATAAATTTCATGTATATATCCGTTTCTATGAATTGAAGGAAGTCATTTCCCAGATCTACTTAATTCCTCCTTAATAAGTAAAATCAAACAACATATTGTATTTCCTTAAATAATGTTTTGAGTACTTAAGTAGAAGGAAAAAAAATATGAAGAAAAATAAAGGAAAGTTGGAAAGGAAAGAAATGAAAAATATATAATAGATTGAATTATTTGGAGCTTTGATCTCATCTCGATTTGTTTTCCTATTGTGTAGAGATTAGTTTATTGTCATGAGATTGTTTATTGTAAGTCTGTAACTAAGCAAACAAATGAGTGTTTTATTAGCTATACCAACATTATTCATTAATAGATTATGGTAATGAAAAAAAAAAAAAAAAAAGATTATGGTAATGAGAACATTGAAACAAGTTTAAAAAGAATAGGTATTGAAGACAACATGGACTCCAGAATCTGGGATACATGTGCTATGGGAATGCGGTGTAGCCCAAGGTGTTTGGGCCAGGAGTTCTGTCAGATTACATAAATGTACCCACGGCCAAGCTAAAATATTCAGCTATTTGAAGATCTGCTGGGTAGGCTGACTATGGATGAGTTTGAAATGTTTCTAGTTCAAGCATGGCTTATTTGGAACCAAAGGAATACGGTAATACATGGAAGGAAACTCAAGGAACCATGTTGGTTGAATAAAAAAGTTTTGGATTATTTGGGTGAGTTCCAACAAACCCAAGAGCAGTTGTCTACACCGGTCAGGCAGTCAAGTGTGAATGTGTGGCACCCTCCTCCTGCTTCAATCTTTAAACTAAACTTCAATGCTGCTATTTTTGCGGACTTGAATAGCTCTGGTTTTGGTGTAATTATCCGCCGGTGAATGATGGTGAAGAGGCTAAAATTTTAGCTTGCTGGAAAGCCTTGGAGTTCTCAATTGATGCTGGATTCTTGGAGCTGATCATAGAGGGAGATAATGCCAATGTCATGAGATCAATTTCTTCCCCGAATACAAATCACTTTTTGTTGGAACATGTCTTTAAAGATGTCCACTGCCGAATCCATGGGCTGCATTGGATGTCTGTCAGCTATATCAAACAGGATGCGAATAGGGTGGCCCACTCTCTTACTCGATATGCTAGGAATGTTCATGATGAGATTCACTGGATGGAGGATTCACCTCCACTAGTTGTGGAAGCAATGTACTATGATTCTATAATTTTCCAATGAATGAATGATTGTTCCGGTTTCAAATATATACATGAGGACCAAAAGCACGTTTAAGCCTAATAAGTTTATTTTTATCTAAAGGAGGTGACCACTAAGATGGTTTATTGGCCTACCTAGGGATTGAAGGGAAAGAGAGAGGTTCGGGTAGTAATAGGTGATTCTAGCCAAGCTCAAAAAATCAACAACAACAACAACAATAATAATATTCTCATCTACAAGAAAATGTACAGCTTTTTACCTTACAATTTTTTAAGTTTAATTGGTCTTTTATCAAGCTTATATTTAAAATAAATAAATCAATAAAAATAATCTATAACCCCTTACAATTAATTAGATGAAGAGCCTTTTTACCTAACCTTTTTTCTAAGTACAGTTGTTCTTTTATATAATTTATTTTTAAATAAAAAAATATATTAAATAACCATTATATTTACTAGATGATAAATAAAAATAAAAAATAAAACTCTTTTACAATTAGAAAAAGATTATTCCATATCATCAATCCACTAATATCAAAATAAATCCCCATTAATCCACACCCTACAAAATTGCCGGTTTCACAATAATGCTTTTTGAATATCCTATGCCAATCACCTCCACCATATCCTATGTTGAACATAAAACATTTTTTCCCCTTAAAACAAGTGAGAAATGGGAGATGCGATTCCAAAATTTTCTCTATAAGAATATTAGACTGTCTTTAAGCCACAAAATTCTTTTTAACTCCAAATCTTCTTGTTTAAATTTTTTGATAGAAAATGTTGTGCAATTTTCCCCAAGCTCCTGTTACATTTATTATTCATTAAGAGTTTGGGAGTTTGTAGACTTACTAGTAAGAGTTTGTTAACTCATCCGGAGGGGAATTTTCAAAACATTTCCATTTTCCCCTTCTTTTTGACGCCAGGTATTTCAATACGTTTGGTATTGTTCAAAGAAAAGCTTTATTTCAAAATTAAACATTAGTTTAAAATTTGACTTTCTAGGTGCCTCATGTTACAAATGATAATTTTGTTGGGTAAATGACACTGGCTCATCACCTATAAAACATGCCACCACACTAAGCTTCAACCGCCAATAAGTATATATATACAACTTACTGTGAGTATACATTTTATACAGCTGACCACAATAACAACAATCTGTATATATAACATTAGCAATGTTGCAGAACTTTGAGATTCACAACTTATGAAATAAGCCATCTGGTACACCAATACTTAGGCAATCAGCATTTCCAATACACGACACAAGACAGTTTGTGGATCTCGTATACAATGGGAACAATATATATATATATATATATATATTTTTTTTTTTTTTGAGAAAGAAACCCAATGACTTTAATTAAACAAAGACTGAAAATCAGCTAATACAAAAGATGCAATGTCTGATGGATAGGACTCCAACCATACTGAAATAGGAAAACAATGTCTAGCTCTCTGGGCAAGGGCATGAGCTACTGCATTACCCAGCCTACAAACATGATAGAAAGAGGTACTCACGAAGGAGTTTACAATACATAAAATATCTCGAATAAGATGACCACCCGAAGCAAAGTCCCAACCGCCCCATTGAAGGGCTCTCATCACCTGCTCCGAATCCTCTTCAAAAATCACCCTGTCAAGACTAAGTTCCTGAGAAAAAAGTGCAGCTCTTCATGCAGCCAGCAGCTCCAATGCTTCCACTGATGGTGGTTTACTGATCTTTTCCGCCAAAGCAGCCTTTACCGTGCCTTTTGAATTGCGAACAATCACCCCGACCCCAGCTTCATCAGATTCACCAAACATTGCCCCGTCAAAGTTAATCTTCCAACTTTCTCATGCAGGCAGACTCCAACTCCTAGGAGCAGCTTTACGAACAGGGGGGGAACTGTGACTTAGAGACTTACAATCACGAAGGTAATCGCGCACAAAGTCTGCAATCTGACCCAGAGGCCTGGTGCTTTCATTTACTCAGGTCTTGTTTCTGTGAAACCAAACTGACCACGCAGTCATTGCAGACAGAGCTGCTGTCCCCGATTTTGTGAAGACAAGCTTTACCAGGTCCCTAAATGATGTAAAGACCATCCCAGACCTGAAACCCAGCCAAAATCCATCTCCCATACCTCCTTAAGACCATTACAACTCCATAATGAATGGAGAACATCTTCTGAAGCACTTGAACACCAATAACAGGCTGCACTCATGCTTCCTTAATTTGTTCTCACAATGGGAACAAATTAACGAAGCACTCATGCTTGTTTCACGGTCAACTAACAGAGAAATTCTCTTCAAATTTCCAAAATAAAAAAATCCCTTCCATATTTGGATAACAGAAAATTCCCGACTTACCCAAATAAACAAATACCCTCCCTTGCATTTTGAGTCTGACATGCAAGCTAAGTGGGTGTTCCCTACCATGTGATAATGTTAATCAGTTGGAGATGGAGGCAATTTCCCAACGATTAAACATATGCATTACACATCAGAACTTGGCAGCATAGAAAAATTCACTTCCTAAATCAGTCGGCATACTTCAATCAAATACAAAATTGCAAAGTTGGCTAGATTCATAAGACTAGATTCTTGCGTGATTCCCTTTGCAAACAGCAATTCTATATGCAGTAATAATGTTTAAGCTCTGCAACAATTAACAGTGATACTGATAATTGATATGTGATTTATCCATTTAATAGACTACTGCACATCAAGATAAAATTATTCAGCTCTTTGCAACAACTAACATATCCATTTAGAATAAACAATGGGCAGCAGTACATCAAAATACAAATTCAAATTACCACTCCTATTCATACAATCTAGATAAGAAGGGCAATGTAAACAATAAAAATGAAAGGAAAAAAAATCCATCACATACAAGATACTGTCCCACATGAGGAATCACATTTCAAAAATCAAAAGGGATAGAAGGAAAAACTAAAAAGATAATACAAGCCTCCTCATTTCTTTAACCTATTCTGCTTTCTGGAAGCATAAACAATGAAGCAAACACATTTAGGTGCAAATTGATACCAAATATAACTGCCTGCTATTAAGGAACAAGTTAGGCCAAATTGGTCAATCTCTATATTTATGGTTGCTAGTGCCATCTTTCTTATGTTGCCACTACTTTGATGGTGGGCTTCCACCATCGTCAATGTTTTTGGTAAACCCCAATTATCTGATCAAAGCTCTCACCGCCATTCATCTTTGAGTCCACTTCCTCTTTGAAGCATTCCTGCTCTACTTCTTTGTCTGGAAAAAATTCTCTCTCTTCAACCTTACAGCTCTCCTACATCTTAAATTCAACTTCTACCAAGTCCTCTCCTTTATCTTCCATCAGAAAAGTATACAACAAAAATCACTTTATTATTTATTTATATAATAATAATAGGATAATATTTTTATTATACAACCAAGAGTTTCTAGAAATTTAAAAGTTTTATCATGTATTTTATATTATTTAATAACCTACCATATTTTTTAAATATTACTATTTTTAAATTTATATTATTATATTAAAATTTTTTAAATTAATAATTTTTTTTGATAAGTAAAATTAATAAAATTTATTATATATATTATTTTGAATTTCTTTTAATAGGTTTCCTTTTCTTCTTTTTCCAGGTTAAACTGATTGTGAGCAAAATATACTAAGGTCTAGCACATACAGAATTGTATATATCAATTATTTAAATTAATCAGACCTTTATAAAATTATAATAAATATATACAGTTACTTATCCTAACAATTATTTCGGAGAGAGAGAGTAAAAATGGTTTTTATTTTTTGGCTCCCTAATCACAAAAAATCCCCTCTTGCATACTATGTGGTTGACAACAACTATAGACAACAGAATCTGGCGATGGGACAATGGCAGTAAGGCACATAATCCACCCATTGGAAATATCCCACCACAGCAATTGCGCAAGTAAGCCTTCCTCTCACTTTTTCGACTTTCCCTTCATCCTATTCTCCAAATTCTTCTAAGTTCTCTCATTGTCACCGACTACATCAAGCTCTAAAAGAGAAACTTATTTGTCAATTATACTTAAAAAGTTGCTAAAACAAACTTTTTTCAAAGAGAACAAAAACTGGGACCAAATTAATTATTTGTCAATTATGGTTGTAACACACATGCGATGTGCGGAAATTTTTCAATTCAGATAATAAATTTTAGCAACTCACATTTATTTCTTTTAAAGCTATATGAAGCTTTTCGTTAGTGAGGGCCTTATAGTAGGACTTAACTTCCAAAATACTACTCCTAGCAGGAATCCAACAAATCTAGTCATTCCTAGCACCACCAATTTTATGGGAATAGAGAAGGCCAAAAAAATATTGTAAAATCTCCATCTCTCAATCATGGACTGATCTGATAAAGAGAACATCCCAATGAATAACTCCATTAGTCCAACGCATATAGCATGCCAAATAAGTGTCCTTATTTAGGGCAATTCGAAATGGTGCCAGAAAGGCCCCCTTAAGGATGACCTCCCCACACCATGGATCAAGCCAAAAGCAAATATGAAAAAAATAAAAAAATTTAATAAGTTTAGAAAACCTATTACATTCATTCCAATAGGGCATAGCTACAAACTGAAAAACGAAAGATTTTATAAAAATAGGAAATAAAAACTACTAAAAATGAATAGTGTAGACTTAGAGAATTTAACAGTAAATATTTCAACTTCACCACTGACTCCTACCCGTCAAAACAATGACCATTCCTTTCTCTCCATAAACACACATGAGACACCAGGGGATCGCGTTCCAAGTCACCTGCTGCTTGTCCCACCAAACCTCCCCCTCAAAATACACAACATTTCATGCACCGTTTCTTTTTCTTTTTTTTTTCTTTTTTTTTTTTTTTTTTCTCTTTCTTCTTCCCCTATTTTTTTCTTATTAAGAAAAAAAAATAGTTAGATAGCTCCAATGAATTCTTTTTATCTCTACAACAGAGAAACACAAGCAAAACAAGGTTATTTTGACCCATTATTTTTATTGGTTCACAATCTGTGCAACAATTATTCACAAAAATGATCAAATACTAATATATAACAGCCGCAGCCATAACAGGATCATATAAATACAGTGCGCAAATAATGGTTTTAACAATACTAACATGTCTACTGCAACCAGTAAACACATGACAAAAGTTTTAATTCATCCATACCTGTGATGACATCACTTTTTATACACATAGCACCATCTTCTTAGTAAGATACCACATTTGCTCCATCAAGTAAAGCAAGGTTTTCCATGTAAGCAGCTACATCTAAACGATAATCAACTTGAATCTCCTTCTCATGTAGAGTTTCAGGGTCAATTAAAACAGACTTATGTTTCCTCTCTAATTCACTGTTGGTAGAGACCAGCCAAGACCTTTTTTGAACTAGAAGTAAACCATAGTTGGTGAAACCGATGAAATCAGTAAGATTTTCAATTGGGAGAACACGAAGTTTATTCCAAGAATCACCCATCACCCAAATTGAGCATAGCAAGCTATGTGGTTGTACACCATATCCAAATTTAATCAAAGCCAGTTTTTCCTTGAATGACGTAAGACATTTCGTAATACAACTTCCTCCATCATCAGGCAGTGGTAGCTCTTTGAATTTCTCACTATTGACATCAAATGACAAAATCATAGAAGTAAAATGCCTCTCTTGCCCACCTCCTTCTATCATTTCTATCATCCAATGCAAATTTCCACTCACAAACGGGAATGTCAAAGTACAATTAAATTTGTGGAACACAACATTGGATCTCCAGGAGATTCCAAGTCCAACTCTTTTCCATGAATCCGAACTTAACAAGTACACCTCAACGTCAGGGGGAGGCATAGGTTTGGCAGTAGACTGTGAAATCCTGACAACCTTGTAGTTATTATTCTGGGAATCAAACCCAAATCCCAGACTCACATTAAATAACTGGGTCAAGCAAGTATCGGGCAATCTCTTAAATTTTCTAATACTGGGGTTCCACAAGTAAACATCCTTAAACTCAAAAGACCTATAATCAGAGAAACACAAGATGCCATTACATGAACCCACAAAATGGGGATACCCAGATTTAAAAGTGAAGGGAATTCTAAGCTCGGACATAGCTTCAAACGTGTGGTGGGAAGCTACCGTACAGATTTGACCGTGAGGACGACTAAAAGAAACCATGGAACCAGTAGTCTTGGGCATGTGTATGAAAAAACCACGATTGTGGTCATTGCAGTACAGTAAGTTATTATTGATGAAATTGGGGGTGGCTATGTAACAGTACCAAGATTTGCAAACGCACCTGAATCTTAGGAGTGATTTCACGGGTAGCCTTACTAGGATTTCCGACACGATTTCTTCTGGGAGATGATTGTTCGTCCTACGTAGGAGAATCGTTGGTTGTGACATTTTCTAATGGAAGAGAAGAGAAAGATACTGTGGGCGTGTTTTGAGGTTTGAGCAATGTTTGGGTCAATGACACTGCGTGTGTTTTTCTTTTAAATATGGTTTTAGGAATTGAAATGAAAGTCTTATTCAACTAAAACAGAAAATATCTGACACGTTTATTTATATGGAGAGATCTTATTCAACTAAAACAGAAAATATCTGACGCGTATATTTAAGGCTGCGTTTGGATTGGCGGTAAATGATTTCAAGAAATCATTTACCGCCTGCTCTATGCGTTTGGAAGGCAAGGAAAATCCATTTTCCGGAAAATATGCATAAAGTTTGACCAAATTTTCAGCCTTGACCTGGAAATGGTTTTACGCTTGTATTTTACCTTCAAACCATTTCCGGGTCTCGCACAGGAACACAGAAAAGAGAAAGCGCCTCTGAGAGAACGAGTGAGAGTGAGAGAGAGCCCAAGCACACTCCACCTGAAGCACGTCCTCGCCGGTCAGATCGCCATCCTCGTCGCCGTCGCCTCCTTCGTCCTTGATCTCGTCGCCTACTTCGTCTCCGATCTCGTCGCCTCCTTCGTCCGAGATCGCGCCAAGATCGCGCCGCCCTCTCGATCGCGCCGAGATCGCGATCACGGAGCCTTCGCCGGCGTTCACGAGCCTTCGACTTCGCCGACGCCATCACCGGGCTCGCACCTCGCCATCGCACCGCGCCGATCGCACCATCGCCATCGCGCCGCGCCATCGCACCGTCGCCATCGCACCTCGATCGCACCTCGATCTCCCAGTTTTTTTTTTTTTTAATTTGATTGTTGTTGTTTTTTTTTTTTTTTAATTTGATTGTTGTTGTTGTTTTTTTTTTTTGATGAACCGATTGGTGTTGTTGTTGTTGCTACCAGAATTTGCTGCTGCTGTTGTTGTTGTTGTTGTTGTTGTGTTGTTGCCGGAATTTGCTGCCGGAAAATAGCATTTTCCTAATAGAACCAAACACATGAAAATATTTTCCACAACAATTTTCATAATTCAACCAAACACTTAAAAATATTTTCCTTTTCCGGAAAATAGCATTTTCGGAAAATACATATTTTCCGGAAAACGTTTTACACAAAACAAACACAGCCTAAATGGAGAGATAAGAGCCGAATAGTGTTTGGGGCAATGACACGGCGTGTGTTTTTCTCTTAAATATGCTTTTAGGAATTAGTTGAAGCAAAATTGAAATAATAGTCTTATTCAACTAAAACACTATAACAGTAATATCTTAAACGTATATTTAAATGGAGAGATAAGAGTGAAATAGTGTTTAGACTGGAGCGGGTTTTTCACTCTGTAGGATTTTTATGTGGTTATCTTATCTAGAGATCTCAAGTGAAATATTTTTTGATACAATATAAAATTTCTATTTTAACATAATCTAAGTGTATACGTCTGTAAAGTTCCCTCCTAAAGACTTGAATTTCGGCCCTTACTCCCAACACCCCACAAGCATTTATACTTGTGGAGTGACCACCGCACCTACAAAAGTTGCCAACGTTCATTTCAGTTCCTACAAATTAGGACATGAATGTTAAAGTCTCTAACCTTTATTTAAAGTTTAAAATCAGATCTCTTATCCACCTCACTGCCTCCACTCACAACTCATTATCCCTGAGAAATCTCAATTGCATATTTGACTATGTCCAACCCCACACAGCCAATCATGGACAAAATATGCAATTCCATTATTGAAACAATTTTATTAATAATAATCATCTCATATACAATATTGTGTAAGGTAATTTCTTTTGAGAATTACACACATACACATTGTGGGTTATTTAACCACATAGTTCAACATCCATATTGTGGGCTATTTGGCCACACAATCCAACATTAGCTCAAATTGAAAATGTAAGGGAAAAAAAAAGTGAAGAAAAATAAACAAAAGTTGAAAATGTAAAGAAAGAAAAATATATAATTGAATTTTTGGATCTTTGATCTCATCGTAAATTGCTTTCACAATTCACATTGTTTGGTTATCAAGACCCAAGAAAGTGGAAGAAAATAAAGGAGATTAGTTTTATTTTTTTTTTTCCCTTTTTTGGTTACAAGATAAAAATTTTATTCTAACCTACTAATCTAAATGTATGTATGTGTGAGACTCAGCCCTTGTGGAGTGAACACCACGCTGAAGATGCACGAAGATCAACTTTTGTAAATATTTGATTTTAGTTTTGTTGAGAGAATATTTTAGTTGATGTGGTTTTATTTTCCAAGCTGCTAACATGGGATTGTTTATTGTAATTAAGCTAACAAATAAATGTTAAGAATTTTTTATGATCACCACGCACCTTTGGTGCGATGGTTACGCCTGACACGCTATAAGTATAAATACTTGTGGGGTGTGGGAGGTAAGGATTAGAATTCAAGTATCCAAGAGATAACTTTACACACATATATACTTAAATTAGGTTAGAGCAGAATTTCTATCTTGTATAAAAAATAAAAAAAAAATGTTTTTATGAAAAATACTAGAGTTACAAACTATTTTATAAATTTTTTATAAATTGCTGATATGATGAATAATTATTAGTAAGTAAAAAAGTGATACTAGTAGTGGTTCCATATGAGAATCAATAATAATTGGGCAAAGCAATAGTTTGTAAAATGTTGTAAAATTGTCTAGAAGCATTACTCATGTTTTATTAGCTACACCAACATTTTTTTTATTAGTAGATAATAGTAATGATATCATTGAAATATGTTTGAAAATAGTAAGAAGCAAATTGACACACACACAAAAAAAAAATTAATTAATTAATAAATATTGATGTGAAAAAAAAAGCATATTTAAGAATATGTTTTTCCCCATCTAAGGGGAAATGTACACCTTTCTACCTCCTACTTTTACCTAGCTTACTTTTAAATAAGAAAAAAAAATTCTATAAAAAAAAATCTATACCAAATAGCCCATTAAAATTACTAGATGAAGAGTTTTTTTTTTTTTTTAATAATACCAAATTATTCCATATTATCAATCTATTAAGATATTAAAATAAACCCCATTAATGCACACTAGTATTGTTCATGGTATTGTTCCACAGTTAATCACCTCCTCTATGTCCAACAATCCAACAAAAATGGTTGGTTTGACATCCTGTGTTAATCAAGAAATCAACAATCTAATAACTTGATTAATCTCTAATAATACCATTAGCTCCCAATGAATCATGGTTCTTTGGAGCACCCATCTATATTCAACTTATGACTTCAAATAGCCAAGAGGGGGAGGGAACCATGAACTTTTTTTTTTTTTTTGAGAATAAGGGAACCATGAACTTAGTTGTTTATTAAGTGAAACTTTTGTGTTATAAGCATAATAGTAAAATTCGCAAGTATAATGGATAGTTTCAAGATTGAGTTGCTTAATTGCTGGAAAATCAATTTATTGTGAACCACCAAAATGTTCCAAAGAGCCCAAATAAATGATAAGGGTCAAGGAAGAGCATATAAGATGCATAATCATGTTAAAAAAACACAAGACAATAATGTTGTCTGTACAAAATGAATTAGGAGAAGTCTAGAAGAAATGTATTTCTTAACTCCAAATCTTCCTGTTTAAAATTTTTGCAGTAGTGTAGATTTGGAAATGGATTTCAACTTACTTGGCTTTAAAAAAAAAAATTATTGTTTCTGAACCAGAAAACTTCACTAACAAACAAAAAATACATGTCAAATAGGCAAACAGTTGGTGTTAAGATTCTTAACCCACCAAACAGAATCTTGCTTGGTTTATTGGCAAGTATTAAGAAACAATATGTTTAACTTGTTACACCCTTGGGTTTGAAATTTAATTTAGAGAATTCCATTGAACCACAAGACTCTTAACTTTAAATATTTTTGTTTTAAAGTTTTTGCACTATTGTATATTAGTAAATGTTTTTCAACCACATGGCTTTCCTTTTATTTTTTTCTGAACCGGAAAACTTTACTAACAAATGAAAAATACATGTCAAGTAGGCATACAGTCATACGATATTCATATTAGGGCTTTTAGAAAGCTTTTTGGGAGGAAAAACATTCAGAAAATCCAACAGATGTTATTTTTTGAAGAACATCTGTTGAACTTAATTGTGATGCAACAACTGCAAAAGTACGAACGTGCATAGATTTTTTTAGTATGGGAACTGATTGAAGAATGTGTACAAGCCGGAAGAAGCAGAACCTGCCTTTGTGTTAGAACTTCATTCCATCTCCCTTGTGTGTGTGTGTGTGTGTTTCGTTCTGAAAAAAAACTGTTGTTCAATTGACCATGCTCAGCACAAATAAAACATGTCTCCCACCTAAGCTTCACCTATCTACGGCAACAAGTATGCATTGGGGTCACTTAGACACATACATATGCTATCACATAACACTTACTTTCAGTATAGTTTTTATACGGTGACCACAATAAAAACAACAAACTGTACATGTAACACTCAATCAAAAAAAAACCGTCAATGTAACGTTAGCAATGTTGCAATGTTGCAAAACTCTTCGATTCAACTTATGAAATAAGCCATCTGATACTCCAATACTTAGGCAATCAATACACGGAAAGGCTGACACAAGGCAAAGTTTGTGGATTATCTCATATATGTTGGGAACAAAGGAAGCACTCATGCTTGTCTCACGCTCAACAACTAACAGAGAAATTCTCTTTGGATTTCTAAAAAAATCACTCCCATATGTGCAAAACAGAAAATTTTTGACTTACCCAAATAAAGAAACAGTTAAATAAATAACTTTCCTAGCTTTTTGAGTTAGATGCAACTAGGCTTCCAAGTAGTTTCAAGCCAGTACTGATCTTAAGATACTGCACTTGCAAGGTAAGTGGGTGTTCCCTACCAGGTGATAATGTCAATCAGTTGGAGGTGGAGGAGCTTATTTCCATATGATCAAACCTATGCATGGTACATCAGAACTTGGCAACATGAAAATTCACTTCCTAAATCAGTTGGTATACTTCAATTAACTAACGTGAAATGGTAAAATTCGCTAGATTCATAAGTCTTTCCAAATCAGATGGAATTCAATTGCAGCAAAAGACACTAAATTGCGTGGTTCCCTTTCTAAACAGTAATTCTTCATGCTTTAATGATGTTTAAACTCTGCAACAACTAACAGTGATAACTGATATGTGATTTATCCATTTAATAGACTACTGCACAACAAGATAAAATTTTGCAGCTCTTTGCTACGACATATCCAGTTAGAATAGACAATGGGCAGCAGCACATCAAGATGAAAATTCAAAATTACCACTTCTTTTCACAAAATCTAGACAAGCACAATTAACACAATGAAAATGAAGGTAAAAAAAAAACCCTCCAATCACATACAAGATACTGTCCCATGTGAGGAATCACATTAAAAGCAAAAGAAATAGAAGAAAAAACTAAAAACATAATACAAGCCTCTAACATTTCTTTAACCTATCTGCTTTCTGGGAACATAAACAATGAAGTAAAAACATTTAGGTGCAATTATGCCAAATATACCTGCCTGCTAGTATACCTATGGCTGCTAGTGCCCTTCTTGAGGAGGCGTACAAAATTTTTGAGCAGTGCAGAGGCTTCTTCTTCTTATGTTGCTGCTGCATTGATGGTGGGCTTCCACCATCATCAATGTTTTCTGTAGAAGATATCCCATTTATCTGATCAAAGTTCTCACCTCCTTCCATCTTTGAGTCCACTTCCTCTTTGTTGCATTCCTGTTCTGCTTCTCTCTCCGGAAAACATTATTTCTTTTCAATCTTGCAGCTCTCCCACATCTTAAATTAAACATCTACCCAGCCCTCTTCCATTTCTTTGCTCCATCCTCCACCAAAATATACAACAAAAACCATTTTATTATTTATTTTATATTAATAGGCTTATTTTATTTTCATATCATTATTTTATTAGTATACAACCAAGAGTTTCTAGAAAGTTAAAAGAAGTTTTATTATTTATTCTATATCAATAACCTTTAAATTAAAATAAAAATTTTAAATTTATATAATAATAAAAATTTGAATTAATATAACAAAATTTAATATATTTTATACTAATTTGAATTACTTTTAACAGGTTTCTGTTTCTTCTTATCCTTGGTTTAAGACCAATTGTGTACGACTAAGCACTGACACATATGGAATTGTATATACTGATTATTTAAATTAATTAGACATTTATAAAATTATAACAAATATATAGTTATCCTAGCAATTATTTCAAAGAGAGAGAGAAGAAAAAAAAAAAAAAAACCAAAGAGAATTTTATTTTTGGCTCCCAACTCGTAAAATATCCCCCAGTGCTTACTATTTTTTTTTCTTTTCCAAGTTTGAAAAAATAGTGGATAACTCTGTTATTCCAACAGATATAGGAAGTGTTTGGTACATGTGTTTTATTGTTTGAAAACATATGTGGAAATACGTGTGGGTGAAAAAGTATATGGAAATACGTGTGATATTGTTTAAAAACTGAAAACATGTGTTTAAACATGTCTACCAAACAGCCCCATAGTCTGCCATTTAAGTCTCCTTATTTCAGGTCATTCGAAATGGCGCCGGAATGGCCTCCTTAAGGATCACCCACAACAACATGGATCAAGTCAAAAGAAAATACGAGAACCACAACCCAGCTCAAACTAGATGGATTTAGAAAACCTTTAAACCCATTCTGAATATGTTTCCCCAAAGACACACCATAGGTTTCAACTTTGAGTTTCTTTCATTCTCTTTTTGTTTCTTTTTCTTTTTTGGGATAAGTAAGTACTTCATTAAAAATAACATAAGTGAAACCACCCTAGTACATGGGATGACAGGAAGTGTACATGGGGCATAGCTACAAACAGAACAAAAAAAAAAAAAAGAGGACCAATTATAGAAAAATAAGAAATAAAAACTACTGCAAAGGATTAATGTAGACCAAGAGAATCCAGAAAATCTAGAAGCCTTGTGAGAGACAACAACGGAGACATTGAATCCACTCGTATAAGGATTTCAACAATAAATATTTCAACTTTGTCACAATTAACCCCTGCCCATCAAAGCAATGAGCATTCTTTTCTTTGAATAAAAACCACAAGAGAGAACAGGGAATCCCATTCCAAGTCCCTCCCCTACTACTCCCACCAAACCCCCCCCCCCCTCTCCAAGAAGACAACATTTCTTGCGCCATCTCCTTTCTTCTTCTTCTTCTTCTTCTTAAATTTATTTTTATTCTTTCTCTATCTATTTTGCCATTTCTTTTTTTTTTTTTTTAGAAGAAAAAAAATAGTTGGATAGCTCAACTGAGTTCTTTTTATCACTACAACAAAGACACGTAAGCAAACAAGGTTATGTTAACCAATTATTTTTATTGGTTCACTATGCGTGCAAAAATCATCCACAAACAATATCAAACACTAATATAAAACAGCCCCAACTACAAAAGGATAATATAAATCTGGGGAAAAAATTATGGTTTTAACAATGCTACCTAGCCCACTGCAACAAAAAGCAAGAGAAGGGTTTCAATTCATCCATACCTGTAATGACATCACTTCTTATACAACATAGCACCATCATCTTAGTAAGATACCACATTTTCTCCATCAAGTAAAGCAAGGCTCTCCATGTGAGTAGCTAAATCTAAACGGTTATCAACTGGAATACTAATTTCATTCTCATGTAGAGTTTCAGGGTCAATTAAAACATACTTAACTTCCCTCTCTAATTCACTGTTGGTGGAGACCAGCTGGGGCCTCTTTCGAATTAGAAGTAAATCATACTTGGTAAAACCAATGATATTACTAGTGCTTTCAACTGGTACAACACAAAGTTTATTCCAGGAATCAAACACACCATACTCCCTCATCACCCAGACGGAGCATAGTGTGTCACATGATTGGACACCATATCTAAATTTAATCAAAGCCAGTTTCCCCTTGAATGATATGAGATATATCGCACAACGACTTCCTTCATCATCAGGCAGTGGTAGCTCTTTGAATTTCTCACTATTGACATCAAATGACAAAATCATATGAGTAAAACGCCTCTCGCGTCCACCTCTATCTTCTACATATAGAAACATCCAATGCAAATGTCCACTAACAAATGGGGATAACAAAAAACAATTTATTTTCCAGAACACAACATTGGGTCTCCACGGAATTCCAAGTCCAATTCTTTTCCATGAATCCGAACTTAATGTGTACACCTCGACCTCAAAGGGAGGCATAACTTTGACACGGGACCGTGAAATCCTGACAACCTTGTAGTCATTATTCAGGGAATCATACCCAAACCCGAGTTTAGCATGATGTAAGCAGCTCAAGCAAGTATCGGGCAACTTCTTAAATTTTCTAATACTGGGGTTCCACAAGTATACACCATTAAATTTTGAAACAATAAAATCAGTCAGACACAATATTCCATTACATGAACCCACTAATTTGGGAATCCCAGATTGAAAAGTGAAAGGAATTCTAAACTCGGATACCCTTTCAAACGTGCGGTCGCAAGAGACCGTACAGACTTGACTGTGAGAAGAAGAATAATAACTGGGACTGCGCATGTATATTACATAACCATGATTGTGGGACAACAAGCTATTAAGGTGGGTGGAGATGAAATTGGGGTTGGTTATGTAAGAGTACCAGGATTTGCAAACGCACCTGAATCTTAGGAGTGATTTCACTGGCAGCCTTGTTAGAATTTCCAACACGATTTCGTCTGGGAGATCAAGGTTCGTCCTACGTCGGAAAATCGTTGGTTGTGACATTTTCCAACGGAAGAGAGGATGTCGTTAGCGTGTGTTGTGACTTGTGAGCAACACTAGGATTCCTTTAATAGGCTTTCTAGTAATTAACTTGGGGTAACGAGAGAAGAATAAATATAAAAGCTACTTTACCCAAAAAAATTTACAAATAGTTAATGTGACGAGTGATTATTAGTAAATAGGGAAGAATATTAATATGAGAAAAAAATAAAGAAAAATAAAGAAAAGAAAATATACAAAGAGAAATGCTAACGAATACTATTAAGATATTGTTTAATAATCTAGAAAGTTTTTATGGGAAAAAAAAGAAAAGCAATTAATGTTTTGACAGTTTTTTTCATTTCTTATAAAAGTGATGTCAAAACTTTCCGAAAATAGATTGTTAACCAATGCCCTAAGAGCACTCGTTAGTATGACCCATATACATATTAGCTGAATTTTTGGAGCTTTGATCTCATCTTAAATGCTTTTCATATTGTTTGGTTGTCAAAAAAATAAAGGAAAATAAATGAGAATAGTTTTTTTTTTTTTTAATATATGATTTATAATTTTAACATGGAAAATTACTTAAAAAGAGTAGGAACTATATGAAATTTCCGAGGGACTAAGATTAAACTGACCCTAAGTTGAGGACCAAAAGCATGATTAAGCCTTTTTTTTTTTTTTTTTTTTTTTTTTTTTTTTAAGTTAGAATGCCTTTTTGTCTACCATAAATATCATACTTATAAGTTTTATCTAGCTTATTTTTTAATAAAATAGATCAATAATCTATACTAAATAAACCCCTTATAATTACATGAGTTCCAGTTTACTTAAATGAGTAAAAATTTTTATCTCTTGAGTTAAAGTAATCATCATGGAGTAGACATCATCAATTAGAAACTTATCGTATCTTTCTCAAAAAAAAAAAAAAAAAAAAAAAAAAACCTTACAATTACTAGATGGAGAGTTCTTTTATAATTAGACAAAGATTATTCCATAATTATCAATACACTTATGTATCAAAATAAACCCCATTAATCCAAAGGTGTGTGTTACACATGGCATTGTTCGACAGCCAATCATCTCCACCATGTCCTCTGCCAATCTCTCTAAAATTGTTGGGCTAACAATAATGCTCGTTGAATATCCTATGTTAATCGGGAGAAAACGACAACCTAATGACCTAAATGATCTGTAATGATACTGCCAACTCCCAAAGAATCATGGTTTCATTGGAGCTGTCATATATATTCAACTTAACACTTCCGATGGCCATATATATAAGAAGGAGACCATGAAATCCAACTTGATTGTTTCTATGTAGAACATTTGTGTTATAAGCATAATAGTAAAATTCACAAGTATAATCATGAACAAGTTGAGATATTGAGGTGCTTAATTATTGGAAAATCAATTTATTGCGATCTAGCCAAATGTTCCAAAGAGCAAAAATAAATAATGAACTTTGGAAATGTTTAAATTTCAACTCTTTTACTTTTTAAAGAATCATCGTTTCATTTGAAGTTGTCATTGACCTATAAGATTCTTAACTCCAAATCTTTGTTGTTTTAATTTTTTGCGCTAGTGTATATTAGGGAATTTTTTTTGAACTTACCTGGCTTTTTCTTTTTGTATTTTATATTTTAGCTGAACCGGAAAACTTCACTAACAAACGAAAAATACATGTCAAGTAGGAATATACTCATATGATATTATGACTTTCATATGATATGGGAGAAAAGCATTAAGCAAATTCCCTATGATGCAGCAATTGGGGAACACGAACCTGCATAGCTTTGGGGGTAACTGGGTAAGGAACTGATTGAAGCATTTGTACTAGTATTAGGCTCTTTCCTGTTTGCAAGACGGAAGAAGTAGAAACAAATGCAGTTCAATGGGCCATGCTGAGAACCTATGTGGTGGGCTTAGATAATTTGACCATAGAACAAAAAAACTGCATGCATTTACACACAAACCAAGGCCATTACCCAGTTGGGAGCTGGACACAATTCTTCAGGATGTTAAAATTAAATGCTTAAAGTCAAAGATATTAAGTTGTAACTTCTACCAGGTAAAGTGCCGATGTTGCAGAACTCTTGGATTCACAACTTATGAAATAAGCCATTTGATACACCAATACTTAGGCAATCAGCATTTCCAATACATGGAAAGGCTTACAAAAGACAAGGTTGTGGAATATCTCATATATGTTGGGAACAAAGGAAAACCTCATGCTTGTTTCATGCCCAACAACTGAGAGAGATATTCTCTTCAAATTTCATAAAAAAAATAAAAAGCTTTCCTTGCATTTTGAGCCTGACATGCAACTAGGCTACCATCTAAACTCAAGTCAGTCCTGATCTTAAGATGTTGCAATTGCAAGGTAAGTGGGCATTCCCTACCATATGATAATGTTAATCAATTGGAGATGAAGGCAATTTCCCTACAATTAAACGTATGCATGACACATCAGAACTTGGCAACACAGAAATTCACTTCCTAAATCAGTTGGCATACTTCAATCAAATACAAAATGGCAAAGTTGGCTAGATTCATAATACTGTTTCCATATCAGATGAAATTCAATTCCAGCAATGCAAATGAAGCAAATTCTGTGATTCCCTTTGCAAACAGCCTCTATGCAGTAATGATGTTAAAACTCTGCAACAATTAACAGAGATAACTGATATGATATGTGATTTATCCATTAAATAGACTACCGCACATCAAGATAAAATTTTGCAGCTCTTTGCAACAACTAACATATCCATTTAGAAAAGACAATGAGCAGCAGTACATCAAAGATAGAAATTTAAATTACCATTCCTATCCATACAATCTAGATAAGAAGAGCAATGAACATAATAAAAATGAAAGAAAAAAATTTCTCCATCACACACAAGATACTGTCCCACATGAGGAATCACATTTCAAAAATCAAAAGTGATAGAAGGAAAAACTAAAATGATAATACAAGCCTCATCAATTCTTTATCCTATTCTGCTTTCTGGAAGCGTAACAATGAAGCAAACACATTTAGGTGCAAATTGATACCAATTATACCTGCCTGCTATTACGGCACAAGTTAGGCCAAACTGGTCAATCTCTATAATTATGGTTACTAGTGCCATCCTTCTTGAGTAGGCTTCCAAACTTTCCGAGCAAAGGCTTCTTCTACTTCTTATGGTGCTGCTGCTACATCTTATCAAAGCTCTCACCACCATCCATCTTTGAGTCCACTTCCTCTTCAAAGCATTCCAACTCTTCTTCTCTCTATGGCAAAAAAATTTCTTTTCAATCTTGCAGCTTTCCTACATCTTTAATTCAACTTCAACAGAGTGCTCTTCTCTTTCTTATCTCATCTTCCATCAGCAAAATATAAAACAAAAATCACTTTATTATTTATTTTATATAATTTAAATAGGATTATTTTATTATTAGACAACCAAGAGTTTCTACAAATTTAAAAGAAGTTTCATTATGTATTCTATATTATTTAATTTAAATTTTTTAAAGTTAATTATATTTTTTGTTATTTTGAATTTCTTTTAATAGGTTTCTTTTTCTTATTTTTACAGGTTTAAACTGATTATGAGCAAAATATCCAACTAAGCACTAGCACATTCAGAATTGTATATACCAATTATTTAAATTAATTGGAGATTTATAAAATTATAATAAATATACAGTTACTTATCCTAACAATTATTCCAAAAAGAGAAAGAGCAAAAAAGGATTTTATTTCTTAGCTCCCTAATCACAAAAAATCCCCCCTTACAAAAAAGGATTTTATTTTTTGTCCATGCTTCCTAGAATTCCTCTCTCTTTTTCGACTTTCCCTTCATCCTTTTCCCAAATTCCCCAAATTCTTCTCAGTTCTCTCATTGTCACCATCTACATCAAGCTCTAAAAGAGCAACTTAGTTGTCAATTATACTTATAGAGCTACTAAAACTAAATTTTTTTGAATAGTACAAAAACTGGGACCAAATTAATTATTTGTCAATTATGGTTGTAACACATGTTATGCGAAGAAGTTTCAATTCAGATAATAAATTTTAGCAACTCACTTTATTATTTTTACTTTTTCAAGTTAAAAAAATAATGGACGTTCTCATTTTAAGCTCTATGAAGGTTTTTGTTAGTGAAAGCCTTAAAGTAGGAGTTCAAAAATACAACTCCTAGCAGGAATCTGGTCATTCCTAACCCTACCAATTTTATGGGAATAGAGAAGGCCAAGAAAATATTGTAAAATCTCCGTCTCCCAATCATGGACTGATCTGGTAAAGAGAATGTCCCAATGAATAACTCCATAGTCCAATGCATAGAGTGTGCCAAATAAGTGTCCTTATTTAGGACAATTCGAAATGGTGCCAGAAAGGCCCCCCTTAAGGATGACCTCCTCACACCATGGATCAAGCCAAAAAAGAATACGAGGAAAAAAAAAAAAAAAAATCACCTCAAACTTGATAAGTTTAGAAAACCTCTTACATTCATTCCAATTATGTTTCCACAAAGGCACACATAAGGCATAGCTACAAACTGAAAAACGAAATATTTTAGAAAAATAGAAAAGAAAAACTACTACAAATGATTAATGTAGACTTAGAGAATTTAACAATAAATATTTCAACTTCACCACTCTTAAGTCCTTCCCGTCAAAACAACGACCATTCCTTTCTCTCCATAAACACACATGAGACACCAGGGGATTGCATTCCAAGTCACCTGCTGCTTCTCCCACCAAACCTCCCCCTCAAAGAAGACAACATTTCTTGTACCGTTTCTATTTTTCTTTTTTAATTTCTCTTTCTTCTTCCTCTATTTTTATTATTATTAAGAAAAAAATAGTTAGATAGCTCTAATGAGTTCTTTTTATCACTACAACAGAGACACACAAGCAAACAAGGTTATTTTGGCCCATTATTTTTATTGGTTCACTATCTGCGCAACAATCATGCACAAATATTATCAAATACTAATATATAACAGCCACAACCATAAAAGGATCATACAAATCCGGGGCACAAATAATGGTTTTAACAATACTAACATGCCTACTGTAACCAGTAAAGCATGACAAAAGTTTCAAATCATCCATACCTGCGATGGCATCAGTTGTTATACACAGTACTATCTTCTCAGTAAGATACCACATTTGCTCCATCAAGTAAAGCAAGGTTCTCCATGTAAGCAGCTACGTCTAAAAAATTATCAACTTGATTACTAATGTAACTAATCTCCTTCTCATGTAGAGTTTCAGGGTCAATTAAAACAGACTTATCTTTGCTCTCTAATTCACTGTTAGTAGAGACCAGCTGAGACCTTTTATGAACTAAAAGTAAACCATAATCGGAGAAACCAATGAAATTAAAAAAGCTTTCAACTGGTACAACACGGAGTTTATTCCAGGAATCAAACACACCACACTCCCTCATCACCCATATGGTGCATAAAAGCATGCTATGTGGTTGTAAGCCAGTTTTTCCAAATTTAATCAAAGCCAGTTTTTCCTTGAATGACGTAAGACATTTTGCAATACAACTTCCTTTATCATCAGGCAGTGGTAGCTCTTTGAATTTCTCACTATTGACATCAAATGACAAAATCATAGCAGTAAAACACATCTCTTGTCCACCTCCTCCTTCCATCACTTCTATCATCCAATGCAAATGTCCACTAACAAATGGGAATGCCAAAATACCATTAAAACTGTAGGAAATAACATTGGGTCTCCACGAGATTTCAAGTCCAACTCTTTTCCATGAATTTGAACTTAACGAGTAGACCTCAACCTCAGGGGGAAGCAAAGGTTTGGCACAAGTCCGTGAAATCCTGACAACCTTGTAGTCATTATTCAGGGAATCATACCCAAATCCGTGTGCCACATTACTTAACTGGGTCAAGCAAGTATCGGGCAACCTCTTAAATTTTCTAATACTGGGGTTCCACAAGTATACAACTTTAGACTTTGACGTGACAAAATCAGTGATACATAATATGCCATTACAAGAACCCACAAAATGGGGATACCCAGATTGAAAAGTGAAGGGAATTCTAAACTCGGATATAGTTTCAAACGTGCGGTCGGAAGTGACCGTACAGATTTGACTGTGAGGACGACGAAAAGAAACAATGGGACAAGTAGTCTTGAGCATGTGTATGAAAAAACCATGATTGGGGTCATTGCATTTGCATTTGCATTTGCAGTACAATAAGTTATTATAGATGAAATTGGGGGTGGCGATGGAAGAGTACCAGGATTTGCAAACGCATCTGAATCTTAGGAGTGATTTCACGGGTAGCCTTGCTAGGATTTCCAACACGATTTCGTCTGGGAGATCATCATCCTTCGTCTTACGTCGGAAAATCGTCGGCTGTGACATTTTCTAACGGAAGAGAAAAGAGACTGCGTTGATTTTTGAGCAGTAATGTAAGTAAATGAGACTCTGTTTTTTTCTCTTATTAAATTTTGCTTTTAGCAATTATCCGTTTCGTTAACAGCTTATTTTGTTTTTTTGTTAAAATTTTTTGCTTTGCTAAAATATATTTGTATTTTAAAATTTTTTAAAAAAAAGTAAGAAAAAGCGAAAAAAAGAAGTAAAGTTTAAAAAACTATACATAAAAACTGAACTTATAAGCTAATGCAAAAAAGTGAGTTCTAATTTGAATTTGAATATGAAATTACATTTTTGTCCACCTATAACAATCAATGACAATATACTATTTAGTATTTGTTGTGAAAATATTATAGACATAGTATTTTTCAAAATCAATTAGTATTCTAGTCGGATGATAAAAAATTATCATTAACTGGTTGAAACTATTTCTCAAAAGAACAAATTTTAACTACAAAATTGGTTATAGTCTAAGGTACAACCTTACTTAATATTTTTTTATTAGAGGTGAATTTTGATAAATCCACCATTGGATTACATCTTTTTCTTATATTTTTCATACTTGCAAAATTTTTAGAAATTAAAGATCAATAGTTATGTTATCAATAAATTGTTTAAATTGCAAGTTTTGTAGTTTAAAATTATGCGTAAAATATAAACTTATAGATCATATAGTAAACAATATCCGATTGACACAAAATTTGACATATATATTAAGAACACAAAAAACATGCAATTTAACGATTAGATTTTCAAAATATGTAGTAATATTTATTTTATTGAATAACGTTGTAGCCTACCAATTTTGTAACTAAACTTTTTCATTCTCAAAATAAGAAACAAAAGTTGAAAATGTAAAAAAAGAAAAATATATAATTGAATTTTTGGATCTTTGACCTCATCTTAAATTGTTTTCTTATTGTTTGGTTATCAAGACTCTAAATGAGATTAGCTTCTTTAAATGTTTGATTTTTGTTTCGTTGAGCAAATCTTTTTAGTTGATGTGGTTTTTATTTTCCAAGCTGCCGACATGGGATTGTTTATTGTAATTAAGCTAACAAATAAATGTAAAGAATTTTTTTATGAAAGGTTATCACAAAGAATGTTTTACGGAAAATGCTAGAGTTATAAACTATTTCATAAATTTTTTACAAACTGTTAACGTGGTAAATGATTATTAGTAAGTGAGAAAACTAATGTTTATAGTGGGTCCAGATAAGAACAAGTAATAATTGGTCATAACAATAATTTGTAAAGATGTTGTAAAGTAGCTTGTAGTATTACTTATGTTTTATTAACTACACCAACATTTTTATTTGTAGATGATGGTAATGATATCATTGAAACATGTTCGAAAAGAGTAGGTACCAAATTGATACATACAAACGCATAATTTTTTTAATTAATTAAAAAATTGATGTGAAAAAAACATATTTAAGCATATGTTTTCTCCCATCTAAGGGAGAATGTACACATTTCTACCTCATACTTTTATCTAACTTACTTTTAAATTGTAAAAAAATATATATAAAAAAATCTTATACCAAATAAACCATTACAATTACTAGATGAAGAGAATTTTTTTAATAATAAGACCAAATTATTCCATATCATCAATCACATTAATCCACACTTGTATTGTTCATGGTATTGTTCCACGGTTAATCACCTCCACAGTCTCCAATATGTTCACCAATCCCACAAAAATTGCTAGTTTGACATCCTATGTTAATCAAGAAATCGGCAATCTAATAACCTAATTAATCTCTAATAATACCATTAGCTCCCAAAGAATCATGGTTTTTGTTGGATTTGCCATCTGTATTCAACTTATGACTTCAAATAGCCAATAGGGGGAGGGAACCATGAAATCCAACTTAGTTGTTTAGTAAGTGAAACTTTTGTGTTATAAACATAATAGTAAAATTCACTAGTATAATGAATAGATTCGAGAAGAAGTTGAGAGACTGAGTTGCTTAATTGTTGGAAAATCAATTTATTGTGAACCACTAAAATGTTCCAAATAGCCAAAATAAATTATAAGGTTCAAAGAAGAGCATATTAGATGCATAATCATGTTAGAATATTGTCCACACAAAATGAGGAGAAGTCTAGAGGAAATGGATTTCTTAACTCCAAATCTTCTTGTTTAAATTTTTTTGCACCAGTTTACATTTGGAAATGGATTTCGACTTGCCTGGCTTTTAATTTTTTTTTTTTAATTGTTTCTGAACCAGAAAACTTCACTAACAAACGAAAAATACATGTCAAATAGGCAAACAGTTAGTGCTAAGATTCTTAACCCCACCAACCAGAATCTTGCTTGGTTTATTGGCAAGTATTAAGAAACAATGTGTTTAACTTGTTACACCCTTGGGTTTGAAATGTAATTTAGAGAATGTCATTGAACCACAAGATTCTTAACTCCGAATCTTCTTGTTTTAATTTTTTTGCACTAGTGTATATTAGGAAACGTTTTTCTACTACCTGGCTTTCCTTGTATTTTTTTCTGAACCGGAAAACCTCACTAACAAATGAAATATACATGTCAAGTATGCAAACAGTCAAATGATATTCATATTAGGGCTTCAAGAAAGCTTTCTGGGAGGAAAAACATTCAGAAAATCCTATATGATGGCTAAATGTTTGAAGAACATCTGTCAAACTTAATCGTGATGCAACAACTGCAGAAATACGAATATGCATAGTTTTTTTTAGTATGGGAACTGATCGAAGAATGTGTACTACTCGGAAGAAGCAGAACCTGCCTTTGTGTTAGAACCTCATTCCATCTCGCTTGTGTGTGTGTTTCATTCTAAAAAAAAATCTGTTGCTCAATTGGCCATGCTCAGCAACAATAAAACATGTCTGCCACCTAAGCTTCACCAACCTACGGCCACAAGTATGCATTGGGGTCACTTACACACACACACACACACACGCTATCACATAACACTTGCAATAAAAACAACAAACCGTACATGTAACATTCCATCCCCAAAAAAAAAAAAACCGTCAATGTAAAATTAGCAATGTTGCAGAACTCTTCGATTCAACTTATGAAATAGCCATCTGAGACACTCCAATACTTTAGGCAACCAGAATTTCCAATACATGGAAAGGCTGACACAAGGTAAAGTTTGTGGATTATCTCATATATGTTTGGAACAAAGGAAGCACTCATGCTTGTTTCACGCTCAACAACAAACAGAGAAATTCTCTTTGGATTTCTAAGAAAATCACTCCCATATGTGCAAAACAGAAAATTTTTTACTTACCCAAATAAACAAACACTTAAATAAATAACTATCCTAGCTTTTTGAGTGACATGCAACTAGGCTACCAAGTAATTTCAAGTCAGTCCCAATCTTAAGATAACTGCACTTGCAAGGTAAGCGGGTGTTCCCTACCATGTGATAATGTCAATCAGTTGGATGTGGAGGAGGCTATTTCCCTATGATTAAACCAATGCATGGCACATCAGAACTTCGCAACATGGAAATTCACTTCCTAAAACTATTGGTATACTTCAATTAACTAACATGAAATGGTAAAGTTCGCTAGATTCATAAGACTTTCCAAATCAGATGAAAATCAATTGCAGCTAAAGACACTAAATTGCGTGGTTCCCTCTCTAAACAGAAATTCTTCACGCTTTAATGATGTTTAAACTCTGCAACAACTAGCAGTGATAACTGATATGTGATTTATCCATTTAATAGACTACCACACATCAAGATAATATTTTGCAGCTCTTTGCAACAACTGACATATAAATTTAGAATAGACAATGAGCAGCAGTACATCAAAGATAGAATCTCAAATTACCACTCCTTTTCATACAATCCGGATAAGAAGGGTAATGAAGACAAAAAAATGAAGGAAAAAAAATCTCCATCACATACAAGATACTGTCCCACATGAGGAATCACATTTCAAAAATCAAAAGAGATAGAAGGAAAAATTAAAATGATAATACAAGCCTCATCATTTCTTTATCCTATTCTGCCTTCTGGAAGCATAAACAATGAAGCCAACACATTTAGGTGCAAATTGATACCAATTATACCAGCCTGCTATTAAGGCACAAATTATGCCAAACTGGCCAATCTCCATACATATGCTTGCTAGTGCCATCCTTCTTGAGTAGGCTTCCAAAATTTCCAAGCAAAGGCTTCTTCTACTTCTTACGTTGCTGCTGCTACATCTTATCAAAGCTCTCACCACCTTCCATCTTTGAGTCGACTTCCTCTTCAAAGCATTCCAACTTTTCTTTTCAATCTTGCAGTTCTCCTACATCTTAAATTCAACTTCAACTTCAACAGAGTGCTTTTTTCTTTCTTATCTCATCTTCCATCAGCAAAATATACAACAAAAATCACTTTATTATTTATTTTATATAATTTAAATAGGATTATTTTATTATTATACAACCAAGAGTTTCTACAAATTTAAAAGAAGTTTTATTATGTATTCTATATTATTTAATAACCTACCATATTTTTTAAATAATACTAATTAAAAAAATATTACTATATTAATTTTTTTTTAAATTAATTATATTTTATATTATTTTGAATTTCTTTTGATAGGTTTCTTTTTCTTCTTTTTCCAGGTTTAAACTGATTATGAGCAAAATATACAACTAAGCACTAGCACATACAGAATTATATATACCAATTATTTATAAAAATATAATAAATATAGAGTCACTTATCCTAACAATTATTTCAAAAAGAGAGAGAGCAAAAAAGGATTTTATTTTTGTCCTTGCTTCCTAGAATTCCTCTCTCTTTTTCGACTTTTTTCAAATTCCCCAAATTCTTCTCATTTCTCTCATTGTCACCAACTCCATCAAGCTCTAAAAGAGCAACTTAGTTGTCAATTATACTTAAAAAGCTACTAAAACTAACTTTTTTCAAATAGTACAAAAACTGGGACCAAATTAATTATTTGTTAATTATGGTTGTAACAAACACGCGATGCGAAAAAGTTTCAATTCAGATATAAATTTTAGCAACTCACTTGATTATTTTTAACTTTTTCAAGTTGCAAAAATAACGGACATTCTCATTTTAAGCTCTATGAAGGTTTTCGTTAGTGAAAGCCTTACAGTAGGAGTTCAAAAATGCTACTCCTAGCAGGAATCTAATCAATCCTAGCCCTACCTATTTTATGGGAATAGAGAAGGCCAAGAAAATATTGTAAAATCTCCATCTCCCAATCATCGACTGATCTGGTAAAGAGAATTTCCCAATGAATAACTCCATTAGTGTGCCTCATAAGTGTCATTATCTAGGGCAATTCAAAACGATGCCAGAAAGGCCCCCTTAAGGATCACCCATGGATCAAGCCGAAAGCGAATACGAGAAACACAACCCACCTCAAACTTGATGAGTTTAGAAAGCCTCTTACATTCATTCTAATTATGTTCACACAAAGACAGACCATAGGGTTCAACTCTCTCTCTCTCTCGCTCTATATATATATATATATATATATATAAAGTAAATACTAGATTAAAAGTAGCATAAGTGTAACTACCTGAGTACACGGGGATGACAGGAAGTGTACACAGGGCATAGGTACATGCTGAAAAATGGAAATTTTAGAAAAATAGGAAATAAAAACTACTTCAAATGATTAATGTAGACCTAGAGAATTTAACAATAAATATTTCAACTTCGCCACTATTAACTCCTACCCGTCAAAACAACAACCATTCCTATCTCTCGCTAAATAACACATGAGACACCAGGGGATTTCATTCCAAGTCCCCTGCTACTTCTCCCACCAAACCTCCCCCTCCAAGAAGACAACATTTCCTCTACCATTTTTTCCTTTTTATTCCACCTCTATCTCTTTTGCCATTTCTTTTTTTACAATTAAGGAAAAAAAAAAAAAAGAGTAAGATAACTCTAATGAGTTCTTTTTAGCACTACAACACAGATACACAAGCAAAAGGTTATGCTGGCTCAATATTTTTATTGGTTCACTATGTGTGCAACAATCAATCACAAGCAATATCAAATACTTCTGATCACACCAAAAAAAAAAAAAAAAACCAACAACAACAACAATATCAAATACAAATATATAATAGCTACAATCATAAAAGGATCACATAAATCTGGAGCAAAAATGTGGTCAACCAGTAAAAGCATGACAAGGGTTTCAATTCATCCATACCTGTTAAGAAATCGCTTGTTATACCCAGCACCATCCTCTCAGTAAGATACCACGTTTGCTCCATCAAGTAAGGCAAGGTTCTCCATGTAAGTAGCTACATCTAAAAGATAATCAATTTGATTACTAATCTCCTTCTCATGTAGAGTTTCAGGGTCAATTAAAACAGACTTATCTTTCCTCTCTAATTCACTGTTGGTAGAGACCAGGCGAGACGTATTTCGAACTAGAAGTAAACCATACTTGGTGAAACCAATGAAATCAGTAGAATTTTCAATTGGTAGAACACAAAGTTTATTCCAGGAATCAAGCACACCGTACTCCCTCATCACCCATATGGAGCATAGCTTGCTAAATGGTTGTGCACCATGTCCAAATTTAATCAAAGCAAGTTTTTCCTTGAATGATGTAAGACATTTCGCAATACAACCTCCTTCATCAGGCAGTGGTAGCTCTTTGAATTTCTCACTATTGACATCAAATGACAAAATAATAGAAGTATAATGCCTCTCTTGCCCACCTCCTTCTTCTATCATTTCTATCATCCAATGCAAATGTCCACTCACAAATGGGAATGTCAAAATACCATTAAAACCGTAGGAAATAACATTGGATCTCCAGGAGATTCCAAGTTCAACTCTTTTCCATGAATCCGAACTTAATGAGTACACCTCAACCTCAGGGGGAGGTATCCATTTGATACCAGTCCATGAAAACCTGACAACCTTGTAGTCATTATTCAGGGAATCATACCCAAATCCGTGTGCCACATTAAGCACCTGGGTCTGGTTCAAGCAAGTATTGGGCAACCTCTTAAATTTTCTAATACTGGGGTTCCACAAGTACACATCTTTAGACTTTGACGTGATAAAATTAGTGAAACATAATATGCCATTACAAGAACCCACTAAACCGGGATACCCAGATTGAAAAGTGAAGGGAATACTAAACTCGGATATGGTTTCAAAGGTGCGGTCGAAAGCGAGCGTACAGATTTGACTGGGAGGACGATGAAAATAAGAAATGCGAAAATTAGACCTGGGCATGTGTATGACATAAACATCATTATTGTAGCACAAGAAGTGGGTGGAGATGTAATTGGGGTTGGTGATAAAAGAGTACCAGGTTTTGCAAACGCACCTGAATCTTAGTAGGGATTTCACTGGTAGTCTTGCTAATATTTCCAACACGATTTCGTCTGGGAGATCATGCTTTGTCCTACGTTGGAGGATCATCGGTGGTCGTGCTTCTTTCCTTTGGGCGGAAGAGAAAGAGACTGTGTTTTTTGATCCAACCCTTTCACTCTTTTTTTTTTCACACACTTTCTTTCATTTATTAAAATGCACCCCTTTCACTCTTTTTTTTTTCTTTTTCTTTTTTACTCACTTTCTTTCATTTATTAAAATGCGTACATTTTTTTTTTTTACAAGATAAAATTTTAATCTAACTTAATTTAAATATATATATATATATATATAAAAAGTATATATATATATATGTAAAGTTTCCTCTTGAAAACATCTCGATTTTTGTCCTCCACACTCTCCAATCACTTATACTTATGAAGTGTATATGCATACATTTCTAAAATATGGTCAAGTTAATAGATGAATTTAGAGTAATTTTTTTTTTTAAGGAAAATTTTAGGGTAACTGTTAATAAATTATAATAGGAATATTTTGACACACTTTTCATAAAAAATATAAAAAGTTATCAAAAACATTTAGACATTTATTATTTTATCATCTTTTCAATAAAATATTTCTAAAAGTGATCCTTTAGGACAATGGTTAACATTTCCCTTTAAAATATATCTATTTTTTTTACATCAATTGGGGTTATTGATCTAAAATAATAGAAGTAAATGAGTGTAAGAGGAAATTTTACTTTTCTTTTTACATGCTTCGTATTAACTTAGGGTAAAGAAAAAAAAATGTGAAGAAAAAAAAAAAAAAACAAAACGTTATCATTGACCTATAAGATTTTTAACTCCAAATCTTTGTTGTTTAAAGTTTTTTGCGCTAGTTTATATGAGGGCATTTTTTTCAACTTACCTGGCTTTTTCTTTTTTTATATTTTTATTTTAGGTGAACCGCAAAACTTTGCTAACAAACGAAAATTATGTCAAGTAGGAATATACTCAAATGATATTAGGACTTTCAATAGGCTTTTTGGGAGAAAAGCATTAAGCAAATTCCCTATGATACAGCAAATTGGGTAAAACGAACCTGCATAGCTTTGGGGGTAAGGAGCTGATTGAAGCATTTGCACTAGTATTAGGCTCCTTCCTGTTTGCAAGACAGAAGAAGTAGAAACAAATACTGTTCAATCGGCCATGTTGAGAACCTATGAGATGGGCTTGGATAATTTGACCATATATAGAACAAAAAAACTGCATGGATGCACACACAAACCAAAAAACCATTACCCAGTTGGTTACCGGACACAATTCTTCAAAATGTAAATTTAATGCTTAAAGTCAAATCTGTCAAGTTCTAACTTCTGCTAGGTTAAGTGCCTGCAGAACTCTTAGATTCACAACTTATGAAATACAGACGTTTGAGACACCAATACTTAGGCAATCAGCATTTCCAATACATGGAAAGGCGTACAAAAGACAAGGTTTGTGGAATATCACATATATGTTCGGAACAAAGGAAGCCCTCATGCTTGTTTCACGCCCAATAACTGACAGCGATATTCTCATCAAATTTCAACAAAAAAAAGTTGGCAACATTTTGAGTCTGACATTCAACCAGGCCACCATCCTGATCTTAAGATGTTACAGTTGCAAGGTAAGTGGAGTTCCCTACCATATGATAGTGTTAATCAATTGGAGATGACGGCAATTTCCCTACAATTAAACGTATGCGCGACACATCAGAATTTGGCAATATAGAAATTCACTTCCTAAATCAGTTGGCATACTTCAATCAAATACAAAATGGCAAAGTTGGCTAGATTCAGAAGACTGTTTCCATATCAGATGAAATTCAATTCCAGCAAAAGAACCAAATTGTGTGATTCCCTTTGCAAACTGCAATTCTCTATGCAGTAATGAAGTTCAGACTCTGCAACAATTAACAGTGATGGCTGATATGATATGTGATTTATCCATTTAATAGACTACCACGCATCAAGATAAAATTTCCCAGCTATTTGCAACAACATATCCATTTAGAAAAGACAATGGGCAGCAGTACATAAAAGATAGAAATTCAAATTACCACTCCTATTCATACAATCTAGATAAGAAGGGCAGTGAACACAATAAAAATGAAGGAAAAAAAAAATCTCCATCACATACAAGATACTGTCCCACATGAGGAATCGCATATCAAAAATCAAAAGAGATAGAAAGAAAAACTAAAATGATAATACAAACCTCATCATTTTTTTATCCTATTCTGCTTTCTGGAAGCATAAACAATGAAGCAAACACATTTAGGTGCAAATTGATACCAATTATACTTGCCTGCTATTAAGGCACTAGTTAGGCCAAACTGGTCGATCTCTATACCTATGGTTACTAGTGCCATCCTTCTTGAATAGGCTTCCAAACTTTCTGAGCAAAGGCTTCTTCTACTTCTTATGTTGCTGCTGCTTTGATGGTAACCACTGTCAATATCTTCGGTCGAAATACCCTATTCATCTAATCAAAGCTCTCACCACCTTCCATCTTTGAGTCCACTTCCTCTTCAAAGCAGTCCAGCTCTTCTTCTCTGTGGCCAAAAAAAAAAAAAAATTCTTTTCAATAATGCAGCTCTCCTACATCTTAAATTCAACTTCGACAGAGTGCTCTTCTCTTTCTTACTCTCATCTTCCGTCAGCAAAATTTACAACAAAAATCACTTTATTATTTATTTTATATAACTTAAATAGGATTATTTTATTATTATACAACCAAGAGTTTCTACAAATTTAAAAGAAGTTTTATTATGTATTCTATATTATTTAATAACCTAACCAATTTTTTTAAAATAATACTAATTTAAAAATATTATTATATTCAATTTTTTAAAAAATTAATTATATTTTATATTATTTTGAATCTCTTTTAATATGTTTCTTTTTCTTCACACTGTTTACGAGCAAAATATACAACTAAACACTAGTACATACAGATTTGTCTATACCAATTATTTAGTAGGATAACTCTAATGAGTTCTTTTTAGCACACAACACAGACACAGAAGCAAACAAGGTTATGTTGACTCATTATTTTTATTGGTTCACTATGTGTGCAACAATCAATCACAAAAAAATATCAAATACTTCTGATCACAAAAAATAAATAAATAAAATAAAATAACTCAACAACAACAACAATATCAAATACTAATAATAACGGCCACAACCATAAAAGGTAATATAAATCTGGAGCAAAAATTATGGTTTTAACAATACTAACATGCCTACTGCAACCAGTAAAAGCATGACAAGGGTTTCAATTCATCCGTACCTCTTATGACATTCCTTATTAGACACATAGCACCATCTTCCTAGTAAGATACCACATTTGCTCCATCAAGTAAAACAAGGTTCTCCATGTAAGCAGCTACATCAGAACGATAATCAAATTGATTACCAATCTCCTTCTCTTGTAGAGTTTCAGAGTCAATTAAAACATTCTTATATTTCCTCTGGAATTCACTGTTGGTAGAGACCAGCAGAGACCCCTTTTGAACTAGAAGTAAGCCATACTTGGTGAAACTAATGAAAGCATAAAAATTTTCAATTGATAGAACACGAAGTTTGTTCCAAGATTCAATCACACCATACTCCCTCATCACCCAAATTGAGCATAGCGTGCTATGTTGTTGGGCACCAATTTTAAATTTAATCATAGCCTGTTTCCCCTTGAATGATGTAATGAGTTTCGTAAAACAACTTCCTTCATCATCAGGCAGTGGTAGCTGTTTGAATTTCTCACTATTGACATCAAATGACAAAAGCATATCGGCAGAATACCTCTCCTGTTCACCTACATGTTCTACGATTTTTAACATCCAATGTAAATGCCCACTAACAAATGGTAATGCCTTAAAATTATTCACATTGTCGTAAAAAACATTGGGTCTCAATGAGATTCCAAGTTCAACTCTTTTCCATGAATCTGAATTTAATGAGTACAGCCCTACCTCAGGGGGAGGCTTAGACTTGGCAAAAGTCTCTGAAATCCCAACAACCTTGAAGTCATTATTCTGGGTACCATACCCAATTCCGAATGTCATAATAGGAAACTGGTTATCGGGCAACCTCTTAAATTTTCTAATACTGGGTTCCACAAGTAAACAACATTAGAGACATTAAACCCTTGTGCATTATAATTAATGAAAAATGTTAGAGATATATTAGCCCATTAGTATAGGCCAAAGCCTAATTCTACTATGTATGCAAGTCAAGTCTCCTACTTGTACTAGAAGTCTATTAGTATAGGGTTTAGTCTACTATATATACACATGTTATGATTTATTGTAACACAGGATTTGTAATACACTATAATTTATACTATTATTTAAGGGGCTTCTCCTATTTGGATTCCTCATTTTTTTGATTCAAAAATGCCCCTACATCCCTATATTTAAGTAGAGACAAAACTAAAAGACAATCTGGTAAAAATACAACTCTAACTTCCACTAAAACATTGCCTAAAAAATAAGGTCACTCTCCTATTAATTTTTTTTTTTTTGAAAATTCTCCTATTAATTTTCAAATTACTTTATTCACTTATAAATTAGATTCTTAAAATAAAAATTTATATATATAAAATAAAAACACAAATTTTTATTTTGCTACAAAATACTAAATAGGACCACTAAAATAAAATTAAAAAAAGCCTCATTGCACGCGTGTGATGAGGCTAGTAATATATTATTGATGTAGCCATTTAGGGTTTCTTCCGTGGATGTAGGTCGTTAGGCTGAATCACGTAACTCTTGTGTATTATTGTGTTCTATACTTTATGCTTTCGCTTCCGCATCCATACTAGCATATTCAACATGGTGTATCAATACTAATATTTAACATGGTATCAGAGCCACCTTCTTGTAGCTATGGTTTTCTGTCTTTACGGTATATTTAAGAGCAATCTTTGTCTTCCTCGGTGTTTTTTTTCGCTGCATTCATCTTCTTTGGCTTCCTATTATTGCCGTCAAAACTCTCCGATATAGTCATGCCACCGTTAGAAGTCACATCAACACTGCAAGACCATTGCATTCCTCAAACTACCATCACAGAGTCAAACTTCATTTAGGGGATCTTCTCAACCTTATCAAATCTCAAGATTTCATCAAGCTTACATCTTGAGTTTGAGAGGGGGTGTTGGAGATATATTAGCCCATTAGCATAGGCCCAAGCCTAATTCTACTTTGTGTGCAAGTCAAGTCTCCTACTTGTACTAGAAGTCTATTAGTATAGGGTTTAGTCTACTATATATACATATGTTATGATTCATTGTAATACAGGATTTGTACTACACTATAATGTATTATTGATGTAGCTCTTTAGGGTTTCCTCCGTAGATGTAGGCCGTTAGGCTGAACCACGTAACCCTCGTGTGTTATTGTGTTCTATACTTTATGCTTTCGCTTTCGCTTTCGCTTTCGCTTTCGCATCCATAATAGTATATTCAACATGGTGTATCAATGCTAATATTTAACAATAATTAATGAAACACAATATTCCATTACATGAACCCGTAGCGTGGGGAGACCTAGATTGAAAGGCGAAGGGAACTCTAAACTTGGATATGGCTTCAAAGGTGCGATCGCAAGTGAGAGTACAGAGTTGACCGCTAAAATGTGAAGAGCCAGGAAACGAAGATGAAGGTTCGGGAATATTCCTAGGGATGTGTATGACATAACTATGATGATGAATATGATTGTAATTATGGTGGTGGGTAGAGATGAAATTGGGGTTGGCTATGGAAGAGTACTAGGGTTTGCAAACGCACTTGAATCTTAGGAGAGATTTCACAGGTAGCTTTGCTAAAATGTCCAACACGATTTTGACTGGGAGATCATCATCATGCTTCGTCCTACGTTGTAGGATCACTCCTCGTCCTCCTTTCCTTTAGGACATTTTCCAACGGAAGAAGAGACATAGAAGAGCGTGTTTTAAATAGTGAGCAACACTAATTTTGGGTTTAATATATACTGTTCAAGCTGCCTTTTGTTTTTTTTTTTGGGAATTTTTTTTCCAAATGGCCTTAATTATCAAACATTTTTGTTAGTTGTCAGGTTTCAAAACAATATTGAAAACTAATATCTCGAGTTTTTAAAACTCAATTTCCAATTACAACTCGAGTTTTTAGAACTCGATTTTTGGTGTTTGTCATACCCTTACATGGACAAATTTTCCACGTGGACCAAATTTAGCCACGTAGAAATCAAGTTTATAAGACTCGAAATCAGCACACTTTAAACCTGAAACGCAGCCACTTTCAAACGCCTCACTCAAACACTCTCAGTCTCTCAAACACTCTCACTCAAACACCCAAATCAGTCACCCTCAACCCCTCGGCATGCAAAAAAACTCATCCTCACACCCAAATCAGTCACCCTCAACCCCTCAGCGTGCAACAAAACTCACCTTCACCCTCAAATGCTCTCCTTTTTCCTCACAATCGGCTTCAGACGATCCCCTCACCCATACCTTCAAAATCCCTTTTATGCCTGCCAACGGAAGTTTAGATTTTTTCAAGTTTAGAGGAATGTTTTCTCATTTCTATGTTCATTTATAGAGAATTGAGAAATGAGGAATGGGTTTGAATAGGTTTATTGTTAGAAAGTTTGAGTATTGGTTTATGGTTATAAATTTGAGTATGGGTTTATTGTTGCTGGAAAATATCTATTTTCTATTTGTTTTTTCATTAACTTTGTTCTTTCTGAATACTTTGTGTATTATCCCCAACATAGTTCTTGTTAGGTTATTTGGTCCTATAGGAAGTGGCTTTTAAGTATACTTTCTTTAGGTCTTTTGTTAATCTGTTTTGCTCTAAAACTAATTATTCTGTTTCTGAATAACAGCATGTTTAAATGTCTGTGTTTGGTTCATGATATTTTAGTTGATGGAATTTGTACTTTGTGGCTTTAATGTCAGGAATACAATTATACGATATATTTTTTCTATCTAGCATTTTTTTTCTTTCTTTCCTATTCAAAGTGTCGAGCCTTTTAAATTGCAATTTGTCTGAGCTATTGCCATCTTGATAGTCATTTTGTGAGACTACTGGTGAGTTTCATTGGTTGGTTGGTTTGGAGTTGTTGATTTGGTATGTACCTATGTATTTGGATTTTGGACTCTTTACTATAAGGGATGCGTCTCTTATGAAACAAGATGGTAATATAGAACATAATAAAATATGAATAATTTTGTGGATGAAAAGCAAGTACCCATAGTTAAGTGTTGAAATTGAAAATGTTTTGCAATCTTCCAAATCCATTACCTTTAGATATTATATTGTTCTAGAGAATTGTTGAATTAATTTGGTCAATGGACATGTTTGGTGGGTGGCTGGAAATTTAGGAGCATGGTTGGAAACTTAGGATTGGTCAGGGTAAGAATAATTGCTTTGGTAGTAGAGCTGTGCTTGGTGTTTACATTGTTAAACACAAGTGACTTCCTAGTGCCAGAGAAGAAATGTGTGATCTTTTTTAATTTTGATTTTCATTGACTGTATTGTTATTCCTACAATGACATTATTTCCTCCTTTTTTTTAATTCCTTGAATGATTCCAAATGTTCCTGTGTTATCTTCATTTAGTACACCTTGGGTTTTTGGCACTTCTTAATAATCTGTGGGAGGGAAGATGTTGGTGTTACATAAATGAACAAAGATACAAAGTGTTTCCATACCTAAAGAATGGCTGCTAGGCAGGCAGTTGACCCTCTCCTGGTTCTAAAGTCTTTTAAGACCTCTAAATCTCTATCTCTGCAATGCCTTTTTCTTCTTTGCTGTACCAATAATTAGGTGTTGAAATTGAAAATGTTTTCCAATCTTCCAAATCCAGTAAGGGAAGAATAATTGCTTTGGTAGTAGAGTTGTGCTTATTGCTTACATTGTTAAATTAGTGGCTTCCTAGTGCTACAGGAGAACTTCCTAATCTGTATGATTCTCAATTACTGTCTATTATTATTCCTATTTCCTACAATGACTTATATACTGTCCTCGTTTTTTTTTTTCTTGTATGTAATAAATTTGGCTTGTCCTGGTCCCTAAATTTCCTCTATTTAGGCATTTATTGTTGTTGCTATTATTATTTTTTTTCCCTCTTGCTAGAACTTAGAAGTTTGCATTTGGTAGATACTCTTGTATATGTACAGTATTATGTATACATATAAAGCCAAGTTTCTTTCCATAAAACATAAAGCCAAGTTTTTTTTTTTTTTTTTTCCAGTCTGACTAGTGTTACATAATGACAACAAGTTATTTTCCCCCACACTATTAATGATCTCATAGTAGCACTCTTTGCAGTATGGACCCTCGGATCGATGAGGTGCCAAAGATCGTGCGCCCTGGTCCCATCATTACTTCATTACTGAAGCAACAACCAAATCATCGATCAACCGACATTTGGAATGGCGAGGTGAAATATCTAGTTCTAACAACCGCTTTAATTTTTACGTTCTCTTTGACTTTTAGCAAGTTCTTTCAAAGTTGTATATTTAGTTCTAACAACCGCTATAATTTTTATCGATTTTGCAGGACCAAAGCTCACTTCAGTGCCGTGGTCGCTCTAAGGAGATGGCAAACATATCGATGCAAGATAATCGGGTGATAGTCATTATCAAGTTGGTGGGGCTAGAAGGATTGTTTAGGGCCCCGTCCAGAGAGATAGATCATGGCCTAATATCGGCCCTAGTTGAGCGATGGTGGCCAGAGATACGAACCATCTTCCACATGGTGAGATGTCAATCACCCTACAAGATGTGAAGGTCATTTTGGGACTTCTTATAGACGGTGAGGTCTTGGTTGGGCCGACTGGTTGGGGGTTTGGAGCGTGCTGTGTGAGGAGTTGCTTGGCTTTGGAGTTCCGGCAAATGACAAAAAAACTTTGGTGGGGGAAAGAATTCTCATCAGTTGCCTTGTTGAGCGCATTACAGAGCCACTGCCTCATGATGGAACGGAGATTCAGATACATCAGTATGCCCGGTGCTATATTTTAGCGCTACTAGGGGATTAGATTTGCATGGACAAGTTGGGAGATAGGGTGCATATGATGTTCTTGGAGTTCCTGCAGAACCTTCGTGATCCGCCACAGTATAATTGAGGTAGTGGTTGCCTTGCATGGTTGTATAGAGAATTGTGCCGAGCAAGCCATAAAGATCATTCGCAAATTGGTGAGGTGTTGCAATTGGTCCAGTATTAGGCATGGGTGAGGTTGCCATTCCTGTGCCCAAAGATAGAACCCCCATTACAAAAAAAAAAAAAAAAAAGCCATTTCATTTCACATTCAAAGGGCATGAATTACATACCCATTTCATTACAATTCATTCGAAGGGCATGAGTAAGTCACTCATTTCATTTCATACCCATTCAAAGGGCATGAATTACATACCCATTTTATTATAATTCATTCAAAGGGCATGAGTAAGTCACTCATTTCATTATATACCCATTTCATACCCATTCAAAGGGCATGAATTACATACCCATTTCATTACAATTCATTCACTACCCATTTCGTACCCAAAACAATGATAAATGAAGTCAAAATCCTTGTAAGATATGATAAAGATAAGAGCCTAGAAATGATGAATAAATTTTGATAACAAAAACCACGCAAATAAATACTCAAAAAATTTACACTAACAAAACAAAGTTCTATAATTCACAATATTGGTGTCTTAACTAAGTTATGTTAACTATCTATCAAATAAATAGTCAAACTCTTTAACCCACACCTAACAACAAATACCCAACTACAATGACAAATCAAATCAAAAAACCCTTACCTGAGATATAAATTTGTTAAGAGGGAGAAGCAATGACAGAGAGAGGCAATGTGGTGTGAGATCAGAGACAATGTGATATGAGAAGTGTGAGAGTCATGGGTGAGTGAGGCAGTGAGTTACTAAGGATTGTGAGGCTGAGTGTTATGGGAGAGAGAGTGTTGAGTGACTAATGCGTATTTGTGTGCTACAATATTTTGCCCAGCATATTTTAATTAAATTTCGAGTCTTATAGACTCGAGATCTATGTGGTATAATCGTGTTTTTCCCCAAGAAAATCGAGTCTTAAAGACTTGGTTTTGATTTGTAGAACTCAAGTCTTTAAGACTCGAGATCTATGTGGCATATTACTAGCCAAGTCATCAAGTACGAAGCGAGTCTTTGAGACTCGAGTTTTATATAGAAATCAAGTTTCTAAAACTCGAGATACTAGTTTGCTAAAACCTTTCAAATGTGTGTTGACTTACTATATTGTTTGCCCTTACTATGCTAGTCCCCAAATATTGTCTACCCTTACTATACCGAATTGTATTCATCTCTATGTTTGTCGTGTTATATGTGTGCCATCTTTTACTAACTATGGTGACATTTAAAATTAAATAAATGTCATGCGTGACCCATTAGTTTCTATGAATCGAAGGAAGTCATTTCCCATGCTCAATTCCTCCTATATGTGTGCCATATTTTACCAACTATGGTGCCATTTAAAAATTAAATAAACATCATGCGTGACATGTTAGTTATTTATGAATTGAAGGAGGACATTTCCCATGCTTGATGCCTCCTTAATGAGTACAATCAAACACCCATTAACATATTGTATTTCCTTAAATAATGCTTTGAGTACTTAACTAGTGTAAGGAAAAAAATGCGAAGAAAAAGAAGTTGAAAAAGAAAGGAAGGTAATTGGTTGAATTTTTTGGAGCTTTGATCTCATCTTGAATTGGTTTCCTATTGTTTGGTTGTCAATAAAATAGATGAAAATAAAGGAGATTAGTTTTTTTTAAAATGTTTGATTTTAGTTTTTCGTTGAGTAAATCTTCAAGTAATTTTTTTAGTAAAATAAAGGAGGTTAGTTTTTTGTTGATCTTATATTTAAGCCCACGTTTACTTTCATCTAAAGGAGTTGACCACTGAGATGGTCTATAACCTAGGGGTCGATGGGAGAGAAGAGTAATGGTTGAAGGGGAGAGGAGGGATTCGGGTAGTACTAGTAGGTGATTCTAACCAAGTTCAAAAAGATAAATTACTTTTTTTTTTTTTTTTAAATCATCTACAAGAAAATGTACACCTTTTTACCTCACAATTTTTAAGTATAATTGTTCTTTTATGTAGCTTATCTTTAGATAAAATAAATCAACAAAAATAATCTATACCAAATAAACCCTTACAATTACTTACATGAAGAGCCTTTTTACCTAACCATTTATCTAAGTACAGTTGTACTTTTATCTAATTTGTTTTTAAATAAAATAAATCAATAAAAATAATCTATACCAAATAACTTACAATTACTAGATATATGTATATGTGTATATATATAAAGAGGAGGGGGGGGGGGGGTTTGAAGCTCTGTTATAATTAGAATATCTTATTCCATATGATCACTCTACTAATATATCAAAATAAATCCCCATTGTTGGTGCAAATATAATGATAATGGAAATAACACAACGAAAAACTGAATAATATTTCTGAATATTATTAATGTAAAGAAAAGAATTACACAACACTGTTTGGATTGAGGCGCAATACTCGCTCTCTTTAAGGAGATTCAAGCTCTTGGTTGGCTAAACTTTGTAACCGGTGCAAACTGTCTTTGACTTGTCTCCCCCAGTATACAACAGCCCAACAAGTGTCGTATGGCTAAAACAACACCCTTTCTTGCCAAGAATCTCTCTATTTTTTTTATAGTCCATTAAGTGGGTTAATGGCTCTTCATTGTCCATAATAAAAATGGAGTATTAATTTACTCTGAATGGGCTGTCAAGTAGGAGGATCCAAGAGGCTGATTCATTTTCAATTTTGATACCTCCACTCTTCACCTCCCCCTTGCGCATGTGCCTAGCCCAATATCTAAGACAATTCGTTTTAGCCCATTAATCACCACAATTAAAAAGAATAAAATAGTGTCTCTCCTTTTCAATGTGGAATTAAACATTTTCACTAACTCCTCATCTTCCATATTCACTCTCACATCTTTACATTTATGTTATAACATTTATTCATTTTAATTATTTAATATTAAAATGCTCCAACAATCCCCCACTCATTTTAATATTAAATTTTTTAGTTAAAGAGAGATTACTAGGCAAAGACGGGTCACTATGCATCATGAAGGTGTGCTCTGCATTGAATCTTCACTTAGTAAAACAGCGATCTCAACTCCAGAATCGTAGTGGTCTCCGACTTGAACTAGGACTGCTTTAGGGAAATTAAGCGTCACTGCTTACACATAATAACTAAGGTATTGACATGAGCTTTTATAACTAGCAATTTGCGGCCGTGTGCTGATCCCGGTTTCATTAAGTGTATTTGAGATTAAGATAATGTGATTGATCAAGATATATTCCATCACATGCTTTTGTAATTTTCATGCCCAAAATAAAATTAGCCTCACCAAGATTTTTCATATCAAAATGGCTTTTAAGCATATTTTTTGTCTCATTTATAACATGCATATTTGAGCCAAAAATCAACATATCATCCACATAGAGGCTAATAATAACATGTAAATTATTCCATGATTTAGAATAAATACATTTATCACATTCATTTGATTTATAACCATTCTCAATCATGAAGGAATCAAACTTTTCATGCCACTGCTTAGGTGCTTGTTTTAAGCCATATAAGGATTTAGTTAGCTTACATACCTTGCTTTCTTGTCCAGGCTCTACAAATCCTTCGAGTTGATCCATATAAATCTCTTCCTCTAGGTCCCCATTTAGAAAAGCAATTTTTACATCCATTTGATGAATGTTCAAATCAAAAATTGCAGCAATAGCAATTAACAATTTAATAGATGTAATTCTTGTTACCGGAGAAAAAGTATCAAAGAAATCAAGATCAGCTTTTTGTTTAAAGCCTTTTGCAACAAGTCTAGCTTTAAACTCATCCATTGATCCATCCGGTTTCAACTTTTTTCTAAGGACCCATTTACAACCTATGGTCTTACAACCGGTGGAAAATCTACTAATTTCCAAGTTCTATTAGAAATTAGAGATTCCATCTCATCATTTACAGCCTCTTTCCAAAATATAGCATTAGGTGATGTTAAAGCCTCTTTTAAATTTTGGGGATTTTCCTCAATGTTAAAAACATAATAATCATGACCAAAATCCTTTTCAACTCTAGCTCTTTTACTCCTTCTAGGTTCTATTTCAAAATTTTCTTGATTTTGTAAATGTGAAGTAGAAGAACTAGGTTGTGACAAAATATTTTCTTCACCCTCACTATTTTTCAATTTAAAAGGAAGTTTTTCTTCATGAAAAATTGCATCACCAGATTCAAAAATTATCTTGTTTTCAAGATCAAAAAATCTATAGGCTGCACTATTAATCGCATAACCAAAAAAAGCACAGGTAGTAGCTCTTATACCTAATTTAGGCATTTTAGGGTCAGTAAGCCTTACATAAGCAAGATAACCCCATACTCTCAAATATCTCAAATTTGGCTTATGTCATTTCCACATCTCAAAAGGTGTAGTGTGTGACTTTTTATGTGGTACCCTATTCAAAACATGATATGCAGTTAAAATAGCTTCACCCCAAAAATGTAAAGGTGCACCAAATTTAATTAACATGACATTTGTTAACTCAATTAAAGTTTTATTTTTTCTTTCAGCCACACCTTTAGAAGCAAGTGAATATGGTGTAGTAGTTTCATGGATAATTCCCAAAGACTGAACAAATGAGTTGAATTCACTGGATTCATACTCACGACCTCTATCACTTCTTATTCTTTTTATTTTTCTACCGAATTGATTTTCAACTTTTTTTAAACAATTTTGAAATTTTTCAAAAGCATCACTTTTATTTTTCAACAAATAAATAGTTTTATATTTTGAGAAATCATCAATAAAAGTGATAATATATCTATTTCCTCCACGAGTTAAAATTCCCTCAAATTCACATAAATCAGAGTGAATTAACTCAAGCAATTCGGTATTTCTTACAACATTTTTATAAGGCTTTTTTGTAATCTTAGCTTGACTACAAGTTTCATATCTTTCAAAATATTTTAACAGTCTTGGAATTAATCCTAAACTACTCATGATTCCCACATATCTACTATTTATATGACACAAACGAGCATGCCAAAAATTAATAGAAGAAAGAATATAAATTGAACTGGTAGATGCTTTATTATTCTCAATATTCAATTTAAACATTCTATCACAAGCATAACACTTGCCCACAAATAATCCCTTTTTAGTGATTACATAATTATCAGATTTCATAGTTTGCTTAAAGCCAGACTTGTTAAGCAAAAAACTTGACATCAAATTCTTCCTCATGGACGGAGTGTAAAGAACATCTTTCAATGTTAGCACGCGTCCAGAAGTGAATTTCAATTCAACCTCACCACTCCCGAGAACCTTGGTTTTGCTAGAGTCACCAACCATAACAGTTTTTTCTTCTTCAAAAGGAGTGTACAATTTGAACCAATTTTTGTCATAGCAGACGTGCCTATTAGCACCAGAATCTGCCCACCACCCTTCAACATATTGCACCATATTGATGTCTGTAATCATAGCCACTAAAAGCTCTTCGGTTACGCTAGCCTGCGGGACAGATTCTTTAAATCGAGCAATATGCCCACTCTTGCCACAAACAAAACAAGATCTTTTAAATTGATCTTGTGAAGGGGGTCCTTGGTTCTTATTGTAATTTTTATTTGGTTTCCCATTCCTTGAGGTCTATTATTATTTTTAAAGGCTCTCTTTTTAGGCTTCAATTGACCATTTCTAGGAAAATGATTTTTGGGCATATTATTATTGGCTGAAATAAGGTTTACCTTTGTGGTAGAATTACCATTGCTCTCTTGTGTCATGAGTGCATCTTGTCCTCTAGCCTCCTCCTCCATATGGATGCGTGTGATCAAAGTCTTTTGGAACTCCCTCCAAGATTATGGTAGTTTATCAATTATGCCAGCTACCACCAAATTGTCTCCAATCTTTATGGCTTCGGATCTCAATTCTGCCACAATCATTTGGAAGTCTTGTGCTTGATCCATCACCGATTTTCCATCCACCATTTGGTAATGGAAAAATTTGCTAGCACCATACTTCTTTGCACCTGCCTCCTCGGTATCATACTAGCTTTGTAAAGCTTTCCAAATTTTCTTAGTAGAATTGTAAGTTGTATCATAATAATCATAGAAATGATCGGCAAGACAATTCAATAGATAAGAGCGACAATTATATTCATCTTTTGTATACTTATCTTTTTTTTTTTTGATGAAGAATATATTCTTCCTCACTCATCTCATCAGTAGGAACTTTTGATGGATTCTTGTCAGTGAGGATGTAGGAGACTTTGAAAAGACTCAAGTAGAAGAGGACCTTTCCTTTCCACCTCTTGAAGTGGGCACCCTTAAAGTGAAAGGGCTTGTTAAGATCTCCAACAAGCTCATTTCGTTTCTCTTGTGTAGGTTCCATGTGTTGAATCTCTTTAAAATTGTTGGTGCAAATACAATGATAATGGAAATAACAGAACGAGAAACTGAATAATACTTCTGAATATTATTAATGTAAAGAAAAGAATTACACAACACTGTTTGGACTGAGGCGCGACACTCGCTCTTTTTAAGGAGATTGAAGCCCTTGGTTGCCTAAACTTTGTAACCGGTGCAGACAGTCTCTGACTTGTCTCCCCTAGGATACAATAGCCAAACAAGTGTCTACCTCCACTCTTCACCTCCCCCTTGCGCATATATCTAGCCCAATATCTGAGACAATTCATTTTAGCCCATTAATCACCACAATTAAAAAGAATAAAATAGCATCTCTCCTTTTCAATGTGGGATTAAACATTTTCACTAACTCCTCATCTTCCATATTCACTCCCACATCTTTACATTTATGTTATAACATTTATTCATTTTAATTATTTAATATTAAAATGCTCCAACACCCATTAATCCATACCCTATAAAATTGTCGGTTTGACAATAATGGTTTTTGAATATCCTATGCCAATCACCTCCACCTTATCCTATGTTGAGCATAAAACTTTTCCCCCCCTTAAAACTAGTGAGAAATGGGAGATGTGATTTCAAAATTTTCTCTACAAGAAAATTAAAGACACTCAATAAGAAAATTAGACAGTGTCTTTTAAGGCACAAAACTCTTTAACTCCAAATCTTCTTGTTTAAAATTTTTAGCCCTAGGTATTAATATGTTTTAGGCCTCTTGTCTGTTTGAAATGAATTGGTGATGGCAACATTCTTTATTCATCAAAGAGTTTGGTACTTACTGGTAAGAGTTTGTCAACTCATCCCGAGGGGAATTTCCAAAACATTTCCCATTCTTTTTGACCCCCAGGTATTTCAATACTTTTGGGATTGTTCAAAGCAAAGCTTTATTTTAAAATTAAACATTAGTTAAAAATTTGACCTTCGAGATGCCTCATGTTACAAATGATAATTGTGTTGGGTAAATGACACTGGCTCAGCACCTATAAAATATGTCTCCCAAATTAAGCTTCAACTGCCTGCAAGTATGCATGCATATAAAATTATATATGCTAACACATAACACTTACTGTGAGTATACATTTTATACAGCTGACCACAATAACAACAATCTGTATATCATTAGCAATGTAGCAGAACTCTGAGATTCACCACAGCTTATGAAATAAGCCATCTGATACACAAATACTTAGGCAATCAGCATTTCTAATACATGACACAAGACAGTTTGTGGATTATCTCATATACAATGGGAACAAATTAAGGAAGCACTCATGCAGTCATGCTTGTTTCATGGTCAACTAACAGAGAAATTCTCTTCAAATTTCCAAAAAAAATCCCTTCCATATGTGGATAACAGAAAATTCCTGACTTACCCAAATAAACAAATAACTTACCTTGCATTTTGAGTCTGACATGCAACTAGGCTACCATTGCACTTGCAAGTGCAAGCTAAGTGGGCGTTCCTTACCTTGTGATAATGTTAATCAGTTGGAGATGGAGGCAATTTCCCAATGATTGAAATATGCATTATATATCAGAACTTGGCAACATAGAAAAATTCTCTTCCTAAATCAGTTGGCATACTTCAATCAAATACAAAATTGCAAAGTTGACTACATTCATAAGACTAGATTCTTGCGTGATTCCCTTTGCAAACAGCAATTCTATATGCAGTAATAATGTTTAAGCTCTGCAACAATTAACAGTGATACTGATAACTGATACGTGATTTATCCATTTAATAGACTACTGCATATCAAGATAAAATTATGCAGCTCTTTGCAACAACTAACATATCCATTTAGAATAACAATGGGCAGCAGTACATCAAAATACAAATTCAAATTACCACTCCTATTCATACAATCTGGATAAGAAGGGCAATGTAAACAATAAAAATGAAGGGAAAAAAAATCCATCACATACAAGATATTGTCCCACATGAGGAATTACATTTCAAAAATCAAAAGAGATAGAAGGAAAAACTAAAAAGATAAGACAAGCCTCCTCATTAATTTATTGTTTCTGAACCAGAAAACTTCACTAACAAATGAAAAATACATGTCAAATAGGCAAACAGTTGGTGTTAAGATTCTTAACCCACCGAACAGAATCTTGCTCGGTTTATTGGCAAGTATTAAAAAACAATATGTTTAACTTGTTACACCCTTAGGTTTGAAATGTAATTTATGACTTGTTTGGATGTTTGAAAAAGGAGGGGGAATAGAGTAGAGTGAGGGAGAGTAATTCAATTACCCTGTTTGGAAGTTTTTTAAGGAATGAGTGAGAGGAGTTTGGAGAGGTTTCAACTACCTCCAACCCCTAATTTTTTATTCTCCCAAATTGGAGAGATTTGTAGAGAGAGTAGAGTACATAAATTATTGACCAAGTAAATTACCTAATTTACCTTTATTATATTAACAAAATTACAATGTTTTGTAACGTTAAAAACAAAATTTGTAACCCACAAATTTCTCTCAAGCTCTCTCAGCTCTCTCAGTCTCAGCTCACACTGGCTCTCTCTCTCTCTCTCACGACTTCTTCACTCTTGGATTGTCTTTCACTCTTCTCTCTCACGCCTAGCATTCTCTCACAAAGGTAAGCTCTATTTTAATTTCTGTTTCATGGGTTTCTTTTGAGTTGGATCAAATAGCTATGTTCTTAGAATTGTGATTTTATTGGGTAATTTCTTATTAATTGTGATTTTATGGGGTAATAACATGTTATTTGTGGATGGGTTTCGGATTTGATTGCTTTTTTTTTACTTAAATTCTAAAGTTTCAAAGTATTGCACATAATGTGTTTGATAAAGTGCTTGAGTGAGTCTAGATTGTGAACTTGCATAAATTTGTATATTGTGGCTATATATGGATCTGTGTTTCTTGTTTATTTTTATTGGGTAATTTCTTGTTTTTTGTGAATGGGTTTCTGATTTGGGTTTTTTTTTTTTTTTTACTAGAATTTTAAAGTTTCAAAGAGTTACTCACAATGTGTTTGATAAATTTTGGTTCTACTCTTTTACAATCATTTCAACTGCTTGATAATTTGTACACTAATAGTGACCTGATTGCTAAACTTCCTTGAACAGGGCCAATGCAAAACTAGTTTATGCTTGTGAATGGAATCCCAATGCCATTGAGGCACTCCAACACAATCTACAAGCCAATTCAGTGAGTGATCATTGTATCGTACTTGAAGGAGATAACCGGATTACAGCACCTAAAGTACGTCCATACACTGATTTATTTTGTTAGTTAATAAATTCTAAATAGTCAAGCTGTAGCACTAGCATATCATGATTAAATTCCTATTAGGTTATTTTAAGTAAATGAAAATTTTCTTGTCTAGTGATGTAGAGAGGAAATTTTAACTGACAATATATATTTGAAGGTCATGACTGGTTAATAGATGTTGTCCTGTCAACTTTCTTGTGTAATGTTTGATGAACATTTTTTTTTTCTTTTTTTGATAGGTTGATGAACATTTTTAAATGCTTGATTTGAACCTAATTTGGAAGACGAATTATTATACTTAGATGCTTCTTCTTTTTTTCTTTTCTTTTATTAAGTCAAAAACTGAATTTAAGATGTAGGCAACCACAACCCACCTAATAGTTATCTAAGCCAAAGTCCGAGGAGATCTTCTGAGGTGTCAGTTGAATGTGTTATCTTTTGACACTTCAAATTAAATTTAGAAGCACATGGCCAATGGTTGAAACCTTTTATGGCTGGTTCGCAACAGATTGTAAAACCATCCTTTGTTGATGTAGAATACTAATGCAATGAGCTTTGGTGTATTGGTTTTAGAGATAGTGAGTGGAAAGAAGAATAGAGGATTTTATCATCCTGATCATGAATTCAACCTTTTAGGACATGTGAGTTTGAATCAGAAGATTTTCTTTCTTCAGATTGTTAAACCAATTATTTTCTTATATCTTTTTACCTTCTATATGTTACTGTTTTCATTAATTCGGAATTTTTTTAGGCATGGAAATTATGGAACGAAAACAGGGCCATGGAACTGATAGATGCTTTGATGGAAAAGCCGATACCTGCATCAGAAGTCTTACGATGTATACAAGTCAGTCTATTGTGTGTGCAACAACACCTTGAAGACAGGCCCCCAATTGCTTCTGCTCTTTTGATGTTGGATAGTGAGAATTCTTCACTACCTCAACCAAAAACAGTCTGGATTTTACACAAAAAGGTCTATTACAGAGACTGACTCATCATCATCAGGGAAAACTCCATATACTGCAACTGAATTAACCATTACAATGTTACAGGGTAGGTAGCATGGTGATTAGAACTCTGAATATGTTCTTCACAAAGCATATGTAGCTTTGTATATTCAATTTATTTTCCTCCAAAATCTAAAATGTACAAGGGTTAGGAAGATATGTATTCTTTGGTTATTTCTATGTAATTGTCAAATCTTTATTTGTTGAAAATGAAGCGATTTGGAATTGATCACAATATATCTGTGATGGTCTGAGCCACTACCAAGCCAGTCAAAGCCTCCAAATACTCATTCTGTGATTAGTAGGACTAGCACATCACTGACATAATGAACAAAATCACAGGCAAATTAAAACGACCTAACAGTTTTTATCTTTTCATATGTATTGGATTTTGTCCTCTGATATTGCACCTTCAGTACAATGGTTTAAGAAAAAAGGACTAAAGATTTTGAAGCCTTTTCAACCTATTATTTTTCTGTGCAGCTTGCAATATTCGTTCTCACTAATCACAGAATAAGAATACCAACTAGAAATCTTTAATTTCTTATAAGTCATATATTTGACAATAGTTATAGAAAGATATAGTCAACCCCGGTTTCTTGTTTTAAATAATTGTCAATTTTGTCACCTTATAGTTTATTGTCAACAAAGTTGAATACTTGGAAAGAAATTATAAGGATCATGTGTTAAAAGTCAAAATTCAAAATTCAATATTTTGTTGATTTTTTCAGTAAACAAACAAACCAAACATTTTTTTTCTTATTTTAATTATTATCAATTAAGGATGGTTTTTTTTATTATAATAAAAAAGTAGAAAAAATATTTAATCATAGACCAATGTTGATTATTTAATTCACATCAGAAAAAAAAATTATCAAAAAAAATATTGCATGCTATAGTCATAATTATTTAATCTAATAAATTAATTATAGACCAATGTTGCAACTCCATTTTCAAATAGGGGTAAATTTGTCTATTTAAATCATTTCCTCTCTTTTCCATCCTAATTTTTAAAACATTCAAACAAGAGGAAGGGCTAATTACTCCTTCCCCTCTTACTAATTTTAAAAACATCCAAATAAGGTGGAAAATAACTATTCCCCTCTACTCTCCTCCTTACTACTCTCCTCCTCTTTACTCCCCTCGACTCTCTCCCCTCTCTAAACTTCCAAACAGGCCATTAGAGAATGTCATTGAACCACAAGATTCTTAACTCCAAATCCTTTTGTTTTAAAGTTTTTGCACTAGTGTATATTAGGAAACGTTTTTCAACCACCTAGCTTTCCTTATATTTTTTCATGAACCAGAAAACTTCACTAACAAATGAAAAATACATGTCAAGTAGGCATACAGTCCTATGATATTCATATTAGGGCTTTTAGAAAGCTTTTTGGGAGGAAAAAAATTCCCAAAATCCAACAGATGTTATTTTTTGAAGAACATCTGTTGAACTTAATTGTGAGGCAACAATTGCAGAAATATGAACATGCATAGTCTTTTTTAGTATGGATAGAAGAATGTGTACAAGCCGGAGGAAGCAGAACCTGTCTTTGTGTTAGAATCTCATTTCATCGCCTTTGTGTGTGTGTGTGTGTTTCGTTCTAAAAAAAACTGTTGTTCAATTGACCATGCTCAGCACAAATAAAACATGTCTCCCACCTAAGCTTCACCTACCTACGGCTACAAGATGCATTGGGGTCACTTAGACACATATATATGCTATCACATAACACTCACTTTCAGTATAGTTTTTGTACGGCTGACCACAATAAAAACAACAAACTGTACATGTAACACTCAATCAAAAAAAGAAAAAAAAAAAAAAAAAACGTCAATGTAACATTAGCAATGTTGCAGAACTCTTCGATTCAACTTATGAAATAAGCCATCTGATACTCCAATACTTAGGCAATCAATACACGGAAAGGCTGACATAAGGCAAAGTTTGTGGATTATCTCCTATATGTTGGGAACAAAGCAAGCAATCATGCTTGTTTCACACTCAACAACTAACAGAGAAATTCTCTTTGGATTTCTAAAAAAAATCACTCCCATATGTGCAAAACAGAAAATTTTTGACTTACCCAAATAAACAAACAGTTAAATAAATAACTTTCCTAGCTTTCTGAGTTAGATGCAACTAGGCTACCAAGTAGTTTCAAGCCAGTACTGATCTTAAGATACTGCACTTGCAAGGTAAGTGGGTGTTCCCTACCAGGTGATAATGTCAATCAGCTGCAGGTGGAGGAGCCTATTTCCATATGATCAAACCTATGCATGGCACATCAGAACTTGGCAACATGGAAATTCACTTCCTAAATCAGTTGGTATACTTCAATTAACTAACATGAAATGGTAAAATTCGCTAGATTCATATGACTTTCCACATCAGATGAAATTCAATTGCAGCAAAAGACACTACATTGCATGGTTCCCTTTCTAAAAAGTAATTCTTCATGCTTTAATGATGTTTAAACTCTGCAACAACTAACAGTGATAACTGATATGTGATTTATCCATTTAATAGACTACTGCACACCAAGATAAAATTTTGCAGCTCTTTTCTATAACATATCCAGTTAGAATAGACAATGGGCAGCAGCACATCAAGATGAAAATTCAAAATTACCACTTCTTTTCACAAAATCTAGACAAGAACAATTAGCACGATGAAAATGAAGGTAAAAAAAATCTCCATCACATACAAGATACTGTCCCACGTGAGGAATCACATTAAAAGCAAAAGAAATAGAAGAAAAAACTAAAAACATAATACAAGCCTCTTCATTTCTTTAACCTATCTGCTTTCAGGGAATATAAACAATGAAGTAAAAACATTTAGGTGCAATAATACCAAATATACCTGCCTGCTAGTAGGGCAGAAGTTAAGCCAAACTGGTCTATTTCTCTACTTATGGCTACTAGTACCCTTATTCTTGAGTAGGCGTCCAAATTTTCTGAGCAGTGCATAGGCTTCTTCTTCTTATGTTGCTGCTGCTTTGATGGTGGGCTTCCACCATCATCAATGTTTTCTGTAGAAGATATCCCATTTATCTGATCAAAGTTCTCACCTCCTTCCATCTTTGAGTCCACTTCCTCTTTGTTGCATTCCTGTTCTGCTTCTCTCTCCGGAAATCATTCTTTCTTTTCAATATTGCAGCTCTCCCACATCTTAAATTAAACTGTGTGTGCAAAAATCATCCACCAACAATATCAAATACTAATATAAAACAGCCCCAACTACAAAAGGATAATATAAACCTGGGGAAAAAAATTATGGTTTTAACAATGCTACCTAGCCTACTGCAACAAAGAAAAGCAAGAGGAGGGATTCAATTCATCCATACCTGTAATGATATCACTTCTTATACAACATAGCACCATCATCTTAGTAAGATACCACATTTTCTCCATCAAGTAAAGCAAGGCTCTCCATGTGAGTAGCTAAATCTGAATAATTATCAGCTGGAATACTAATTTCATTCTCATGTAGAGATTTGGGGTCAATTAAAACAGACTTATCTTCCCTCTCTAATTCACTGTTGGTGTAGACCAGCCGGGGCCTCTTTCGAATTAGAAGTAAATCATACTTGGTAAAACCAATGATATTACTAGTGCTTTCAACTGGTACAACACAGAGTTTATTCCAGGAATCAAACACACCATACTCCCTCATCACCCAGATGGAGCATAGTGTGTCACGTGATTGTACACCATATCTTAATCTAATCAAAGCCAGTTTCCCCTTGAATGATGTGAGATATATCACAATACAACTTCCTTCATCATCAGGCAGTGGTAGCTCTTTGAATTTCTCACTATTGACATCAAAAGACAAAATCATATGAGTAGAACGCCTCTCGCGTCCACCTCTATCTTCTGCATATAGAATCATCCAATGCAAATGTCCACTAACAAATGGGGATGGCAAAAAACATTTTATTTCCCAGTACACAACGTTGGGTCTCCACGGAATTCCAAGTCCAATTCTTTTCCATGAATCCGAACTTAATGTGTACACCTCAACCTCAAGGGGAGGCATCATATCTTTGACACGGGACCGTGAAATCCTGACAACCTTGTAGTCATTATTCAGGGAATCATACCCAAACCCGAGTTTAGCATGATATAACCAGCTCAAGCAAGTATCGGGCAACTTCTTAAATTTTCTAATACTGGGGTTCCACAAGTATACACCATTAAATTCTGATACAATATAATCAATGAGACACAATATTCCATTACATGAACCCACTAATCTGGAACTCGCAGATTGAAAAGTAAAAGGAATTCTAAACTTGGATACCCGTTCAAACGTGCGGTCGCAAGCTACTAAGGTGGGTGGAGAAGAAGAATAATTCCAGGGAAAAGTCCTGCGCATGTATATTACACAACCATGATTGTGGAACAACAAGCTACTAAGGTGGGTGGAGATGAAATTGGGGTTGGTGATGTAAGAGTACCAGGTTTTGCAAACACACCTGAATCTTAGGAGTGAGTTCACTGGTAGCCTTGTCAGAATTTCCAACACAATTTCGTCTGGGAGATGAAGGTTCGTCCTACGTCGGAAAACCGTTGACTGTGACATTTTCCAACGGAAGAGAGGATGTCGTAAGTGTGTGTTGTGACTTGTGACTCTTTGTTTTGATGAATTGTGACTTGTGACTCTTGTGAGCACCTATGGGATTCCTTTAATAGGCCTTTTTATAAACAGATAGAAACTCTTTTACAAAAAATTTTTAAAATGGTTAATGTAATGACTAATTATTAGTAAATAAAAAAATTAATATTAATTGTGGATTTAGATGAAAAAATATTGTAATATAATTTGGGGCAACACTAGAGATAGAAACTTTTTTACAAAAAATTTTAAAAATTGTTAATGTGATGACTAATTATTAGTAAATAAAAAATTAATATTAATTGTGGGTTTAGATGAAAAAATATTGTAATATAATTTGTGATTGTAGTACATTGAAAAAGTGAAAAATATATATATATATATATATATATACAAATTGGCTGAATTTTTGAAGCTTTGATCTCATCTTAAATGTTTTTCATATTGTTTGGTTGTCAAAAAAAAAAAAAAGGAAAATAAATGAGATTAGTTTTTTTTTTTTAATATATGATGATAATTTTAACATGGAAAATCATCAATCATCAATATATATATATATATATATATATAAAAGCATAGACCTCATGTGGGAAAGCATGAGATTCTGCCAAGAGACACATTCGTTGATTCGTTGAGCCTCTCCTATTTAAGCTTCCATCTCATCAAAGTTTACATTTTTGTAAAACTTTTAGCTCATTAAATGTGTTAATAAAATGAATACACATTAATTATCTATAAGTATGCACTAATTATATATATATATATATATATATAAGAATTTTATATGGTTTTTCTTTTAAAAAAATTATATAAGAAAGAAAAAAACATCACGTAAGAGGAAGAAGTATGCTTCTTCCCTCTCACAAGTTGGTGGGACCCACTAATATTATATTTATATATATAAAAGTAGAGACCTCATGTGGGAGAGCATGAAGTTCTGTCAAGTGACATTCGTTGAGCCTCTCTCATTTAAACTTCCATCTCATCAAAGTTTACATTTATGTAAAACTTTTAGTTCATTGAATGTGTCAATGAAGTGAATACACATTAATTATCTACAAGAATGCACTAATTATATATATATATATATAAGAATTTTATATGGTTTTTCTTTAAAAAAATTATATAAGAAAGAAAAAACATCACGTAGGAGGAGGAAGTATACCCTGTTATGGGTGTATGCTTCCTCCCTCTCCTCAAGCTGGTGAAAGCCACCAGCATAGGAAAACATAAGGTTCTGCCAAGTGGCACATTCGTTAAGCCTCTCTCATTTAAGCTTCCATCTCATCAAAGTTTACATTTATGTAAAATTTTTAGTTCATTGAATGTGTCAATGAAATGAATACACATTAATTATTTATAAGTATGCACTAATTATATATATATATATATATATATATATAAGAATTTTATATGGTTTTTATTTAAAAAAAAAATTATATAAGAAAGAAAAAACATCATGTAAGAGGAGGAAATATGCTTTCTCCCTCTCACAAGCTGGTGGGACCAACTAATATATATATATATATATATATATATATATATATATATATAAGCAGAAACCTCATGTGGGAGAGTATGAGGTTCTGCCAAATGGCACATTCGTTGAGCCTCTCTCATTTAAGCTTCCATCTCATAAAAGTTCACATTTATGTAAAACTTTTAGTTCGTTGAATGTGTCAATGAAGTGAATACACATTAATTATCTATAAGTATGCACTAATTATATATATATATATATATATATATATATAAGAATTTTATATGGTATTTCTTTAAAAAAATTATATAAGAAAGAAAAAATATCACGTAAGAGGAGGAAGTATACTCTGTTACGGGTGTATGTTTCCTCCCTCTCACAAGCTAGTGAGACCCACAGCTTGTGGGTCCCACCAATTGTGAGAGGAGAGAAACATACACCCATAACAGGGTGTATTTTCTGACGTGACCATGCGATTCTGTCATGTGGTGCTTTGTAAGAGTAATTTTTCATTTAACTTTACACCTCAACCTCTTTACATATTTTGGATTATAATAAAATTCTATTAATAGGATATCACTATTTTCACTGAGTGTTTAACTGACTACTATCATACTTCAATAACATAAACATGACATCATAAATTTTAGATGATATTTCCATAAGCCAACTAAACATTTACATGAAATTACAAATTTTTTATGCTAACTCCAAGCCAATGTAGAAACAAAAATTATGATTAAAAGTTTCAACAAAAAAAAAAAATGATTAAACAAACAATCAACTTATTACACCACTTTTTTTTTTTTTTAAGAAGATGTTACACCACATAATAACTAATTTCTAATTTGTGTAACTTTTTCTCTATAGTTTAAATTCTCCATCCCCTTAATTTTGAATTATCATTAATTTAACAAAAATCTCTTCATATTATCGCAACATTACTTTATGTTATTACTTTAAAATATTTTGGATATTCTATATAAGTTTTTCATATAACAGCTTAAAGCATTATCCGCGCATCGCGCGGGACCATGACTAGTTACTTAAAAAGAGTAAGAACTTTATGACACAAAAATTTTGGAGGGACTAGGATTAATCTGATCATGAGTCGAGGACCAAAAGCATAATTAAGCCTAGATTTTTATTAAAAAAAATTAGAATGCCTTTTGCCCCCCATAGATATTAAACTTATAAGTTTTATATAGCTTTTTCTTCAATAAAATACATCAATGAAAATAATCTATACCAAATAAACCCTTTATAATTGCACGAGTTCCAGTTTACTTATTGAGTAAATTTTTTTTATCTCTTGAATTAAAGTAATCATCGTGGAGCAGACATCTTCAATTGGAAACTTATCATATCTTAAAACAAAAACAAAAAAAAACCTTATAGTTACTAGATGGAGAGTTCTTTTATAATTAGACAAAGATTATTCCATAGTTATCAATACACTTATGTATCAAAATAAACCCCATTAATCCAAAGGTGTGTGTTACACATGGCATTGTTCCACAGCCAATCATCTTCACCATGTCCTCTGCCAATCTCTCTAAAATTGTTGGGCTAACAATAATGCTTGTTGAATATCTTATGTTAATTGGAAAAACGACAATTTAATGACCTAAATGATCTCTAATGATACTGCCAACTCCCAAAGAATCATGGTTTCTTTGGATCTGCCATATATATTCAACTTAACACTTCCGATGGCCATATATAAGAAGGAGACCATGCAATCCAACTTAATTGTTTCTACGTAGAACATTTGTGTTATAAGCATAATAGTAAAATTCACAAGTATAATCGATAATGTCATGAACAAGTTGAGATATTGAGGTGCTTAATTATTGGAAAATCAATTTATTGCGATCTAGCCAAATGTTCCAAAGAGCAAAAATAAATAATGAACTTTGGAAATGTTTAAATTTCAGCTCCTTTACATTTTAAAGAATCATCGTTTCATTTGAAGTTGTCATTGACCTATAAGATTTTTAACTCCAAATCTTTGTTGTTTAAAATTTTTTGCACTAGTGTATATTAGGGAATTTTTTTTTCAATTTACCTGGCTTTTTCTTTTTGTATTTTATATTTTAGCTGAACCAGAAAAAATTCACTAACAATCGAAAAATACATGTCAAGTAGGAATATAATCATATGATGTTAGGACTTTGAAAAAGCTTTTTGGGAGAAAAGCATTAAGCAAATTCCCTATGATGCAGCAATTGGGGAAAACGAACCTGCATAGCTTTGGGGGTAACTTGGTAAGGAGCTGATTGAAGCATTTGTACTAGCATTAGGCTCTTTCCTGTTTGCAAGACAGAAGAAGTAGAAACAAATGCAGTTCAATGGGCCATACTGAGAACCTATGAAGTGGGCTTAGATAATTTGACCATAGAACAAAATAACTGCATTAATGCACACACAAACCAAGACCATCACCCAGTTGGGAGCCGGACACAATTATTCAAGATGTTAAAATTAAATGCTTAAAGTCAAAGATATCAAGTTGTAAATTCTGCTAGGTTAAGTGCCGATGTTGCAGAACTCTTAGATTCACAACTTATGAAATAAGCCATTTGATACACCAATACAGAAGCAATCAGCATTTCCAAAACATGGAAAGGCTTACAAAAAGACAAGGTTGTGGAATATCTCATATATGTTGGGAACAAAGGAAAACCTCATGCTTGTTTCATGCCCAACAACTGAGAGAGATATTCTCTTCAAATTTCATAAAAAAAAAAAAAGCTTTCCTTGCATTTTAAGTCTGACATGCAACTAGGCTACCATCTAAACTCAAGCCAGTCCTGATCTTAAGATGTTGCAATTGCAAGGTAAGTGGGCGAATCCTACCATATGATAATGTTAATCAATTGGAGATGAAGGCAATTTCCCTACAATTAAACGTATGCATGACACATCAGAACTTGGCAACACAGAAATTCACTTCCTAATTCAGTTGGCATACTTCAATCAAATACAAAATGGCAAAGTTGGAGATTCATAAGACTGTTTCCATATCAGATGAAATTCAATTCCAGCGATAGAAATGAAGAAAATTCTGTGATTCCCTTTGCAAACAGCCTCTATGCAGTAATGATGTTTAAACTCTGCAACAATTAACAGAGATAACTGATATGATATGTGATATATCCATTAAATAGACTACCGCACATCAAGATAAAATTTTGCAGCTCTTTGCAACAACTAAGATATCCATTTAGAATAGACAATAAGCTGCAGTACATCAAAGATAAAAATTCAAATTACCACTCCTATTCATAAAATCTAGATAAGAAGGGCAATGAACATAATAAAAATGAAGGAAAAAAAAATCTCCATCACATACAAGATACTGTCCCACATGAGGAATCACATTTCAAAAATCAAAAGAGATAGAAGGAAAACTAAAATGATAATACAAGCCTCAGCATTTCTTTATCCTATTCTGCTTTCTGGAAGCATAAAAAATGAAGCAAACACATTTAGGTGCAAATTGATACCAATTATACATGCCTGCTATTAAGGAATAATTTAGAGCAAACAGGTCAATCTCTATACTTAGGGTTGCTAGGGCCATCGTTTTTGAGTAGGCTTCCAAACTTTCCCAGCAAAGGCTTCTTCTACTTCTTATGGTGCTGCTGCTACATCTTATCAAAGCTCTCACCACCTTCCTTCTTTGAGCCCACTTCCTCTTCTAAGCATTCCAGCTCTTCTTCTCTCTCTGGCAAAAAAAATTCTTTTCAAACTTGCAGCTCTCCTACATCTTAAATTCACCTTCAACAGAGTGCTCTTCTCTTTCTCATCTCATCTTCCATCAGCAAAATATACAACAAAAATCACTTCATTATTTATTTTATATAATTTAAATAGGATTATTTTATTATTATACAACCAAGAGTTTCTACAACTTTAAAAGAAGTTTTATTATGTATTCTATATTATTTAATAACCTTCCATATTTTTTATAGTTTAAAAATATTATTAAATCAAAATTTTAAAAAAATTAATTATATTTTATATTATTTTGAATTTCTTTTAATAAGTTTCCTTTCTCTCGATAAATAACACATGAGACACTAGGGGATTGCATTCCAAGTCCCCTGCTACTTCTCCCACCAGACCTCCCCCTCCAAGAAGACAACATTTCCTCTACCATTTTTTTCCTTTTTATTCCTCCTCTACTCTTTTGCCATTTCGCTTTTAACTATTAAGAAAAAAAGAGAAGAAGAGTAAGATAACTCTAATGAGTTCTTTTTAGCACTACAATACAGACACACAAGCAAAAGGTTATGCTAGCTCCATATTTTTATTGGTTCACTATGTGTGCAACAATCAATCAAAAACAATATCAAATACTTCTGATCACACCAAAACAACAACAACAACAACAATAATATCAAATTCGAATATATAATAGCCACAACCATAAAAGGATCAAATAAATCTGGAGCAAAAATATGGTCAACCAGTAAAAAAACTACAAGGGTTTCAATTTATCCATACCTGTGATGAAATCGCTTGTTATACACAGCACCATCCTCTCAGAAAGATACCACGTTTGCTCCATCAAGTAAGGCAAGGTTCTCCATGTAAGTAGCTACATCTAAAAGATAATCAATTTGATTACTAATCTCCTCCTCATGTAGAGCTTCAGGGTCAATTAAAACAGACTTATCTTTCCTCTCTAATTCACTGTTGGTAGAGACCAGGCGAGACCTATTTCGAAGAAATCAGTATAAATTTCAATTGGTAGAACACAAAATTTTATTCCAGGAATCAAGCACACCATACTCCCTCATCACCCAAATGGAGCATAAAAGCATGCTATGTGGTTGTACGCCACTTCCAAATTTAATCAAAGCGAGTTTTTCCTTGAACGAAGTGAGTCCTTTCTTAATACAACTTCCTTCTTCATCAGGCAGTGGTAGCTCTTTGAATTTCTCACTATTGAGATCAAATGACAAAATCATAGCAGTAGAACGCCCCTCTTGCCCACCTCCTTCTTCTATCATTTCTATCATCCAATGCAAATGCCCACTCACAACTGGGAATGTCAAAGTAAAATTGAAGTTGCAGGACACAACATTGGGTCTCCACGAGATTCCAAGTTCAATTCTTTTCCACGAATCCAAACTTAACGAGTGCACCTCAACCTCAGGAGGCGGCATAGGTTCAGCAATAGTCGATGAAAACTTGATAACCTTGTAGTCATTATTCTGTGAATCATACCCAAACCCGAGTGCCACTTTACGTAACTGGGTCAAGCAAGTATCGGGTAACCTCTTAAACATTCTGATACTGGGGTTCCAAAAATAAACATCATTACACACCCTGGTGTCATATAATCATTGAAACACAATATGCCATTACATGAACCCGCTAAAACAAGAAACCAAGAATGAAAAGTGAAGGGAATTTTAAACTTGGATATGGTTTCAAACGTGCAGTTGCGAGCGAGCGTACAGACTTGACTGTCAAAACGACCAGAAGAAGGTACGCGAATAATTTTGGCCAAGTGTATGACAAGACCCTGATTGTGATAATTGTTACTGAGGTGGGTGGAGATGAAACTGGGGTTGGCTATAGAAGAGTACCAGCGTTTACAAACGCACCTGAATATTTTCACGGGTTGCTTTGCTAGGATTTCCAACACGATTTCTTCTGGGAGATCATGCTTCGTCCTACGTTGCAGGGTCGGTGGTTGGGCTCCACGTTCTTTCCCATGGGACATTTTCCAACGGAAGAGAAATGGAGCGTGCGTTAAAACTTAAAACTTGAAACAGTGAGCAACACTGGTAAATCCTTTTATAGTTGATGTGATTTTTTTTTTTTTTTTTTTGGTTGCAAGTTGATAACGTAGGCTTTTTTTTTTTTTAATCGTATTTATCTTCTATATTCTAAAAAAAATATCTCTATACTCTGTATCTCTCTATTTCTATGACTATAACTATATCTTCTTTTTTTTTCTTTTATATATATATATATATATATATATATATATTTTTATGAAATATCTATTCTATATCTATACTACTGTACTTGGACTTTTCAATAATCTATAAGAGGATTCACCTCTTGCTTAGTTCAAATGGAGTTCTTTAAATTAAGGATAACAAAGTCTTATAAACTCTTTTTATAAGTAAATAGCTCACTTAAAAAAAACAAAAAACAAAAAACAACCATGTCCAGTTAATTTTCTCTTTTTTTTTTCTTTGTATTTTTTAAGTAGTTGTTGAAAGATAATATCCAAATCCTAAATTTAAGTTCTTTATAACTTTTAACACTTTTCAAAATCATAATTTTTTATTTAGCCACATGTTCCATTTAAAAAATAAAATTAAAAATATATATTTCTTTTACTGAAAATAAATATAATAAATTCTCACATTCATGTTTTTTTTTAAAAGAAATGCTACGTTCACAATATATTCACAACAAATTGAAAGAGATGGGTTGTTATTGGTTGTTGTTAATGGACAAAAAAAATAATTTAAGTTGTGAATTCAAATTAGAATTTCTCTTTACTCAAGTCAATACTCTTTTGTTATTGGTGTTATTCCTAAACCCTATTAAACTATTTTTCTTGTAATTGTGAAAGACAGTATGATTTGGAATAAAATTATGATTTGAGAATATGTGTTTATCTCTTTTATTTGGAATAAAATACACAAAGGATTAATGTAGACCCAGAGAATCTAAATATTCCAGAAGCCCTACGACATGGGAGAGATAGGAGTCCACTTGTATGAGGACTTTTAACCATAAATATTTCAACTTTTCATAACTCCAAATCTTTGTTTGTTCACAAATTATTTTTATTTGTTCACTATGGAAGGTTGGGCTACTCGTTCTTTTTTCCTTCCAGACACTGATTTTCCAACGGAAGAGAAAGGCCTGAGTGTGTGTGCTTTGTGTTAAAGCAGTGGGCAACACTTGAATGAGACTCTCTTTTTCAAGTTGCTAACGTGGGATTTTTTTTTTTTTTTTTTTTTTGTAATTAATATAATAAATGTTTTATTGGTTTCAAAAAATAAATAAATGTTTTATATTAGTTAAACTTAGAGCAACTGCATCAGCTCTTGCAAAGTCTTGCAAAATATAAAAAGTAGTTTATTTTACATATTTTGACCCAAAAAAAAAACTCATATTAGTGGGTGTAAAATTATGCATAAATGCACAAGTGCTATAATAACCGTGCTTAAATGCACAAGTGCTATAATAACCATGCATATATGCATAGTTAATGTAGCTCGTGCATTTAATATTTTAGTATTTTTTGATAGTGCTGGGTCTGTGAGAGAGAGGGGTAGTGAGTGAGGAAATAATAAAAAAATTGTAAAAGAATGAATATTTTATTGAATAAATGTTTAGAATAGATAGACTGATGTAGGTGTTTTATAAAAATAAGTGTGTAAAATAGAAAAAAGTAGTTCTTTTTGTGCAAAATAGACGGAAAGTTTGCAATGACTGATGGAATTGCTCTTACAACAGTGAGGATAACATTGAAATATGTTTACAAAGAGTATATTCTAAGTACTAACACTTCACTTCATCTTGTTCGAAAAAAAAAAAAAAAAAACACTTCATTTGGGATTGGGAGTTGATAAATTAATGGAATGGAATGTGTTTAAGTAATAAAAATGAATGAAGAAGAAGAAGAAGATGAATGAAGTAGATTTGTTTTTGAGGGGAGAATGGAGTAGAATTAAGTAATGTTGTTTGAATTTTTAAAAAAATAAATGTTTAGAAGCTAAATCATAAATTATCAGTCTAATAGTAATGCTTGTTGAATATCCTATTTTAATTGAGAAACTGACAACCTAATAACCTAAATAATCTCCAATGATTCCCTCAGATGATGTATCACGATTGCAATGAATTGATTTTGGAATCTTTCTTCACATAGGAAAGCAAGTGTTAAGAACCAATATGGTTTAATTTGTAACACCCTTAACCTAATTTACCCCTTTTTTTAATCTCCCTCTTTTTTCTTTTTCTTTTTTTTTTTTCCTTTTTCCTATACAAACAGTCAGAAAATGGATGTGCAAAATCAGATTCTTGGGCCAAAATGGGCAAATACCATTTTCTCGCAAATTAAACATCATTTTGCCCCCTTTCCCAAACTAAATAGGGAAATGCCCTCTTTTGTAACTCAACAGTATTAAAATCGAGTTATGTGAATAACTCGATTATTCTATAATCAAGTTAGCTTCAACTTTGTGCCACGCTGGACAGCCAGCGTGACATTTTCTTTTTCCAATCCCTAAATAACTCGATTTTATATTAATCGACTTATATAACCAACTATTCAGATATCGAGTTATGCTCTTATTAAACCTATTTTCAAACTGTCTTTGTGTCAGGCATACGAGTACATGTCTTTTAATATAACTCGATTACTGTAATATTGAGTTATAAAGTATACTCGAACTTTGTAAAATTGAGTTATTCTCGTATAATTTCTCCACACCTCCTCCCATTCAGAGTGTCTTGCTTTCCGCTGAACTGAATTCCACTCTACTCCACAGATCAACAGTTGCTTTCTGACTCAACTAAAATTTGTATCACTTCAAGTAAAAAACTCACACCAGAATTTTAGGGCAATGGTATTTTCATTTGATATTTTACTGAATTTTTATTTTTTTTGGTTGAATAAGTGTGAAGTAAGTACATTGGTGTGATTTTGGTTGTTTATTGTAGTAAACGTTGGTCACAAGAGAATGAAATCTTTACTATAGCAACATTTTGTGTTGCACATAATCATCATTGGTCAGACATTTACAACAACATTTTGTATTGAACACAATGTGTAGACATTAACAACAATGTGTTTGCACATGGTCAAATGTTAGTGTTAGTGTTAGTATTTCATTTTTAGCATGTAATAGTACACAAATTTATGAATGTCTTTGTCGTGTATCATCTTATGCAACATTACATTATTTACCAACAGTTGATGCACACTGTTAACTTGATCATTTGGTGTTATTGTATTCAGAGTCAATGTCTGGTTCTGGCAACCCACAACTCTTTAAGCCTCATGATGTGTTCACTGCTATGGGTCGTTGTTGGGTATTGGAAGATGAGTTTAGCTATCCAATCAATCTAAATCTGCGAAATAGTGCTTACGTTCACAATACCATGAGACAAGAGTGGGCTTGGTTATTTCGTGAACAACAAATGTTTTATGATGAGCTGGTTGGTTTTAAGTTGCTAGTGCCTCGCGACTCACACCGCAAATGCCTAGAGACACGATCAACGAACTTCGTAAAGCATTGAACCGCATAAAAGAAGAAAATAATCGAATGAAGATACGTCTTAATTGATATCTGACCCAAGTCGAGATTCGAGAGTCAGTGGAGGAAGGGTGGTACGAGCACGCACAATTCATGCAATCACTTCTTGCTGATCCCATTTATCAGTCAGACGTGGAGATGTCAGATGAAGAGTAATCGTGTCGTGGTGTAATTAAATTTTGTTGGAGAACTATTTTGCTTAACTATGTTTTATATGTATGTGTGTCACCGTTGTTGCATTTGTACTATGTAAACCTTATTATTGATTGTGAGAAGCATGCATGTTATTCGTAATCTAGATTATTCTCACATAACACATAAAAGTTAAATATTCCCACACATGATGTTTTTCAATAAGTACCTACAACATAACACAGAAAACTTAAAATAACTTACATTAACATTATTAACTTAACCCTAGACATAACACACACCACATAGGTATTCATTCTGACAGGTAATCCTCGTAGTTAAGGACATTGTTACGTTCTGCTGGAATGAGTTGCTTGTTTGTTGCGGCAGCCAGCTCCTCTGCCAGTTGTAGCATGTGATACCTAGACCTACAAAGTATCATAAGATTGTTCTATTTTTTATTTTAGTCACTGCACGCTCATATTGGTGCATGTTTCGCTGTAGCAGTGTGAGCGAGCTACGGTCAACAAGAGGCGCTCCAAGTCGCAGGAGATCATCATGCAAAGCGTTGGACTTGTTCACGTGAAAGTCCCACTCTCGCCGCAGTCCAGCATAGTATTCCCTCTCGTCGGAATCTCTTTCCCTTCTATAGTTATCTGGAAAATGAGGTAGCATCCAATTGCACATTGACATTGGAAAATGATACTTTAGATCGGTATGTGTTGATGTTTTGCAAGGGTAGATGTAAATGGGACTTTATATAGGGGTTTTGCAAGGGCAAGTATTCACGTGGATGTGACTATATGTAAGGGTAAGTATTCACGTAAATAAAGATGATATGACTCGACAGTGTATTGTTCAGTGGCAAGGTGTTGAGGAGCACATGCAAAACTACAAACATGACTTGATTATACAGTGGCGTCTGTTGGAGCATGTGATTCGCTGATATTGCTGTTTGATATGGCTATGGCTACAGCTTGTGCTACAGCAGCGGGCTGGTGATGTGTACTGCAAAAGAGGTTGCATATTTATTCACGTGAAGACTATTCAATATTGATGTGCTTCATCTGACATGACTTGACGAGACAGTGCTGAGCTGTGTTAAATGTATCATAAACTTTTCAGGGATGCTCTACATCCTTGAAAACGGTGCATTGCAAAAGAATGCATGGCTGTGTATTGACGTGCGTGTAGGTGATATAACTGGACAGGGTTCAATAGTGCGAAGCTATTGAGCACCATTGCGAACATCAGTGTAGCAAGGGTGGATAGCTCACCCCCAAAATTGATGCATAAACTTTTCAAGAATACTCTGTGTATTCACGTGAGTGTGGATGGGTACTTTTGGTCAGGGTTCAACAGTGCTGAGCTATCCACCATAGCTACACTCTTTGCTCCCTATGGTGGTATTTGGCAAGTGGGATTGAAGAAAGTTGATAACAATATTTGGTTTTGTAATGGTTGGCAGGATTTCGTTGAATACCATTCTATCTGTTATGGTTATATTTTAGTCTTCAGATATGAAGGAAATTCAAGCTTCCATGTTCTCATTTTTGATAAGACTGCTACTAAGATTCAATATCCACCCAGGAAGAATTGTAAATTGGAAGATCATCAGGTAGAAATAATAGACTTAGATGAAGATGATACAAACATATCTTCCTCAATGTATAGACCCACAAAACATGAAGTCAAAGAAAAGTTTGTTCTGAAAAAAATTTTAGAATGTCCAGAGGAAGAGAGAGCAATCCAAGCAGCCGAAAAATTCAAGCCTAAAAATCCTTCTTTCATGGGTATCTCACGGCCGCATAATATGGTGAGCCTTTATACATAATGTGATCATGATGCCACACTTCAATGTCTTGTGCTATACATATTCAGCAATGAGATTCGGGAAGGGATGGATTGCATTTTCGAAAGACAATAATTTAGAAGAATGAGATGTCTGTGTCTTCGAGGTGATCGAGAGGAAGCCTGTTGTGCTTAGTGTCTCAATAACGCGAGGTCGACCATCAGAGTTTGGACTAGGATAACTTGTTTAAATTTTAAACTAGTGATGTTTATGCTTATATTTAATTAGGGACTTTGATCACTGGTATGGTTTATATTTGATGGATGTGGTTTTAAGACTTTTCTCTGACCAATTTGGTATGTCTTGTTGAAGACTATTCAACATTCCTGTGCTTCATTTGACAAGATTTGACAAGACAGTGTTAAACTGTGTTAAATGTATCATACACTTTTCAGGGATGCTCTACATCCTTGAAAACGGTGCATTGCAAAAGGATGCATATCTGTGTATTGACGTGCATGTAGGTGATATAACTGGACAGGGTTCAACAATGCAAAACTGTTAAGCAGCACATGTAGCATTGCGAACATCAGTGTAGCAACAGTGGACATCTCACCCCCAAAATTGATGTATAACCAATTCAGGGATGCTCTGCCTCCTCGAAAATGGTGCATGGTAAAGGGTTGTACATCTGTGTATTCACGTGAGTGGGGATGGGTATTTGTGGTCAGGATTCAACAGTGCCGAGCTGTTGAGCATCACATGCAGAATTGCATCAATCAAGTTTAGCAATGGTGGATAGCTCACCCCCAACATTTTGCTTACACTTTTGAGGGATCCTCTGCATCCTTGAAAATAGTGCATTGCAAAATGTTGCATATCTGTTTATTCACGTGAGCATGGATGATATGACTGAACAGGGTTCAACACTGTCGAGCTGTTGAGCAGCACATGCAGAACTACGAACATGACTTGGCTGAACAATGCAGAGCTGTGTTAGCCTTCTCCAACCTCACTTGCCAAATGATAATATTACGAGCAGCGAGTGTAGCAAAACTGGAGAGTTTTATCCCCATATTCCCTTACAAACTTTTCAGGGAGTCTTTGCAGGTACAAAATGTAGTTACATTTTCTCAACATCAATGTAAAATTACATGAAGAAAACTATGCTTCCAAGGTTTACATCAATGGCTTCCGATCATCACAATTGCAATATTAGAGAGTTTTGGAGCAATGCTACAACAAACCAATAACTTGAATGAAACATTTTAGAGGCTGATCAAGCTTTTAGGCCTTTACCCTATTTCTAAGCAAACCAAATATCGTTGTGACAATGTGTTGTGTGAGTCATATGGATTTTCAGTGAGTGAGTGGTTAGTCTGGTTTGGACGAGTCTTTATGTAATGTATCTATATAAAGTAGAACACTATAAGAACTAAGATACATGGATACGTTCCGTGTATATGATACCGCGACTCAAACAACTCATATAAATGAATTATTCGTATTATTGAATCATATGTGCGGTTGGTCTATGTGGTTTGGATGAATCTGTATGTATTGAATCTCTTAAATTTTCCTACAAGTAATGTGCAATAAATATAATTTGGAGGCATTTCACTTTCTACGGTTTTTCCTATATTACAAAGCAAAAGGACATTATCCAACCAAAGCACATTACTTGAATGTAGCAACAAAGAACAACAGGGAAAAAATGAGAAACTGATTTCACATAAACTTAGCCAAAACTAATGAACATTTAATCTTTCGAGTTGCAAAAGTTGAACGTACATAATCATCATTTGTCACACATTAACAACAACATTATGTATTGCACATAATGTGTAGACATTAACAACAATGTCTAATATTCGTAGGTAGAAACTTTTGGAAATCATCATTGCTTGAATCTGAGAAGTCTGAAATATCTCTTTCATCATCTAACGCAGTAATTTCATTAATAGACTTGATGGCTCGCTTTGCATCTTCCCCTTTAGATGCATCCTAGCTTTTTGGGTTGCGTGAAAACGGTTTAGTCGTCTTTGCATTTGATTGTTCTCTTGTTCAAGATGAGGAAGTATGTTGGCAGGTTCATCTCTAGGTAACTCGGCTAAGCGTGCCTTAGGAACTCGTAACCCGTGCCATCGACAATACACCTCTAACTCACATCTCTTCTCGTATAGGGTTAACCATGGTGGTTCTGCTGGTTCTGCTACAGTGAACTCTATTATGGTGGTATCTGTACTTAGTTTTGTAGGTTTGCCGACCATGATGTGTCCAACGCTTCCAAGATTCTTGTACGTGTATATCGGCATATTAACGAAATCTCTCTTCTTTCCAACTCATTTCCCTCTATAGTGGTCGGTGTATGTATGTAGTTGTTGATCTGTTAGAACTTGTAATGATGCATTTGTTGAAGTAGATCCAAACTTGTTTCGCATTATACAATTTGATGTTAAGGCATTGCGACTCATAGCTTAATCAATCTACAAAGTTAGCGGGGTAGAAAGTTAACATTATATCACTGGTGCATTTATAACCTCATTTCATGGTCAGTTGCATCACAATTTTAGTTATTAGGGCTTGTCATGTCAATACATGCTGGAAAAACACTATATGAATAGGATTTTAAATGTTCCCAATGTCGCATCAAAGGTGGGCAATAGTTGCAACATTAGATGTAAATGGGACATTTGTGCATCCAATTTCACAATTATGTATTCACGTGAGTGTAGGTGTGAAACAATGTCGAGCTGTTGATACTTCTAATGCAGAATTGTGAACATAACTTGGCTAAACAGCTGCGTCTGTTGGCGCATATGCTGCGATTGAAGGAGTTTGATATGACTACAGTTAGTGCTACAGCAGCGGGTTGGTGACGTGCGTTCAGAGTTCGAACTTGGTCATCTTGAAACTTCGCTATATTAATTTTTTTTTTGTCTTTCACGCTGCAATTTCGCTACATTAATTGTTTAAATCCTGCACAAAACAGATTCTGAAAATCACAGTGTTTATTATCTTTGGTCATTTTCAAGGTGTTTAAACATCATGGTGTGTAAACATCACGGTGTTCATTATCTTTGGTCATTAAACATTTAGAGGTTAAAAGCATCACTTTGCTCTCAGAACCATCACTCTTACAAATTACGCAACCCCACAACCTGAAACACTGAAATTTCTCTTGTAATCGTAGCCAATTAATGTGACACTGCAGATTTGGAATACCTACTTACTCGACTATTCGATCAAACATCGTGGTCAAAGACTTGCCGGTTTGAAGCAAAGCCCAACTGGAACTGAATAGCACATTTGTTATACCTTTGATGTTGGTGGCTTGAGCTCACTGTTATATCTGTTTAATTGTGCTTGGTCCTTCACAAAACATTAAACATCAGGGTGTTTATTATTGTTGGTCATTTTCAAGGATGCCAATCAAAACGCTCTTCCCATATTCCGTGATTGTTGGCTAGAAGAGATTGCACATGGTAAAACCATCTTGAACCCTAAAACTGAGCTCTCAAACAATCGCGTCCCATAAACATTTACAGGTCGAAAGCACCACTTTGCTCTTAGAACTTTGATGTTGGTGGCTTGAGCTCACTATTATATCTGTTTAATTGTGTTTGGTCCTTCACAAAAACATTAAACTTCACGGTGTTTATTATCTTCAGCTCACTGTTATCTATACTATTATGTAAGGGGCTTCCCTTGTTTGGATTCGTTATATTTTATTTCAAAAATGCCCCCATAACCCTATGTTTAAGTAGAGACAAAACTAAGGGACAATCTGGTAACAATGCAACTGTAACTCTCACTAATACATTGCCCAAAATACCCTCATCATAACTCTCACTAATTTACTACTCTATAAACGTGGGATAGTTTTTTTTTTTTTTGGAATGACTTGGCGCTTGTTGTAGTTATTATTGCTATTGTAGTTATTATGACTATTACTGGTCCCTAACCTGTGCGATGCATGGAGCAGTTGAACAACACGATGAAGATTAACATTCTATAAGATTAACATTTGTATACTTCATTGCTGTAGCGCGAAATCAATACAAAACTCAATATTTGATTTAAAAAAAAACCGTTAGACCTAATGCGGGAGTGCATGAGGTATGCCAAGTGTCGCTTTTATCGTTTTGGACGAGGTTATAAATTTTGTAATGAAAATATGATGCATGAGGTACAGTCCAGGCGGGAACCAAATTCAAAATAATATAATTGCTGATTTAAGAGCGACAAAAATATCCAATTAGTGGAAAATACATGATTGAAAAGCAAAACCTCCAATAAAAACAGTTGCCTGAAGTCAAGATATAGCTTGAGCCATTACTCCAAGAAAAATCTCCTAGGTGGTTCATCGTCAATATCAAATCCTGTAAACCAATTGTGCTTTCACATACCTTCAATTTGTATTAATAATTACTATAATCTAATAACACGTGAGCGCCGTACAGAATTATGAAATAAATCTTATTTACACACTAACTTGGATCTACTTGATATTATATAGAATCACATAATAACATAAAAAATTCTTACAATTAGAACCATTTCAATAATACTAATAATAGTAATGATGGGCATGAAACTAACCATCATATTAATATATCAAATTACTTTCCACGAATACCATGTTCTTCAAACTGCCACTAAAATAACAAAATATACAACTGACTGAAAGCCACTTCATAGAACTGTTATACAATTCTCCAAATATGCTACAGCAACTACAAAAAAATTCGTCCCCTCTTTGGGTACAATGGCCAATGGCAATCATCAAGAGTCAGATGGTGGAGATGGTAGAACAGGACGTCTGTTGTCAGCTAAGTCCGCTCGCAGAGCTGCAACCTTGGCAAGAAGACCATGTAGAAGCTGCCCATGGGCTGCCTGAGTCGTCATAATGGTCTCCATCATAGCATGAAGAGAGGGAGGAAGAGGGCATGTATGTGCTGCATCAACAGTGTCAACATCTACCTCATCATCACTATCCTCGGCAACAGCAGCTGCGGGATCCCCATGCATGTCCTCATCTAGAACATCTCCAGTAGTAGACCGTATTCGTGGTCTCTTGGATGGACCAACACTGGGGTCGAAAACCTTCTTTTGGGCACTTTGCTATTTCAGAAATTTGGCTCCTATGGGGGCTTGGATGTGAACCAACTCTTGGGAAGGAAAGTTCTTTAATCATAAATATTTGAGGACCCTATGGATGAGAACTGGAAAAAACAAACCATGCCTCTTATTCTTGCTCCTACGCACCTCTACAATGGTTTCAATGAAAAGGGAAGGAAAACAAATGAAACTATTGGTGACAAGGGCGTAAAGAAAGAAACACCTGTCTACAGGGATTGTATGGATATGAGAGATAGGGAAAATGTTATAAAATCAATAAATGCTAATTCTATTTAGCTTGCCCGTTTAGGAATTTTTTTAATTAAAAATGAGATAACATGTCCCGGGCCCTGCCAATGACAAAATCTATGAATATTTCATACATTTAACTTTCAATCCTTGGTCAACATAAGGTTAAAAGTATTTTTATATTGATAGATGCCCTTAGGGTAATTATTAATAAACTATTTATTTCATACATTTAACTTTCAATCCTTGGTCAACATAAGGTTGAAAGTATTTTTATATTGATAGATGCCCTTAGGGTAATTATTAATAAACTATTTAAAAAAATTTAAGTTATAACACCACTTTTATGAGAAATATAATCAACCGTCATAAAAACTAAATGCTTTTTTCTTGTCCTCTACGAAGTTCCCAAAAATGTATCCAAAATCTAAGAAAACTTTTAAGCACTCCTAAAATACGAAGAAATGATACCCCCTCCTCTCAAATTTATTATGAACCCCACCATGAATTTAAATAATGGACTCCTCAATGAATGTGAGAACAACACCCTTTTCTTTGCTCCATTAACTTTTTCCTTATTATTTTTGTGCACCACCTAAAGAGCAGTTTACATGGAAGAGGTAGTTTACATATTGGTGCACCTAATAAAGAGGACCAAATTGATCAAGAAAAACGAATCAAACATCAGTGTTTAGCATAAAAGAAGTTGCAAGCCGACAAACTAAAGACACTCATTTTTTTTTATAACCCAAGCACTCGCATGTTGGGGAAAGAATAATGATTTCAATTGATAAAAACAGATTATTGCCTTATGTCCTCATATATAAAGATTCAAGAATTCTACGCACTCTGTTGCATAAGAAAATCAACATTTCCCCTCCCTATAGAGTGTAGACACATCATCACAAATCAAGATTGTGAATCACAATTTCCCCTTCTATAGACACATCAAGATTCAAAACTTATAACTAACAAATAGCAAGACACAAATAAAAGTATAAAACTCCAATTGCCGGCTAACAGAAAATGATATCAATGATGATATAGACAACAAATAGGTAGACTTCAATTAACAAAAACGAAGTTGCAGGCTAACTACGAAAAAACACATAAGCTAAAACATTATTATTCAAATATTATGAAGAAAATAAATAAATCAATTGATAAAGAAAGATTATTCCTTAGGTCCTCATCAAACACCATCCCAAGTAGACATACCTTACTTAAACATATTAAACAAATTGATTTAGGGGTAAAAATATTCATAAAAACCCTCGTATCCCAGAGCATGACCCAAAAATACAAGAGTGCAACTAAGGAAGCACAGACCTAAACTTCTGTATTTAGAGAAAAACCATGTATAAAGCATGCCAATCATAACAATAAATCACCATCGACTAATGCAAAATATCATATGAGGCTGTAGAGCAAATGACAAATTCATCTTTGCAAATCTTAAGTTCTAAAAACTTGTGATGAGTGCAAATGGATGACAGTAGAAAAAGAAACCAGGGAAACATGTTGAGTGTTGGAATGAGTTAGAAACGCACAAATGGCGCCTGAAATATCCACAATAGAAGCACCCATTTTCATTTACACAAAGATTTTAAATTTCTTAATCCATAGTAACCAGCCAGCTCAAAATAAAAGGGGGCAAAAAAAAGTTCCCATATTTGTGCTCCTATAGAAGAGTACCAAATTGATTTAGAGAAACCTTAAAAAGCAGCCACTCTCCAAATTCTTTAAATAAAAAATTAGAGTAAAGAATATTATAATATTTCAGGGATCAAACAAGAATCTCAAATTCACCAAAGGGTGCAGGACCATTGAATGTTCAATTATTCCTCTCCCCATCCATATGGTCAATTTTAAACAAAGAGGAGCTGTATTGCAAGCAAAAGAACTTCTATGCTTGCTATATCAGCTTCTCCAGCCATACATTTGCACATATAAGCTAAGGGTACCAGGGAATGAATTTTTTTTCAGTAAAGTTACTTAAAATTTTCTAGATTGGACTGATATGCAAAACAAAAGTAGTGTCAATTCCAAGAAATAATGAAAATTATAAAAACCTAGATATACCAAAAACAACGAGTACTAAAACTTTTAAGGGATATGAAAGAACTTAATTTGTTTGTTGCTTTACTAAACACTACTATTTCATCACTCTTACTGGTTTTTAATTGGACTTACAGTAACTGACTTTCTGTTTCATGTGAATGTGTATTGTATTTCATAGATTTATGTATATGAGATGTCATTATGGGCAGAACATCTTGGATTTACAGAAGACTGCTTCAAACAACCGGAGTCTTATCATTTTCATCATTTTTTTTCTTAACCTGTGTAACCAATGGAACCAATCTTTGTCCAAACCAATCTTTACAAGATGGGTTCTGCTTCAAAGCTAACGGTTGCTGCTAGAGGCATGAGACACATTTTACACCATTTACGACAACTATTTATACTCAAACGTAATTAGTTCGACACCATTTACAACAACTATAACAAAATCATGCCTACAATCGGATAAGACACGTTTTACACAAACCTAGAGACATCACTGAAACACCCACTTGATTTGCCAAAACCCCAAGCACATTTAAACTCATTAATGAGAAAATAATCATTGCAGCATGTAAAAGACAACAAAATTCTCATTAATGAGAAAATCACACAGACATAACCATATAGCAAGAAATACTTTAGATCACCATCATTGCAGCATATAAAAGACAACAAAATTCTCATCTTGATTAGTAAATTTACTACTTTTTAAGTAAGTTTCAACAAAATAATCAAAATCCCACATAAAACACAACCTAATATTAAAAAAAGATATCAAAGGAGAGGACCGTACTTGTAATAAACGGTGGCGGGAAGCAATGTCGACGGGAAGCAACAACGACTGATGGAGACTGGATAGGGAGAGTGAGGAAGAGTGGGAAAGCCTGATCGCAGAGCGAGCAAGGGAGAGTGTAGAGAAAGAGTGATGGCAAAGAGCGAGGGAAAGAGAGTGTATAGGGAGAGAGTGAGTGAATAGGCGTTGTGAGACGTTAGGGTCCTATTCATTCAAACTGCTGAAGAAAACTTGATTTTACTCTTCCCGAGTTATGAATGACTACACAAGCATTTTTTTTATTGGGAAAAATCCACGGCTGTTGCGCCAGCGTGGCACAACGGTCAGACTAACTCGATCATAGTAATATCAAGTTCTTCATAAAAACTCGACTCTCGTAGTGTCAAGTTACAAAAGAAGGGCATTTTCCTAATTAGTTTGGGAAAGGGGGCAAAAGGATGTTTAATTTGTGAGAAAAGAGCATTTGCCCATTTTGTCCTATATTCTTGTTCATGGGAAAATTAGACAGTACCATTGAGACACAAGATTCTTAACTCCAAATCTTCTTGTTTAATTTCTTGAGCTAGTGTATATTTGGAAATATTTTTCGACCTACTTGGCTTTTCTTTTATATTTTTGCTAAACCAAAAAAGTTCACTAATAAACGAAAAACATGTACGTCAAGTAAGTAGGCATCCATTCATATGATATAAGGGCCTGCAAAAAGTTTTTGGGAAAAAAACATTCAACAAATTCCCAATATAATGGCTAAATGTTTGAAGAAAATCTTTCGAACTTAATTGTAATACAGCAACTGGGGAAAAAGAAATCAAACGAATCTGTATAGCTTTGGCAGTAAGGAGCTAACTGAAGCATGCGTACTAGGCTCTTTCCTTTTTGCCAGAAGTAGCATAAACATATGCTATTCAATATGAGAGCAGGTTTGGTGGGCATAAATAATTTGATCACACAAGGAAATAGCAAAAACTGCATGAATGCACACACAAACCAAGGCCATTACCCAGTTGGGAGCTGGACACAATTCTGCAAGATGTTAAAATTAAATGCTGAAAGTTCAAGTTCTCAAGTTGTAACTTCTGTTAGGTTCAAAGCAGTGCCCAGGGAGCAGCGAACTAACCCAAAGGGCATTGAGAAACAATTTTTCTGACATTCTGTCCCAGACTTATAATCAGAAAAATATTGAAGCATTACATTTTGTCTTACAGGTTGTAGGATATATAGTTAAAGCTAATAATGACCCTACAGGCTACAACTATTAACAAAAAATGCTAACTCTTGGATTGGTTGCACCCCAAAATCGCTTGCATGGACTACGAAGTCTAAGAAATCAGTTTATCCAAAATGATTTTATTAGTTGTTAGTTGTTAGCATTACCATCAGGTGTGTCAAATGCCAAATATTTGGCATTTGACACCAAATACCAAAAGACCACTCTCATCAGATTTTGTAAATGCCAAAATATTTAGCATGAATAAACAGTACGCTCTCAAATATGAGAGCATACGGACAGGAATGGCATAAGTATTTAATATTTTTTATTTCTCTTTTCTCTTTTCTCTCTCCTCTCTCATCACTTTATTCATTTCTCTTCTCTCTCATTTCTTCTCTCTCCGTCACTCTCTATCTCTTCCCTCTCAGTCCTCCCTGCTTAAGATCTCTCTCATCTTTGCTGAAGATCTCTCGCCACCGACCTCCCACGCCAGGTCTCTCATTTCTTCTCTCTCTGTCACTCTCTACCTCTTCCCTCTCCTCCCTGCTCAAGATCTCTCACCGCCAACCTCCACAACCCTCGCCACTGACCTTCAGATCTCTTAATCGGGTCGTGGGTGTGAGATTTGGGATGGGTTTCAATGTGTGGGTTTTGGGTCATTGATTGATCGGTTGGGTTAGGATTTTGGGCCGGTGGTGGTGTCGTGGTTGTGGCGGTGGTTGGTTGAGTTTTGGGCTGGCAATGTTTGTTGAAGATTTTGAGTTTTTTTTTTTTTTTTTCCTCTTTTGTTGAGGTTTTTGGATTTGGAATTTGTTGGAGATCCAGTGATTGTGATTGTAGTTCGTGGTGGTTGATTTGCCGTTGTTGTTGCTGTTGGGGGTTAGTTTATGGCAATTTTGAGTTAATATATTATTTAATGGGTTGGATATGTTATTTTAATGTTAAGAATAAAAGAATAAAACATGTAATAAATGGTGTATTGTAAAATGACGTGGTAAAATAATAAAGTAGGTTTTACCAACTCACATTTATTATTTTTTACTTTTTCAAGTTTGAAAAAATAATGGAGATTCTCATTTTAAGCTATACGAAGGTTTTCGTTACTAAAAGCCTTAGAGTAGGACTTAACTTCAAAAATACTACTCCTAGCAGGAATCCAATAAATATGGTCATTCCAAGCCCTACCAATTATATGTGAATAGAGAAGGCCAAGAAAATATTGTAAAATTTCCATCTTCCAATCATGGACAGATCTGGTAAAGAGAATATCCAATGAATAACTCCATTAGTCCAACACATTTAGTATGCCACATAAGTTTCCTTATTTAGGGCAATTGAAAATGGTGCCAAAAAGGCCCCCTTAAGGATCACCCATGGATCAAGCCAAAAGCGAATACAAGAAACACAACCCACCTCAAACTTGATGGTTCAGAAAACCTCATACATTCATTCTGATTATGTTTCCACAAAAACACACCATAGGCTTCAATTTTGAGTTTCCTCTCTCTCTCTCTCTCTCTCTCTCTCTCTCTACATATATATATATATATACACACACACACACTTGATTAAAAACAGCATAAGTGTAACTACCCGAGTACACTGGATGACAGGAACTGTACAAAGGGCAAAGCTGCAAACTGAAAAACGAATGATTTTAGAAAAATAGGAAATAAAAAAAATACTACAAATGATTAATGTAGAACTAGAGAATTTAACAATAAATATTTCAACTTCGCCACTCTTAACTCTTACCTGTCAAAACAACAAGTCAACGACTATTCCTTTCTCTCTATAAGCACCACATGAAACACCAGGGGATAATTCCAAGTCCCCTGCTACTTCTCCAACCAAACCTCCCCATCCAAGAAGACAACATTTCCTGTACCATTTATTTTTCCATTTTATTCCTTTTCTATCCTATATCTATTTTGACATTTCTTTTTTTATAATTAAGAAAGAAAAAAAAAATAGTAGGATAACTCTAATGAGTTCTTTTTAGCACACAACACAGACACAGAAGCAAACAAGGTTATGTTGACTCATTATTTTTATTGGTTCACTATGTGTGAAACAATCAATCACAAAAAGTGCAACAATCAATCACAAAAAAGTATCAAATACTTCTGGTCACAAAAAATAAATAAATAAAATAAAATAACTCAACAACAACAACAATATCAAATACTAATAATAACAGCCACAATCATAAAAGGTAATATAAATCTGGAGCAAAAATTATGGTTTTACTAACATGCCTACTGCAACCAGTAAAAGAATGACAAGGGTTTCAATTCATCCATACCTGTTATGACATTCCTTATTAGACACATAGTACCATCTTCCTAGTAAGATACCACATTTGCTCCATCAAGTAAAACAAGGTTCTCCATGTAAGCAGCTACATTAGAACGATAATCAAATTGATTACCAATCTCCTTCTCTTGTAGAGTTTCAGAGTCAATTAAAACATTCTTATATTTCCTCTGGAATTCACTGTTGGTAGAGACCAGCAGAGACCCTTTTTGAACTAGAAGTAAGCCATACTTGGTGAAACTAAAGAAAGCATAAAAAATTTTCAATTGATAGAACACGAAGTTTATTCCAAGAATCAATCACACCATACTCCCTCATCACCCAAATTGAGCATAGCGTGCTATGTTGTTGGGCACCAATTTTAAATTTAATCATAGCCAGTTTCCCCTTGAATGATGTAATGAGTTTCGTAAAACAACTTCCTTCATCATCAGGCAGTGGTAGCTGTTTGAATTTCTCACTATTGACATCAAATGACAAAAGCATATCGGCAGAATGCCTCTCCTGTCCACCTACATGTTCTACGATTTTTAACATCCAATGTAAATGCCCACGAACAAATGGTAATGCCTTAAAAGTATTCACATTGTAGTAAAAAACATTGGGTCTCAGGAAAGGCTGGAAGAGTACCAGGGTTTGCAAACGCACCTGAATCTTGGTAGCTGTTTGAATTTCTCACTGTTAACTCCAACTCTTTTTATTTTAAAGTTTTTGCACTAGTGTATATTAGGAAACGTTTTTCAACCACCTGGCTTTCCTTTTATTTTTTTCTGAACCGGAAAACTTCACTAACAAATGAAAAATACATGTCAAGTAGGCATACAGTCACATGATATTCATATTAGGGCTTTTAGAAAGCTTTTTGGGAGGAAAAACATTCCCCAAATCCTACAGGTGTTATTTTTTGAAGAACATCTGTTGAACTTAATTGTGATGCAACAATTGCAGAAATATGAACGTGCATAGTCTTTTTTAGTATGGATTGAAGAATGTGTACTAGCCGGAAGAAGCAGAACCTGCCTTTGTGTTAGAACCTCATTTCATCTCCTTTGTGTGTGCATGTGTGTTTTGTTCTAAAAAAAAACTGTTGTTCAATTGAACATGCTCAGCAGTCAGCACAAACAAAACATGTCTCCCACCTAAGCTTCATCTACCTACGGCTACAAGATGCATTGGGGTCACTTAGACACGTATATATGCTATCACATAACTCTTACTTTCAGTATAGTTTTTATACGGCTGACCACAATAAAAACAACAAACTGTACATGTAACACTCAATCAAAAAAAAAAAAAAAAGTCAATGTAACATTAGCAATGTTGCAGAACTCTTCGATTCAACTTATGAAATAAGTCATCTGATACTCCAATACTTAGGCAATCAATACACGGAAAGGCTGACATAAGGCAAAGTTTGTGGATTATCTCATATATGTTGGGAACAAAGCAAGCACTCATGCTTGTTTCACGCTCAACAACTAACAGAGAAATTCTCTTTGGATTTCTAAAAAAATCACTCCCATATGTGCAAAACAGAAAATTTTTGACTTACCCAAATAAACAAACAGTTAAATAAATAAATTTCCTAGCTTTCTGAGTTAGATGCAACTAGGCTACCAAGTAGTTTCAAGCCAGTACTGATCTTAAGATACTGCACTTGCAAGGTAAGTGGGTGTTCCCTACCAGGTGATAATGTCAATCAGTTGCAGGTGGAGGAGCCTATTTCCATATGATCAAACGTATGCATGGCACATCAGAACTTGGCAACATGGAAATTCACTTCCTAAATCAGTTGGTATACTTCAATTAACTAACATGAAATGGTAAAATTCACTAGATTCATAAGACTTTCCAAATCAGAAGAAATTCAATTGCAGCAAAAGACACTAAATTGCGTGGTTCCCTTTCTAAACAGTAATTCTTCATGCTTTAATGATGTTTAAACTCTGCAACAACTAACAGTGATAACTGATATGTGATTTCGAATTAGAAGTAAATCATACTTGGTAAAACCAATGATATTACTAGTGCTTTCAACTGGTACAACACTAAATTTATTCCAGGAATCAAACACACCATACTCCCCCATCACCCAGATGGAGCATAGTTTGTCACGTGATTGTACACCATATCTTAATTTAATCAAAGCCAGTTTCCCCTTGAATGATGTGAGATATATCACACTACAACTTCCTTCATCAGCAGGCAGTGGTAACTCTTTGAATTTCTCACTATTGACATCAAAAGTCAAAATCATATGAGTAGAACGCCTCTCGCGTCCACCTCTATCTTCTACATATAGAATCATCCAATGCAAATGTCCCCTAACAAATGGGGATGGCATAAATCACTGATATAAAAACTCAAATTTAATCTTCTTAATTTCATATTTTTGCTTCTAAGGAATTTGGTTTGAAAAGCAGTGATATTTGTTTTTTTGCTTGTGGATCTTCTGACTTAGGTGTCAATTGCATGTATATTTAGTAGATAAGAAATTAAGAATGTTATTGTTTATTTGATTATGATGTAGTGTTGTGTTGTTTTGGGATTAATTTTCTTTCATCTCATGTTTTTGGATTAATTTTTCATTTGGGCCATTACTTTGAACTGATCTTTTATCGTAGGAAAATGGTGTTGATGACTTGGAGGATGACTCAAAGGAAGACTGATCTTTTAATTTATTAATGATTAAATTCTAGAACATATAAATAATTTATATTGAAGTTTTTCAATGTAGGTTCTACTGTTGAACGTGTGATGTAGTCTTTTTTTTTTTTTGGGTGTGATGTAGACTTTATTGGATTGGACCAAAAAGTTTGCCAGAATGTATCGGTGTGTTATGGATAAGGTTGGGACTCACATATAGACTCATAGTAGCTTTGTCATGGGGCTTCGGAGATAAGACAAGGCTATTATATAGTCCAAGAAATCATATGAAGTTTTATTAGTGAATCTTGTAGTTTTGTAGACAAATTAATGCATTTTTTACTCATCCTTGCTCATCTTTAAGGAGTGAAAAACATGTAGCAGGGTCTCTAACTCATATCTAAGGAGTGAAAAACAAATACCTTTTACTCTGAAACTATGATAAACTATCAATGGTATCAAAATAGGAGATCTTGAGTTTGATAACTTTATATGTAGGACCTAAGATTCAGAAATAAAATTAGGACATTTACGCTGTAAATAGCAGTTCTTTAAGCCGTGTTGTATGTATTTAATTTTAAATTTTAATTAAACATGCGTACGAGGGAACCAACTCAATGAGACTCATATTAAACAATGACTAAGTAGTACAAGTAGAGGCCAACCCATCATATTAGGTGGGCTTAAGTGCCTAACACCATCCCAAGCTTTTACCCAATCTTCTTACTTAAACGATTGGTCTTCACATTCCCCCACCCCCCCCCCCCCCCTCCCCCCGGGCAAGCGCACTGCTTTCTCTTTTCCTTGTTTATCTACAGCACACTTTCCCTTCTGCCAACAACAACCCAACTATATATCAATTTAATGTTTTATGTTTGTAGCTCCATAATGAAATAACACCTTCCATAAGAATAGCCAAACCCAAATCCCTATTTAGGCTTTCTCACACTAAAACTTAACTATTAATAGTGGGCCTCTCACAAACATGAAGGCCCACACCATGACATTGACACCTTCCTTAAGGATGAGTGAACCCAAATCCCCATTAAGGCCCCTTGCAAGATCAAAAGTATCTCCAAATAAAATAGGCATCTCATAGTCACAAATATGTGAACTTCACAAGTATAGATCCCACATCCTTGTATGAGACCTACTCTATGAAACAAGCTACAGATAGCCCAAGGGATACTTCACCTTTACAAGACTAAATTGTTTATTATAACTTTGTTCAATGGTTTATTTTACTTAAAAATAAAAAGCTGAATAAAAGTATAATTATCCCTAGACAAGATAAAGTTCAAAGAAAAAAAACAATTGTACTTTTTTCTATTAGGATGAAATAAAGAGATCTTTACAGGCAAGTCAACCCATTAGTGGTTCAGTCTTCAGGCCTAAAAAAATGTTGTTAATAACAAGCTCCTTTCAGGTAAGTCGACCAGTGGTTCAGACCTTTTAAAACTTTCAGTTGTTGTGAGCAAAATCAGCATATTTGTACATCTTGTGGACCTAGAAAATGTTCTCAAGCAGACGTTGGGGCTACATGGAGAGGGCGTGGCTTGATATCTCTACCCCGCATGTATGTCAAAAACTGTCCAGGTAGCTCTTCCAATAGAGCCTGAACCACAGAAATCTGCCCACCTGTACAAACCATAACTAATTTATTAGATGAAACAGAATGAAGAAGCTCATTTAAAAAAATACAAGAAGTACAACGAAATGAACAAATAAGGAAATCATCAATTCCAATTGATAAAACAGATAATAGAACAAATAAGGAAATCATCAAATTCCAATTGATAAAAATAATAAGAGGCTCAAATAGATGATAAAAAACATCAAGAGGTAAGATACATAGAAATCAGCTTGCTGAGTACGCATTCACACTAGATTGAAACCATGACCCCATTTTCTGCCTATAACACGTCCAATGGGTACTGGAAAATGGTGGCTGCAAAGTGTATTAGATTGTTTACAACAATATAGACAAAGACAGGGTCAAGACAGCAGTGGCAACGGCAATCCATGCAACATCTTTGTTTAATACATTTTCAAAGTTCACACAAACCCATTTGGGCTTTTCTACGATATGAGTAAGTAGTCATCTAAAGCTTTTTTGCTAGGGGAATTCAAACCCATACTTACCCACCATCCCATGCATACGGAGGGAGAAAGTGTCATTTGGTCCAAAATTTATTGGCTACAACAAATCTTCTAAAACTTTGACCCACAAATTTGGCATGCTTTTAGGACATTACCAACAGGGAGAAACTTATGAATGCACAATTACAGTTAGTGGATGCTTTTAGATGTAATAACAAAAGCTTTGTTGAGACAAACAAGTGTCATTGTGTACTCACTATGTACTTCTCGCATTGGAACAAATTGTACAATGTCACGTGTTGCTACACGACCTGCAGAGCTCTCTAATCGTCTTCCATCGTCAGCATCAAGCACCTGCCAAAAATTAAGATATATTACATTCATTCAAGTGGAAATTCTAAAAGCTAAATTTCCACCATTCATTGTACAAAATAATTGATATAAAGCAATCAAAAGAATCTAACGGCTAAAAGGCCATTATATTAGGAAAACAAGAGTATACCTCCATTTGCGTAAAATCAGCACCTCCCACTCCTACTATGAGAATTGATAGTGGAAGATCAGATGCCCTAACCAAAGCGTCTTTTGTTTCTTGTAGGTCTGTAACGACTCCATCCTAGAAAGATGACATTTATTTAATTAACAAATGAAAAATTGATGGAAAGAGAGATCAAATAAAGTAACATTTTTATTCGAGAGAGCTTTGTGTATACATCCTTTGTACATAAAACCTCTCCTTTTCAATAAAAGTTGTAATTTATAATAAATAAAATCAACTAAAGTAGACATTCTCTAATTTTTCTTTTCCTTTTATTAACCATGTTATTAAAACTTCTTGTTCCCACTGGGTCTCTCTGTAGCCTAGAGCACGTAGAACCTCAAGCTTGTTGTTTGCCTACAAGATTCTAACCTTTCTGGGTCTGGTCAGTCACTGTGGTATGGGTTTTTCTTTTTTTCTTTTCTATTGATTTCTTTTGAGTCCTTCTCTGCTTCTGGGGTATTTTATTCAGGTGGATAGTTTTCTTCTGGTGTTATTTGATGGAATCAGAATTGGAGGAGATGTGGAAGATGATCCGTTATTGCAAGAGGAGGGGGAGGTGAAATGGTGGTTAAATCAGAGGAAGTGGTTTACTCCTAGAAGCAAGCTCAATTTGACGTGCTAGCAAAACTTCATATCAATAAGGATTACAATAAGGAAGTTTTTAAAGCTAATGTCAGACGTTTGTGGCCATTTTTGAGGAGGAGAATGATATGGAGGAGATTATAGCTAAAGGCCCCTAGTCTTTTAATAATTCTCATCCTTCTGAGAAGGTTCCAGAAACTATGACATCTTCTACATCCTGATACGTCCCAGTGATGTGAAATTCCACAATGCCTAGTTTTAAATTCGTGTTTTTAATATTCAAACCAGACATTGGCTGCAAGCAGTGGCACTGAGACAAAAAATCCAAGGCTCTGCATGACATAATCTTCATTCCCGATGTGAAACCACAATGCCAAACAATCGGGAGGTAGACAAAGATGCCATTGTTTCTGGGGACGATTTGGAACAAGTTTTGCCAATGACTAAGTTGAACCTGCTGGAAACACACGAAGTTGTGGTCCCAGCAGCACAGGTAATGGTCCACCAGGTTTTTCAGGATGACAAGGGTATAATGGCTTTGGAGGTTGATCCCTACACTCATGGGGATAACAGCTCATCTAATTTGAAAGTAAGACCACCTAATTCAAATTCAGACCTTGTAACTGACTCAAAGAAGTGTATCGATAAAGATAAGAGGGGAATTTTTGGATAAGTCAACTTTACAAGAGAGTTGTGATACGGGTAGTGATAATGATAAGACTTTTGTAGTGGATTGGGGTCGGTCCATAACTTTACAAATTTTGGAACTAGCTGATGGGAATTGGATTGCCTCATCAAAAGTAACAAATATAGAAGATGAAAATTGTGAGATGTATGTTGTTGATAAAATTCCAAACTCAAATTGGTATTGACAAAGATGATCCAGTGACTGCAAAAAAGAGATTTGTGAAGGTGTGTAATACAAAAGCTCAAATTTCCACTATTGAGGCTGTTCTTCAACTTTGCTACCCTCCATGAAAGTTCTTAGCCTAAGCTGTCCTCTAGAATTGCTTGGATTTTAGAGGATATTTCCATTATTTATTAAAGCCTTCGTACTATATCTTTTTTGTTAGTATTCCTCTAGAATGTATTTATGCTGCTCTAGGTCTTGCTAGTGTTGCAAAAGAGAATGAGTCGGCCTCTGTTTGGTTAGAACATGCCCCTTTTTCTCTTTCCCACTGTACAACGTGAATTTCAATAAATAAAGTCTACTATCATTTCCTTTGGGGAAAAAAAAAAAGTAGACATTCTCTTTACCGTAATAATGAGCAAAACAAAGTACTTGTTGTTGTTGTATGAGATGGATTGGCCAGCAATTTGTGCAGCTTTGTTGATCACTTGGCCAAATAAAGTGGGTCCTGCCAGAGCAACATTATGTAGAGCACTTGAATAAGCAGCCATGATGCCTTCAACTCCTTCAACCTATTGATAAATAAAAGAAATTAAATAATTCATCCCAAAAAATAAAACTTGCGGTTACTTAAAGAATTTAATGCAGTGTTCAGAATCTTATCAACTTATACTCGACAGTTGTTAACTTACAACACATGAGAGATGCATCTTATGGTACCATCAATCATTTTCTAAGATATCTAATCTTCTGGTTATGATGCAAAACATATGATGTTCCTAAGTGTATTAGGTGATAAGTCAATCCATTTAATTTGCATCGAGGGCCTCTGAACTTTCTCAAATCTTTTGAGGACAAAATTCAGTGTTTGGGGTTTTTGAATGTGTTGTTAGTTGTAAGTGGGGTTTTTGAACTTTCAAAAAAAAAAAAAAAAAAAAGAGATTGGTTGAAAATGATGGTGATGTAGAAAATGGGAAATCCTAAGCAAACAATCTATTAAAAGTAGTAAAAGGAGAGAGAGAGAGACATTTGTGTGCAGTATAAAGAAGATAAATATTTTTAGACAATATGACAGCCAGATTCTTCAAAGATTAAGCAAATCAAAGCATTATAAAGTCAGTTCCTCTCACCTCAAAGGCACTTGCACTTCCATTCAAGTTAAAACAATGCGATGTGGTCCCATCACATGTTCTTCCTCCAAAGCCCCAAGCAGGAAAGCGCCTATCATAATCATAAAACTGAATGACCTCCCCAACCTCCAATATAGCCTGCAAGTTTAATATATTAAGTAGACAATTACTTCTTCAATCAATGATGATTTCTTTGAAGTATATGCTAACAGAAGACCCCCTAACAAAAATTTCAGAAATACAAAACATACTTTATACAAATGTCACTTTCTAAGACATGTTACACGTGTTTTTTTCTCTATAATATAGCTCTTACATGTTCTGCATTAAGGCTTTTTTTTTTTTTTTTTGAAAAGTAGATAGTGAGAGGGGGAGGATGAGGGTGAGCTTTGAACCATAGATATGAGGCACCATAAAGAAAGCCATTACCACTAAGCAATCACCAAAATGCTTATGTTCTGCTTTAGTTGGGAGTAAACGCACCAGCAAGTGAAGTTTGATATGTAAAACAATCAGCTTGATCATATTAGGTCATGACAGACATAAAATACAACAATTTACAGACATTTGCATTGACCAATTCAATGTAAAAGCTAAGTTTTCTTATTCTAAAAACAATTTCCCATTCCCAAGTTGTTTTGTGCCTCAAGAACCCATACATGATTAAAACTGCATGGGGGAAGAGATGCCATTCAGTCCAAGGATCTCTTGCACCTAATGTTTAGAAAAATACAAACATACAAGTGCCAGAGAAAAGCAACCACCCTCTTGGGAGCACCAGAGGATGCACAGCCTTACCCGTTGATAAGAATTCAGCCGACCAGAAGGATCAATGTAGTGTAAAGAATCTGGATTCCGAGGGTTTCCATTTGAGGCTAAAAAATATATTGAATATTCAAAGTATAAATAAGTCATCAGCCAAAACATTTAAACCGAGGAAAAAGAGAACCAAAAAAATCCACACATATAAAATAAAATTATATAACTCCTCTAGAATGTGAAATAATTTACCTGTAAAGTCAACAGCAACCATAAAGTTAAGCTCAAATCCACTAGAAATGTAATCCAGAAAGCTGTACTGTTGCTTTTCACAAAATTGATCCACAAATAGCTGTCCCTTCAAAACCTATATTGATCAATTAGAAAGGAAATCCAAATTTAAACACAAAGACTAAAAATATTTTATTTAAAAATAATAATAATAATTACAAGTATGAATAAAGTACCTTATCACGACCATGATGAGAAGATGGTAAGGTGAGATTTGCACCACTTCTTTCTTTATGAAATTTTTCCAGGTCTGCCACTGATTTCTGGAGCTTACTGATTATTTTAAGATCAATATCATCTTTTAGTAACAGAGACTAAATCGTGAAAACTGAAAACAAACAAAAGGTGAAAAGTGAAAATAATACAAAACAAATACGGACATCAATAAATTTAACTTACCCAATAAGCACATGATTGCCACTGCTATTGAAATCAAAGCACTCAATAATTAATGGGTTATCCTGTAGCAAGTCAAATTGCATATGCCATGTGAATCTTCAGTAATTATCAAAATAACAAAACATCATATAATTATAATCTAATAGGAAACCAAGAATTATAAATCGACAAGCTTACCTTACTTCCAAACTGCTGTACACTCAAGCATAGGGGTTTCCAAATTGGATTCAAATTGTTGTTCACCACTTCAGTCTTGAATATTGGAACAGAACCTCCAGTCTCAACGATTCTAGATATTCTTAAAAAAGGATCCTAAAATAAATGAAGAAATTTATAAAATAAACACAATTAAGAATATGTATGCTTAAGTAACATTAAACATTAAGGTATCTGCTTTGCAAATACATACACTTTTAGAGAATAGGTCCTTGTTATCCAAGTGGGAACAATGGACTATCATCTCAACACAACTCCTCGAAGCAACAGTTTCCTCTGCATGGATAGTGAGTGCCCCAAAGTTCCTCAAGCCCATATGCCCATTTTTGATATGGAGATTTAGGGTTAAACTCCGAGTTTGTTTAGTCACTATCTGCCATGAGAATAGAAAGAAAGAATTGGAGGAAAAACAAATAACAAAGTTTAGTATATGTAAACCAAATTACTCTGAAAGAATTAAGCCACTAATAACATTTGAAATGTACTTTTTAATTGCATCAATGGTGGTCTAAAATACGATGCTCAAAATCTTAAAATAACATTAACATAGTGAAGTAGCTCTCCCAATTTTCTTTCTACCTTTGAAATTTTTAAGAAGAATATACTGAAAATTAAAACAACTTTATACTCAAATTTCACTAGCTTGAGGGATATACATGATATAATTTCAATGAGCCCAACTGAAGACAAGGGGATATACCTCTGATAGAACACAAGTGGCCTCTCCAAGAAATTCTTGATCCTTCAATTTTAGCGTCTGCAAGGCAACAGAAATAAAATTTCAAACAAAAAACTTCATCATCAACTAAATCTGTTAAATTATTCTGGATGAGGTGATAACAAATTAAAATTTATATAATCCTTTTTAAGTTGTTGCCTTATTTTCTCATATCTATATATGGTTAAACTGTAACAATCTTTAAAAGTATCTATCAATTTATAATGGATATGGTTAACCAACCAAATTTGGCTTTTTTGTGTAATTGCTCCTAGTAAATAGTATGTCTAGCGCAATAAAATATGCATTCCATGCTTGGTACAAATTACCATAATTACAACCATGGAGTTAACAATTATTAAAAAAAATATAAACATCACAAATATTACTTGGCGGGCTTCAAATTGAGTTTCAACTAAATTGTCCCCTACTTTCATTTTTCTTTTTTCTTTTTTTTGATGAATTACTTTCATTTCTTATTTGTTATATAACCTCTTTAGTCTTTACTGTATCAGGGACAAATTGGCACTAGCGACAAATCCAGTTTAGTTATTTTGAAAGTGGTAAATGCAACACACACACACACACAAATCATTTCATAATAATTTTGAGCAAGTGTTTTCCCATACAATTATACCATGCACAGTCGCATCTATGCCTATTGTCAAATTGACTTTCTCTGAGATTGTCTAAGATATATAACACATTTGGTATCAAATATTCGTTTATAATTGTTCACTAATAACTTTTGTTTCCACTTCAATGTTTTTGAACATGGATTGACAAGAAAACTTAGCATGTACACTTTTATGTATGTAATTTATTAACAGAGCAAAATAATTGAACAAACACAACCTAAAAAACATGAATTAAATTAATGGATACTTAAAGTGCAGAAACTGATATATATACCTTCACAGGTATATTATGATATTTTGTATCCACATCATACACATGAAATCTAGAGCCAAAAAAAAAAAAAGGCAAACATGAGCCAACCAGTCAAATTAAAACATCACTTAGAGTAAATCAAGACATATCTAAACAAAGATAAGCACTTAAAGCAATTTGTAAAGCTTACACCAATGGCTGCACGATCTCGAACTGGAATGCAACTGTAACTTTTTCTATCCATGCAGGATTCAAACTATTCAGTACAACCTCAGTGCGACCTAACTCCTCTAGTTTACCATCTATTTTCTTTGCATACACCACAGCCATGGGATCACTCTGAATGAAATAAAGTATATATTAGCAAAAACCATAGTAAGACTATGGCATGCATGCATGTCATACAAGCACAGAAACAAACTACCAAGGATTGTCGAACTTAAGACCTTTAGATATATGAGAACATTTATTAGAAACAGCAAACCTCCTTAAGTATGGGACCGTCCCCATAAGAAAATGTCATTTGAGAGAGGTGATTAGTAGGCAGCCAATTTTTTTTTTTGGAGAGGCCGAATTCCAAACTTGAATCCACAAATTATAGTAAGTTTCCATGTGTTATTTAGTAATAGGAATTGTACCCACTGCAAAAAAAAACTCCCAATCTAGCAATAGCCATTTTTTTATAGCATTTTGCATGTGTTATTTAGTATGCCTTATCCTTACTAGCTTAGGTTGGATGGTAAACTACAAATAAGAAGAAAAAAAAAATTCTCACTTTAGCAGGTGAGTTGTTGTTTTTGATTATCAAAAGATGAAACAAGTTGGCTTGAAAGGTGTATGTAATGTGTCTTTATTTTACTTATAGGTCATAGGCTTGTGTTTCTTGTTTCCTTAGTTTTGAATACTAGTATTGGTTGGTATTTCATTCTATATAAGGACTCCCATCACTTGCAAGGGTACAAAAATGCAAGTGAAATATGAAACAAAAGAGGAAGTGAAGAGTGGTATGGTGTGTGTAGCAAATGAAGACTTATTACATAATATTTGATAAGATACATCATTCCTGATTGCAAAATTTATTATTCTAAAAAAACTTCCACTATGAAAAATCTCAACAAAGTGTGATTCAAATCATTACTTCCCAAACCTAGTCGAGTATAGGAAATATGAAGGGCAAATGAAGACAAAACGACTCGAACTTCACACTAAAAACAAAAGGAGGGTGCAGAATGTTTGGATGAGCTTATTTTCGTTGACAAATTAAAAAAAAAAAAAAAAGGTTGTGTAAAAGTACAATTGAATCCAAAAAAGAGTGATGTTTTAAAAGGTTGTACATAAACTGATGGTAATAATATGCTGGCATTATAAAGTAAAAACAAACAGACCCTAGTAAATTACCAAAGTATTTAGCACATTGAGAAATTATTGCATGGCCCTGTAATTATCTCACTATCAAATGATGTTATCTATAGAGATGAATACCTTTGAAGTGATATCACGATCAAGCAAGTTAGATGCTGATAGAGATAACTGCAACATAAAATTGAAACACAAAAATGCATAAATACATAATGAGAAACCACAAAGGGCTAACGTATAGAATAATATGAAAAGAAAAGACAAAATAGAAGAGCCATTGACGTAAATTGAATAACAATTCCAATGTCAAAATACACAATACTAATGATCCGATCTTGAGTTAAATTATATCAAGATGCATGATTGCTTAGGAGCTTTATAAAATGTCACTCATATATGGTGAAGGGGTGAACCAACACACTCTGTGATGTCCATTAGTTGGAGATAGAATAAAGGTACTTCAATACAAGCAAATGAATATAGATATACAATATTACACACAACAAACAAAATTTTGGAATCAATGCTTTTATCTGATGCTCCATCTTTAAACTGGCACTACAAAATGGGAATCTTGCTAATGTTCCCCTTGCGGGAGCATTTTGTAGTGCAACTTTAAAAAGAGTTCAGGTGGGTTCATTGATGTGAACCTAAGGTAGAAACACGGTAACTCAACCATATAAAGAACATGCAAACACCAACATCTTCAAAAGAATTAACATGTATGAAAAAGATCTGTTGTTGTGAAGCAACGGAACACAGTGGAAACCTAACTATACTATCTATTCTCAAATTCTGAGAAACTATTCATAGATGATATGCCAAAGTGCAGTACATAATGGATCACCATGTTAATAACATTTCCCTGGCTTGCATGCCCTAGCCATAGTGCAGTACATAAACTCCAAACTTGACAAGAATGCACGTTTGGTATACTATAACAGTGATTACATTGTAATAGGAATAACCATTACAATGAATAAAAGTAGATGAAATGTAATGATTATTCATATTCATCAGTTTGGTGATAACATAGGAATAGAACTGTGGAATTGCATCATATTAGAAAATTTTCCTTAAGTACTCTTTTTAAAATGAATTATATATTTACACTTTTTGTGAATCTTGCTTTCCTTCTTTTTTTTTCTTTTTTTTTTTTTAGTAATTTCTGAATCTTGCTCAACATTCCATTATCTATAACTGTAAAAAGAATATAGAATTAATATTATTGTTTATTGTCAAACTTAATATTTTTATAAATGTAACATAAACAAACAAAAAAAAAAGAAAGATAATATCTCCGTGTGCCATGTTCGCACCAAAGAGAGAGGGGGAAGAGTGTGTTGCTTTTCTAGGAATAGCTGATTGGTGCTAGCATTCTTCCTAGTTGAAATGGAGAATTAAAAGAAATTTAAAACAATAGAACCTCATGAAGTGCAATTTTGGTAGAACAATGGGAAAAGGGGGGGAAAATGCTTATCAATCCTATCAAAAAAAAAAAAAAATGCTTATCAATCAAGACTCAAGAAGGAAACCATGAAAAACAATGGTAGAGAGAAAGAGGAAATGGGGAAAGGATACATGGCTATTGGTGAGGAAGAGCACATACAGTGGCTTGGAGCTTTTTGGGAAATTTATATTTCATAATTATTAAGTAGGTTAAGGAATAGCAATTACACTCATTTTGGTAAGGAATAATTATTCTTTGTTTTAAAGAATAGTCATTCCAAATGAATAACTATTCCTTGTAATAAAAACACAATCAAACAATTGAATGATTATTCCTAATGAATAGCTATTCCATTCAAACATGCCCTAAGGTAAAACACCATTGAAATAAGAAAAAATCCCTCCACTATGCGATGATAATTAATTCGATATGTCTAAGTACAACACAACACACAAATGAATACAAAATTATTATTATTATTATTTCTTTGTTAGGTCCAATAGCGGACATTCCAAAAATCTTTTATGACTGAGTTACATGCCTCACATTTATTTGAGCAACAATGATAGCAACAAATTAGTATCACTAGAGAACTTTGCCTAAACAAGAAATCTTTCACTTATAAGAATAACCATATTTATATTATTCTTGTTCTCATTACTATTGTTTTCAAAGCAACATCAAATGTAATGAATTAATTAACATGTATCTAATTCGTGAATCATATTATTCTAGTTAAAAATCAGGTAACATGTATATAATTCATGACTTAAAAAATTCTCATGACGAAATCAGAGACCGAGTTCTACAACAAGAATGCAGTGTAGTTCTCTCCCAAAGATTTGTCATGCTCTTAAGTATGAAACTCTCAACCAAAGAAATCCCCAGGATGCAAACTCCACTACATGTCAAAGCAATGTCGCATGCTCTAATTCACTGTGGAATTAAATAAACCATCATTCAAGATATTCGAATCAAAAGTATTGTATATTAAAATTTTAGTCCACCTATAATTTGTAGGAAATTGAAAACAATCTCAAGCCCTGTAAATCTTGTCCCTTCAGTATCGAAATTCTAATAGCAATTACCATAGATAATAATCTAATAACATACTATACTAACTTGTTCTATCGGTTTATTTTGCTTAAAAAAGAAAAAGAAAAAAAAAAAAAGCATGACCCTATTCCTACCTAAATAAAAAAGTGAGACTTTTAAAAGTGTCCCTTCTCTTTTAGGTTCCCCCCCACCCCCCAAAAAGCAAGCTAAACCGAAATACACGTTAAAAACTGCCATCCTTTTTATCCGAAAATCTTATTACACACTCGCTAACGTTATTTCACACTTGGTAATTTTAACCCAGGATAAAATCAAAAACATGTGGCAGAGTGTGTACTACTAAGCATTACACTAAACATTAAAATTGACACAGTTAATACAAACACAAAAGCACTAGTAAATCTAACAAACATTTAAAAAAAAAAGAAAAAAAAAAAAGAGCAAGTAAAATAAATAATTCAGGGAATTGACTAAATTGGACTGACTCTGATCCAGTGTGGGGTACAGAATAAAGAATAACACAATTGGTATGGTACACATACACATCAAATATTGATATAATACCTCAATTTGAGTGAATAGAGGTTGAAGGCCACGGGACCTGTAGAAGAAGTCAACGGCGTCGTTGTGACCACCATCGTTGGCACTAATGGGCCTCTGTTGGGCCCCACCCACGGCCTGCTTTCCTCCGTCCAAATCTGAAAAGCAATGTCCCATTCTCTCTCTCTCTCTCTTCTGTGAAACCCTAAAAACTGAAACTTTTCTAATTCTCTTTTTTTTTTCTCTCTGAATCTCTATAAAAATTCAAGAGCAATTTTATGTCACGCCGCCTGTGTGTGTGTCACAATAAATAGGTGAAAGATATTACGCGTTTGGAGGTTACGGATTCTGGTTTCCGCTTGTTATATGTATGTCGATATATATAGGGGAGAGAGTTTTGGTTTTGTGTAGTGGTAGTTTTTAAGTTGAATACATACTAGTAATAGTTTTTAAGTTGAGTATTCAATTTATTCATAGGGTCTTATTCGGCGCGCTGAAATCAACAACGCGTGTTTTTAAAAATAGAAATTATGAAGTTGGGACTCTTTTTCCTCAATTTCTATTTACAGGAGAAGCGTACGCTTATGATGTTGGAATTTGAAATCGCGAAAGAGTTTTTCTTAACAAAAAACAAGAATTCAAGAGAAAGGCGAGAGATATAAATCCCAATATAAACGGAGGGGAGAAGAAAACTTTTTTTTTTTTTTAATATAAAAGGAATAGAAAATGAAGAAGAGAAATTGCTAAGAAAGAACTTGGTAAAATTCATTAATTGTTTGAAGAAGAGGAATAGAAAATTCATTAGTAATTGCTAAGTATTCTTGAAAGACCAAGAGGGATATTACGTGTGTGTGTGTGCGTGGCATATGCTGATGATATAGAGTATCAATCTCATCACTCACCTCGTGCACCATTTTGATTGGTAAAAATATCGAGCAGTTCTAATCGTGAACGGAATATAAGTTTGAATACCCTTCTTTTACTTTGTTTAAGTATGGTGATAGAATTAGTTTAGGAAATATTTTGTAAAAAATAATTAATTATTTTGATGGTTTTTTATATTTCACATAATAATTGTGTCAAAATTTATTTAAAATAATTTATTACCATCTGTTTGGAGAAACATTTGCATCAGTCTCAACAAACTAATATAAGGTTAAAAATATAATTAAAACTCCATAAAAAACCCACACATCAGTTTCAGTAAACTACCAGCAAAATTTAATACTCAACTAGACCTCTCTACATACAGCGAGACACTATTCTCGCTACTACTAATAAAATCCTTTTTTTTTCCTCTTTTCTCTCTCTCCTCACCCCCATGACTCATTCTCCCTCTCATGAATTGATCAACATCAATCGGTGGTTGGCTATGGTGAATGTGGTGGTTGGTGACGATGGTTGGGTTTACATCGATGTTGACTGGTGGATGCATGAGGTTTTGGGGTTTTGTAGGGTGGATGTTGGGAAGTAGTTGTTGGGTTTTGTTCTATTTCCTTCTCTCTCATCTCTCTCGCATGCACAGATTGACAAAGATGGGATACCACAGTGGTTTGTGATAGCTTGGGTTTGATATGATTTGTTAATTAATGGTGGTGGATGGGTTTCAACGGTAGCCAATGATTCCTAGGTTTGGTGCTGGAAGGCGGGTTTTGCCGTTTTGCCTGTGATTGGGTGGGGGGTGCTCGAAGGTGCGAGCTTGAAGTTGGCTTCGACCAGTGGTGCGTTTTGCTTTGGTGGTATTTGATGTGCGGTTGGTGGGTCTAAAAAAGAAGTAGAAAAATAAATATTAAGGCTAATGTATGTGTCTATTTATTAATTAAAATAGTAAAAGTGGAGCTTTTGGGGTTAGTTTAGCTAAAATTTTGAAGAGACTAGTGTGAATCAAGGTTGTTAAATCCAAATCGAACCGTACAATCTGATCGGGTTAACTGGGAACCGTTCATCAAGAGGGTTCTTTAAACTCCAAGAACCAACCTATGCAAGAAAGTCAATGAACTGTGCCAACTGCGGTTGAACCTTCCAGGTTTCAAAACCGTAAAAGGTTCTTACAGGTCAGACCGTTAAAGGATTTTTTTTTTTTTTTTTTTTTTGAAAATTTTTTGGTACTTACAGGCTTATTACCATTCTTGAAGGCTAAAACTTCAACCACCGTGAGACGCTATCAAACTTGAGATCGCACCTCCATCTTCCTGATCTTCTTCTCTGTCTCGCTCGCACTCTTTCTGCTCTCTCCCTCTGTGTTTTTGACGATACCGTTTCTGCATTTTTCCCGCTAGAGTCTTCTTTTTTTTTGGTAAATGGAGTGTCCTTTGCTGCTTCAACTCAGCTACTAATATTTGCTTTACTGTCAAGTACTTCTAGCCTTTGTATTTAACCCATTTTTAAATAGGCGGGCATCCTATAGGATTTCTATATATATATATATATATAAATTTTTTTTTTAATTCATAAATGGTGGATAGTAGACTATTCAAATGGGCTTGGGCATAATTTTTTTTTTTGATTGGGTTGTCAAATAGGCTTGGCCTTGGGCAGACAGACCAATTTCTCTCTTAACCATTTTATGGTCTCATAAAATTAAAAATAAAAATTATTGGGTACTTAAATGAGATTTGTCATAACTTAAGAGCTCCAACAAAAATGTTAAGTGTATATATATAATTATTTATCTTTATTTTAGTTAAAATTTCAATTTTTACTAGTTTATTATATTTGTTTTTTAAAATAATTATTAAATTAATTATAGCGTCATTACAATTCGACCCGATCTAACCTCAAAAACCTTAAATCTCTTCTTTTTATGGTTCATTAAATGGTCTGGGTTTCAAAATCATGGTGTGAATGCTCTAAGGGTACCCGTTAATGGAACATTTTATTTTTATAAAAAAAAAAAATTAATGTTAAGATACCATAAAAAATTTGTTTAGTTAAAATGTATTTATTATATTGTTAATGTCCTATACTATTTATTATTATTATTATTATTATTTGGATAAGTAAAGGGCTGTCTAGTGTAGCAGTATAGGGATGATAATGGAGATAGGGAAGGTGCCAAGACCCAAGTGTAGACGGATGGATGCTACCCCAAAATTTTTTTTTTTAAATTATTAAAAAGTATATATATTTTCTATTGCATTTTGGAATCAATAATTTTAATTTTGTTTGATGCTTCAAATAAAAGTTTTCAAATGTCTTTTCTTATTATACATTTTCTAATAAATTTAATAGTCATATTTTAGTGTCAAAAGTCTTATAATTTAACAACATTACCTGGTCTCTTTTATTAAAAGAACCATGATTTGTTTTTCTCCAAAAAAAAAAAAAAGAACCATGGTTTGAATTTCTCCCAATGATCTTATAACTATTTAATTATTTCAAAAGAAAAGTCTTAGCAAGATAGCATTAGAGGAATTTGGACCAGAAGGGCCAGTTCTTTTTATTCTTTTCTTTGTTTTATTTATTTATTTATTTTTTAAGGGAAACAGAGCCAAGTCAGTCTTCTTCTTCTTTTTATTTTTTTTTAAGCCAAGTCTTTTTTTCTTTTCTTTTTTTCCGAGAAGGTTTAAGCCAAGTCAATTTTTTTTTTTTTTTTTTTTTTGGGAGAAACAAACCAAGTCAGTTGAGTGAACAAGTAATACAACAATTAAAGTAAACATATTTTTCCCTTTTCTCTTCTTTGAAGTCATTCTATATCATTTACTCCAGCAACTACGTAGTACGTACGACGAGTCGAGATCTATATTTCAATATAATAGTGTGTTATATTACACATTCCAAAGTCTTTAATACAAAAAATAACAACCAACGTTATAATTAAGTTTTAAAATCTGAGGTTGATTGCTAAGTTTATTGATCGTTCATAAATTCTAATAGCTGAGAAGAAGCAAGGAGAGAAAAGTGTCAATTCTTCTTATAGTTGGGTTTAATTTAAGGGTTTCATCGTAAAGTTAGAACAAAAAAATTTTATGAAAAAATCTGGCATAGCCATGAAGCTTACGTAGATGTGAGGTATAAAAAAAAACTTGCTATGATGCAGGCTTTGTTAAATTCATAAGAAATGCATGGCTATTTAGCAAGGAATTTCAGAGAGCAACGTAAAAGAAAAGGCAACGGCAAAGAAAGTTGTGACTAATTTTGTTGATCGAGACAGCAAAGACATTAGCACTTTAATAAATGCAGAGAAAGAATTGTGGAACGCATTTCAGGGAGGTATGTGAAGGTGAAGCAAAAATTACTTTACTCTTCAAAAATAAAATAACATATATTTACCGGGAAAAAAAAAAGATAACAAATATTTATAATTAGATAAATGAGAGAGATAGGAAATAAAAGTAAATAGTGTTTGGAAAGCAATGGATTTTTTCAACGACTCATTTGTTGTGAAGTGTACCTTTTAGTAAATTATTATTATTATTATTATTATAGTAGGTAGAAAGTGGGGGAAAGATATGTAGGGTTTGAACCGTATATATGGGGGAACTATAATAATGCCAATGCTATTTAGTTATAACTTAAACCCCTATTACATGTAGTAAGTTGATGTATTATCTCATTGTCTTTTAAAAAAATCATTTTATTATTATAAGTATGTCCTAATCTCATATGTCAGATATAAGGATCATCCACAAAATAAACAAGTATCATTATCGGTAAAAGAATCTATAAACACACCAAAATAAGCAAAATTACCAATTATTGCATGAATAAAGTTTGGTTTCAAACTAATTTAAAGCTATCTTTTTTTTTTCTTTTTTTTTAACTCATTATGTGACGATTTGTAAAATTCTATCCATGTGTATTATTTATATAAGATTCTACTATGTTTCTTGATTGACACTTTTTTCATAAAGAATTGTATAAATGTAAAATTAATAAATATTAGTTTAATTTATACGTAGCTCACTTATGGTGATCCACCATCAAATTACATAAAATATCAATACTATTTCCATTATATTTCTTTCACGAATTATGAAGAAATCTCAATCTCACGTTTTTTGAGATTTGTATTCTTAATATATATATATATATATATATATATATATATGTATGTATGTGAGAAAGAAAGAAATATATTTGTAAATACAATGTTACAATGTTCAAATATTTGTAAGTTGTAACTATAATGTTATAATTAGGTTATAATGTTATAACATTATACATTATAACCTAATAATGTTATAAAAAAAAATGTTACAATTAAGTAGTTTTATATCTATAATTTTTTATTATAAAATGTCCATAATTATTAAGTGACAGGAAAGATATAACAACATAATATGAATTTATGATGACATCTACGATCCCAAATAATAAATTATTATCTACTAGTTTTAAAAGAGAATTTTTCTATTAAAAAAATACAACTTAAGATATAATTTTTTTTAAATAATAATTGTAATACAAGTCCAATACAGGCAGCTATTTTGTCAGAGCTATATTAATATTTTGCAAGTGCCGGATAATTTCTGAAGTTGGTTTTGTCTCCACTTCTCCGGTTTTCTTTGAATTGAAAATATAATAGAATTACGTTTTTGGCAAACGCTTCCTTCCAATTGGTTTTGTCACCACATATATAATATTATAATAATAATAAGAAGTTCTTTTTGAAATATATTGGGTTCCAACTCATTCAACTATTGAATGAGTCCAAAATCTCTAGGGTCCAAAATCTTCCCTTTTCTATTATAACTATTGAATTATCCAAAAAAAAAAAAAAATTTGACAAATTCTTTTACCCTTAAATAATACACTAAAAATGATATTAATATTTTGGCTTGGTAATAAACATTAATTATTATAAAACTAATGCATAAGCTCAAGTCATATAGTATCCATAAAGTATTTGAAAAATATATAGTATCCATAAAGAAAAAAAGAATAATGATAGTCACACACTTTTTAGTACACACTCACTATACATGTACTGCCACATGAATTAAAATGTGAAATTATGAAATTGTGTGAATTCACAGTTTTCAAAAAAAAAAAAAAAAGCACTTGGATCACATCTTGTATGGCAACAATAAAGTGCTAAATGTAATTGAGTATAGTGCTAAATGTACTACAAATTTTACTAAATTGGCTTACAAAATAATATGTTACCAATCATAAAGAGTCAATTTAAGTGCCAAATCAATTTATAGTTTTATGTAATAAAATTTGTAGTATGTTTCCGCCTTTTTTTTTATAAAGTTTGTAGGCGGCATTTTAGGTGCATCTTCAATAAACATTACCCAAGCTTTAGTTTGGGGTTTGAGCCGTCAGTCGTGAGTTGAGCGGGCTTACAAATATTCATCGTCAATGCAAATCAAACAATTAATGACTTTTCCCCGCATATGTGTACAAGAGAGCTTAGGTACCAGCAACAATGCACGCATCAATCACTCAGCCAAAAAAACAACAACAACAAAAAGGTTATACTCATATCAATTCAAACTATATAGCATGGTTAGGCATGAGTAATTTGCATGGGATGCTTATTACTTCTCGTTTTGTTTACCTAAAAGCAAGCCATATAAACAGTAGACAGAACCAACTAAGCTTTTAATTAATATATATAATTAACTAATTAAGGTCCCCTTTCCCTTGGGCTTTGTTCTACATCCATGATTTTATGAGTATTATAGCAATCTGAAAAGTCAAAGCACTTTTTACTTATAAAAGAAATCTTAAAAGGGTCAAAGTCAAAGTTCAACTATTGGAAGTACTAGGGTTGGAGCTCAATGCAAAAAGTGAAGCTTTCAAAACAACAAGAATGTTGTTATCTGATATTCATATATAAACTGCATTTTGTACATTCTACGCCTTGGCTAGTTGGCTTTGCTCAAATGATCAAGATTCAAGAGGATCTTCAAGCTGTTAATGTAAGTTCTTTTTTCTTTTTTTTCTTTTTTTAAATTAAAAAAAAATCATGTACTTTGTTTTCTTTCTTCACTTTGAAATCTTAGGTTTAATTTATTTTTTATTTCTCTGCTTTCTTTTCGTTCCTAGTTTAGAAGTAATTGCATGATAAGATACTGGAGATATAGAAATTAGAGTTACAAATGCGTGCACGTAGCCCTTCATTGTGCATGCATCTTGAAGCATTGTGTAGTGTGTACACTGCTCTAGTCCCTACCTAAAGCATATGCCTCAGAGAAACCCTAAATTTCTGCTTTCTTTCAATATTGGTTTTCTTTAAATAAAAGTGATTCACGTGTGGTGCTGGTCAAGGTGATGTCTGAGTAACTTTGAAATTGAAAATTTCCAATTAGGGTTTTATAAATGAAGCCGTAAAATTAGGACACCCACGTCTAAGTGATTCATCTTTGAGCCTGTGGTTTATGTATTTAATCCCATATGTGTGTGTGTGTGTGTGAATTTTACATGCTTAGAAGGGAACCAACTTAGTAGGACCTTGTTAGAAAATGGCTAAGCAGTACAAGTGGAGGCTAGCCCTTTAAGTTAGGTGTGCATAGTTGCTTAACACATTCCCAAGTTCGTATTCTAACTTCAAAAGACTTACACTGTGTTTGGTTGGGTGAAATTTAGGAAGGATAGAAAATGTAAGAAGAAAAATGGAGTGAAAAACTGAGTTTTTCTCTGTTTGGGAATGGGAAGAAAACAAGGGGAGTGGAAAACCCCGGAGAAAATTTCTCTCTCGGGCCCACAATTTTTTTCCTCCCAAATTGGGAGGAAAAGCAATGAGAGAAAACTGCCTCAGTGCAGTTTTACCATAATGCCCTCCCAAAATTTTTTTTTCAATGTGACCTGAACGTTCTCTTCTCTCTCTCTCTCTCTCTCTCTCTTTTTTTTTTTCAACATGACCTGATCTAATTATTACATTATAATAATAAAAATAATAAAATAAATTTATATATATGATGTGATAAATTTTATATTATGTAATGAGTACAAATAAATCTATTTCTTACATATTATATAACAAGAGTATAATAGTCAATTTATATAAATTACATTTTTCATCCTTCCCTTTTTCTCTCCAACCAAACAAAAGAGTTTTCCACTCTCCCACTTTTCCACCCCTCCAACCAAACACACAAGAGGGAAAACTAAATATTTTCTATCCTCCCATTTTTCCATCCTCCCACTTTTCTACTCCTCCATCCAAACGGATCCTTAACGTTTGGTGATTTAACCTCTACATAGGCATCAAAAGAATGGTTCTTAGACCCAACTCAAGTGATGACTGACGACTAGCTCCCATCTTGGCTTAGACTTTGCCCAAACCATTATCCAGTGACATATTATCATATTTATGTGTAAGAGTATTCACATCAAGCAGCACTCATGAGAGTCATCCCATGGTAGACATTGTGGAATTCACAAAACATTTGAAATCATTCAAAAAAGAATCCTTTACATTCTTTGTAATATAAAAATTGAAGCATTTCTAAAAACATAATAATACAATGTAACAAGGCTTTTTGGAGGAATGTCACTATTCAACGCCCACACAACACAAATAGTGAAATACTTCAACCGCAGTACATTATTCCTTTTGTTAACAACTTCCCAATTAGATATTGATTTAATCTAGAAATGTTTGTACTCTACACAATGCAGTGACATTCTATAAAGATAAGTGAACCTAGATCCTTATTTAGGGCCAAAAATTGCTACACCAAAAATTATTTCCAGATCACATACATGTGAGCCCACAACGTGAAAACAACACCTTCCTTACGAATGGGTGCTACAGATCCTCGCGAGAGTCCTACTCCATGGAACTAGAATGTAGACCAAAAGACATTTTCTCCTTGCAAAACTAACTTATTTTTCATTGCTTTGTTTACTTAAAATATAGGTTGAACTTGAATAAAGTTTAAATTCTACATATACAAGATAAAGATTTTTTTTTTTTTGGTTAAAAAATCTGTACATTTTCTTTTAGGATGATATAAAGGAATTCTTTCAGGAAATTCAACCTGTTAGTGGTTCAGACCTAAAAAATTTGTTAATAGAGAGCTCCTCTCAGGTATATTAACTTGTGATTGGTTCAGACCTAAATTTTTTCAGTTGATATAAGCAGAATCAGCATGTTTATCAATCTTGTGTACTTGGTAAATGTTAGTCAAGCAGAAGTTGAGGCTGCATGGAGAGGGCTTAGCTTGATATCTCTACTCCGCATGTATGTCAAAAATTGTCCAGGTAGCTCTTCCAATAGAGCCTGAACCACAGAAATCTGCCCACCTGTACAGACCACAGCTAATTTGTTAGATGACACACAATGAAGAAGCTCAGGCCAAATAAAGAACAAGAACAACAAGTTGAAAAAATTAGGATATAATCAATTCCAATTGATAAAACAGATAATAGACTCAAACAAATGATAAAAAAGTCAAGAGGGAAGATCATAGAAATGGTTTTAAGGTTGTAAGGGAGCCAAGCAGTTTTAGAATTTGTAGGGCTTGGTCAAGCTTGGTCCGATAGCTCAGCAAATCAGCTTGCTGAGCACATATTCACACTAGATTAAAACCATGATCTCATTTTCTACCTATAACATGTCTAATGTGTACAGACAATCTAGCCAAAAAATGTGGATCAAAACAACAGTGGCAATGGCAATCCAAGCAACGTTTTTGTTAAACACAGTTTCAAAGTTCACACACACCCTTTTGTCCTTTCATCACCCCACCCATCAATAGTTATCTGACTGGCAAAACTAAGCAAATGTTCATTCCATTTTTTCTAGAATAATTATCTAACTGGGATAGTTTTGAATACAAAATTACAGTTAGTGGATTCTTTTAGATATAACCACAAAAATTTTGTACAGACAAGTGCCATTATGTACTCACTATGCACATCTCGCATTGGAACAAACTGCACGATGTCACGTGTAGCCACACGACCCGTAGAGCTCTCTAACCGTCTTCCATTGTCAGCATCAAGAACCTGCCCAAAAATTAAGATACATTATAGTCATTCAAGTGAAAATTCTAAAAGTTAAAACTCCACCATTTTTACTGAATATTAAAATAATGCATAAAAGGTTAGAAAAGACATCAACTTAGGAAAACATTATACCTCTATTTCTCTAAAATCTGCACCTCCCACTCCAACAATAAGAATAGATAGAGGCAAATCGGATGCCCTGACTAGAGCGTCTTTTGTTTCTTGCAGATCTGTAATGACTCCATCCTAGAAAGATGACAACTTTATTGAATGATTAATTGAAGAATTAATTTAAAGAGGCATCAAATAAAGACAATATTCTCTTTAGGAGAGCTTTGTGTATAAATCTTGTGTACATAAAGTGTCTCATCTGCTTCAATAAAAATAGTAATTTATCACAAACAAAATAAATTTGATTCAACATTCTCTTTACCGTTATAATGAGCAAGACAAAGTATTTGCTGCTGTTGTATGAGATGGACTGGCCAGCAATTTGTGCAGCTGTGTTAATCACTGGGCCAAATAAAGTGGGTCCTGCCAGGGCAACATTATGGAGAGCCCTTGCATAAGCAGCCATGATGCCTTCAACTCCTTCAACCTATTGATAAATAAAATAATTTGATTAATTCATCCATTAAAAAGAAAGAAACAAAGAAAGAAACTGGATGTTACATAAGAGTATGAAATGCAGTGTTCAGAAATATATGAACAACTTATACTCAATAGTTATTAACTTACAAAGAATGATATGAATCCTATGGTACCATTTACTTGTAATCCTTTACAACAGACATCTAATCTTATGATACAAAACATATAATGTTCCAAATTTTATTAGGTGAGATAACTCAATCTATTTAATTTGTACCATTCTCATTGACTACTTTTTAAGGGCATCTGAGACTTTCTCAAACATTTTGATAATAAAATTAATGTATTTAGGGATTTTGAATGTATTTTTGTTTGTTGTAAATAGGGTTTAGAACTTTTCGTGTTTGGTTGAAAATGTTTGTGATTTAGAGGTAATAGAAGTAGGTAAAACGTCAATGGTGAAAGAGCCAGGTTTCAGATGCTATTCAACAGAATTATAAATAAATAAAAAATTATATTTGAGAAAAAGAAAATAAATATGAGATAATAACAGTAAGAATAAGAAGACATGAATAAGCATAGATTTCACTTTTATAAAAATTAAGCGGTTTCCAATAAAAATTGCAACAGGATTACAGAGAAAGAGAGAGAGCTGTATGAAAACAGCTAGGCAATATGCCAGCCAGGTCAGATTCTTCAAAGATTAAGCAAACAAAGCATTACAAAGTCAGCTCCTCTCACCTCAAAGGCACCTGTACTTCCATTCAAGTTAAAACAATGTGATGTGGTACCATCAATTGTTCTTCCTCCAAAGCCCCAAGCAGGAAAGCGCCTATTGGAATCATAAAACTGAATGACCTCCCCAACCTCCATTATAGCCTGCAAGTTTTCTTAATTAAGTATACAATGACTTCATCAATCAATGAAGATTTATTTTAAGTATATGCAAACAGAAGAACCCTAACAAAAATTTCAAAACAAAGAAACTTTTTTTACACAATCCACAATCTCAGACATGTTCCATGTATGGTTTTTTTTTTTTTTTTTAATTTCTCTAACATGTTCTGCGTTTAGTTGAGGGTAAAAGAACCTGCAACCTTGATATGATAAACAAGCTGCTGATCATATTGAGTCATGACAGACAAAAGATAGCAAAAGATAGCTGCTTGATCATATAGACATTGCTATCGACAAATTCAATGTAAAAGTTATTTTTTCTTTCCCAAGTTGTTTTTGTGCGCCTCTTTTTGGACCAATTCAATGTAAAAGCTATTTTTCTTTATTCTACAAGCAATTTTTAGGTTATTTTGTGTCTTTTCTTCTTCTTTTGGTGTGTGTGTTAGGAAAATACAACTCACAAACCCATACAGGATTAAAACTGTATGGCCGAAGGGGGGGGTGGGGGGGAGAATCTGTTGTATCTAATGTTTAGAAAAAAAACACAGACACAGACACAGACACACACACACACACACACACACACAAGTGCCAAAGAAAAGCAACTACCCCATTGAGAGCACCAGAGGATGCACAGTCTTACCCGTTGATAAGAATTCAACCGACCAGAAGGATCAATGTAGTGTAAAGAATCTGGATTCCGAGGATTTCCATTTGAGGCTAAAGAAAGAGATATTGAATATTCAAAGCATAAATCAATCATCAGCCAAAACATTTTGAACTAGGAAAAAGAGAACCCAAAAAATAAAATAAAAAACTATATAACTCCCCTAGAATGGGATATATTTTACCTGTAAAGTCAACAGCAACCATAAAGTTAAGCTCAAATCCACTGGAAATGTAATCTAGAAAACTGTACTGTTGCTTTTCACAAAATTGATCAACAAACAGCTGTCCCTTCAAAACCTATATTGATAAATTAGTAAGCAATGTAAAAATTTAAACATAAAGATTAACATGAAGTATTTTTTAAAAATATAACTGCAAGTATGAATAAGTACCTTCTCATGACCATGATGAGGAGATGGTAAGGTGAGATTTGCACCACTTCTTTCTATATGAAGTTTTTCCAGGTCTACCACAGACTTCTGGAGCTTACTGGTGAGGTAAATTTTAAAATAAATTCCTTCTTTTAGTACCAGAGACTAAATCGTGAAAACTGAAAAATGAAAATAAACAAAATCTAAAACTAATCTGGACAACAATAAATTTTAACTTACCCAATAAGCACATGATTGCCACTGCTATTGAAATCAAAGCACTCGATAATTAATGGGTTATCCTGTAGCAAGTGAAATTGCATATGCCATGTGAGTCTTCATTAATTATCAAAATTACAAAACATCCTATAACCATAATCTAATAGGAAACCAAGAATAAAAAATCGACAAGCATACCTTACTTCCAAACTGCTGTATGCTTAGGCATAGGGGTTTCCAAATAGGATTCAAATTGTCCTTCACCACTTCAGTTTTGCATATTGGAACAGAGCCTCCACTCTCAACAATTCTAGATATTCTTAAGAAAGGATCCTAAAATAAATGAAGAAACTTAAGAAACAAACACAATCAAGAATATGTATGCTTTAGGAACATGAAATTTTAAGGTATCTACTTTGTGAATACATACACTTTTAGAGAATAGGTCCTTGTTATCCAAGTGGGAACAATGGACTACCATCTCAACACAACTCCTCGAAGAAACTGTTTCCTCTGCATGGATAGTGAGTGCCCCTAAGTTCCTCAAGCTCGTATGCCCATTTTTGTTATTGAGATTTAGGGTTAAACTCTGAGTTTGTTTAGCCACTATCTGCCATGAAAATAGAAAGAGAGAAAATGGAGGAAAAACAAACACCAAAGTTTAGTACATGTTGACCAAATCATTCTAAAAGAATTTAAGCCACTAGTTACATTTGGAACATAATTTTTAGGAGAAATTACACTTTGCTCACCTGTAGTTTGCTCGAAAAACACTTTGCCAATCTGTGGTTTAAAAATTGGCATTTTACCCACTTGAAGTTACCTCTGTTTGCTCCCGTTACCCACCTCAATTAAAAATAAGGATAAATATGTCTCTCTCCTCTCAAAACATAAAAAACTAAAAAATCAAGGGAAAAGATCTAAAAACTAGGTTTTGTAAAAATTAAAACCTAACTTTTACATCTTCTTTTCATGTATCAACTTTTAGATATCTATTTTAACACATTAAAAATTGAATTGAACAATTTTTGGAAAAGAGTGTACTCCACAACACTGGATATTGAGCCATTAGTTTCTGATCCCATTGAAAGACACCGCCAAAAATATCACTTAATCTTTCATTAGAATCTACATTCCCAAAGCCCTAGAGCTCAATGTCTTTGAAAATTGCTGACCACCATCCCCTCCAAATAGCCTCGACTGAGTGGACAATTCCTTTTGATGTCTAAATTCGTCCAATGACAACTGAGAACCAGCTTCTTGTCCTTGTCATTGTGATTGTGAGTTAGTAACATGTGGAGCTAAGGAGCTACTTCCAATTTTATATCTCTCAAAGGTCTATACTCTAATGCACTTTGAATTGAACAATTTTATACCAAGTGCTACTATTTCATTCTTTGCTACCTTGAGTGCCTTCTCTATCTTTCACTCCCCTTATTTTTCCCAGCTTAATAAATTAAATATAAGTCCTATTTCTAATTTTCTATCACTATTAATACTATAAAATACGCTCTCCCTCTCCAAACTTTTTTTTAGTACTCCGTAAAATTAAGTAATACAATACATTTTTGTTAAAATAGAAGATTTAAAAGTTGATACGTGAAAAAAAGATGTAAAAGTTAGATATAATTTTTACAAAACCTAGCTTTTAGATCTCATTTTCCCTTGATTTTTTTAGTTTTTTATGTTTTGAGAGGAGAGAGAGATAAAAGGGGAACAAAAATACAAATTTATCCTTGTTTTTAACTGAGGTGAGTAACAGGAGACAAATGGAGCTAATCTCAGGTGAGTAAAGTACAAATTTTTAAACCACAGATATGCAAAGTGTTTTTCGGGCAAACCGTAGGTGGGTAAAGTGTAATTTCTCCTAATTTTAACTGCATCAGTGGTAATCTAAACTATGATGTACAAAATCTTAAAATAACATTATGGTGAAGTGGCTCTCACATTTGTCTTTCTACCCTTGAAATTTCTAACAATAAAACACTCAAAATTGACACAAATTTTTACTCAAATTGCACCAGCATGATATATATGCATTATATAATTTCAATTAGCCCAACTGAACCCAAGGCGATATACCTCAGATAGAACACAAGTAGCCTCTCCAAGAAATTCTTGATCATTCAATTTTAGTGTCTGCAAGGCAACGGAAATAAACTTTTAAAATAAAGACTTCATCATCAACTAAATTTGTTAGATTATTCTAGATGAAATCATAACAAATCAAAAATATAATCCTTATAAGTTGCCTTCTTTGCTCACATCTGAATATGGTTTAAATTGTCACAATCTTTCAAAAGTATCAATTAATTCATAATTGATATGGTTAACCAATCAAATTTGATTTTTTTGTCAAAAAAATTTGCATTCCATACTTTGTTCAGTTACCAAAATTACAACCATGGAGTAAAAGATTATTAAGAAAATTATAAACATCACCAATATTACACGGAGGGCTTTAGAGTTTAAACTAAATTGCCCTTTACTTTCATTTCTTATTTGTTATATAACTTCTTTCTTGTATCATGGCCAAATTGATAGAAGCAGCAAATCCAGTTTATTAATTATTTTTGAAAGAACTAAATGCAACACACTGAAAAAAAAGTTTCATAATAATTTCCAGCAAGTGATTTCCCATGCAATTACACCATGCACAGTCACATGTATAGCTACTATCAAAATAATTTTCTCCTGAGATTATCTGAGACATATCACACAATTGGCATCAAACATTTGTTTATGATTGTTCACTAATTACTTTTATTTCCACTTCAATGTTTTTGACCATATATTGACAAATTTAGTGCTTAGTATACCTTCAATTTATAGTGTGATCTAGTCAAATCAATACAAATTCACATATTACGAATGTTGATAAGAGTTTTATCTTGTGAAGTGCAATATTCAAAACTTAAAGATTGGCAAAAATGCAACAAGAACACTGAGCATGTACACTTTTTTGTGTGTAATTTATTAACAGTGCAAATAATTGAACATAACCTACAAAACATGAATTAAAATAATAAATACTTAAAAGAGCCAAAACTGATACATACCTTCACAGGTACATTATGATATTTTGAATCCACATCATACACATGAAATCTGGCGCCAAGAAAAATAAAGGCAAACACAAGCCATCTAGTTAAATTAGAAAATCACTTATAGTAAAACAGGATTTATCTACACAAAGATAAGCACTTAAAGAAATTTGTAAAGCTTACACCAATGGCTGCACAATCTCGAACTGGAATGCAACTGTAACTTTTTCTATCCATGCAGGATTCAAACTATTCAATACAACCTCAGTGCGACCTAACTCCTCTAGTTTTCCATCTCTTTTCTTTGCATACACCACAGCCATTGGATCACTCTGAATGAAATAAAGTATATTTTAGCAAAAAGCATAGTAAGACAAGCCTGATCACGACATGCATGCACGTCATACAAGCACATAACCAAACTACTGTGGATTGACAAATTCAAGACCCTCAGATATACGAGAATCTTTATCAAAAACAGCCAACATAACAGTTCAGCTTGCTACATATCCAAGAGTATACAAAGAAGTGCTTGTCTGACATAAACACTACTTATGGCACATGTAATTTTGACATACCCCAGGTAGGAACCAAGGACTACAAGTCATACCCATAGCACAACTCACCCATTTTTATAGGGTTTGAGAAAGGTGATTGGTAGGCAGCCTTATCCCCATTTTTTTGGAGAGGTTGATTCCCTGACTCAAACCCATGAATGCTAGTAAGTTTATATCTGTTATTTAGTGATAGGTAGCTTTACCCAACACTATACTCCCACCCTAGCAATAGGCCGATGATTTGTTTTAAAGCATTTTGCATGTGTTATTTACTAAGCTTGCATATCCTTACTAGCTTTGTTTGATTGGTAAATTAAAAATATGAAAGAGAAAATTTCTCACTTTAGTAGATGAGTTGTTGTCCTTGACTATCAAAAGATGTAACAAGTTTAGCTTGAAACAAGTATGTAATGTGTCTTTCTTTTACTTTTAGGTAATAGGTTATTATTGTTTGTCTCGTTTTGTTTTAGAATGTAGTGTGTAATTTTAGTCTCTCATGTATACTATATAAGGTTTGGCATTGATTGCAGGAGTATGAAAATGCAAGTGAAATAAAAGCAAGAGTAGAAATGAGGAGTGATGCAGTGTGTGTAGCAAAGGATATGTACTGTTTTAATTATCAATAAAACTCCTCTTTCATTGAGAACTCGATTGTGTATTTTGCTTGAGTGTGGTGAGACTTATTATGAAGTACTTGAAAAGATACTCTCTTCCTAAGTGCAAAATTTATTATTCTGACAAATCTTCCCCAACAAGAAATCTCATTTAGATAATAACTTCCCAAACTGTCACAGATTAGAAATTTGAAGGGAAGATGAAAACAAAGAAACTCAAATTTCATACTAAAACAAAAGGAGGTTGGATAGTGTTTGTATGATATTTTCATTGGCATATTTCCGTTTAAAAATAAGATGGAATTTTAAGCTAAAACAAACAGAGCCATAGTAAATTACCAAAATATTAGCAAATTGGAAAATTATAGTATACCCCTTAATAAACTCACTATCAAATGTGGTTATGTATAGAGAGGAACACCTTTGAAGTGATGTCACGATCAAGCAAGTTAGATGCAGATAGAGATAACTGCAACATAAAATTGAAACACAAGAATGCATGAATACATAATGAGAAACCAAAAATGGGCAAACCACATAGAATAATATGAAAAGTCATGAAAAAACAGAAGAGCCATTAATGTAGATTGAATAACAATTCCAATGGTAATGTACACAAGACTAATATCCTATCTTGAGTTAAATTATATAAGATAGTATTATTGCTTCAGAGCTTTATAACATGCCACCCATATATAGTGAAAGGGTGAACCAACGAACTCCACAATACCCATCTGTTAGAGATGAAAAAAAGGTAGGACAACTCATCCTTTTCAAAAATAGAGGCACTTCAATTACTTAAACCTAAATTAAGATAAAATTTCTTTTGATTGATAAGTTACACATGCACCCAATAGGTCCTAAACCAACAACCTTATCCTCTATCCCATTCTTATGAAAGAAGGAAATGCCATTTGAGCCAAAACTCATTGGACTAAAATGAGATTAATATTTTTACTCTTGTATGTTAAAATGCAAAATAGTTGCTTCACAGAGCTTCTTCAGTGTCCAAGTTTACTAATATTTCATCAATATATAGCTTGATTAGCAATTTGCACCACAACATCAAATTTATGAAGTTAGTTACTAATTGAAGTAGATAATTAAAGGACCATCACAAATCGCTTTTAGGTTTCATGACTTGGCTAGCAATTTCAACATGATAATTATATATAGAGGAAAATTCCAAACTGTTGACCCCAATAGGACTTGCAACAAAGTACACATCAATAAGAAAAATCAAATAAAAGCATCTAGTGGTCCTGAATATAAGCAAATGAATATAGATATACATTTTTCTACACCACAATAAAAAGAATTTTTGAATCAATGGTTTTGTCTAATGTTCCATTTTTAAATTGGAACCAACAAATGGGAATCTTGCTAGTGTTCCCCTTGGTGGAGCATTTTGTAGTGCAACTTTTAGGAGGAGGTCAGGTGGGCTCAATGATGTGGACCTTGGTGGCAACAAAACTACTAGCCATACAAAGCATGCAGACGCCTACATTTTCAAAAAACCTAACATGCATAGAGAAAACGTTCCTTGCCGTGAAGCATTGGAACTTGGTGGAAGCCCTAACTACACGATCTATTCTCAAATTCTGAGAAATTGCTCATTGGCCAAACAGAGTGCTACATATTGATCACCATATTAAGAACAGAATACAAAGTCAACATAGCCCTGCATGTCCTACATGGTCCACTTATTAAGATAAACTAAGAGCTTGAAAAGAACTAATGGAAATGAAACTTTTAACACCATTGAAATAGTACAAATCTCCTCCACTATGCAATGATAATTAATTTATCAAATATGTCTTTGTACACAAAACAGTCAAAATGAATATTAAAAAAACAGTCATTTTGTTTTAAGTCCAACAGCGGAGATTCCAAAAATCTTTTAAGATCAAGTTAAATCCTTGGATTTATTTAAGCAACAACTATAGCAACAAAAGTAGCATCACTAATTGAAAGTTCAAAAAGGGTATGAAACACCTTTGAACGTTTAGACCCCAAATTACAAAAATACCAATTCAAGCTTTATATCAAACAATTAATGTGCGGAATATGATAATAAGCTTATAACAGAATTGATAGAACAATCAAACCCAAATATAAACACATCCACAGCAGTAAATATAAGGCAAAGATAAAGGGAAGAACGATGTAAACACACGGACAACACACGATGTGTTATCGAAGAGGAAACCGAAGTCCTCGGCGTAAAACCTCTCCGCCGCCCTCCAAGCGGTGATACAATCCACTAAAGAATATAGTTGGGATATATGAACAGCAGAAGACCCTCCAAGCCTAATCTACCCAAGTACCTAAGCTCTCCAAACTTCTTGCTCCAACGAGGTTACGCCGAACCTATTTCTTCTCTAGCTTCCCGGATTCCGCTACTTGACCATAGCATCAACCAATGTATATTGGTTCCTTCCCAAACTGCTTCCCTAAGCACCAAATGAACCTTCTCACAGACGTGGGTGTGGTGAGATAAGGATTTGGTAAAAGGCCTCTCAAGGTTATGACAATGGAGAGGAAGAGAGTAGAGGAATTTGAAGAGTCTCTAAGGTAAAGATTGGGGATGAGGCAATCTTGTATTTCTCTAGGGTTTCTCTCACAAAATTCTCTCTGGAAGCTCTCTCAATTTCGTGGGTATAAGGGTGTATATATAGTAGGGTGAGAAGGGAATGCAAAACGTCAGTTTTTGCCAAATAGGATTTACTCGCGGCTTGACCTTGCGGCTTGTCCAAGTCGCGAGTTCCAGTCGCGACGTAACGGCCTGGACAGCCTGGAACTTTTGTCCTGTAGCGTGACAGCTGGCGCGACCCTTCAGCTTCCCAGTGTGCCTCTCACGTGCCTGCCTTTCGCGACTTGCCAGTCGCGATCCACCCGCAAGCCCTAGCCGCGAGACTCTGTTTTCTTGCACACTCTTGAGCTTTTCTTCACATCTTCTCACACACTACCCTTACAATTTTCCCACCTAAATACAGGGTAACTAAGTGCTAAATTACAAGCAAATTGGTCACGGAATAAAGCCAATTAGATGGTTGATTAAATTCAACCTTACACTAATAAACTTTTCCTGAACAATAAATATTTTACTTATAATAAAGATTAACCATATTTATGTTATTATTGTTCTCACTACTATTGTTTTCAAAGCAACATCGATTGTAATAATCAGTAACATATATATATAATTCATGAATCAAATAATTCTTGTCATGAAATCAGAGACCAAGATCTAAAGCTAGAATCCACTGTAGTTTCTCCCAAAGAATTGTCACACTCTTTAAGTATGAGACTTTCATCCTAAGTAATCCCCAGGATGCATCTTTCACGACATGCCAAAGCAATGTCTCATGCTCTGATTCACTGTGGAATTAACCATTATTCAAGATACTTGTATCTAAAGTTCTACCTGTGTGCCTTGTTTTATTCAGGTATTTCCTCACTTATTTTTCAATGAAGTTATTTACTTATCTAAAAATAAAAAAGATAATTGTATCAAAAGTATAGACTGTATAGTATATCAAAATTGCAGTCTACCTACAATTTGTAGGAAATTAAAAACAATCTCAAGCCCTGTAAATTTTTTTTCAGTATCCAGAGTCCAAGCTATAATAGCAGTTCCCATAAAAAAATAATTATAACATCATACTATAATAATTGGTCCCATTGGTTTCTTTTTCTTAAAAAACAAGTACAATTGTTACCTTCATGTCTTGGACTTTTTCTCAACAACCAAACAGAACAATAAAGAATCTTAAAAAAATAATTATAATAAGCCATATATGTAAAATATGAATTTAAAAAAGAGGAATAGATAATGCCCAAATTAACAAAGCAATAGATTCATATATATAAAAGCAGTACCAGCAAGCACTAATAAAGTAAACATTTAAATCGACAAAGTTACAAACATAAGGCACACTATCATAATAATAATAATAATAATAATTCTGGGAGTTTGACCCAATGTGGGGAAGAGAATATAGAAAAACACGAGTAATTTTTAGGTACTCTAAAGCACAGTAAATGATTCTTCCTCCTCTCACAATTATGGTAAGACAAGGCTGGTCAGCCTTTTCAAAATCCATTCAATTCGAGGTTGGTGTTGGTGATAGAATTAAATTTTGGCATCATGTGTGGTATGGGAGTTGCACCCTCCGGGAGGCTTTTCCGGAACTCTATAATATTAGTTGTAATAAGGAGTCTTCTATTGCAGATGTTATGTCCTTTCCTAACCAAAGGCTTCACTGGGATCTTCTTTTTTCTAGAGCTCCTCAAGATTGGGAAACAGAGCATTTTTACACTTTTCTTGATCTTATCAATTCAATGCCCCTTAATGGTGAAGGTCAGGACAAACTTTGCTGGAAACCAACTGGGAATAAGAATTTTAAAGTGAGTGAGTACTATCTCTCTCTTTCCTCTACTATAGACATTTCTTTCCCTTGGAAGCCTGTGTGGCGGTCAAAGGTCCCTACTAAGGTTGCTTTCTTCTCTTGGACTGCCTCCTTAGGTAAGATTTTGACTACTGAAAATTTATGGTATAAGGGTGTAGCCGTTGTAGATTGGTGCTATATGTGTAAAAAGAGTGGGGAATCGGTGAATCATCTTCTTCTTCATTGTCCTATTGCTTATGAACTTTGGTCTATGGTGTGGGCTCTATTTGGTCTTCAATGGGTTATGCCGCGTGGTGTCTTAGATTTATTTTCGAGTTGGCAAGGTTCATTTGGTGGGTGTCGGAGCATTGATTTATGGAGGGCTGTCCCTCATTGTGTCCTATGGTGTATTTGGCGAGAACGGAACTCAAGATGTTTCGAAGGAAAGGAACGGTCTATTCCAGAAATTAAATCTCTTCTTCTTCACACCTTGCTAGAGTGGAGTTCTTCCTTTAATCTCTTCTCTTGTTCTAATTTTTTAGAAATGCTGGATCTTTGTAATTTTTCTGTTTGATGTACTGTTTTCCTTGTACACCCCCAGTGTACTTGGTCTTTTTGGTTAATACAATTCCGTTATTTATCAAAAAAAAAACAATTATGGTAAGGTTCGCTTATTAAATTCATAGTTAGATCTATCATGAATATGAAAAGAAGAAACACTATTTCACTATTCTTGGAGCTACCTAAGTTTTTTATGAAAAACACAACCCGTACACATACAGCCAGTATCACCACTAGCACTACGGTGAACATTAAAATTGACAGAGTTTACATACCCAAAAAAAAAAAAAAAAGACCCAAAATTGTTCAATGACTATAGGAATTGACTGAATTGGACTGACTTTTGACCAAAGTGGGGTACAGACTACAGAATAAAAATTAACACAACCCGTACAAATACAAAATATGGTTGTGTGTAATGAGATTTTTCAGTTATACATATAAAAGCATAACGAAATATTGAAAAAGTTTCTGACATTTTCTTTTTTTGTACTTTGTATTTGACATATATTACCTCGATTTGCGTGAAGAGAGGCTGAATGCCACGAGACGTGAAGAAGAACTCAACGGCGTCGTTGTGTCCGCCATTGTTGTTGTTGTTGGTGGTGGCGGCGGCAATACTATTGGGCCTCTGTTGGGTCCCACCCACTGCTTGCTTGCCCCCCTCCACATCGGAAAAGCAGTTCCCCATTCTCTCTCTCTTTCTTTCTTTCTCTCTGAAACTGATTGAAAGAAATCTTATTACGCGTTTGGATGTAACAGACAGACGTAACAGATTAAACGTTTTTTGATGAAGTTTCTCCGACCCAGATTGTGAATTGTGGATTGTTATGTAATCTCTATATATATATATATACAGAGAGAGAGAGAGAGAGAGAGTATAGGGAAGAAGAACTGTGTCTCTCTTTTTTTTATTAAGAAACTTCGGAGGGAATTCAGAAAGGAGTTTCGTTGCAAAAGCCAGAATGGATTGAAGCTTTGAATTTTTTTTTTTTTTTTCTCTGTTGAATATAAATGGTCTTAAGATCCCGAACTATGGTTTAACGATGGAATCAATTCTATTCCACGCGTGTTTCCCAATACAGGAGGAACTTTAAGAAGAGGAGAATTTTTTTTTATTTTTTTTATTTTCCTGTACGAGGAATCAAGGAGAACTTGTAAAGAAGGATCCAACCACAAAACCTATCCAAAAAAAAACAAAACAAAAGGATCCAACCACAAACACGCTTTTTAGCTGTCACATGTACTCATCATTTTTTTTATTTTTTGGTTTTCTCTGCTATTCATAATTTATTATATAAAACAATTGTGATACAATATGTGTGTGAAAGTTAATATATAATTTTTTTTTTGGTTAACGGGAAAGGAAAAAGTTAATATATAGTTATGAATTTCATTTTGCTCCTTCCAATACAGATAGGATTTTTCATTCCAATTAATGAACCAAAACTACAAATCACCCATCTATTAAATCTTATTTTAAATTTTCATTATATAATATATATTTATATTATGTAACTATGATATTAATTAAGAATGTGCATTATTTGATTTTGAATTAATAATTTGTTATGATATAATATCATGTGATCCAGGTTTTGGTATATAAATTTCGTAACATATATAATACCATTTGATTTTGAAACTATACGTTAAAATAAGCTAGCATCAAAATGTTTCGTTCAAATGAACAAATCAAAATGGTCCAAAATGATATTCAAAACATTCTTAATACTAGCATTATTACTTTAAGTGACTTTGAAAGTTTTATTTTTCTTATCACAAAAGAGAAATTAAGAGGCCAATATAAAAGAAATAAAACAAAAACTAAGAGGCATACGTGTGTGTGGGGGTGGGGGTGGGGGGCACGCTGATACAGTATCACACAAATTTCGTGTTCGATTTGTATTAGTAGTATTGTGCAATGTTATTGATTTAGTGTCGCTTCGGCCAGAATATTTCATATCGGTTGGTAAACTGGTACAAGAATAGCTTACGTTCCAACTTGGGTTAAATTTCGGCCTATTTTGGGTCATTCCAGCCATTCCAGCCGAGATAAGGATTTCGGGCGGTACTAGATTTTGCCTATTTAAAATAAAAAATAAAAAAACCTAAAACCTCATCTACGCCATTTTGGGCTTCACTGTTTCTCATTCAGCTTCAACATTGTCTCTTTGAACCACCACACTTCTCTATTGTTGACATTTCCTTTACTAGAGAACACTTACCTGTTGGGCGTGTTGGGGTCCAGCCTTGATTGTGTGAGGAAGTGTTAAAATACGTGTTGAGTAATGGAGATTGTAAGGAAACTTATAGGAAATTTCCTAGTTCAAAAACTAATCCTAGATTCTTATTTATTTACAATAATGCCACAAGTAAAAAGTTAAAAAATATTCACATAAATTTTTTGTCAACTTTACTTCATTTGCTTTAAAGGTGAAAGAGTATACACTATACATTTATTAATTTGTTTACAATTATTCAAAATGTGAATTTTATTTGTAGAAAGTTAAAAATATTTTAAAAAAATTTTAATCCCACTTTATTTAAAATTTAAAAAAAAATTAAATTCATTATTTTATATAATAGTAATAATATATATATATATATATTATATATTTTTAAGGAACCCGAAACACCTTGAAACGATGCACCGAAATAGACCGGTACTAAAATATTTTGTTCCACTAAACAAAACGAAATGGGTCCCAAAACAGAATTAATAACATTGGTATTATGCGGCTCTATTGAGTCTACTCGAGAATGGAATAAAGTTTCAATATCCTTTCTTATTTATTTATTTTTTTTGAGAAAAATTATTTATATCTAGTTAATGTCCAATCTCTCATATTTAGTGTTATGTCTTTGTAGGGTAATGTATAGGATGACAATCAGACTGGGTGGGATCAAAATCAGATCATGGATTTTCCATTACCACCTCGTATTCTTTTTATGATGGGAAAAGTTCGTGTGGGATTGGAGAAGGGTAGTGTGCATGATGGAAGTATTTTATTATCCCTAATTAATTAGGTGATTTTTTTTAAACAAAAGTAGGTGACTCTGTTATTGATAAGAAACGAATGAGGAAAAAAAATGAAAAGGAAATGAGTGCAATAAGTGTTATGTGTCTAAAAGATGATAGTAGAGTATATAAAAGAATTAAATTATAAATAGAATAATAAGAATATATATATAAAAACATTAAACTAAATACATAAAATCGAGGACGAAGGTAGGACTTGGAGCTAGGAGGTAAAAGTATAAACAAAAAAAAAATTGAAACTTCAAATAAACATTCATTTAATAAATCATCAACAAAGAAAAATATAAATTTTTTTTTTAAAGATATTACAATGCAGTTATTTATGAAAATGAAAGTCGTCATCTTTTTTAAAATTTTTTAAAATTATCTATAATTGAATTCGTACTAATTGTTGTATTAATGTCTCTTTTAATAAATAATATCATAGCATTTGACAAATTATATGCCCACAAGCAATCATCAATTAACCAATAAATTTTAAACTTGCACTACCAGACAAAACTATCTCTACCCAAAAAAAATCTCTCTTTAATTTTTTAAAAGACACCAAATAACTGTCACACAAAACTACATATAAAGCATATCTACAATATATAGGTGTTTTTTTTTTTTTTTTTTTTTTTTGATGGGACAATATATAGGTGTTTTAACGTGTTGCACTGTTACTAATAGCCTAGTGTTTACTGTTGTGTTGCGTCACTTGCGTATTGGTGCTGCGTTTGTTTTTAACTTTTTAAGCTTTTCATTAAATACATAAAAGAAAAAATGACCTATTTGATACATGTATTTAAATACATATTTTTAATTTTTAAATAATATTATAAATTTTTTTATTTATTTTTTTATTCATATATATTTAAAAAAAACTAAAAATTATTGTTTAAATATTGCTATCATACGGGCCAAAGGATTGCTATTTACCGGACTCAGGATAGGACATCTTTTTATAAATAAATAAAAATAATAAAAAAATTAATTAAATATAAATAGAAGAGTCTTGAGTAATAGTGTAAGTTTACCTCTTTGTGTCTGTCTCTGCCTCTCTGGTTCAGTGGTTCGTTCTTTCTTTCACTCTTTCTCTATAGACTCTGCCTCTCTTCAAATTCTATTCACAATTTAATCAAACAAGCATGAGAGATTCAGACATGAGAGGGACTGAGAGAGGGATACAGAATTTTCATCCAAAAAAATAAAAGAGATTGGATATAAATTACCAGGTTTGGGCTGACAAGGACAGGGCGGTCTGCGGCGGACTGGTGGTGGCTGGTGGCGTTAGGCGTGGTGTGGAGTTGGGCTAGTCTGCCTCTCTTCTTCTTCTGCGTCAGGCGTTAGTTTTTTTTCTTTTCTTTTTTTGAGAGTGGCTTAGAAATTCCCTTCTTTTTCCCTTTTATTATCTGTGTTTTCCTACTCCTACTGTCCCACACTGGTTAAGGGGGTGTTTGGATTTATGATTTCCATAATTCAATTCTTTGTTTTTATAACTCATAACTTAAAAATGATAAGACCTATAGCAAAAAGATTGTTTGATAAATGATAACTTTATTTCCATCACTCAATTACCTGATTTTTGAGTTATCAGTTATGAAAATTGAAAACACATTTTGACTGTTTTCAGTTTCCATAACTCATAACTCAATGACATTTTTGTAATTAAACATACATGAAAGACCTACTGTCATAACTCAACCACCTTTTTGACCGATCTACCTTTTTTTTTCTTTTCTTTCTTTCTTCTCCTAGGTTCGGTCTCAGGGGTTCCTTCTTCTTTTTTCTTTTTTTTTCTTTTCTTTCTTTTCCGTTCGGTCTCAGGTGCCTTCCTTTTTTTTTTTTTTCCTTTCTTCTTCTAGGGTGTTCTTCCTTCCTTTCTTCTTCTAGGTTCGGTTGGGGTGTTCTTCCTTTTTTTTTTTTTTTTCTTTTTTTCCGTTCGGTCTTAGGTGTCTTCCTTCTTTTTTTTTTTTTTTTTTCTTTCTTCTCCGTTCGGTCTCAGGTGTCTTCCTTCTTTTTTTTTTCTTTTTTTTTTTCCTTTCTTCTTCTGGGTTCGGTCTGGAGTGTTCTTCCTTTTTTTTTTTTTTTCCTTTCTTCTTTCACTAGGTTCGGGTGATTTAGGTTTCTTTTTTCTTTCTTTTTTTCCTTTCTAGTTCGGGTTTCTGGGTACTGAAAAAAAAAAAAAAAAAAAAAAAAAAAAAAAAAAAAAAAAAAAAAAAAAAAAAAAAAAAACTGCACCGGCTAATAGGTATGGGGCCCACAAATAGTGTGAAAAATATTGAGTGATAGAAAGTGAGTGATGGTGCCAAACAACCTTGGTATTTTAAGTGATGAGTGATGAATAATGAGTGATGAGTGATAAGTGACGGAAATTGAGTGAAGAGTGATGAGTGATCAAAAAAAAAAAAATCCAAACATGGCCTAAATCTCTAGTCAGAATCGGTTTTGAATTTTTTTTTTTTTTAATGGTGTTTGTTTTGGGGTAAAGTTTGGGCTTAATTTTATCTATTGGGCTATTTTTTTTTTTCTTCTAAAAATATTAATAATATTATTAAGGGGTGTAAAGGGTAATTTTATTGAAATAAATTGCTGAAAATGTTATATTTTATATATATACACGTGGGGGAAGACAAGGCGTGTCATGCAGCAAAACCCATCCACACGCTTTTTTTTTTAGATAGGAAAATTTCGTAAGAGGTAAGTTTAGGTCAAGGAAGGCGAAAAATTGGGGCTGTTTGCTACATAATTTCAAATCAATGTTTTTAAGTTTCAAATAACATTATACGTATTTTCACACACTTTTTAACTTACATATATTTTTACACCTATTTTCAAACATCAAAACACATGTTAATTATAGATTTATATCCAATTTAATACTCTTTCTAACTCTTTTTTTTTTTTTTTTAAGAAAGTATACTCTTTCTAATTAAAATAAAATTTAGTGTATGTTATGTATTTGTAGGGACCGGGTTTGAGCACTTCTACTGTTGAGAGAGTGGACTCAAGCCCAACTAGCCCTGTACAATGAATTTGTAGAGAGTGGATTCAAGAACTAGGCCTAGGCAAGCGGACAACGCCCAAAGTAACATTCGCCATCGTCGAAGGCTAGCGGACCAAGGTTATTCTCCAAAGTCTGTCCTCGACATCGGTCCGAAGAGCTTGATAGTGGTCTCCCTCGCCCAGGGAATCCTCCAGCGGATCCCCCATTTTTCTCCTTTCTTTCTTCTCCTTATGTAGTCCTTTCTCACAACCTCTCTTTTCCACTTGTTGATCATCCACGCTCCTCTTTGTGACCGCCCGTCCCATCAGCCACCTTTACCAGCACTCTTGTGAGTTGTAGCAACTAAGGCAGCCTGGTCCAAAGGTCACATCTCCATTAATGCAGCAGTGGGGGTTAGGTGAGCGCACTTAATGTGAAGATGACAGCTTATCTTGAACTTGTTCCTCCACCAGACTGCTATGGCTAACGTGTTGGTCTCGGTTGGCCAAGGACATGATCGTCCTCGGCAGGGTTCCTGGCAATATAGACTTTCACACTTCATCCTCGGACGTTGCTTCCTCCTCGGCATGGGCCTTGGGTAGGATATAAAGTGAATCGAGGTTGTCAAATTCTCAGGCCCCACAGTATTCAACTTGTGTGTGTGTGTGTGTGTATAAACTTGTTCTTAAGTATTATTATTGACTTTGATTTTTATCCCCTATTCAGAATTAGTTTAGCTAAGAACAGAAAAAATTTTGATTGATAAGCCAATCAAGATAAACCTTTAAAAAATTGAAATAATTAATTTAGGTCTTATAGATGCTAATGTTAGCCTATATATGATTTTAGGATATTTAACTTTACTCACAGCTGATATTTTCTTCTTACTATTATTTGTAAAAAAAAGCAACATAAAGGTGATAGGTAAGACACTTAATATATATAATATTTATAAAACTAAATTAAATTATATACATAAATCTTAGGATATTTTTGAGTAAATAAATAATATATATATATATATGTAAAAGGTTCTTAAAAATAAACCTAATGATGCTACAAAAAACTTCACTTTTTTCAACCCACTATTTCCAAGAGTCTCCCAAAAAGGTCCAAACAGAAGCTGAAAATAGATGCGTATGGCTAACTTTATTTCAAGGTTCATTAAAACCCTTGAAATAAGCCAATACAACCGTTTTAAAAAAATGGGAACTAGTTTTAGCATCGTTCCCGCGAGAGTTTTGGCTCCAAAATATTACATTTTTCAGCACCACTTTCACGCGACCCTCGAAATAAAGATATTCCAAAATTTTCAATCAACGAAATAAAGCCTATCATTTGAAAAATAAAAGGAGAAAAACATTTTCTTTTAGTCAGATCTAAAACTCGTGGATTCATAGCTCTCCAACTCTCTCTCAGAATACTCAAAGGTGCGGTGGTCGACGACTTAGCTCCGGCGACTATTTGAGGCATGGTGGGCGGCGATATCATCTCCGATGACGAGCTAAGGGCATGGTGGTCGGAAATATCATCTCCTCCACTTCTTCGTTCGATTACAGGTCTCTCTCTATCTAACTCTCTGTTTGTTTCCCGAGAAAAAAAAAATTGAAGTTGTAATCTCTCTCGTTTTCTCTGTCATTCTCTTCACTTGTAGAGAGACTACAAAGTATCAGTCCAATTTTGCGTAGTCCTAGTGTTTTAGGGGCTTATAGAGCAAGTAATAGTATAAATTAGGGGCTAGGGTTTGGATACTTTGGAATTGGAATCACGCCAAATTGGCTTTGATTCAAAATAGATCCCAAATCACACACAAGGAGACAGGAACCTAAACTCGGTGGATGAATCAAACCCGTGCGATCAGAGCGTGATTAACGGCCCTGAAGCCTCTCTGATTGAGGCACCAGTCTGTAGGTGATCGTTCTCAATTTGCTTCGGCTAGTTGGGATGGTCGCATGGCTAAGCTTAAAACAAACTTGCTGAGCTGAACCTTGACTCTTCACAATTTACACAGTGAGTTTTTGAACTTGTTTTTTTTTTTTTGAAGAATTTTTGGGGCAGATTTCTTAGAGATTGCAAATGTACACAATGTGTACGATGAAATTCCAAAGTGATGTTTTGTCAAATTTTTTTATAAATTACAATGTACATAAGTTGCTTGATAAAATTCCTGACTGATGTTTTGTTCTTATTTTGTAAGTCCTAAATCCTAATACATGAAAGAGTGGTTAGGAGGAAGAGATATAAAGATAGGGATGCTGTATTGTTGTTTTGATGGGTTTCAATAAATTATTTGGATATTTTGATTTTGTTGTTGTTCTTGCTGAAAGACTAATTAAATTGAATTGAATTGAATTGAATTGTTTTAGGTGGGTTCTTATTCGCTGTTTATGAATTATGACATGCCTATTAGTTGTATTAGTTTTTATTTTATTTTTTTATCTATATGCTAAGATCTAAATTTTGTGAAATTTAAACTAGGGTGCTTGGTGTGTTATTCTTATCCTACTTTGAATGGTTTGAATAGAGGCTCTTGTTTTGGTGCAAATACATGATTCGATTGTCTGTTGCTGAGATTGCTCAAGAGTTGACTCACTTGGCCTGAAAGAGCTGACTGTAATTGAGGCGTTGTGACAGGAACTGAAAGAGCTGGCCTGACCTTGGGTCAGTTGCACTGTATGTGTGTGCAGTTTTTGTGTTTACTGTGTGGTGTGTAAAAAGTAAACTTCTTGAAAAGTTTTTTTTATTTTTTTTTATTTTACCAATTTTTTATATACTTCTTTTTGGCATTCTCGCTTCTTAAACTTATAACAATAATAAGTTAATAACACAAATAACTGTATGTGTTATTAACTATGCTTGAAATGCTTCATCTTGTATTATTCTAGGATCTCGTGATGAGTGTATAACCTACACTATTTCCACTAATTTGCTGATTGATCAGTTCGTGGAGAGGTGATGTTTGTTAGAATTTTCTTTTACTCTTCATCTATTGCAGACAACATATCGGAAATTTGCCCAAAATCTGCATTTGTTTGATAGCGAACACTTTGAGCTCCACATTTATCTGGTAGGGTCAATGAAGCATGTGGAATGTTTCATAATGCAGTTTGAGGTTTATTTGATCGATTGCAAAGTGGTGCTTTTTCTTCTTGCTTTTGCTCTTAACGATGTACTTATGTTATCAGAGCAATTTATTCAGTCTTCAGTGAAAGTCTAGGTGGATCTCAATTGCACATGCTTTTTACATAGAACTCTACTTCTATAGAAATTAAAAAGTATATAATTTAAAGCTGACCTGCAGATTCTATTAGCCATGTTTAGTCTTCAGAACATATGTGCTGACTCAACTTCAGAGTGCCAAAATTCTTCTTCTTTCCCACCCCTCTCCCTGCTTTTTATTTATTTTTTATTTTTTTAAAATTACCTTCCGATTGTTCTGTCTATATGTGGTGAGCTGTTATATGACTGGGATCTATCTGATTTTTCTTATTTAGTTTTTTAATACTGTATTGAAGATACTATTCTAGTAAGTTGAGGTGATCTTTATTTTTATTTTTCTCCCCATAGGGAAGAAGAAAAGACGTGGGCCTACTCGGAATCTTAAATTGGCTAAAGAGTTCAAGGGAGGAGAAAGATATGAGATTGGTTGGTTGAATGGAAGACGTGTAGGGCCTCATGCTTGTGATTTAATAAATGAATGTACAAAACTTGTTAGGGCACAACAAAATGTACCTCTAAAGTTCACAGATTGGAAAAAAGTACCCTATATCAACAAAAGGAAACTTTTTGATAAAGTATTGGTAAGTAGTATAATAAAATCTAGTAGCAGCTTCTATGATTTTTTACAATCCTTATCTTGAAAAATCTTTGAAAATATCTTTAGTCCCAAATTCATATTCCATCATCTAAGATAACAGAACAATCTTTGATCAAGTAACTTGAGTTGACTTATATGTGTGTCGAGGTTGGTGTTGGTGACAGAATTAAATTTTGGCATCATGTGTGGTGTGGGAGCTGTACTCTCCGAGAGGCTTTTTCGGAACTCTATAATATTAGCTGTAATAAGGAGTCTTCTATTGTAGATGTTATGCACTTTCCTAACCAGAGGCTTCACTGGGATCTTCTTTTTTCTAGAGCTCCCCAAGATTGGGAAACAGAGCATTTTTACACTTTTCTGGATCTTATCAATTCAATGCCCCTTAATGGTGAAGGTCAGGACAAACTATGCTAGAAACCAACTAGGAATAAGAATTTTAAAGTGAGTGAGTACTATCTCTCTCTTTCCTCTACTCTCGACATTTCTTTTCATTGGAAGCCTGTGTGGCGTTCAAAGGTCCCTACTAAGGTTGCTTTCTTCTCTTGGACTGCCTCATTAGGTCTTATAGATGCTAATGTTAGACTATGGGTGAGTTTGGTTCAGCTTTTTAAAAAAGTGCATAATGAAAAAGTGGAGTTTTCAAAAAGTGCATAATGAAAATGTGTTTTTTCAAAAAGCTGAGTGTTTGGTAAAAACTGTTAAAAAGTGTTTTTTGAAAAAGCTGAGTGTTTGGCTAGCATTTATAAAAGTGGCAGTTTGAAGATAAATTACCAAAAAAGACAATGCACATATAAGAGAGTTTATTTTATACTTAAATCAATATTGTGAAATTATTTTTTTCTCACCAATATTAGCTAATAATAACCTATCACTTAAGATTTATTGTAAAAATATTGTAATAAAAATTGATATTGATTTTAATTTTAACGTACTATTAAAATTATTTTTTTCTCTTTCTAAAAAAATTATTTTTTTCATACAAATATTCGCTAATAATAACTTACCACTTAAGATTTATTGTGAAAGTATTGTAAAAACATTGTGATAAAAACTGATACTAATTTTAATTTTAACGTACTATTAAAATTATTTTTTTCTCTTTCTAAAAAAATTATTTTTTTCATACAAATATTAGCTAATAATAACCTACCACTTAAAATTTATTGTGAAAGTATTGTAAAAATATTGTGATAAAAACTGATACTAATTTTAATTTTAACGTACTATTAAAATTATTTTTTTCTCTTTCTAAAAAAATTATTTTTTTCTTACCAATATTAGCTAATACTAACCTACTACTTAAAATTTATTGTGAAAAAATTATAAAAAAATTGTGACAACATTTCTTTATTTTTTTTCCTCTTTTTTTATCCTCCACACACGGCATTTCTTTTTTCTTTTTTTTTTTTCCTCCACACACGTACCCTTCATCTTTTCTTTTTTATCCTTCTTTTCTCATTTGTTTTCCCTGCCATTCCTCCATACTCCAGAACGTTCCAAGCTCTCCTTCTTCCTCTTTTTTTTTTTTTTTTCCCCTGCCGTCGTTTACAACTAATCTTTTAGAACTATTAAAGCAGGTATCCAAGAAGGTTCCTTCATCCCTTCCTTTTAGTCTTTTGCTTGCCTCTGGAAACCCCAAATGCAAGAGATGGACGGGCATGAGCCTTCTTCATTCACTGATCAACCTGGCTTTTAAATCCTTTGTTTTCAACCTCAGATGGATAATGTTTTTGAACAGCTGCCAAATCAAGATCAAGAGAGAGACCTGAGAAGGATTCTCTTTGCGGGAACTCATGACTCTTCAACTTCTTCTCCATTGGAACTCATCCACTGCAAGATGGGTACAAAACTCCATTTGACCCTAATTTGCAATATTCTGATTTTTTTTTTTTTTTTTTTTTTTTTTTTTGCATTTTGAGGAATCCTAATTTGCAAGGGATTAATTTTATTTTTCCTTAGCTGATTTGGGAATTTGTTATAGAATTTTTTTGTGTTTGGATTTGGAAATTTGTTATTGAGAGGGCAGAGGGCAGAGCAGAGAGATGAGAGGAGAGAGATGAGAGGAATGAGGAATGGTGTGAAAGGGTAATTTGGTAATTGTATTGTGAGTCCAACGGATAACTTTCAAATGTGCACGGGCGTTTTCCAAAATGGAGCTCTGATGCTCCATATTTGTTGCGCGTTCCTGGACTATTTTTTGCCTTGGCCCAAAACGCAACTTTTTTCAAAAAGTTGCGTTTTGGGCTGAGCCAAACGTAAAAGTTGTCTCAGCATTTTGTAAAGGCGCATAAATGGTAAAAGTGGGCTCAAAACGCCCAACCAAACGGGCACTATATATGATTTTAGGATATATAACTTTACTCACAGCTTATATTTTCTTCTTACTATTATTTGTAAAAAAAAGCAACATAAAGGTGATGGGTAAGACACTTAATATATATAATATTTATAAAACTAAATGAAATTATATATATAAATCTTAGGATATTTTTGAGTAAATAAATAATATATATATATATATATATATATAGATATATGTAAAAGGTTCTTAAAAATAAACCTAATGCAGCACATTCCTAAAAATCTTATCAAATTCCTTATCAAACTAAATGTGAATATACTTATATATTCTCGGACATTCAGGTTCTGTACCACATTCCCAATAATTTAGATACCATGGACAAAAAGTATCTCATGCAAATTTTATTTGTTATACACCTATTTGATGATGGGAGTCCAATTACTCGGTAAATTACATGTGATACCGATAAAGACAAAAGTTTATCAAGTGTATTAACAGTTAATACCACTGGTTCTATTGGAATTTGATGTTTACAACATATTATTTAAGCTCAAAAGCTATGAGAGCTTCGTGTTATCTAACTGCAACTTTGGTTAGGTTAATTTGGGTTGGTATGATATCAACCTCAAAGCTAACCAGCTTAATATTAGGGTGATTGATTCTTGTTTCCTTTACCTAATTAAAACCTAAAAGAACTTAAATAATACTAAGAATTGAATTCCAACTCAATCCATGTTGTTTTTGGCCAACGAATCGGTTTGTTTTTCAATTAAAATTTCAAGGTTTTAGGATTTTTCTCACACAAAATCTAAAGTGGATAACCTAAACCCCCTCACTCTTGTTTTTCTGTTATATATATATATATAGAGAGAGAGAGAGAGAGAGAGAGAGAGAGAGAGAGAGAGAGAGAGAGAGAGAGAGAGAGAGAGAGAGAGAGAGAGAGAGAGAGAGGGGGCGGGTTGGGTTCAAGTTACACTTGGTGTAACTCTAAATTATATTATACCACTTTTTAACTTGTTATTAAATTCATATTTAGAAAATTTAACTATTAAATTACATGTTTTTTATGTTCTTAACATGTATGCCAATCAGATGTAATTTACTATTTGATCCATAAATTCATCTTTTATGCATTATTTAAAATTAAAAAAACTTGAATTTAAACAATTGTTTGATAACATGGTTATTGATCTCTAATCATCTTTAAATTTTGTAAACCTAGAGAATGTACGAAAATAATGTAATCTAGTAGTGGATTTATCAAAATTCACATCTAATTAAAAAATATTAGATGGTGTAATATTATTTAGAATTACATCAGAAGTAATTTGAACCCAACCACACACACACACACATACATATATATATATATATATATATATGAGGAAATCCCACAACCTTGAAATTCCACGTAGAAATAGTTTATAAATCCAAGTTGATTTGCTGTGAACTTTCTCTAGCGTTGAATGTTTGGATCCAAGTTATCAAAATCGTAATAATCCAGAATCTTATATACCTTCCTCAATCAACTCAAATCGCTTTAAAATAGTTGGAAAATTAAGAAAAATGGTTCCATGAGCACAAACACGCAATAGATTTTTCAAGATATATGAATGGCCCTAAATCTCTCTACTCCTCCATTTCTTCTTTTTCTTTTTCATTTCGATTCACCTTAATTTTTATTTATTTATATTATGGTTGGTATTTTTTCTTCCTTTTATTTATTAATTCAATTGATAGTCTATATTTTTATTTAGTATTTCACACTAACATACTAAAACAACCATATTTAAGTAAGATTTGGTATGACAAACACATCTAGTTAGATTAGATGCATAAATCTTTGTAGTCTAATATATGGTACCACTAATCTTATTTGAAAAATCTCATCATACACATGCCAAAACTAACAAATTTGTCTTTGTGTTTGACATTTGGAGAAGCAAAAATTGAAGTTGATGTTTGAAAATTCTTTAGTGTAGTGATGAGTGAATCATACATATATACATAGATACACACATACAATAATAATAATAATAATAATAAGCTCACAAATGAGATGAAAGTAAAAAATTCATGGAGGGGCGGAAGATCAAGAAAATGACTAGGACTCCAATTTGGGTTTCTTGAAAGTGGAGAATTATCATCTTCGCTTACCATTAAAAAACTCGTAATTAAGGTGTGAAGTTGTAGTACAAGTAAAAATTTGCGTAACAGTAAGTCTTTGGTACAATAGTACAAGTACAATTAGTCTATAAATCTGGGCCAATATCTCTAACGAGTAACAACAAAAATTTAGTTTATAACCTTATTAAAAAAAAAAAAAAAGTTGGTAACATTGACATAAAGTTACAAACATATATATACTAAAAAAATCTTATTTCTTGTACTGCAAGGTCTAATTAAACATGGGTTTAATTAATGTACGTCTTAGGAAAATTTTTATGAAAAATTGAAAAAATTGTAAAAACAGTTAATCACTTTTTCATAAAAAATTTCATAAAATAGTTTACTAATATAACCTTAATGGTCTGTTTGGATTGAGGGGAAGGGAGGGGAAGTAGAGCAGAGTAGAGTAGAATTAGTACAAAATTAGTCTACTTTCAGCTAACTCTACTCTATTCTCCTTCACTTCCCTTCTCTTCCCCCTCAATTCAAACAGGTCATAATGGCACACATTAGTAAAACTCATTGAACATATATACATACATGTACAAGTAGATGTAGATAGATATATAATATAAATGAATTCGAACCCTAGAAAGAAGTTTCTTAGTAATGACCCTATCCCATTAGAGATCTTAGACAATTAATCTTCGAATAAAAGTTTTCCAAATGTATTTTTTGATTGTTCATTTTTTTAATGAATTTAAAAGTCATACTTTTAGCTAGCAAGATAGCATTAGTTTTGCATGTAAGTTTGTGTGAGTGGAATTTCACTACAAAAGAACGCAGGCTATAGTCGCCTTTTTTTTTAGCCACGTTTACTAAAAGTCCCTTTTCTTTTCTACGAGTCATTCTATATCAGTTTTGAGTTAAATAAATGCAAAATTCCCTAATGAAAGAAGATTCCAAAAGGAACTTGGCCTATCAAGATTTGGCCTTAACTCCAATAACTACAACGAGATTTATATTTCATTATAAGGTACCGTGTTGAATTCATTGCTAATTATGTTTTTGAAATAACAACAATATAATCTTAGACTCAAATTTTGAAGTTGATTGCTTAGTTTTCTATAATGGTCAAATTTTCTAATAGCTGGAATTCTTGAGAAAAATATAGAAGGAGATCAGAAAATGTAAAATCTTCTCAAAGTTTAGTTAATTTAAGGTGTAGCCAAAAATTTTAGTTTTGTTGGGGGAGGGGGGGGGGGGGGGGGGGGGGGGAGGATACATACATTTACACAGCTATATTATCATCTTTATAAACTTTAATGAGTATACACAAAATTGTCTACTTTGCCATCAATACGTATACAAAAATGTACTACCGTTATTTATTTGTAATTTTTTTTAAATCTCTCATTTTTGGAGTAATATCATACCCAACATATATATATATATATATATATATATATTTTATTCAACATTTTTAATCTAAATCAAGCATTGGAAAAAAATTGGAAACTTAACAACAACAATAACAATAAAAGACTTAATCCCAAATTGAAAAATAAAAATAAAAAGTTTATATGTGTGTGTGTGTGTGTCCAAGTCAAGATTGCTTTTTAAGTATTGTCACTCCCTAAAACATTACATATCCTTAGTGTAGTTTTTTTTTTTTTTTTTTTTTTTTTTTTTTCATTTAATATTTTGTGACTAAATCAAGTATTGACAAACAATTTAAAATTTAACAAGAAAACGAAAAGACTTAGTCCCAAATAAAATAAGATAACTCTAAGAGAAAATTTCTTTTATTAAAAACTTATTATTTGAACTCAACAACCAAAACTTACCAATGAAGAAAGGAAAGAACTGAAAACAAGCAGTACTTTTATTTGTTACAAGGTGGATGTATAGTTTGTTGCTATTAACTACTTTTTTTTTTTTTTTTTTTGAACCTAACTATTAGTTTTTCAATTCTTTTTGCAGGGGTTTGCTCTTATTTTTTGGAGAGGCCGGCCAACTACTGATTTTAAAGTCTAATATTTTTTTTTAAAATTGCAAAATATTCATACATTACGAAGTTTTAAAAAAAAATTGGGGGGGGCTATTGCTAAGTGTAGCTCCGCCCCTAAATTTAAGGGACTTCATGGTAAAGTTAGAACAAAACTCTTGCATGAAAAAGTGTGGCATAACCATGAAGCTTACCAGACGTTTGATGTACTTGCATGGATGCATGCATGGCTATATTCAGCAAGGAACTGGTAAGGGGAAGGAGTAAAGGCAATGACAAAGAAAGTTATAACTAATTCAGTAGAGGCAACTGAGGCATATATAAGCACTTAGTAAATGCCAACTTGCCGAGAAAGAAGAGTGAAACCAAGTTGCATTTGAGGGAGCGAGATAATAAGATATATGTGCTTTCCACGTAATTCTTTGTCTCATCCTCTAATCTCTTTTCTTATGCTTCCACTTTTTTTCACTGTTTTTCTCCTTCACCTTTAATTAATTTCAACACTATCAAAAAAGGAAAAAAAAAAACTTATAGAAGTGTTAAGAGATTTCAACAGGTGAGTTTGGAATAGTCTGGATATCGTGAATGATATTGGAGGCTTTTTGGCATCATTCTTTGTCAGCAAGATGTCTTCACTCTTCGGTTGAGTTAGTGCGTTGAGATAGAAATAAAGTGGGACTATCTATTGGCTAGGCAGGTTGCTAACTTTTCAAGGACGACTGGTTAATATATTAAAAAGTTTTAGAATTGGAATACAACACAACAACAAGCCTTGGTCTCAAATATTTTGCATGAATCTTCAACAAATTAATATATTTTGCATGAATCTTCAACAAATTAATTTGCAAAGGTCAACCACATTTTTTTTTTCCCCACTGTTCTCTGTATTATATTTTATTACATCTACTAATTTTATCTTGAAATTATATGCTTTACCAACTAGATAGCACATTAAAAGTGGCAAGCTTATTAATTAATTAATTATATATATATATATATATATATATATATATAAATAGTGTATTAATGTATGTAATTCACTATATAAGTAGTGATCCATGTACCATCAACTTATATAAAATATAAATACTAGCGATTCTCATAATATTTTATAAAAAATTTAAGAAATTCCATTCTCTCATTTATTGATATATGTATATTTTAAAAAATTGAGTAAAAAGATCCTAGAGTTTGGATTAGTTAGCTGTAAACTGATCTCATATGTCCTACTATCAATTTTATATTGTTAACCAGGAGGTAGAATTATTCATATTGGCTCATTTAAGATGGAGAGGCAAGGGCGGCTCCACATTGGGTTTAGGGTGGTCATAGGACTACCATGACCTGAAAAAAATTATTATTATTATATAAAAATTTTAAAATATTATAATTTTTTAACCTTTTTTTTTTAATTTTTATAAAAACAATGCAAATATTCATTCATTAATGTTTAAACAATCTTGGTACAAGGCTTCTAAGACAGGGGGTGAAGAATCCTCCATCCAGTACAACTCATCAGTAATATTTCTAGCGTATTGAGCCAAAATATGCGCTACCTTATTTCCCCCTCTTCTAACACAGCTTATAGAAACTGAGTGCAACCCACGAAGGCTGCAGTGGATTTCTTCATAAATATGTCCCAGCAACGAGTAACCACCTGACGAGCCCGCCACTGCTTTCATGACTACAGTGTTGTCACCTTCAATTATCAACTCTGAAAAACCTACTTTCATAGCAAACTGATCAATGGCCTTTTGACAAGCCAACACCTCCTCTTTTTCACTGCTACTGACCGAAGGTCCTTTGATAGACATTGCACCCATTACTTGACCATATGAATTTCAGATTATTGCCCTAAAACCTGAGCACTGAATCCCAGTAAAGACAGTCGTGTCAAAGTTGAGCTTATACACCGATGAAGGAGGAGGTTGCCAGCTCTTTCAGGCTATGCCGCTATGCTTGGGAGAACCATCTACTCTTGCGCTTTCCTATATTCGTCTAAGTACTCCACTACTCTCTGGTTCAGCCACTTCGGGTCCCTTATCTGTCCTCTATGTACAATCACATTTCTCTAATTTCGAATAAGCCAAGCTTGAACAAGGAAAACCTCAAACTCAGCTATTGAGAACCTGTCCAATAAAGACTAAAAAAAAGACCACAATATCATGGAAAATAGTGGCACACTTCTACAAACTGATAGCACAACCAGCCCACACGTCCTATGCAACCCCACACTCCCAAATTGCATGTAATGCAGATTCGGGTACCCCTGTGCAGCATTGACAACCCCTCTCAGCAATTATTTTTTGTTAAACAAGGTTCACTTGAGTTGGTAAAATGTCTTGGCATGCTCTCCACCCAAAAATTTTTATTTCATTTGGCACATGCAATTGCCAAATTTTCTTACACACCTGCTGCTGACCACTAGCACCACTAGAGCTTCCTACCCTATCATCTTTTCTCAAAACTTTCCTTGCAACATGGTACCCTAACTTAACAGCATACTTCCCATTCTTGGTATGCAGCCACACAACTTAATCAGATATATTCCTTTGGCTCAAAGGAATTTTGCAGATGGCATCGACTTCCTCTCTACAAAAATTTTCCATAATCACATCACACCTCCACCAATGTAAATCAGCATCAATAAGCTCTGATACTAGCATTTCCTTATCAACATCGTGTCTTTGGTGGAGAATTTTATTTGCTGGGTAGTTTGGGATCCATTTTGATGGAAATTTAGACCCCTTAAACAACCAGATTGCGTAGCCTAGATTAATTAGTCAAGTTGTTACTTAGTCAAATTAAGCAATTCTAGGTTAAAACAATCCAAACAATCATATCAAGAATATAAAGCAGCGGAAAATAAATAACACAAGATATGATCACCCAGGAAACCACACGGTAAAAACCTGGGGAGGATTTGACCCACCGATCCTCAAGGCATAACAGAATTCACTATGAAAGAATTGAAGTTCTTACAAAAGGACTACAAGCTCCCCGCTCGACTTCCTAATCCTACCCATCAGTAGAACTTCCTGACACGACCACGCGCAGGCTCCGAATCCACGGACTACTTCTTTCTTGAATTCCTCAATCAGCTACAAGCTCCCCGCTTGCTTTTCTTTTAAGTTCCAATGGTTGCAACTATGTTGATCATCAAGATATTGACAACCCTAAGTTTATGTGAAGGAAAGCTCCTCAAAGATCTCACAAGAGATTCACACAAACAGCAAATATGAGCAACAAAGACTTAGAGAGGTTTGGGTACAAAACCCTAAAAATAAAAGGAGGCACAAGAGGCACTCTAATCTCTCTCTCAAAAGTCCCAAAAACGTTCTAGGGTTTTCCTTATATATAGGAGTGTTTTACTTGGACCCCAAGACGTTTAAATAGAGTTTGGGCTGAGCTGGAACTCTGCAGAAAAACGCATCTGACCCGAGATTCGATCGATCGAGTCTATCCTTCGATCGATCGAGCCAGGCCGAAATGCTCCAGTACATCTGCAGCCACTCGATTCCAACTTTACAATATTTAATCAACTTTGAGCAAGCCTAAACAAGACTAAACATATTGTTTTGATCATGGTTTGCCAATATTACACATTAGAGTTCTAAATACATAAAATCCTAAATCTTTAGAACCTAACAAACTCTCCCTTTGGCAATTCGTGACAAAACACAAATTAAAAACTCAAAGTTTACAAGTAAACAGCCCATTACAAAAATAATGCTCATAACAACAAATCCAACCTAGCTACTATCCATCAGTTGCAAGTGTAGACAGCAGCTCAATTGAATCAACCTGTATATTTCCTGAAACACTAAACAAAATGCATAAACGCATGTGTGACAGAAAAGAGTAAAACAACAGGTATAACATTCTTGTAAGATTCACACAATTCAAAATAAAGACATATATGAATGATCAACTCATAAATATAAATCAATACGCAGTGAATCACAAAGCAACAAGAATCAATAAAAAATAACATGTATATCAATTAATGTTACTCCCCCTAACATGAATATCTTTGTATTTTCCACACATATCAACATGATTCCCATCAACATGATTCCCATAAATCAATAATTTCTCCCCCTTTTGTCACGTATTGACAAAGACAACTCATACAAAGAGTAAACAGTCAACATACGCAATAAAGGATAAGAGAAAATAGAGAATCAAGGGGATACAGAACAATCCAACTCTATAGAAAATAGAGACAGCTCCCCCTATGAACAACACAGGTGAAAAAAAACTTTTCTCCCCCTATAAAAATAGGAAAAACAAAACAAGTTTTGAGAAAAACAGTTTTGGGGAAAAATAAAGGAGGGGGGGGGGGATCAGCAGCATCACCAACAGGATCAAAGTTAAAAACACATAATCCAAAGTTAAAAACTAAGGTGAGGATACACATGAAGAAAAATATTCTCTCTTTCAATAAAATGCAAACATGGCACTATGTGACCCATAAACAGTTGCATGAGTAGAGAAAATATTCGCACATTGATTATCCATCATATCTCTTAAGAAAAATATTTTCTACAGTTCACACATAAAAAAAAAGGCATATACTAGAAAGTACATAGCTCAAAAATTAATCAATCAATTTTTTTATCAAGTTGAGTACCCAATGTAGCAAAGTGTATGCATGTTATGTGTGAAAACAATGAGAGATATGACTGCAAAACTGCAAGATGGATACAAAAACAATGCAATGCATGTGAATCCTAAACACAAATGATGCAGGAAAAAAATTTTTGGTCAAAAACATAGAAACTGAAAATTTTTCAGTTTCGATTGATCGAGAATCGATCGAACATCAATCGAGTCAGGCAGACTCAAACCAAAAATTTTAATCGCAATTTTGATTGATCGAAAAACAGGGGTCGATCGATCGAAAGTCTGGAAAAATCAGTTTTTCGAAAAACAGAGCATTTTAATGCAGAAACTCCTCAAAGCACATTGTTTTATAAAAAAATGCATGAGTATGAGACGAAATGTTTTTCAAAAACACTTAAATTTAACCCAGATCTTCCAAAATCAAGATTTTCAATCAATTTGTCCTCAAAGCGCAAACATTATACACATTTTGCATTAAAATCAAGGAACTTTTAATTTTGGATGGCCACAACAAAATCTCACACAATATAATGTACCAAGTTTAGCAATGAGTAACTTGTGTAGTGTGTGCAACTAGCAAAAACTTGAGATACATATGAGGTGATATGTGAATAGCAATCAATCACAAAGCATACAAAATCCATCACATAGAATTCAAAAGAGACTATCACCTAAAGAGTTACATCATATAACTCCCACATCTCCTAGAACATAAGCTTGCAATCATGTAAGTTTCTTGAATTTTGCCCCATTATTAGGTGAAATTTGGCATCAAGCCTAATGGTACACACCAGTTTAAATTATGTGAATTGGCATCAAGCCTAATAGTACACACCAGTTTTAAGCATTAAGCATTAAGCATTTAACAGAGGCTATACCTTATGTTCTTTTTGTGCATGTGCTACACTTTCTCGAGCACAAAATCTTATGATATGCACTAAGGTGTTCATGATTGGCTAGTGAACAGTGGTGAGATGGTTATTTATGCCTTTCTCAAAAGGATCAAGTCCGACAGTCAAATAACATGTGACTTCAAGATCAAGACAAAATGATAAACACCATAAACATCTTTCCCACACAACATGCACTACAAAGCTCAAACTAGTAAAGTGCAATAAAGTAAGCTCATCCAAGCTAAACAAGGTACATAAACTAGTTATGTAAAGATAAGGTGGCCAACCTTGATTATAAATCCAAGATCTATAATACAAAACACAAAAATCTTTTTTGTTTTAACAAACTTTATGACCAAAAACAAAAAGCACATATTACAAAATAAACAATGCAAAAGTAATGCATGACAGTGCTTAACTAAGCTATAGAGGGTACACAAACAAGAAATATCAATTTTTTAATTAACCTAAGAGTACATGTACAAACTAGTACATAAAGTCAAAAATAGTTTAGCACATTTATAACACATGCTATTCAAGTTTCACCACAATGTCAAGCATGTTCTAAATCAAGAGAGATATTAAAACTCATGTAATCCTCAAGAAAAATAAAACAAGACACAAAATAAAATATTTTTGTCTTTTTGAAATTTTTCAATGTTTTTGGATTTTTCTTTAAAACAAAACAATCAAAGAAAATAAAACAACCAAAAACTAAAACAAAACATGTCCACAATTAATTGAAAGAATTAAATCAAGGACAGGTTAGCAACACTCACCTTGGAGAATCTTTTCTCACCCATCTAGCACGAGTCTTCGGCTTTGTAGGTGAAAATCCATGAGAAGTGGAGTGTATTTGAGGAACTACACCGATCTTCTGAGAAAGACTAAAATCCTGCAAATTCCTTTCACAAGCCAACAAGCTTAAATTTTTCAAAAGCATATGAAACAATTTATTTGGACTTATGGCAGGAGAAATATCATCACATATCCTAGATTGAAACACAGAATGCTTAAATTTCAATTTATGACAATTAGGACGAATATGATTGGAGACACCACAAAAGTGACAAACAGGAACAAATATAGGAACATCAGTATTCCTAACAACAAATCTATTCTCAGATTTTGGTTTTTTCCTCAACAAAAAACAATTTGGTCTAATATGACCAACAACACCACAAAGGTGACAAGTAGGCACAAAAATAGATTTATTATGCTCTCTAACAATAGGTTCAGACTTAGGTTTAGAAATTTCAGCGTTAACATCAGAACTTTTACCTTTGTCTAACCTAGCAAAATAAGCCTTTTCATTATTATTCCTCTTGAAAGGAGAGATATAAACTTTCTCAGTTTTAGGCTTAAGAGAAACAGAACCAATTCTATTATCATCAGCAAGTTTGGTATTAGACAAATTTTCCAATTTAGCTTCAGCCTCAGCTAACTTTTGTTCCAAACTTTTCATCTTCTCATCTTGAGAGGAAATTTGATTTCTCAAAAAATCGTTCTTTTTATTAGACTCATCTAATCTAACAAGCAATTCATCTTTTTCAAGATTAGTCAATTTTAACTCTTCTTTGAATTTCTTAGAAATTTTCAAAGATTTAGATAATTCCTTACGAAGAGTTTCAAAAGTATCAAAAAAATCAACAAAAACAACAGTGTTCTTTTTATTCAAAACATCACAGGCATCAATAAAATCAGCAGAAGCATGAGCAGAAAGACACTTCAAATTATCCATGACAACAGGGGTCAAGGATCAGCTCTTAGATCAAAAGATCTAAAACAAACAAAGAGCTACTCGCTCTGATACCACTTGATGGAAATTTAGACCCCTTAAACAACCAGATTGCGTAGCCTAGATTAATTAGCCAAGTTGTTACTTAGTCAAATTAAGCAATTCTAGGTTAAAACAATCCAAACAATCATATCAAGAATATAAAGCAGCGGAAAATAAATAACACAAGATATGATCACCCAGGAAACCACACGGTAAAAACCTGGGGAGGATTTGACCCACCGATCCTCAAGGCATAACAGAATTCACTATGAAAGAATTGAAGTTCTTACAAAAGGACTACAAGCTCCCCGCTCGACTTCCTAATGCTACCCACCAGTAGAACTTCCTGACACGACCACGCGCAGGCTCCGAATCCACGGACTACTTCTTTCTTGAATTCCTCAATCAGCTACAAGCTCCCCGCTTGCTTTTCTTTTAAGTTCCAATGGTTGCAACTATGTTGATCATCAAGATATTGACAACCCTAAGTTTATGTGAAGGAAAGCTCCTCAAAGATCTCACAAGAGATTCACACAAACAGCAAATATGAGCAACAAAGACTTAGAGAGGTTTGGGTACAAAACCCTAAAAATAAAAGGAGGCACAAGAGGCACTCTAATCTCTCTCTCAAAAGTCCCAAAAACGTTCTAGGGTTTTCCTTATATATAGGAGTGTTTTACTTGGACCCCAAGACGTTTAAATAGAGTTTGGGCTGAGCTGGAACTCTGCAGAAAAACGCATCTGACCCGAGATTCGATCGATCGAGTCTATCCTTCGATCGATCGAGCCAGGCCGAAATGCTCCAGTCATCTGCAGCCACTCGATTCCAACTTTACAATATTTAATCAACTTTGAGCAAGCCTAAACAAGACTAAACATATTGTTTTGATCATGGTTTGCCAATATTACACATTAGAGTTCTAAATACATAAAATCCTAAATCTTTAGAACCTAACACATTTATCTAAGTATAATTTGATGGACTCACCATTCCCCACTCACCAACAACACCCACTCTTAAGAATAGGTAATGCAGCAACAATGCTCTTCCATGCATATCAACAATTTGGTGACTCAACCGCATCCAAGAAATTGCATCGAGGAAAGTACCTTGCCTTGAAACATTGAAATAAAAGAGAACTTTGATCATGCAGGAACTTCCACCCCTGCTTTGCTAGCATGGCAAGGTTGAAGAATCTTAAATCCCTAAATCCCATCCCCCCTTCATTTTTTGGCTGAGACAAAAAACTCCAATTTTTCCAATGTATTTTCCTTTCATTGCCAACTTGTCCCCACCAAAATTTTGCACACATTGCATTCAATTCATCACATAGTTTCACCGGTAATTGAAATACTCCCATAGTATATGTTGGAATGGATTGGGCAACCACTTTTATAAGCACTTCCTTCTCGGCCCTTGATAGCATCATACCCTTCCATCCTTGTTCTTTAGAAAAGAAAAGGTTTGATATTTAGCCCTTCCCACCAATGTAGGTAACCCCAAATATGCTTCAAATCTCTCCACTTGTTTCACCCCCAAAGCTGCCACAATCTCCTCCCTTTGTCGATTAGGGGTATTGCTACTAAAGTATACCGATGATTTATCTGTATTTATGCATTGGCTAGACGCATGAGCATATACCTGTAAAACCTCATTAATCACATCAATCTCACCATGTGTAGCTCTAAAAAAAGCAAGGAGTCATCAACAAGCATTAGATTTGAAATTTTAGGCCCTTCTACAGACAGATACCCCATTAATACACCCTTCATGCTCTACCTTTGTTAATAGTGAAGTAAACCCCTCCGCACATAAAAGGAACAGATATGGTGATAGTGGATCACCCTGACGAATCCCCTTAGAGGGGTTGATATTCCTATAAGGTTTGCCATTAATGAGAATAGAAAAGGAGGGTGTGGTGACACAACCCATCACCCAACCAATCCATCTGTCTGGAAATCCCATCTTCTGCATCATGCCTTGTAAAAAAGGCCATTCAACCTGATTATACGCCTTGTTGATATCTAGCTTCAGTGCAAGTGAGCATTTTTTGCCTTTTTTCCTAGAATGCATGGTATGCAAAGTCTCATAGGCCAACAAAATATTATCAATGATGAGGCGTCCTGGAACAAAGGCACTCTAAGTAGGTGATATAATAGCTGGGAGAATCTGTTTCAGCCTGTTAGCCAACACCTTAGAAATGATTTTATAAATAACGTTGCATAAGCTTATAGGTCGAAAATTAGAAATTTTCTCAGGATTGTTCACTTTAGGAATTAACACAATATTAGTGTGATTAATATCAGGAAGCACGACACCCGAATTTAGATAATCCAACACAGCAAAAACAACATTATCTCCCACTATATGCCAAAACTTTTGGTAAAATTGAGCATTCATACCATCAATTCTAGGAGCCTTCATTGGTCTCATTTGAAACAACGCCACTTTAATCCCATCAGTAGTAAATTCACTGGACAATATTTGATGCATGTCAGGAGTAATATGAAGTGCCACCGCATTAAGATATTCCTAAATCTGATCACATACACCTGCATTAAACAAACTATGAAAATAGTTAGTAGCTACTTCAGCAATTTCCTCCACCTCTTCCACCCACTGTTCATTCGCATTTTTAATTCCATGGATATGATTCCTCCTTCGACGTTGAGATGCTTTGGAATGAAATTTTTTTGTATTTTTGTCCCCATGTTTCACCAAGCAATTCTAGATTGTGACCACCATAAAATTTTTTAGGCCTAACATAATTACACTTTGGACAAATTTTGGCAACAAACTTGGTTGTAAATTAAAGTTACAACTCTACTCAATATTTTTTTATTGGATGTGAATTTTGACGAATCCACCATTGGATTACATTTTCTTTTTATATCATACATACTTGCAAAATTTTAAGAAAATCAAATATCAATAGTTATGTCATTGATCAAATTTTTAAATTTCGAGTTTTTTTAGTCTAAAATTATACATAAAAAATAAGTTTATAGATTAAATAGTAAATAACATCCGATTGGCTTGAAATTTAACATGCGTTTTAAGAACATAAAAACCATGTAATTCAACAGTTAGATTTTCAAAATATGTAGCCATGTTAATTTGTTTAGTGAGAGTTGTAGTTTTAGTTGTACATGTTAATTTGTTTAAGCTACATCTAAGTTTGTAGCCAAATTTTTTCCTTTAACTTTTGTCCCTTAACCAATATATTAGGTACTCACAAACAAAAAGAAAAAAATCTAAGAAAAATTTCATTTAACTAATTTTTTTTTTGTGTGGATAATTTAACTTGCAAGCTTGCAGCATTTTGATAATGAGATTATTATGTAATGATTTCAAAATAAAAAAATTCGTAGAAAGAAATTGTAAGACTTTATGTATTTGTATGTTTTTTTTGTCTATATATAAAGTTTTTTTTTATTATATTTTTTATAATTTAAGTTTTTTAATGATCACTCTAAAAAAAAAAATTCTAGAGCCGTCACTGTAGAGAGTTCAATTCTATCTAAGCTACTGATGGATGTCGTGTAATTTACTGACAATTTCTGGAGTTGCCTTTGTCTTTGGTTTTCTTGGAATTGAACTTATCCATCGAGCCAAATAATACTAATCAGCAAAAATTAATGTTACCACAAGGACATATGATATGAACGCTGTCATTTTTGACTAGGTGTGAATGATATTTTAGCTGTTTTCTTAAATAAAAATGCATCAAAAATATTAATCGTGGGCACTCCAACTAATAAAAACTTTTGACGTCGAATGTTGGCTTAAATCTTTGCAACTTTTTGTTTTTTAGAAAGTTTCAATCTATGGAGTTCGCTCCTGATGATAGCTATTTATCGTCAGACCAAGACACTAATCATTTTTTAGTGTAGGCAGGAATTGAATTCGAGATCTTTTATTCAACCATTAGAAACTTTATCAGGTGAGGTAACTGAAACCTACAGATCTTTGCAACTTCATTAAAAGGAAGGCATCATTGTGTTAGTATGATAATAAATAATTATAATAAAACTGACATCATAAGTTCAAGTAATACGTTATCAATAAAAGAAAATGTACTGACAGTGGTATATATCTAAAAGAGTTAGTATTCTCTTGTGTGTGTTAAAATAGTTAATATTCAAAAAAAAATTAAAATAAAGGAGGACGCACCAATATGGCTAGAAAGCTAAGATAGACGGGGACCACGTATGTCTTGTATGGCAACGAAGAAGTTTTATAGCCGCCATTTGTCGCCACAAAATTTCTGACTATGGGGCCTTTGCGTGCATATTCAGGCAAAACAAAGCTCCACGCCGTAGAACAAAACTCTTTCATTAAGTAGTTTGGCATAACTATGAAGCTTACCAGACGTTTGACGTACTTGCATGCATGCATGCACGGCTATTTAGCAAGGAACTGCTAGAGTGCAAAGGGGAAGGAAGGAGAAGTACATGCAATGACGAAGAAAGTTATGACTAATTCAGCAGAGGCAACTGAGGCATTAGCCCTTAGTAAATGCTGAGAAAGAAGCGTGAAACCAAGTTGCATTTGAGGGAGATAAGATATATGTGCTTTCCACGTAATTCTCTTTCTCCTCTGATCTCTTATTTTCTTATGCTTCTGCTTCATTTCACTATTTTTCCTCCTTCACCTGAAATTTTAACACTATCAAAAACAAAAACTATGGAAGTGGTATGAAATCCTGTTCAACAAGTGAGTTTGGAACAGTGTGGAGATCGTGAATGATATTGGAGGCTTTTTGTCATCATTCTTTTGTCAGCAAGCTCTCTCTCTCTCCACTCTGTAAAGTTGTATTTATTCAATTATGTGTTAACTTTATTCCGTGCCAAATTGCTTATAATTCAGCAATTAGATACCATATATTTAGGTGGGAATCATGTAAGGGTTGTGTGTGAGAGATTGTGAAGAATTCAAGTGTGTGTGCAATCAAGAGCATTTTCGCGACTGGAACTCGCAAGTGACTCACAACGAATGACTCGCCAAAGTGCCACACGTGTGAAGCATGTAGGAAGTTGAAGGGTCATGATAGCTGGAGTACTACAGGACAAAAAGGACAGTCTGGCCAGTTAGTTATTTCGTGACTGGAACTTGCGACTTGTCCCAGTCGCGAGTAAGTCGCCAGAACCCCCTGTTTCGCAGAAAAATGATTTTTCACATTCCTCACATACCCTACTATAAATACCCTTATTCCCACGAAATGTAGAGAGTTTTCTAGAGAGAATTTTGAGAGATAAACCATAGAGAAAAACAAGATTGACTTATCCACAATCTTAGACATTTGATTCTTCAAATTCCTCTACTCTCACCCTCTCTATTATCATACCCTTGAGAGGATACTTAGCCAAATCCTTACCTCACCATACTCATATCAGTGAAAATGTTATTTGGTACTTGGGAAGCAGTTCAGAGAGAACCAATTCATTTGGTTGATGCAATGGGCTTATTGCGAGATCTAGAAAGTTAGAGAAGACACGGTTAGGCTTAACCTTGTTGGAGCAAGAAACTTGGAGGGCTTAGGTGCATCGGGTAGATTAAGCTTGAAGGGTCTTTCGCTATTCATGTATCCCAACTAATTTTCTAGTGGATCATTTTACCGCTTGGAGGACGGCGGAGAGGTTTTTTGTTGAGTTTTTCGGTTTCCTCTTCGATAACACGTGCCGGTGTTATCTTTGTGTTTGCATCTCTCTAACCCTTACTCTTGTCTTTTAATTGCTGCTGTAGATGTGATTAATTATGGTTTAGAGTAGTTTGTTTATTTGGGTATAGCTTGTACTTATCATTCTGCACATATATTGTTTGGGTATAAGATTGTGTTGGTTATTTTGAAATTTGGGGTCTAAACATTCACTAGTGTTTTACACACCAAGTGAACTTTCACACTCTTTAGTTGGGTTAGTACGCAAGAGACAAATAAAGTGGGACTATCTATCCGCTAGTGGGGAAAATAGGCATTTATCCCTAATTTACAAACTATACAGCAAAATACTCATATTTTGAAATTATTTAGCAAAATATTCATATTTTTAAACTCGATTTTAACAAAATCGAGTTCGGTGTAAAACTCAATATCCTCAAAATCGAGTTCTATATATATTTTTAAGTGGAACTTGACATTAGCAATGCCGAGTTCCACTTAAATTTTCAAATAAATTAAAATGGCAAAATATGCATAGAACTCGACATTGTTAATGTCGAGTTCCAGCTGTAACTCAATTTTGTTAAAATCGAGTTTTAAAAATATGGGCATTTTGCTAAATAGTTTCAAAATATGGGCAAATGTCCATTTTTCCCTTGCTAGGACCTTTCAAGGATGATTAGTTAACATAATAAAAGTTTTAGAATTGGAATACAACACAACAACCATTAAGCTAGCCTTAGAGTACTAGCATCTGGTGTGGTAAATACTAAATATTTGGCATTTGGCATTTAGCACACCAAATACCAAAAAACCTCATACATAAGATGTTTTAAATGCTAATACATTTAAAATGAATGAACAATATCATTCCAAATTTGGAACGGTATGGACACCTATGCTAAAAAATAAAATAGTTTTTTTTTTAATTCTCTCTCTCTCTGCTCTCATTACGTATCTCCCTCTCTCTCTCTCTCTCTCCATGGTTTCTGCTTCGCCTAAAGCCACTCACCTCGATGGTGGCTCTATTCTCATGGATTCTCTTCGTTCTCATTTCTCTCCAATGGTGGTGATAGGTGGGTCGGCGTTGGTTTCTAGTTGCTGGGGTGTGTATATTGGCTTTATCTCTTCTTCTTCTTCTTTTTTGGAAGTTTTGTGTTGACTTTGGGATTTAAAAAAAAAAAAAAAAGTAGTATTGGGTGGTGGTGGGTTTGTAGTGCTGGTGGTTAGTGGGTTGTGAGTGTTGGTGGTGGGTTATACCTTTAGGTAGGGGTGACAATTCGTATTCGTGGGTTGGGTTCATGTCGTGTCGAGCCATGAGTATTCGACCATATGAGTTGTCCTGAACCTAACTTGTTTAGTAAACATGTCAAAAATTCTCAACCCTAAAACGACTGGTTTATTAAACAAGTCGACCTGACACAACACATTTAACCTATTTAATTAGCAAGTCATGCAAAGGTCAATACAAATAACCCATTTAATAACTTGTTTGACTAATAGGTTAAACGTGACTTGAATAACTTGTTATTAATTCCCATATATCTAAAATTAAAATACAATTACAACCATAAATATAGTAATAAATATATACTTAAAACCATAAATTAAGCAATAATAACAAAATAATAATGACAAAAACTAATATTCTTATAAGCTAAATGGGTCAAACAGGTTCGCATGTTGAATACAAACACAACCTATTTATTAAAAGAGTTAGCCGTGTTAATCCGAATATGACCTTAACCCATTTAGCCTCAACCTATTACATGTTTATAAACAAGTTAGTCATATTGAGTTCACTGGTCATGTCAGATTTTGCCACCCCTACTTGTGAGTGATGGTGGCAGGTTGTACTTGTGTACGGTGGTGTTGGTTTTATAAATTTTTTTTTTTTAATTCTGTAGAAGTATTATTTATAATATTTTAATGTGATGTGATATTAAAATAGAACATCTGATGAATGACATATTGTAAAATAATGTGTTAAAATAAATAAAATATCTTTTTAGTGTGTGAAAATGACATTTGTTTAGCACAACTAATATCGATACTCTTAGTCCCAATTTTTGTTGCATTGGTTATGAATCGTCAACAAATTAAAGTAGGCTCAACCATGTAAATTTATTTTTTTTCCACTTTTCTACACATTATATATTTTATCACTTCTACTAATATTATCTAGAAATTATATGCTTTACCAACTAGACAGCACAATAAAAGTGGCACGCTGATTAATTTTGTATATATAATATTAATGAAGAGTGTATTAATGTATGTAATTCACTAAATTGCAATCCACGTACCATCAACTTATATAAAATATAATTACTATTCTCATAATATTTTATAAAAATTTTAAGAATTTTCCAATCTCTCATTTATTGATATCTGGATATTAAAAAAAAATTAGTAAAAAGATCCCTAGAGTTTGGATCAGCTAGTTGTAAACTGATCCCATATGTCATACTATCAATTCTGTTTTGTTGACCATGAGGTATAATTATCCAAATCCAGTCATTCATCTTAATTTCATTAACTATAATTTATATTTTAAAAAAAAATGATCATATGCTATGCTTGTATTATTTCTAAAATAATTTTTTTTTACAATAAAGTGGTTACATGCAAATCACTTGACCATCTTCTGTGAGTTATATATTTAATAGAACTCATGTGGGAAAGCATAAGGTTCTACCAAGTGGCACATTCGTTGATTCGTTGAGCCTCTCTCATTTAAGCTTCCATCTCATCAAAATTTACATTTATGTAAAAATTTTAGTTCAATGAATGTGTCAATGAAGTGAATATACATTAATTATCTATAAGTATGCACTAATTATATATATATATATATATATATAAGAATTTTATACGGTTTTTCTTTTAAAAAAAATATAAGAAATAAATAAAAAAATGTCACGTAAGAGGAGGAAGTATATCCTGTTATGGGTGTATGCTTCCTCCCTCTCACAAACTGGTGGGACCCACTAATATATATATATATATATATATATAAGCAAAAACCTCATCTGGGAGAGTATGAGGTTCTGCCAAATGGCACATTCGTTGAGCCTCTCTCATTTAAACTTCCATCTCATTAAAGTTTACATTTATGTAATACTTTTAGTTCATTGAACGTGTCAATGAAGTGAATACACATTAATTATCTATAAGTATGCACAATTATATATATATATATATATAAGAATTTTATATGGTTTTTCTTTTAAAAAAAAATTATATAAGAAAGAAAAAACATCAAGTAAGAGGAGGAAGTATACCCTGGATGTATGCTTTCTCCCTCTCACAAGCTGGTGGGACCCACTAATATTATATATATATATATATATATATAAAAGCAAAGACCTTATGTGGGAGAGCATGAGGTTCTGCCAAGTGGCACATTTGTTGAGCCTATCTCATTTAAGCTTCCATCTCATCAAAGTTTACATTTATGTAAACTTTGATAAAATGAATACACATTAATTATCTATAAGTATGCACCAATTATATATATATATATATATATAAGAATTTTGTATGGTTTTTCTTTAAAAAAAAAATTATATAAGAAAGAAAAAAGATCACGAAAGAGGAGGAAGTATATCCTGTTATGGGTGTATGCTTCCTCCCTTTCACAAGTTGGTGGAACCCACAGCTGATGGGTCCCACCAACTGTGAGAGGAGAGAACCATACACCCATAACAGGGTGTATTTTTTGTCACGTGAGAGACCATGCGATTCTGTCATGTGGTGCTTTGTAAGAGTAATTTTTCATTTAACTTTACACCTCAACTTCTTTACATATTTTGGATTATAATAAAATTCTATTAATAGGATATCACTATTTTCACTGAGTGTTTAACTGACCACTATCATACTTCAATAACATAAACGTGACATCATAAATTTTAGATGATATTTCCATAAGCCAACTAAACATTTACATGAAATTACAAATTTTTTATGCTAACTCCAAGCCAATGTAGAAACAAAAATTATGATTAAAAATTTCAACAAAAAAATAAATGATTAAATAAACAATCAATTTATTACACCACTTTTTTTTTAAGAAGATATAACACCACATAACAACTAATCTCTAATTTGTGTAACTTTTTCTCTATATATAGTATAAATTCTCCATCCCCTTAATTTTGTATTATATCATTAATTTAACAAAAATCTCTTGTAACATTACTTCATGTTATTACTTTAAAATATTTTGGATAATCTATATAAGTTTTTCATATAACAGCTTAAAACATTATCCATGCATTGTGCAGGACTATGACTAGTTACTTAAAAGGAGTAACTAGGATTAAACTGATTGTGAGTCGATGACCAAAAGCATAATTAAGCCTAGATTTAAAAAAAAAAAAAAAATTTAGAATGCCTTTTTGCCTACCATAGATATTACAGTTATAAGTTTTAACTAGCTTTTTTTAAAATAAAATAAACCAATAAAAATAATCTATACCAAATAAACCCTTTATAATTGCATGAGTTCCAGTTTACTCAATGAGTAAATTTTTTTATCTCTTGAATTAAAGTAATCATCATGGAGCGGACATCATCAATTGGAAACATATCATATATTAAAAAAAAAAAAAAACGTTAGTTACTAGATGGAGAGTTCTTTTATAATTAGACAAAGATTATTCCATAATTATCAATACACTTATGTATCAAAATAAACTCCATTAATCCAAAGGTGTGTGTTACACGTGGCATTGTTCCACAGCCAATCATCTTCACCATGTCCTCTGCCAATCTCTCTAAAATTGTTGGGCTAGCAATAATGCTCGTTGAATATCCTATGTTAATCGGAAAAAACAATTTAATGACCTAAATGATGTCTAATGATAGTGTCAACTCCCAAAGAATCATGGTTTCTTTGGCCATATATTAGGAGACCATGAAATCCAACTTGATTGTTTCTATGTAGAACATTTGTGTTATAAGCATAATAGTAAAATTCACTAGTATAATCGATAATGTCGTGAACAAGTTGAGATATTGAGGTGCTTAATTATTGGAAAATCAATTTATTGAGATCTAGCCAAATGTTCCTAAGGGCAAAAATAAATAATGAACTTTGGAAATGTTTAAATTTAAGCTCTTTTACATTTTAAAGAATCATCGTTTCATTTGAAGTTGTCATTGACCTATAAGATTTTTAACTCCAAATCTTTGTTTAAAATTTTTTGCGCTAGTGTATATTAGGGAATTTTTTTCAACTTACCTGGTTTTTTCTTTTTGTATTTTATATTTTAGCCGAACCCAAAAACTTCACTAACAAATGAAAAATATATGTCAAGTAGGAATATACTCATACGATATTAGGACTTTCAAAAAGCTTTTTGGGAGAAAAGCATTAAGCAAAATCCCTATGATGCAGCAATTGGGGAAAACGAACCTGCATAGCTTTGGGGGTAACTGGGTAAGGAGCTGATTAAAGCATTTGTACTAGTATTAGGCTCTTTCCTGTTTGCAAGACAGAAGAAGTAGAAACAAATGCAGTTCAATGTGCCATGCTGAGAACCTATGAAGTCGGCTTAGATAATTTGACCATAGAACAAAAAAACTGCATAAATGTACACACAAACCAAGACAATTACCCAGTTGGGAGCTGGACACAATTCAAGGTGTTAAAATTAAATGCTTAAAGTCAAAGATATTAAGTTATAACTTCTACCAGGTTAAGTGTCGATGTTGCAGAACTCTTGGATTCACAACTTATGAAATAAGCCATTTGATACACCAATACTTAGGCAATCAGCATTTCCAATACATGGAAAGGCTTACAAAAGACAAGGTTGTGGAATATCTCATATACGTTGGGACCAAAGGAAAACCTCATGCTCAACAACTGACAGAGATATTCTCTTCAAATTTCATAAAAAAATAAAAAGCACAGTTGCATTTTGAGCCTGACATGCAACTAGGCTACCGTCTGAACTCAAGTCAGTCCTGATCTTAAGATGTAGCAATTGCAAGGTAAGTGTGCGTTCCCTACAATATGATATAGTTAATCAATTGGAGATGAAGGCAATTTCCCTACAATTAAACGTATGCATGACACATCAGCACTTGGCAACACAGAAATTCACTTCCTAATTCAGTTGGCATGCTTCAATCAAATACAAAATGGCAAAGTTGGAGATTCATAAGACTGTTTCCATATCAGATGAAGTTCAATTCCAGCAATGCAAATGAAGCAAATTCTGTGATTCCCTTTGCAAACAGCCTCCATGCAGTAATGATGTTTAAACTCTGGAACAATTAACAGAGATAACTGATATGATATGTGATTTATCCATTAAACAGACTACCGCACATCAAGATAAAATTTCGCAGCTCTTTGCAACAACTAAGATATCCATTTAGAATAGACAATGAGCAGCAGTACATCAAAGATAGAAATTCAAATTACCACTCCTATTCATACAATCTAGACAAGAAGGGCAATGAACATAATAAAAATGAAGGGAAAAAAAAAAAAAAACTCCATCACATACAAGATACTGTCCCACATGAGGAATCAAATTTCAAAAATCAAAAGAGATAGAAGGAAAAACTAAAATGATAATAGAAGCCTCATCATTTCTTTATCCTATTCCGCTTTCTGGAAACATAAACAATGAAGCAAACACATTTAGGTGCAAATTGATACCAATTATACCTGCCTGCTATTACGGCACAAGTTAGGCCAAACTGGTCAATCTCTATACTTATGGTTGCTAGTGCCATCCTTCTTGAGTAGGCTTCCAGACTTTCTGAGCAAAGGGCTTCTTCTACTTCTTATGGTGCTGCTGCTACATCTTATCAAAGCTCTCACCACCTTCCATCTTTGAGTCCACTTCCTCTTCAAAGCATTCCAGCTCTTCTTCTCTCTCTGGCAAAAAAATTTCTTTTCAATCTTGCAGCTCTCCTACATCTTAAATTCAACTTTAACAGATTGCTCTTCTCTTTCTTATCTCATCTTCCATCAGCAAAATATACAACAAAAATCACTTTATTATTTATTTTAATAATTTAAATAGGATTATTTTATTATTATACAACCAAGGGTTTCTACAAATTTAAAAGAAGTTTTATTATGTATTCTATATTATTTAATAACCTACCATATTATTTATAATTTAAAAATATTATTATATTAAAATTTTAAAAAAAATTAATTAAATTTTATATTATTTTGAATTTCTTTTAATAGTTTTCTTTTTCTTATTTTTACAAGTTTAAACTGATTATGAGCAAAATATACAACTAAGCACTAGCACATTTAGAATTGTATATATATACCAGTTATTTAAATTAATTGGAGATTTATATAATTATAATAAGGGAAATGCTAACGGATGCCCTGAGGGCATTGGTTAACAATCCATTCAAATAAAGTTTTTATAGGAAAAGGAAAAAAAAAGTTTTGATAGCTTTTTTCATTTTCTATAAAAGTGGTGTCAAAACTTTTCTAAAATCGATTGTTAACCATTATACTAAGGACACTCACTAGCATACAACACAGGTACACAAGCAAAAGGTTATGCTGGCTCAATATTTTTATTGGTTCACTATGTGTGCAACAATATTCACAAACAATATCAAATACTTCTAATCACACCAAAAAGACAAAAACAAAAACAAAAAACCAACAACAACAACAATATCAAATACAAATATATAATAGCCACAACCATAAAAGGATCATATAAATCTGGAGCAAAAATATGGTCAACCAGTAAAAGCATGACAAGGGTTTCAATTCATCCATACCTGTGAAGAAATCTCTTGTTATACCCAGCACCATCCTCTCAGTAAGATACCACGTTTGCTCCATCAAGTAAGGCAAGGTTCTCCATGTAAGTAGCTACATCTAAAAGATAATCAATTTGATTACTAATCTCCTCATGTAGAGCTTCAGGGTCAATTAAAACAGACTTATCTTTCCTCTCTAATTCCCTGTTGGTAGAGACCGGGTGAGACCTATTTTGAAATAGAAGTAAACCATACTTGGTGACACCAACGAAATCAGTATAAATTTTCATTGGTAGAACACAAATTATATTCCAGGATTCAAGCACACCATACTCCCTCATCACCCATATGGAGCATAGCGTGCTATATGGTTGTGCACCATTTCCAAATTTAATCCAAGCAAGTTTTTCCTTGTATGACGTAAGACATTTCGAAATACAACCTTCTTCATCAGGCAGTGGTAGCTCTTTGAATTTCTCACTATTGACATCAAATGACAAAATCATAGCAGTAGAACGCCCCTCTTGCCCACCTCCTTCTTCTGTCATTTCTATCATCCAATGCAAATGTCCACTAACAAATGGGAATGCCAAAATATAATTAAATTTTTGGCACACAACATGAGATTCCAAGTTCAACACTTTTCCATGAATCCGAACTTAACGAGTACACCTCAACCTCAGGGGGAGGTATCCATTTGATACCAGTCCATGAGAACCTGACAACCTTGTAGTCATTATTCAGGGAATCATACTCAAATCCGTGTGCCACATTACTTAACTGGGTCAAGCAAGTATCGGGCAACCTCTTAAATTTTCTAATACGGGGGTTCCACAAGTACACATCTTTAGACTTTGATGTGAAAAAATCAGTGAAACATAATACGCCATTACAAGAACCCACTAAATCGGGATACTCAGATTGAAAAGTGAAGGGAATTCTAACCTCGGATATGGTTTCAAAGGTGCGGTCGGAAGCGAGCGTACAGATTTGACTGTGATCAGGAGTCCTGGGCATGTGTATGACATAACCACCATCACGGTTGTTGTAGCACAGCAAGTGGGTGGAGATGAAATTGGGGTTGGTCATGTAAGAGTACCAGGTTTTGCAAACGCACCTGAATCTTAAGAGGGATTTCACTGGTAGTCTTGCTAGGATTTCCAATACGAATCCTTCTGAGAGATCCTGCTTCGTCCTACGTCGGAGGATCATCGGTGGTCGTGCTTCTTTCCTTTGGGACTGTCTTCTTTACATCAATTGTGGTTTTTTATTTATTTATTTATTTTTTGTTAAACAATACTAACTAACACACACGGGATGAGTACAGAAAATAAACTCATATGTCAACCTCAAAATTGCATGCGATAGATAATTTTACTAAATTACAAAAAAAAAAAAAATTAAAAATGAATAATTTTTTTTACTTATCTTCTTTTTTTTATAATTTTTAAATTAGTAAAAATTTTAATTTGATTACCATTCAAATTCTTTTTTTAATTCTTTTATTATTATAATTTATAAGTTGATACAAAATTTTAATTTGATTTTCAGATTCTTTATCTAATTCTTTTTTTATTTAAATTATATTACAACGTGTAAAAAAACAACAACAACAACACAGTGTACGTAAAATAAAAACAAAAAATAGTCACAATCTTCATCTATTCCTTTTTTTTAAAATTTAAATTATATTACTGTGTAAAAAAAAAAATACTCTTAAAAAAAAACAACAATGTATTCAACAGTAAAATCTTTCTCTTCACACATGACTTTTTTTTTTAGATAATTATTGTTCATATAGATTTACCAAAAATGTTTTTGGATAAAGTTTTAAAAAATTTGTAAATAAGGTAATAAGTATTTAAATTTAAAGTAAACACCTTCTTTTTCTTCTTCAAAGAAAAAAGAAAAGAGTATCTATATATAATAAATGTTTGTTCATCTAAAAAAAAGTAACTTTTTTTTTTTTTGGGTTATAAAAGAAAAGTTTCATTTTTCCATAAAAAAATGTTTTCTTTTTTCTTTCTATTCATATGACCTTTTTTTTATTCCACTTTTTATGGGATTTATGAGATAGCAACAAACAAATTTATTAGAAATCTTATTTCCAATTGGATTCAAATTCTATATCAAATGAAACTCTACCCATATATATATATATCCTTTTTGAAGTGAAGTTTATTCCAATATGTGAATGTCTAAATCCCATGGTAGGTATGCATTCTTTCTTCATATTATTTTTTCATTTTGTTTAAGCTATTTTTCTTTTAACTTTAAAAAAATTAATAAAAACTTCTCACATACGTTTTAACCCGATTCATAATATTAAACTTTTGTATTCATTTATTCTCTTCTACAATAATTGGTTCAGATTTTAGTTACATACTTACACTTTCATCTTTCAAAGTGATAGAAAATAAACAATATTATTCTTTGTTCTTTTTCTAAATTTATATCTTAATTTATAATTTGTGTTAATTTCTTAATTTTAAATTATGAATAAGTTTGATTATATTCTTTATATTGAATGTAAATTGTTGTTTATAGGTTTTTGGTTGTGTTATATTCTTCTGGAAAAATAAAATAAAATAAAATAAAAGAGTTTATATAAATTTAGCAACAAAGCTAAATAGATAAGCCTAAGAAATGTTTACTAATAATAGTTTTATCAGTAACTTTTCATTAACGTGATTTAAAATTTTTTTTTTTTTGAATAGAGAGATAGTTTATTAATGTGATTTAAACTCTACTAAAACTTTTTTAAGGGATTGGTTTAAAAAACTTTCAAAGTAATTTTCTAATTATTAACTACTATGCGCTAACTTCTAACAACTGAAACCCACAATTGAAAAACTAATTTGTATGACATACCACTTCCAAAAATTAATATCTTAGCTATTATATATTATACGTACGCTGACTTTTTTTTTTTTTTTTCCAAAAGAAGCATTACTCTCTCTCCTTGCAAAACAAATGGATTATAATAAGAATTAGCTAGACAGGGGTAAGACTACACACCACCTTTTTTCTACAATAAATGTTAAATTTAGATAATTTTTCATGCATATACACACACATGTAGCGTGCAACGCACAAGATTTAAACTTTAAGTTTAAACTTAAACTTGGTAGGGTGAAACTCACTCAAGTTTCAATCTCTTCTTCCATGCTTTCAATAAATGTTAAATTCAGATAATTTTTCATGCATATACACATGCTACACAAAGGGAATATAACAAGAATTAGCTAGACAAGGGTAAGACTACACCACCTCTTTTCTACAATAAATGTTAAATTTTGATCATTTTTCATGCATATACACACACATGTAGCGTGCAACGCACAAGACTTAAACTTTAAGTTTAAACTTAAACTTGGTAGGGTGAAACTCACTCAAGTTTCAATGTCTTCTTCCATGCTTTCAAGGACAAAAATTAAATTCTCATGTGAGTCTCTCTACTTCAAAATTTTAAATGTTTAATAATTTATTGTTCTTAATTATTGAATTGAGGTTTCTACTTAAGTCTTAAACATGATTTTAATTATTGTTTTGGATAGTTTTTAACTATTAAATTCAAGGGTTTTCCATTTAAATATACATGATTAGGTGAGCCTTAAAGTTCAATGTATTATTGAAAATCTTTTTTTATATATATTTTTGGTACCTCTACCATCTTCCATTCAATTATATATGTGTATGTGTGTGTGCGCGTGTGCGCATGCACATTTTATGAAACCTCAGTCTCACACAACATGCATTCATTATGTTACTTAAAAGAAAAATATTCATTTATTTTTATTATTTATTTTAAGTAAATTAATAAAATAATTATTTACATATAAATTTTGATTAAGCTGTGCATCAATGCACGGGTATAATGCTAGTAATAGAAGTAAATTAGTATAAGAGGATATTTTACTTTTCTTTTTCCAAGCTTAGTATTAACTTAGGGTAAACAAAAGAAAAAAAAAAGTGAAGAAAAAGAACCAAAAGGAGTCGGCCTCCTTTCCCGTTAGAAATCCTCTTGTTTTTTTATTTTTCTTTGTATAGACAAAGGATATGTGGCAATTAAATGATCTAATGGTTCAAAAAAAGTCACATCAAGCTATCCTATTTTTTGCCTTTCCTCAAAATCTAGTAAGATAATAGAATATAAGGCTATTTCCTCTGGGGTGCTTTCCCCCTCATGATTGGGTTTCCGTCCTTGCGTCCTTGTAAATATGAAGAAAGGGAAACAAAAAATTGAAAAATGAAAAGAAAGAAAAATTTATAATTGGTTGAAAAGAAAGAAAGAATCATAATTGTGCTTCAACAGCTTCTATGACGATCAAATGTTTGAAGAGCACCTAGGTTGTGACATTTTCCATCAAAAGAGAGGAAAGTATTTGTGTTGTGAGCAATATTGGAATTCCTTAAATAGGCTTTTTAGTTTTTAGTAATTGAATGACTGAATTTTTGGAGCTTTGATCTCATCTTAAATAGTTTTCATACTGTTTGGTTGTCAAGAAAATTAAGGAAAATATTTATTTATTTTTGATATATGCTTTCAAATTTTAACTTTGAAATATACTTAAAAAGAGCAGGAACTATATGAGGAAAAATTTTCTGAGGAACTAAGATTAAACTGACCCTAAGTCGAGGACCAAATAGCATAGTTGAGCTTAGATAGTTATTTTATTTTATCTTTATTTTAATGTTAGAATGCCTATTTGCCTACCACAAATATTAATCTTATAAGTTTTATCTAACTTATTTTTTAATAAAATAAATCAATAAAAATAATCTATACCAAATAAACCCTTTATAATTACGTGAGTTTCAGTTAACCTAATTGGTAAAATGTTTTCTTCTAAAAAAAAGGGTAAAATGTTTTATCTCTTGAATAAGAGTAATCATGATCATCATGGAGCAAATATCATAGATTAAAAACCTATTGTAACAATTACTAGATGAAGAGTTCCTTTATAATTAGACAAAGATTATTCCATAATTATCAATACACTTTGTATCAAAATAAACCCCATTAATCCAAAGGTGTGTGCTACACATGGCATTGTTCCACAAGCAATCACCTCTACCATGTCCTCTGCCAATCTCTCTCAAATTGTTCGTCTAACAATACTGCTTGTTGAATATTCTATGTTAATCCAAAAAATGAGAATCTAATGACCTAAATAATCTCTAATCATACTGCCAGCTCCCAATTAAAGAATTATGGTTGCCTTTATAGCTGTGTCATGTATATTCAACTTAACACTTCTGATGGCCATATATGGGAAGGAGACCATGAAATCCAACTTGATTGTTTCCACATAGAAGATTTGTGTTATAAGCATAATAGTAAAATTCACAAGTATAATGGATAACGTTGTGAACAATTTGAGGTATTGAGGTACTTAATTATTGGAAAATTAATTTATTGCGATCTAGCCAAATGTTCCAATTTTAAAAAGAAAAAATAAATAATGAACTTTGGAAATGTTTAAATTTCATTTTTTTTTTTTTACATTTTAAAGAATCATCATTTCATTTGAAGTTATCATTGACCAATAAGATTTTTAACTCCAAATCTTTGTTGTTTAAAGTTTTTTGCACTAGTTTAAGTTAGGGCATTTTTTTCAACTTACCTGGCTTTTTTTTTTTTTTTTTTTAATTTTAGGTGGACCGCAAAACTTTACTAACAAACTAAAAATATGTCAAGTAGGAATATACTCAAATGATATTAGGACTTTCAATAGGCATTTTGGGAGAAAAGCATTAAGCAAATTCCCTATGATGCAGCAATTGGGGAAAACGAACATGCATAGCTTCGGGGGTAAGGAGCTGATTGAAGCATTTGCACTAGTCTTAGGCTCCTTCCTGTTTGCAAGACAGAAGAATAAGAAACAAATACTGTTCAATGGGCTATGTTGAGAACCTATGAGATGGGCTTGGATAATTTGACCATATATAGAACCAAAAAACTGCATGGATGCACACAAACCAAAAAACCATTACCCAGTTGGGAGCTGGACACAATTCTTCAAGATGTTAAAATTTAATGCTTAAAGTCAAACCTATCAAGTTGTAACTTCTGCTAGGTTAAGTGCTTGCAGAACTCTTAGATTCATAACTTAGGAAATACAGCCATTAATTTGAGACGCCAATACTTGGGCAATCAGCATTTCCAATACATGGAAAGGCGTACAAAAGATAAGGTTTGTGGAATATCACATATATGTTGGGAACAAAGGAAGCCCTCATGCTTGTTTCACGCTCAACAACTCACAGAGATATTCTCATCAAATTTCAACCAAAAATTTTTGGCAACATATTGTGTCTGACATGCAACTAGGCCACCATCCTGATCTTAAGATGTTACAATTGCAAGGTAAGTGGAGTTCCCTACCATATGATATAATGATAGTGTTAATCAATTGGAGATGACGGCAATTTTCCTATTTGCCATTTTTAGTTTTTGGTTAGCCTTTACTAATTTATCAAGTGATCATCTATTTGATAATTAAAATAGCATTATGAGAGCTATTATTAATAATTTCAAATGTGTGGATATAAGCCCAAGAATGAGATCAATTGCATACTAGTGGGGCTATAATTATGAGGTTTCACTCTAAGTTAGAGAGTGTACAGTTCACCCCTTGGCCAAATGTATTATTTATTTGTAAAGTTTAAGGCACAATTGTTTGTATTGATATGAAGGACACATGATTGTTGTATTTGAGCACATATAGCCTTATTTAATTACATACATGTATATATAATTTTTGAGCTTGTGTGAACTTGATTGGATATTAATGTGTTTAATCCCAATATATGTTTTGTAATATTTCTTTGGATGAAATATATTTTACATGCTTTAATTGACATATTTGGGTTGTCTAAAATGTGGTATGCAAAAGAGTCTGTTATGAGTGCTTAATTATAAGTAAGCAAGGACGAGGTATTAGAGTTTCATACATTATAAGAATGAAGTTGAGAGATAACTCAATGAATGTAATAAGTTCTTGATTATAGTAGAACTTGTGGGGGGGAAGATATTATTTCCACCAATTATTTGTTCATTGAGATGCCTTAAAAAAGAAAACCACTAAGACACCTTGTGAATTATGGAAAGAGTGATCGTCTTTCTATAAATTCTTTAAATGTGGGGGTGTTTGATGAAGGTTGTGGTTCCTATTCCTAAATGATAAAGAACCATTGATTGTGTTTTCTTGAATGTGGTCATAACAGTAGTGCATTGTGCTTTTCTAATTTATGTTTCTATTATTGTTATATGCATGAAAATTAATTAGAATATATTTCAAGTGATAAACTTTTGTAAAAGAAAGTTTGAGTCTACGTTTAGTATCTCCCATGATCAAGAGTTGATGGAAGAGAGGTTGAGCCTAAGCATAGTAAAAGGACAAACGTCATGGTTGTTTGGTCCAGATTTTCTAATTTATATATTAGAAGATGAACTTAAAGCTTCAAAGAAGCAAAATCCTAAAGTGTCTTCCTAGAAGAGAGATTGTCAATAGTGCAAATAGTGCAATAAATCCATCTTTGAAATCTATGCATAGTAATTGGTGGATCTACCACCTAAGAGTTTGAGAGTTGATGGAATTATTGACTATTACAAGGAAAGACTTGTTGAAGAAGGCTATAAAGAAAAGGAAGATATGAGTTTTCTTGATACACAATAAACCAAAGGGGTTTATGGTTCTTGTATAAGGAAACAAAGTGTGAAGGCTTGTTAAATCTTTGTATGGTTTGAAGCAAGTTTTAGTGCAATGACATGAGTAATTTGACAATGAAATGATGTCAAATGAGTTTAGGTTTAATGTGACCAGTGTGTTATGTGAAATATATCACAAGAGGCTATGTCGTTGTGAGATATGCTCGTGTATATAGCAATAATAAAAGCTATTGAGATGATGTTGACCATTAAGTTCAACTCAAAAGATGTAAGTGTTGTAGATGTCATACTAGAAATAAAATTTTCTAATACATCTGATGGACTTGTCTTGTCTCAATCACATAAGAGATGTAACGACAGTCTAATGAGAACATCTTGTGTGAAGAGCATATGTATTTTTGGGAAGTCTTTATAAACCTAAACAAATATGCATTGTTGCATACTTGTGCCTCCTATTTGTATATATTGGTAGGGCACAAAGTTATGGTAGGTCTCGACATATTTGTTGAAGACAAAATACCATGAGGCAGTTGCTCTCAAATGGAAGTGATTCCAGATAATAAAACAGACCCGTAATTAATTTTTTGAGTGGAGAGCAAGTAAACTGCTCATCGAGAGGAATGAGGTTAAAGCCTATGACCTAAAGTTTCCATGACAGTAACCCCACCTAATTGACTGGAAATCCCAAGATCTAGGTTTTCAAAGGGAAAACAAAATTGTGGAGACTAATTTTTATCACTAAGGAGATAAAATCTCCCACCCATTCCTATAATGAAATAGTGATGCCCGTAAGCGATGTTCAGGGTAAGCTTTACTTTTAATGATTCTTATATCTTGGAATTCCAAGTGGGGTATAGCATGATACTCCTAATAAGAGTCACCTATATGAGTGCGAAGTGGGCTGCTTCCATGAGAGTTTTAAGGCTGAATTCTCTAAAGCACTTCATGAATTTACCAGGATATGTTCTGGGCCGAAATGAACACAACTATATGAACGAAATATGTTCAAAAAGGAGCTGTGTGAATTATATTGTCTTGATATACACAAACGGCTGAACAGTTCAAGACATCATGTTCACTAGTTAGCTAGTATATCCAATAGTCTTTCACAAAGGAAAGTTCAAAGCCACAAGCTACTTCTCCCGATACAATAACTTTTCTTTTACTCTCTCTATGTTTGCATCATCATTTGCATTGTGTTTATCAATTTCCATTCATGTGGGGGATTGTTGGAAAAATAGCATGGAGTGAATAAGAAATTGATGTTTTATATGTTCACTTGAAGATGTTATTAAAAGTGGTGAAACTCCTGAGTCCCACATAGGAAAGGAAAGAGATAATATAAAAGTTTATATGCTTATGAGTTGGACATTGGGTTGGGTTTTGAGCATATGTGGATAGGGCCTACTTGTCCAAATAATAATATTTCATTATTTTAATTTTTGAGTCAGTTAGTCTGTGCACAAAAGTTATTATTGAAACAGAGTATTTGTTCAGTAACGTATAATAATTCATAGTCCCTCTTTCATGAAAATAACTTTTTTTGAAAACTCTCCCAGTGAGAATATTTTGTGTCAAAGAGAGAGAAATAGACATTGAGTAGTTAGCAGAGCACGACCTTGTGTGCTTCGTTTTCGTGTTGTAGATCATTTTATTCTGGGAGGCAGACATCCGTGATTCTCAAAGCACCACAGTGATTGTGTGAGGGGCGAAATCTGCTTTAAGGAGATTGTGTCAAACACAAGACTTGATTTGAATCATTCATCCTTCACGCATTTGGTCTGTGAGTTTTTAATTATTTGCAGGTTTCTTCTTATATATATTCTGTTTATTAATTTTGCCTATCATATCTATTTGTGTTATTGTTTAATTTTAGATCTGTGTATTCTTCCTTTTGCTTTATCACAAAAGTAAATTAGATTGTTTCATGGTTGTGCTCTGGTGGGTTTTTGTGGTTGTACTTTGGTGGATTTCGTGGTTGTGCTCTGACGGGTTTTTGTGGTTGTGCTCCGTTGAGTTTCGTGCTTGTGAGATTGGATTTGTGGGCTGGTGGGGCTACGGTGTTGTGGTTTGTGGTTTGTGGTGGGGCGACGGCTGTTGTGGATTCGTGGCGGTCATAGCGTGGGTTTGTGGAGGCGGGGTTGGGATTATGGAGGTGTGGTTGTGGGTTTGGGATTGTGGAGGTGGGCTGTGTTGTGGTTTGGCTTCAGATGAAAGAGAAGAAGAGTCCAGAGAGAAAGAGAAGAAGAAATAGAGAAATGAATTAAAAAAAAAAATGAAAGGGAGAGAAAGAAATGAATTAAAAAAAAATGAATAGTGTTTAGGTAATGTGAAAAATAAAACTTTCGATGTAGGGTGTATTGTGAAGTGTATTATTAAAATAGATAAAGTAGCTTTTTAAGTTGCTAAATGCTAAAAATTTTACATTCTTTGCTGTGAATGCTCTTAGTTAGTTAGATATGGATTAGTTAGTTAGATGATCTGGATCTTTTCTGTTCAGAGTTAGTTTAGACTCTTTCTTTCTTTGCTCTGTTATTATATATATATATATAGAGAGAGAGAGAGAGAGAGAGAGAGAGAGAGAGAGAGAGAGAGAGAGAGAGAGAGAGAGAGAGAGAGAGAGCTGTATCTTTACATTTAAGCTTAATGCAAACATTCATTCAATCTAATAGAATTCAACCTCCCTTTTTTTTTTTTTTCAAAATTCAGTCGAAAAGCAAGCACGCGACTAGTTATAAACCCATTATTGCATAATCAAAATCTTTATATAGCCTATACACGTTTTTTTATTTTATTTTGATAATAACTAACTTCTCTTATTAAAACAAGGCAAATGGAACCACTAGTATTGCATAATAAACGAAAAGACGAAAAGAAAACTAGCTTGGAATACAAGGACAATGGTTTACTTAATTTATAAATATATGTGGCTAATTTCTTTAAATGTACTTGGTTTTGATCATGGTGCTATTTCCTTGGAGGGGCCTGGGGGGAATCGCTCCTTTCGAAGGTGTGGAAGGAATTTGCGGTGGAAATCCATACTTCATTTGGACAGTAATAGCTCTCCAGCTACTATTTTTCTCTGCCAAATAATAATAATAATAAAAACGCACAAACACAAAAATCTTTTACATATAGTTGTTTGTTTCACTTAAATCTCTCATTTATCAACAAAAAAATGAAAATGCTAGAGATATAAATTATTTTACAAACTACTAATATAACAAGCAGTCATTAGTAAATAAAAAAGTTATATTGGTAGTGAGTTCAGATGAAAACAAGTAAGAAGTTGGTTATAACAACAGTTTGTAAATATATTGTAAAATAGATTATACTTGTAGCATTACTCAAAAAAAAAAAATTAAAGTAAAGAAATTAAGCGACTCACTGATTCATAGGACAACGTTGTCTGCAACTGTTAATATTGGAGAGGATAGAAACAAAAACAGGGGAAAGTAGATTATCAGAATTGTAATAGATGCCTCGAGCTTCATTTTTGGCTTCTAGGGAGTAAGTTACACTTCCTTAATAAATAGTCTAAGAAGACGTAAGCTATACCTATGAGTTCCAAGACAAGTACATGGAAGTCAAGACAAGTATTTTTGTCGAAAACAACAAAACTTTTGGAGGGTTTTTTTTTAAAGGATTTTACTAATGTGTGCCCTTAGGCACACATTAATTTTCATTTTTGAAAAATTTTTTCTCGAGAATTGAAAAAGTATTAATAGTTTTTTCAATTTCCGAGAAAAAATTTTCAAAAGTGGAAGGCTTAATGTGTGTCCTTAGGACACACATTAACCGGACCCTCTTTTAAATATTCCACACCTGACAAGAGCAAGAGGATGAAAGATCACATCCTTATGACGATAAAAACATCGGGAGACCTACTAGTAGTAATAAATTTAATTTTAAATAACTATTTTAGTGATTTTATAATTAAGTTGCCTAATCATTGTTGCGATGAAAATATGAACTTTTGGATTTTGTAGTTCCTGCCATCCCCATCTACATGTCACATATGTTTATTACAAAAGTACTTCTATACATTAGGTAAGTTTTAGTGTATATTTTAATTTCTTTATATTCTATGTTCTCTGCACAATTCATACCATTTGAACCAACGAGATAGACGACTATAGACTTTTGGTGAATAAGATGATGCTCACGTGGTGAACAAGATCAACATAATTCAACTTAGGGCTGTACACAGGTCGGGTTGGCTTAACTTTGGAGCTGACCCGTATTCGACCCGATTGAGTCGGGTGACTGAGAATTGGACCTGTACTCAACCAATAACAAGGTTTGGGCCTAGCATTTTGGGTCATCAGTTGGGTAGGTCAGAATCGTCGGTTGGCGGGTTTGGGCTACTGATTGGGCAACAAAATGAATCAAAAAAATTATTAATAAAATGAATCAAACAAATGATCAACTAAATAAAAATCAGATAAACAAAATAAAAATGTGTTAGGGTTTCAATTTTTTAAAGTTTGGATTTCAAAATTTTCATTTAATATTTCAAGTTTGATAAGTGATAACTCAAATCTATGACTAAATAAATCAAATCAATAACTATAAATCTTTGAGTTTTAAGTGATTTGAACAAATGATAATAAACTCATATCTCAAAATAGAGAAAAAGAGAGAGGAGAAAGGAAGAAAATATAGTGAGACTCAACTCATTTTGACCAAGGTGAAAAGAAAGTGAGGTAGCATCATGGTGATGAAAAAGGCAGCTGGAGAGGAGTGTTAACTCATTTTGACTGAGGTGGAAAGAAAGTGAGGTAGCGTCATTTGATGACAAAGGCGGCTAGAGAGGAGTGTGGAGACTAGAGTGAGCTTGAAAAGTAAAAAGTGAAAACTAAAAAGAGGGAGAGAGAGATATCCGAATTTTTTTATTTTGAGTTTGAGTGGTTGCTTTTAATTTTGCGTGAAAATCTCATACTCTCAATGAGAGTGTAAGACAATTGTATACAATTTGCCTACAAATTAATGAGCGATGAAAAAAAAATTTGAAGATGGGTGGTAGATTTTACTAATGAGAGGAAGACAAGGGGGGAAAAGAATCTTAAACCTTATCACTTTGCTTGAAAATTGATGAGGGCTGAAAAAAATATAATTTTTGAACATAAGGTGGTAGATTTTCTACCAATGAGAGAAAGACACGTGGGTGGGGGAGGGGAGGGGGAAAAGAAATTTAAAACTGATTTCAGTATGCTTCAGTGATCAGGCCGATTTATGTGGGTCTCCAATCCTTTAACCCACCATCCAAACCCAAGTTTCAGTTTTCAAAGGACGAAGACCCGCATCCAAACGACCAGGCTATTTGGATCTACTCGCTGGGCTTCGGCTCGGTCGGATTTGGTCTGTTTAATCAGGTCCCTGGCCCGCTGGACAACCCTAATTGAATTGTTTAGGTGACATTTTGAGTGAAATTTTTTAAGGAAGAAAACTATATCTGACTACTAAATCCAGGGTTAATTTGATTGCAATTTAAGTGATTCCCAACCCAAAAAAAAAAAAAAAAAAAAACATTTAGGGAACTAAAAAATTACATTTTTCCAATTTAGTTGGTTTTGAAAATTAGCTTAGTGGCCAGTTCATAGTTAATTTGATTCGATTGGTCAATCCATTTCGATTTTGAAAACAATACTTATGACGTGTCTGAAAGATGAATTTTTAAGTGGGATTTTACTCATAAGTATAAAATTTGGAAATTCCTAATGGCTGCTTTTGGATATGAGAACTTAATAAAAAGCGAGATATGAATATATATACATATGTAGAGAGGGAAAATTCCCAACCTATCACAAGCTGACACGTCACACTACCAAATCCACAAAATACAGCCAATTACAAAGCGCCACGTATTGCTGCTAGGTTTTGCTATCACTACTCAGAAACCAACAGAAATTTGCCAAGTGTCATGCAAAAACCAATCACGCATCAGCGCGTGTAAGCGATGACATAATCAGCCTCGCACGTGTAAGCGATGACATAAGCAGACCAATCAGGCTGTGACATGTGTCACCAATCAGACTCTGCCACATGTCGCTCATCCACTCCCAAACTCCTATAAATAGAAGCCTTCTTAGGACATTTAGGAGGACATCAAGCCATCTGAAGCACAAGCAGCATCAGAGAAGATTCAGAAGTACGAAAGCTCTGCAAAAATCAAGCCTCAAAGCCTCCAGCAACTTCAAGAACTTCAACCTTCAAATACGAAGAACATTCGAAGCAGAATCATCCAAACTAGCTGCCGAGATCTCAAAGTTCACTGGAATCAAGCTCGAAAGCCTCCAGAAACCTCAACAAACCACAAATCAGCGAAGGTCTACGGATTCAAGCCCCTAAGGCCCCGAAGAACTTCCACAACAAACCTTCAAAAACGAAGAACACGAAGAACACGCGAAGAACACTAAGAATGTGAAGAACAAAGGATTTCTAACAAGCTCATAGCCAGAGATTCATTGTAATTCCGTTTCAACAATCTTCGATCCATCCCTCAACCAAATTGAAGGATATTTTGTGTTCAATTCAAAATCACATTACCACAAATCCAATCAATAAGTCTTGCAAGGAGATCGAATCAGAGGATAACTCTTTTGTAATTTCAGAGAATTGTACCACACAATTATCAATACAAATCCGCATTTGTGAAACTATTTACTTGTTTGATTAATTTCAAACTAAAAATTTAGTAGTCTACAATATATATATTTTTTGTTGGATTCACTTGCCTAGTATGAATCTAACAACAAAAGCTGATTTGAGCTTTAGGGATTGTACTGTGGGATAACTAATTTTTCTTTCAATAAACAAATTAAAGTCCTTAGCAAGAAACAGTTGATATCTACGAGAGATTTTCAACATATAGCATCCACTCTATAATGATTGCTTTTATTATTAGGCTAAGATGGTAATCAGTTTTTAGTACAACTAGGCGAGGTTTTAACCCCAAATCCCTTATTCCATAAAATAAACTATAGCAAGCAAAAATGAAAGAACCCACTCATGAAGGTTGAAGAGCTTACCTTGGAAGTCGACCTATTTTGCTTTTTTTTTTTTTTTTTTTTTTTTTTCAGGCCATATTTGGTAATCGATTGGTTTCAGGTTCCTAGTTTATAAACGGTATATACTTCAATTGAAGAGCTAGCATGCGATGCGCTATAAAACCACAATTGCATAATAAAAATCCTTCTACAGACGCTTCTTTTCATTTATATGACTAACTCTCTTGTACAAACATGGAACCAGTGTTGCATAAAAAGGAGAAGAAAAAAGTTACAAGTAAACCTTGGAGTACAGGGACAAGGTATACTTATTTTATTAATCATGTGGCTAATTTCCTTTTTGGAGGAGCCCCTGGCGAAGCTGGTGAAGGTACACGCGGTGGAAGTCCAGCCTTCATTTGGACACTAATTTCTCTCCAGCTACTTTTTTTCTCTGCAAAATAATTATAATAATGTGAACATCTAATGTCAACTACTCTAGTATTCACAATTCTTTCACATCAATGTCCACATTTTTTTTAATGTATAAAATGTGAATATCCAATATTAAAGTGTGGAGAATGTATAAAACATTTCATATCCAAGGATGTGAAATAAATTTTTTTATTCATTTATTTATAATGCGCTAATTACAAAAAAGGATGAGGTTGAATTTAAACACCGAACGTCTCTGAAATCTTGGATTTGTGTGAATACACAAGAGCTTGTTTAGATCTCTAATTAAAAGTTATGGCTCGGTTGCTTTTACTCTAACTTAAACTCAGTGCGGAATAAGAGTAAATGCGAGCGAACAAACGATAAAACTACTCTAAGCCATATTCATCAGATATCAACAATAAAATGAAAACTAAAAGAGTAGGGAAGAATGATGCAAACACAAGATAACACCGAGACGTGTTATCAAAGAGGAAACCGAAGAACTTGACGAAAAACCTCTCCGCTGCCCTCTAAGTGGTAAATCGATTCACTAGAGAATAAGTTGGAATAAACGAATAACAAAAGACCCTCCAAGCCTAGTCTACCCTATGTACTCGAGCACTCCAAGCTCCTGCTACCAACTGACTTAACGAAACCTTATCTTTTTTAGCTTTCCTGAATCACGTAATTCAGCCTGATTACATCCACCAACGATTGGCTTCTTTCAATGCTTCCCAATAGTACCAAAACCTCACTTTACACTCAGATTAGGTGTGGTAAGTGTTTGGGCTATCAAGCTCTCAAGGATTTGGATATGGAAAGGTAGGAGTAGAGGAAAACCACAAGGGAATGTGTAGATGATTGTGGGTATAACAATCTCTAACTCTCAAGTATGTATGCTAGGGTTTTCTCTCTGAAAAGCACTCCTTGCAATATGTGGGTAATGAGGGTATATATAGTGTGGGTGAAGACATGATGGAGCAGATATGCCAAAATAGCAAAACAAAATGTTTCGCGGGTATTTCACAGGAAGGCCTTACCCGCGAATTACTCACGAAAACCAATTGTCATGACTCTTCGCATTCTAGTCATGTGCTCTGCACGTGGCTTACTTCGTGGGATAGCTTCTCACGAAATCCACTTGGTCTTCAATAATAGCTTGAGTCTTCACACTCTTTCTCACACACACAACTCTTACAATAAAATCCCACATAAAATAAAGGGTAAACATGATTAAACATAATTACAATCAAATTTGGCATGTAATTAAAGCCAACACAAAATAGTTGTAAATAACAACTTTACAATCTCCCCCTTTGACTATTCTGTGGCAAAACTCTTAAAACAGACTCTAGACTTAAACGTGAGTTTCGGAATAGTGGCAAAACTTACTCGCACCTAATTCTAGAAGCGGTGAAGCACTTACACCATATACACCTGAAACACTCGCACACAAACAAAACTTTCGTTAAGCTTATGACAAGTTGAATACAAGGTACGTATAGGAACAAGTAAAATGCGATCAAGGTATAAAACAAGATTTAATCTATGAAGCGTAACTTGATCAAACAAGACCAGTCATTAAAGACTGATTACAATGAGCATTTATCTAGTAAATGATCATCCGGACATGCAATGCAATTAAGAGCAACGCAAAAATCAATTGCATGTCCAACACACAACCAATGCAAAACAATAAAGTATTTGCATCAAAGATACAAGATCTAACAAGGGCACAAGTGTGTAGTACTAAAGATAATGCATACATAATATTTAAGTACTTAAAAAGCTACAAAGCATGGATTCATAAACAAAGTACTAAAGATGAACTGAAATTTAAACTAGAGTACTTTAAAGCTTTAAAAGAAAGCAATGTAAATAACATAAAAACAAAATATTAAATATAGCTTTTCTTGCTCTTGCTCTTCATCTCCAATGCTCCCCCTTCAATCTCGCTCTTTCTCCCCTATCATGAACCATCTCCCCCTTTTTGTCACGGAATAGCTAGTCCTCATCTTCCTCTAACTTCCTTTGAATTTGGTCTAATTGAGTTTGGAGAAACGTGAACTTTAAGTCAAAACGGGTGTGTTGGGAGTGCATGATAGATGCAAGTCCGAACAGCTTGGTGTTGATTTCTTGGATTGATGACATAATTTTGTCTAACTTCTCATCATAGGGATGTGAGCTAGAGCTTGAACCACCATGAGGAGCATGACTCTCTTTCTTGACTCCTTTTCGGCTGTGACTGATGCTAGCATTGAAAGTACGAATGTTGATTGGACTTAGCCTAGGATAAGGACTCTCATTTGCTAATGGATGAACGCCTTTGAGCTTCATAATTTTTGAAATGAGGCAACAGAAAGGAAGGCAGTTCCTTGAGGTAGTTCTCTCAGCAGTCTTGCTCAAAATGTGAAAGATATAGGAGCAAATATTGATTTCTTCATCAGTGATCAAGTCATGAAGGAATAAAGCTCGACCAAGATTCACATACCTGGTGCTTGAGAGAGGATAGAGGTTGTGGAACATGATTGTTATGAGCAACCTCAATTCGGGAGATAGTGATAAAACACTAACTGATTTTCCATTGGGAGAGAACTCCAAGTTTTCTTCGAAAGCTTCCCGAAGCAAATCTGCCTCCAGATCTAAGTCATCGTACATCAGTGATTTTTTGTACATTGGCCGGTTGATGCACAAAATGATGGCAATATAGGGTGGTGTCACTGTGAAGTCCTTTCCTCTAACCCAACATTTTAGCTCATCCCATCATAAATGGCATCCACATAGAATTCCTTCACCATTTCTTTGTACGTCTCGTCAAAATTGGATAGAAGAAAATTCTAAGACTTGGTGGCGAACCATTTCAGAGTGTTCGTATCAAGAAGAGATGCTTGCTCAACCACCCTTTCAAGCACCAATAGGGCATCCCTGAAATAGTTCTCATAGTCTTGAAATGCAGCATATGATCTGAACTTGTCGGCATCATAAAACCCTGTCAATAATCGAGTCTTCTTTGACTTTGGGGGTGAAGCTCTCAAGATCAATCACTGGTTCTTTTCCTTGGCTACTAATTCCTTTCACAACTGATTTTTTGAAAGGAGACATCTTCAAGCACAATCATGTAATATCAAAGAGCAAGATGAAAACACAAAAATGGCAACAAACTTGATTAGTACCAAGTTAGTTCATAAAACAACTACAAAGTCCTAAAAAGAACACAAACAATATTACAAGATCATGTTATAAGTGCTAAACATGTAGCAACATTTATCTAGCATGAGTGATATGCAAAACATGACAAGTGAACAAGTGTGTGCATCAAGTGTGCATGCGGTATGCATATGTGATGCATAATTAAGGCATGACTAAGCACATTTGGGTCAAAATGTGTAAAACACACAACCAATAATCACAACATGATAAACATGTATAATCATGGTAATCCCCAAAGTTTGGTACTCATTGGAGTCCAAAACTACACCAAGATGCCATTTGGGCATTTTATCAAACATTTGGTATGCATAAACACAACTGACATGTAAACAATGCATGAACATATGAAAATCTTGTCTAAATATATGTTAAAATGCCACACAGGGCCAACACAAACACAATCATAGCAAATGGGATAGAGCCCAATCAAGAAATTTAAAAGATTTTGCACAAAAATAAATTTTTCCCAACCCTTTTCAAGAAGCATTGAAATTGTTTCGCAGGTAAGATTTTCTCGCGAGATAGTCACGAAAGTTTTTGTCTAAATTTTAGTGTTTTCAATTTTTGCCATCCTCATTTTCACAGAAAGAGCTTACTTGCGAAGCTTCACGCAAAAATTCCTTTGAAGGAGTTTTTTTTGTTAAAAACAAGAAATATGCAAAGTGAACAAAAACTCTAAACACAAAAGCATAAAAACACTTTCAAAACATATAAAATACTCAAAAATCTTTTTGGGTTTGATCGACAAGCAATTGAGTATACACATCACATTTGAACACGTACAATCACACAAATAAAATAAGCATTCATTGAACAATAGACTTATGGGTTGTGTGTGTGGATCAAGTATGAACTAGTCTATAGTCTAGTATGAAGTTTCAATGATCAATTCAATCAAGTCATACACAACTAGTACGAATTCAAGTGACCTATCTCACTTGTAGAAATGAACATATATGACTCCTCACCAATGTGATTACACTTGATTGAAAGCTTTTTGCTTTGCTTCCTTTTTACATACTTTTGATCAAAACAACTCAAATTTTTGATAAACGATGCCATGAACATTTTGAATGAACTTTGACAATTTCGCCTTTAACTTTGGCACCATACAATTTAGTACAAATTGCTTTTCCTTTTTCCTAGTCAAATACTAGTATGTGTGATGACTTTTTCAGCTTAAAATTCTCTTTTCGAGATTGACATTTGTAGAGCTCTTGAAAAAGAAAAAGAAAAAATGTGTGGAGAGATATAGGCACAAGTCTACGCATGTATCAAGATCAAGTAAGTCTACTGACCAATCATTTATGACAAGCTTGAAAATCTATTTACAACAATTAAACATAGATTTCTAGATGTTGCTCACATTTAGAAAATGTGCATACATAACAAGCTAAGTTCGTAAATGCACTACGCCATTAGTACGAAGGTACTAGGCCAAACTCTCATGTGATATACATAACACAAGCGATCAAACTTTTTGGAGATTTTTCAATTTTTATGGTTTTTGAATTTTTCAACACACTAAAAAACAGAACATGAAAAGTAAGATCAACAAACACACCAAGCACAAAACAAATTTGAGAAAAACAAACAAATTAGAAGCAATGACACAAGAAGATTGCATATGTCATGATACATAAACCTATAACCCTAATGTGTTGGAAGTATTAATGCAAGGGTATAGTGAATGATCATGCATGAGTACCATTCTTCATCGACTCTATACGAGTGTTTTGGGTAAGATCCTTAGAGGGAGGGGTATGACCGACATAACTCTTAAACCTTAGGGTGAAGCTAGCAAGGCATAGTGAAATGTTCTTCAACATTTCCATAATGTCTCCAATGAGTTGTCCCTCATTGTCTCCTTCAACTTGTGTTCCCTTTAGCATTCTTCTTGTATTATCTTGGCCACATATAGACTCAACCCTCTTGAGTGTATGAAGCTTGAAGCAATTTGGCCTTGTGTGCCCACACACGCCACAATGATGACAAAAGTGCTTCACTTGAGGTCCCCTTTGACTTTTGGGTAATGAATTTCCTTTATCCTTTGGTTTGGCACCAACGGTTCTATTCGCAATAGCAGGGATCTCAAACTCGGGCTTCACTTCTTTGAGTTTCTCTACATTCTTGGCCAGTACGAACCTCACTTCCTTCTTGGGTTTGCTGCTTGAGCTTCCTTCGCCGGTATAGCCTAAATCGGTCTTATCATGTGAAGATTTTTGAGAAGATAGCACGTTGTCAAGCTTCTTGGTGGAGATGCGCTCAACCTTGACATTCATTTGGATAATTTCAAGTTCAAGAAACTTGATTTTAGAATAAGCTCCCACCAAATCTCCCTTGAGCCCTTCTACTTCACACTTTGCTTCCTTGAGTTGCACAAGTGTGCACCTATGCTTTTCTTCAATTTTCTTCATCTTTTTCACGGCATTGTTCACAACCTTGGCATATTTGCCATAATCCTCTAACAAAGTATCATAGACTTCTTGAAGGTTCTTCTCACCTTCATTGAGGAATACATCCTCATCTTTTGAGTCTTTAACTTCCTCACCTTCGGAATGCTCACAAAGCTCATTAACCAAATTGCTCAAATCTTTCGAAGAGTCCACGGGTGCAATGGCCATAAATGCAGAGTCGTTTCCTTCTCCGTCACAGTTTTCTTCTGAATCTAAATTGGAGCCGTCCAAGTCACTAAGGGGAGTTGCAAAAACTTTACCCTTTCCTTTCAAATAAGTGGGGCATTCTTTCTTCACATGCCCATGCCTTTTGCACTCAAAGCATGTGACCGCTTGAGATGGAGAAGAATCTTTGGAATCATTCTTCTTGAAGTCTTTCTTATCCTTCTTGAAATTTGAGAATTTTCCCTTCTCGAAAGACTTCCCATCCCTCTTGAACTTTAGGAACTTACGAAATTTCTTAGCAAGGTACGCCATTTCCTTTTCAACCTCATCCTTATCCGAGGAGTCTTGAGCTTCCAATCTCTCATTGATTTTCTTGAGAGCAAGAGATTTGCTCTTCCTTTGTGATGGTAGAGATAGCTCATAGGTTTGAAGAGAACTGATGAGTTCTTGAATTTTAATCTCATCAAGGTCCTTGCTCTCTTCGATGGCAGTAACCTTCGCACGAAAGCTCTCTGGCAATGATCATAGAATCTTCCTCACAATCTTGGAGTCCTTCGTCTTTTCTCCCAAGTTGAATTTTCCAATCATCACTTCATTTAGCTTTCCATAAAATGAGTTGAACGACTCGTCTTCACTCATCTTTAACTCCTCGAAGCGAGTGGTGAGCATTTGGAACTTGGTGTCCTTCACCTTTTTAATGCCTTTATAGCTAGTCTCCAAGATTTACCATGCCTCCTTGGCAATTGTAACATAAGAGATCCTGTGAAATTCGTCAGGAGAGACACCACAGAAAACAGCATTTAAAGCCTTGCTATTGGCATTGGCTGCTACAAGGGCTGCCTTATCCCAAATGGATTTTGCGGCTTCTTACCTAGTCCATCCTATCTTGACAGTGTCCCAAACACTATCATCAATAGAACATAGAAATGCACGTATACGCACTTTCCAATAGGCGTAATTGCTCCCATCAAAGTAGGGAGGTGCATTGAGGGATTGAGATCGATCCATCTCAAATGGGGTTTAGGATCACACTTAGGTAATGAAACCATAACAAGTGCACCCGTTCTGATACCAATTGAAAGTTCGGATTAGTATGAATACACAAGAGCTTGTTTAGACCCCCAATTAAAATTTACGGCTCGATTGCTTGTACTCTAACTTAAACTAAGTGCGAAATAAGAGTAAATGCAAGCAAACAAACGATAAAACTACTCTAAGCCATATTCATCAGATATCAACAATAAAATGAAAGCTAAAAGAGTAGGGAAGAAGGATGCAAACACAAAATAATACCGAGATATGTTATCAAAGAGGAAACCGAAGAACTCGGCGAAAAACCTCTCCACCGCCCTCCAAGCGGTAAATCGATCCACTAGAGAATAAGTTGGAGTACACAAATAACAAAAGACCTTCTAAGCCTAGTCTACCCCATGTACTTGAGCCCTCCAAGCTCCTACTACCAACTGACTTAACGAAGCCTTATCTTCTCTAGCTTTCTCGGATCACGCAATTCAGCCCGATTGCATCCGCCAATGATTGGATTCTTCCAATGCTTCCCAATAGCACCAAAACGTCACTTTACACTCAAATTGGGTGTAGTAAGTGTTTGAGCTATCAACCTCTCAAGGATTGGGATATGGAGAGGTAGTTGTAGAGGAAAACCACAAGGGAATGTGTAGATAATTGTGGGTATAACAATCTCTAACTCTCAAGTGTGTATGCTAGGGTTTTCTCTTTGAAAATCACTTCTTGTAATATGTGGGTAACGAGGGTATATATAATGTAGGTGAAGACATGATGGAGCAGATATGCCAAAATAGCAAAACAGAATGTTTTGCGGGTATTTCGCGGGAAGGTCTTACCCGCGAATTACTCGCGAAAACCAGCTGTCATGACTCTTCGCATTCCAGTCATGTGCTCTACACGTGGCTTACTTCGCGGGATAGCTTCTCGCGAATCTTCGCGCGAAATCCACTTGGTCTTCAATAATAGCTTGAGTCTTCACACTCTCTCTTACACATAACCCTTACAATAAAATCTCACATAAAATAAAAGGTAAACATGATTGAATATAATTACAATCAAATTTGGCACGGAATTAAAGCCAACACAAAATAATTGTAAATAACAACTTTACAGTCTCTAATAAAAATACTCAAAGATACCAATTGAATCACAAAGTTTTGGCGTTAAGAAAGTATTCTTACTCTCTCATGCGCATGCAAACACATGCAGACTATATAGAAAAGCTAAACACAGCTAAAGAGAGGAACTCACAGGTTCTTAAGACGACATTGCTCGGTTCAGCAACCGTTATTGCAGACGAGAGAAACAACAACAGGAGAAAGTAGATAATCAGAATCCTAATGGATGCCTTGAGCTCCATTTTGGATTTAGGAGCTAGCGTAAGTTAATATACTTCCTTGTTCAGCTATTCTCCCTCTATATATAGATTATATATACTCTTGAAAGCTATAGGTCCAAGTCAAATAAATGGAAATCAATCAATACTCATTTTTCCTCGAAGACCCTTAAACAAATTTGTCGGAGGGTTTTCTTTTAAATTTTTTTTACACCTGACAATGACAAGAGCAAGAGAATGGAAGACCATCCTTTGGACGGCAATGGCATCAGGAGACCTACTACGTAGTTATTTATTTAATTTTTCAGAGATTGTATAATGAAGTTATTAACCCAATCAGTGTTGTGAAGAAAAAGACTATGGCATTTTCATAATAGCATGAGGACTAGCAAAGGTTTAAGTAATAATTCAATGCTAATGACATTGTTTGTGATGTCTTATATCTCTAGTTCAAATTCCATCTCCTCCACTCCAGCTATCTCCCTAGAGAGGGGGGAGGGGGAATAAAGACCGACTAATTATGGTTTAAGTGATAATTTAATAGTAATGACATTGTTTATAGTGTCTTATGTTAGGACATATGTAGTTCACTCATAAAGAACATATGTCATTATTTTATGTAATTGGCTAATCCTTTTGACAAAACGCACTCTACTTGTAATTGGGTAGTTCTAGGTGTTTTTAATACTTCAATAAATAAGGTTTCAAGATCAAGTGTTGAAGTCATCAAGTCTGTCCAAGAAAAACAAGCTGATAGTGCAAATTCATTAAAACTTGACAGCTGTCTCAACAGCTGCATCTATTGAGTTTTAGAAAGCTGTTTAAGCCCGTAAGCTCGACACCTGCTCGACAGCTTCTATCTGTCGAGGTTTATGAAAATCAGAATTCTGATCTAATTTCTTGGGATCCGTGAATGTGTCTTTGGGCCTTCTTTTCTCCTAACCCTAGACATATAAAAGAATTGTTTTTAGGGCCGTCAAACTGTACACAAGTTGCACAAGCATTGAGAAAACTCTGTTGAAGCAAATTGTGACCAGAGACAAAGTTCTTGCCCCTAGTTCATCTCTTCTGAAGAAGTTGCTGTGTATTTGCACCTTTGGGTTTTGTGACCAAGCATCTTCTTGATCTTCATCGTGTAGGATGAACTGAAGAACTTTGCAGCCAACCTTTCTTTCAGTTGGTGTTTGAAGTTGCGTACTGGGATCCGCGCATTAGTTAGTCACGTACTTGGGAGCCGTGCATCAAAGGGGGAACTGTCACTACAGAATAAGTCCAATTGGGTATTAGGATAAAGGTTCAACTGTAAGTTGGTAAGGTACTTGAGATTCCTTTACTTGTAATCATTTGTTTTGATAATAGTGGAGTTTCGGGAGTGGTGGCCTAAAAATCACCCGGTGAGGTTTTTGTCGTAAGGGTTTTCCCCATTCGAAAACAAATCACTGTGTCATTTAATTTCTGCTGCATATTTAGTTTATTGGTGATTTGTTTGTGCTTCAACGCATTTGCATGTTAAATTAATTAATTAATAACTTGGCTAATTAATTAATTGGTTTAATCACAAGGGGTAATTCAGTTTGTGGCCTATCATCTTATATATTTTTCTTATTCAAATTCCATCTCCTCCTGCCCAATTATCTTTCTATAGGTTTAAAAGAAGGAAAAGGAAAAAAAAAAAAAAAAAAAAAGGAAGAAGAAGAGAAGAAAGCAAAGCAAAGAAAAGAAGTAGCTACCAGCATTAAGTCGTTAAAACAGTGTGGCGAGGAAATTTAGGGCCCATTTGGGACATGTGTTTAAACACATGTTTTTAGTTTTTAAACAACATTACACTTATTTCCATACACATTTTCACCCACACATATTTTCAGAAAAAAAAAACAACATTACTAGAACAACATTACCAAACGGACCCTTTCCTGCCTATAAGCACTTGAGGTTGATAAACATTTATATAATTTCATATATGATTTTATTTTATTTTATTTTTTTTCTGAATTTTTTTTTGAAAATGAAGGTTCGGTTGGGCAAATGGATTTTTTGTTTTTTTTTTTTAAAGTCAAAAGCCATTAGTTGAGTAAATGGATTAGCCCTTACTTAAATAGTTCTAATATAGGAAAGTGAATACTATTAATTATAAATTTATTGTTATTATAACACTCCATTTTGTAACAAATGTCTTGAGTTTCTACATTATTTTTTTTTTTTTTTGGAATACTAAGTATTTTAACACACACACGAGGAGAGAGAGAAGATCTTAAAGAAACTGACAATGGTGTATATCCAAAAAAGGTCTAACTTTTGAAATTTTTTTTTTTTTGGGGTTAAAACGACGAATTCATCAAAACTAAAGAACAAGGTTCAGCTCAGGACCAAGCTTGATCGAATACATGCCAGATAAATCAAAATCCAAACTACTTCTAACGTCCATAGGTGGACAAGCAAAAGATAAAAAACTAGTTTCCTACTCAACACCCATCCTAGCAAGAGCGTCTGCACAACAATTTGCTTGGCGATAAATGTGCTTAATTTGAACTTGGCCTAGCCTGGATATGAGCTGCCTGCAGTCATCCAAAATGGGAGATACAATATTATTCTCATAATTAGCATTGTGAAAGATATCAACAATCACTTTAGGATATAAAATGCAAGCAACATCAAACTTAAGGGTGTACTTTGCAATTTATCCAATTTTTATTATAAAAATAATAGTAAATAGTATATTTATAGGTACTAATCAATTTTATCTATAAAATGACATTTTGTCCTCTTAACAATATCATTGATTCTTTTAAGAGTAATGTTATAGTCACAAATTTTTTTACAACAGTTTTTCAAATTATTAAGGTAGCAAATTCTTATTGGTTCGCATCTAGACCTACCACTAATAACCTTTTTTTACTTACCAATAACCACTTACCGCATCAACAATTTGTAAAAAAAACTTGTAGCTCTAGCATTTTCCTCCTTTTAAAGACCACAGAAAATTTATATATCTAAAATCTAAAACAAATTATATAAGCCCAGCAAAAAAAAAAAAAAAAAAAAAAAAAAATCAATAGTGAAGTTAAAAAAAATTAAGCTCAATCAACCAATTTTACCCCAAGCAAACAACTTGACTCTTTACAAAATTTTAAACAAAATAATTTTCTTCTTACCAAACAAATGCATGCATCAAAGACACTAAAAAAAAAATAAAAAAAAATAAAAACCCTTCAATGGCTAAGTTGACACAACTAGTAGTAGAGTTGTCCCCTAACTCCAAATTTTGGTTCCTTTCCTGTATATACAAACACAAAAATAAAAAAAATGATTGCCTAGATATTCATTTATTAAATATTGCTACAGATTTAACTTATTTCGAAATCAACAGTAATCTTCGTGCATTATGGAATATAGACTACCAATTGAAGGTGTAGTCTTTGACTACACCAAAAAATGGAGTTAACCATTCATCCTTGGGGCATTCAAAAGATACTTTACTGCTTTGGTGAACTCATGTAGCATATACATCTTCTAACTATACTTTTTATTTTTTTGAAATGTTTTCTTCCTGTGGCGTCGAATCCTAATAATTACTCACTTTAATTTGTCATCAAACAAAGGCACCACCACTTTAAGCAACAAACTCACTTTACTTTTAACCAAATAAAAAAGATGACCCAACTTAGACATACCGCTCATCAAATGAGGAGCTTCAAAAGACAGACAACTATTTTCCGCTCAATAATAACACCAAAATAGCAAATAAATACATTACCATTTCTGCATTTCAACCATTTCTTTTGATGTACTAGTTACCAAACTAGTACAAATATAAAAGGAAAATACTTAGGTGCCATAGAAACATTTTTAGTGTAAATTTATTAAATACAGCTGTAGACTTTATTTACAAATAACACTATCATAGTCATAGTCTCGGTCCTTGGATACCTAACCATTCAAAGCCTCGGAGATAACTGGGCCTTGAGTGGATTCTTCATCACCACAATGAACTCCTGTTGCTCTGTCAAATCAACCTCATCACCCGCCACAGCTTTCCAATCAAAATTCCAAACCAAATTGGCGACAAAATACTCCAAATGCAGTATTGCCAAACCAGAAGCAGGACACATCCTCCTCCCCGCACCAAATGGCATCATCTTAATCTCTCTGCTTCCAGTTATATCAAACGCTTCTCCTCCACCATTCAAGAATCTCTCGGGCTTAAACGCCATGGGATCCTCCCAAACCTTCGGGTCCCGCCCCATTTCTGCCACATTGAAATGCAAAGTACCATTCTTTGGTACTATATAGCCATCCAAAACCACATCCTCAGTCACTGCATGTGGTATAACAAAATGGGCAGGTGGGTGTCTCCTTAAACCCTCCAAAACCACTGCTTTCAAATAAGGCATCTTGTTCAAATCTTCCTCCTTTACGTCTTTCTCTCCATCACTAACAATCCCTTTCATCTCTACTAAAAGCCTATCTTGGATTTGTGGGTATTTCACCATATTCGCCATAATCCACTCTAACGCTGTTGACGTAGAATCCGTACCCGCGACTAGAAATTCTGAACACAAACTAACCATTTCCTCCTCGGAAAGCTTCCTCTTCTCCTCTGGTAGCTCCAAACCCAACAATGTATCCACATACGGCACAACATACTCATCTTCATTTTCTTTGACTTCTTTCATTTTACTCTGTCTTTCTTGCTTCACTTTCTTCCTTGCTTTAATAAAAGGAATTAACAAATCATCTTGGTTTCTCCGAAGTTGAAACAACTCTTCCCAACGCTTACGAAATAAAATCCTTCCAATACGAGGGAAAGAATTGAGTATAGCAAACCGACCAGAGCTCAAAATCAAGCGACGGCCGCCCTCTTCGATTTTCTTAATCTGGGTTTCACCAAGTTTGTCTCCGAAGCACATAAGAACCAACAAACAAAACATGGAGTATTGGAAATGGTCTTTAACAACAGATTTAGTGTTGGAACCAAGGCGATTGAGGAGAATATCCAAGACCCACTTGCGTGCATGAGAGTAAGATTTCATGTGCGAAGGGTGGAGAATCTTTGAAGTGAGATTGCGACGAAAGAGTCGCCATGTGGGACCATAAGAGGAAGTGTTGATGCTGTGTTTATTACTAGATAAGATCAAGTCTGTAGGTAGAGTAGCTGGTCGGTCAGCGAAAACAGCACTGTTTTGAATAAGAGCTTTGTGTGCGAGAGAATGGTTGGCAATGATGATATCTGGGATGAAACCTATGTAAATGGTGATGATGGATCCGTACTTGGCATGGAGTTTGCGGAGGGTCAAGGTGAGTTCCAATTCTAAGGGTTTGCGGAGCAATAAGAAGTTGCTGAGTATTTGGATGTGTGAGGGTCCTGGAGGTAGCTTATTGTGATTTTCAGAGACTTTGTTGAAAAGGAGGTAGTTGAGGAGTGCTAAGATACAGAGAGAGATGACGATGATGAACCAGACTTCCATGTTTGATTGAATAGGAGCTAAAAATGGCCAACCTTAGTCCTATACATATAGGTGGAAGAGGGCAAAAAATGAGCATGAAAATGGGGAAATTCTTACGTGCTTGATAGTAACGTTCTCTTTTCTCGTATGAGTGATAGACTATATCATATTTAAAACTAAGGAATAACTTGAAAAAAGAATAAGAGGTTTAAGATTTGAAGGTCAAACTATGGTTTAATTGCATATCAAACTATAACAAAGTAATAATTATATTAACAATTATTAATATAAAAATAAATATTTGAATCTAGCCATATTTATTTTTTGGATTTTACTAATGTGTGCTATAAGGGCACACAATAATTTTCATTTTTTGAAAAAATTTTCTCAGGAATTAAAAAAGTATTGATAGTTTTTTTAATTCTCGAAAAAATATTTTCAAAAGTAGATGGCTTAATGTATGCCCTTAGGGTACACATTAACCAAACACTTATTTTTTAATGAAAAAGAAAAAATTGATATATTAAAATGAACAAAAGTACAACAGTAAAAAGGGATCCTGCAGCCACTCAGGCCTAACCTCACTAGTACAGACCTAGCCACAAGACAAAGGACACAGATACAATATTAAAAGCCATAGGACAAAGGACACTCAAATACAATATTAAAAGCCCCATGCAGCCTAACCTGTTTGTTGACTAGCAACTAGAGTTTGGTACTTAGGCAGAAGAGTTGTGGCCCCACGAAGGATAAACTCTGGGCGAGCTTGGGTATCATCAAAACAATGTTGACTAAAACATTATTTAAAGGGGTTGAAATATATCTTAATTAAAAATAATATTATATTTTTCAATTGTGATTGAAAAGATTAAATAAGTATTCTCTTATTATTAAAACTAGTCATGGATTTTGTGTGTTGCACGTGATAATATTTTTAGAGTGGTTTTATTAAATTTATTTTGCAGTTTGGACTAATGTAATAAATAGTAATGTATTTCATAATCATATTTTCATAAATTTAATATATAATTTTTGTCATACTAAAATAAAAACAATATGATTTTTCTCAGAAATTCAAAAGGTTGAAAAATATTAATTTTTTAATAAAAATTATTTATAACATTTTTTGTATCATTAAAAAGTAACTAAATTTTGGAAATTATTTTTTAGTTTGAAACCCAATTTTCCTACCGTACAATCAAAAACACTAGAAATGTATTAAAAAATTTATAATATTCAACAAAACTACAATTCAAATAAAAAAGAAAGGGAAAAATAAAACTTACATCAAAACCAAACTAATTCTCCGGAATATGTAAAACATTTGAAATGTGATATGATCAATGAATAATAAGTAGGAGGATACGCAGAGCAAGAGCTCTAGAAGTCTACTTGGCCGCGGAGCCCTGAAAAAGTAATCAGCGGCCAGTAGCTCTACGAAGTGAAGAACCGCTACTGCTCCTAAGGATTGCCTCCATAGACTACTACTCCAGTGAAAGCGATAGCCAAGCCAAATATTCAATGCATAATCAAATTCATAAATTTTAACTTATTATACATAATGATTGTAATCAAGACAAATATTGTGTTAATATTGTCATAAGCTAATCTAACATCTAATCTAACATGCGAACAATGAATAGATAAATAAATAATTTTAAACTTGAAATTGAATTTATTTTCTTAAAAATTTAAAAAATACACTAATGAGATAAGGAAGATGAGCAATACAAAATATTCATAAATTTTTAAAAACAATTACTCACGCATCCAAAAACATCATATAATAAAGATATAACAATTTGGTGCTAATTTGTTAAACAATATATTTATAAACAGTACCAAGCCAGCCTCAGCATTGATGAGATCAAAAGGTAGACCCCATATTTGTACCCAAATAGGTAATCTAGTGAATGTAACTGATCGCGCCGTCATGCCTCGTTCCCAGTTCCTCAGCACCAGGATCCGATTATTAAAGCTCCAAGGTCCATTGTTCATGACCCACGATACCTGACTCTCCAAAGCGAACTTAAACTGGAGCAAACCGTCGCCAACCTTGATTATCTTAAGGTCCAATCCCATCTTCCACGTTGAATGAAGGAGGTTCTTGGCGGCTCTCAGGTTTAGCAATCGGGGTGCTAATAATTTTCCAAGAAGGCTGAGAGAGCACTTTTCTAGGGTTTGAACCCTTCGGTCTGGCCTTACTGTGATAACTTCGCCTTCCT